>JAVIAB010000159.1:31987213-32687213 GCA_032433765.1 Megaustenia siamemsis | reverse complement strand
CAGCGAGATCTGATGTCTAGTCATCTCTGGGTAGCGAGATCTGATGTTTAGCCATCTCCGGGCAGTGAGATCTGATGTCTAGCCATCTCTGGGTAGTGAGATCTGATGTTTAGCCATCTCTAGGTAGCGAGATCTGATATCTTGCCATCTCTGGATAGCGAGATCTGATGTCTAGCCATTTTTTGGTAGCGAGTTCCGACGTTTAGCCATCTCTGTGTAGCGAGTTTCGACGTATAGCCATCTCTGGGTAGCGTGATCTTATGTCTATAGCCATCTCTGGGTAGCGAGTTCCGGCGTCTAGCCATCTCTGTGTTGCGAGTTCCGACGTCTAGCCATCTCTGGGTAGCGAGTTCTGATGTCTCGCCGTCTCTGGGTAGCGAGATCTGATGTCTAGTCATCTTTGGGTAGCGAGATCTGACGTCTAGCCATCTCTGGGTAGCGATATTAGATGTCTAACCCTCTCGGATAACGACGAAAAGAGGAATGACCCGTATGATCTTAGCGTAGTTTAAAAACCGTTGACGGAAGTGGAAGCAGTACATTACAACAGCCTCTGTCTACAATTTATAAGTAAGTAAAAGCTGCCGATGTCAATCATGGATTTATCGGGCTAAAAGGCGAATAATTGTCGCTGTTTGCCGTAAACTATGAAATATGGACAAGAAAACAGAACAGAGATTTGAAGCCTTTGAAATGTGGATATATAGAAGAATAGGTAGAATTGGATGGAAGGAAAAGAAAATAAACGAAGACTAATGATGAAAACAGAACTACTAAACACAATTCAAACAAGACAAATACGATGTCTGGACCATGTTAAGAAAACAACAGCCTACTAAACGTAATCCTGGAGGGGAAAATACAAGGTAAAAGGGGCAGAAGCAGACCTAGACTAACACGGACGAGTAATATCAAAAGATGGACAAATCAGCCTATGACAGCTTGCACCATCAAAGCAAGAGATAGAGCTTAATGGTGCTCCATGGTAGCCAACCTTCGTTGCGGAGACGGCACTCGGTGATGCCGTAAACTAGCAACTCAATGGAAACACGCCACCTTAACGGATAGACGCCGGACAAGAATAAGATTTGACATGGCTTAACTTATCCTGTTATGTGTTTGCTAGTTGATCTTTAAAGCGTGTTGCTTGTCGCAGATAGTGACGTGTTCTTTTGAACTGTTTTTGTGGGTCCAAAGAGGTATGTTGTCAATGGGGAATAATAGAACGAAGAAGTATGTGTTAGCACTCGGAAATAATGACAGACAAACAACAACAGAAAAAAACATCTAGACGTCTTTTTTTCTGTTGTTGTTTGTCTGTCATTATGTCCGAGTGCTAACACATACTTCTTCGTTCTATTATTCCCTATTATCGCCTCGGAAGTTCCCTATATAATAATATTTATTTATTATTATTTGTATCCAGTATGTTGTCAATGGTAGGTTGTGTTGGGAGGAGCTGTCTTTGTTGTGTAGCACCTCTATCCGCACGAGGCTTTTTATCGACACAACGGAAGTGATTTCAGAGACAAAATTGTTCATGGTTTAAGAATCAAACTATATATTTATATTTATCTAACATATAACATATTATATGTGAATTTTTAGATAATTGAGCAAGGTATTAGATTTCACCAATATCAAGATGATACAAGACATGTAAAAAGAATATGGTTTGATGGCGTTCACACTAATCTAATTGAGTGTGGTAACCTGTGTGGCGCACCGTACGTTGCTGAAATCGGCATGGCGCACAGTGTGGCGAAACGTACGGAAAGAGGTAGTCAGGGGTCGGGAGAAGAATAAGAATGTGATAATGATGATGATGAGGATGATGATAAAATAAGAAGAAGAAAATGTGAAAAATATATAGAAGTAGATTAACATCATCTGCCTGGAAAAAAATGATAATGGAGAAGTTAAAGAGGAAGAAGAATGAGGAAAATATCTAGACGCTGACAAACAGCCGCTGAGAAGAAAAAGATGATGATGATGTTGATGATGATGATGATGGTGGTGGTGGTGATGGTAATGATGATCATGATAAAGATCATGATGGTGATGATGTTGATGATGATGATGATGATGCTGATGGTGATGGTGATGATGATGATAAAGATCATGATGGTGATGATGTTGATGATGATGATGATGGTGTTGGTGGTGATGGTGATGATGATGATAAAGATCATGATGGGGATGATGTTGATGATGATGATGATGATGGTGGTGGTGATGGTGATGATAATCATGATAATGATGAACATGATAATGATGATCATGAGGGTGATAATGATAATGATGATGATGATGGTGATGATGATAATGATGATGATGATGGTGATGATGATCATGATAATGATGATCATGATAATGATGAACATGATAATGATGATCATGATGGTGATAATGATAATGATGATGATGATGATGGTGATGATGATGATGATGATGATGGTGGTGGTGGTGGTGGTGGTGATGATGATGATGGTGATGGTGATGATGATCATGATAATGATGATCTTGATAATGATGATGAGGATGATTGTAATAATGATGATCATGATGGTGATGATGATGATCATGATGATGATGATGATGATGATGATCAAATGAAACATCAAGACGTGGACTAAGTTCATCCCCACTGACTTACCAAACAGTTTACCGACCTCAGCTACACCTTCCGTCTTCTCTAGCTGCACCTTCCATTTGCCATAAAAACTATCCATTGTTTACGATCTGCAGAAGGAACGACAACGATTGGTTCAATTTTTTAATGCAAAACATAACGACCAATGAATTATCAGTGCATTATTCATTAAATTGGGGGCCTTGTGAGCCTAGTTGGGAAAGCCACCCGACTGGACTACCGACGTTCGGACAACCCGTGTTCGATTCCCGCTGGGAGCAGTGTGAATTGTACTCGTGGTTGGAAAAAAAAATACCCCCACGTTCGACCCACCCGTTGCCAGAAATGGGTACCAGGATATTACCCTGGGAAGGTGAGGAATGTTGCCTCGCATCGTGAGTTTCGATGCTTGAGGCGACACTATCCAGAAATCTCCGAACATTTCTGAATAGGCGGCCGAGCACATATGGGTGGAAACTCGCGTGCTAAGACCCCGGGTCAAGTCTCGTACTTTACCTTTACCTCATTCATTAACTGGGTGCCGTCTTCGTTTCAAATGTTGACTGTCATAGAGTGCCATTTTAATCTGTCTCTCGTCTTTATGGTACACGTTGTCATTGGGTCAACTTTTAACCTTTCGTTTTTTTTTCTGTCCACGTTATGGTCTTCCTCTGCATCGTCTAAACCTTGTACATTCCCTTCTAAGATGACGTTTAGAAGGGTATTATGTTTTATTATATTCTGTCTGTATTCACAGCTGAAATATTTGACCCAGATATGAGTCATTCATGTTATTAATAGTAGATATAAAAGGAACTGAAGTCAATGGTTACAACATACATAAACAAATTGCGATGTGCGGATGACACAGTATTCTTATCACAGATAGAGAATGAACTACAAGAAATGATAGACATAACAGTAAAAGACAGCAACAAGAACGACCCTAGTCTGAATAGTAATAAAACAGAAGTAATTGTTTTATCAAAGAAACAATCAGCAGCATCATGCAACATAAAAATAAACAGGTCAGTCTGAAACAAGTGCAGCGCGTCAAATTATTGGGCACAATAATAATATCAGATGGAAGATGCACCACAGAAATAAAAAGCAGAATAGCTCAGGCCAAAACTAGCATTTCAGAAAATGAAAAATATCTTATGCAACAAATATATGTCAATAAAAATGAGAAAGAGAGTTCATCGGTGCTATATAGAACCAATTCTGACCTATGGATTCGGATCAAGGACAGTAGACAAACAAATGAAGAGACGATTAGAGGCCACAGAGATGGGATTTCTCAGAAGAATGTTGAAAGTTCCTTGGACAGCTAAAAAGACCAATGAGGAAGTTCTCAAACAAGTCAACACAAAAAGGGAGTTCCAGAAAAACATCAGAAAGAAGCAATCAACATTTTTTCGGGAACATCACGAGAAGAAGAAAGTTGGAATACTTGGTTACAACTGGCAAAATAAAAGGAAAGAGAGATCGCGGACGACAAATTTAGAAAATACTGGATAGCTTGGTGTCATAGCAAAACAGCCAACAACAGAACTGATACGATGCACTGTTGGTGGAAGATTGTGGGAGGGCAAGATCGCCTACGCCAGCCGGTATGGCACATGATGTTGACATGAGCTATTCCTACTGTCTTATAGAATCCAATCATAACGTCTTAGGCCATAGTCGTAACTGAAATATATAACTCTGACATGAGTAATCCCTACTGTCCTATAGTTAACTATTCATAGTTTCTTTGTTTATAGTCTCAGATAAATATATAACTCTGACATGAGTTATCCCTACTGTCCTATAGTTAACTATTCATAGTTTCTTTGTTTATAGTCTCAGATAAATATATAACTCTGACATGAGTTATCCCTACTGTCCTATAGTTAACTATTCATAGTTTCCTTGTTTATAGTCTCAGATAAATATATAACTCTGACATGAGTAATCCCTACTGTCCTATAGTTAACTATTCATAGTTTCCTTGTTTATAGTCTCAGATAAATATATAACTCTGACATGAGTTATCCCTACTGTCCTATAGTTAACTATTCATAGTTTCCTTGTTTATAGTCTCAGATAAATATATAACTCTGACATGAGTAATCCCTACTGTCCTATAGTTAACTATTCATAGTTTCCTTGTTTATAGTCTCAGATAAATATATAACTGTGACATGAGTTATCCCTACTGTCCTATAGTTAACTATTCATAGTTTCCTTGTTTATAGTCTCAGATAAATATATAACTCTGACATGAGTAATCCCTACTGTCCTATAGTTAACTATTCATAGTTTCCTTGTTTATAGTCTCAGATAAATATATAACTGTGACATGAGTTATCCCTACTGTCCTATAGTTAACTATTCATAGTTTCCTTGTTTATAGTCTCAGATAAATATATAACTCTGACATGAGTAATCCCTACTGTCCTATAGTTAACTATTCATAGTTTCCTTGTTTATAGTCTCAGATAAATATATAACTGTGACATGAGTAATCCCTACTGTCCTATAGTTAACTATTCATAGTTTCCTTGTTTATAGTCTCAGATAAATATATAACTCTGACATGAGTAATCCCTACTGTCCTATAGTTAACTATTCATAGTTTCCTTGTTTATAGTCTCAGATAAATATATAACTCTGACATGAGTAATCCCTACTGTCCTATAGTTAACTATTCATAGTTTCCTTGTTTATAGTCTCAGATAAATATATAACTCTGACATGAGTAATCCCTACTGTCCTATAGTTAACTATTCATAGTTTCCTTGTTTATAGTCTCAGATAAATATATAACTCTGGCATGAGTAATCCCTACTGTCCTATAGTTAACTATTCATAGTTTCCTTGTTTATAGTCTCAGATAAATATATAACTCTGACATGAGTAATCCCTACTGTCCTATAGTTAACTATTCATAGTTTCCTTGTTTATAGTCTCAGATAAATATATAACTGTGACATGAGTAATCCCTACTGTCCTATAGTTAACTATTCATAGTTTCCTTGTTTATAGTCTCAGATAAATATATAACTCTGACATGAGTAATCCCTACTGTCCTATAGTTAACTATTCATAGTTTCCTTGTTTATAGTCTCAGATAAATATATAACTCTGACATGAGTAATCCCTACTGTCCTATAGTTAACTATTCATAGTTTCCTTGTTTATAGTCTCAGATAAATATATAACTCTGACATGAGTAATCCCTACTGTCCTATAGTTAACTATTCATAGTTTCTTTGTTTATAGTCTCAGATAAATATATAACTGTGACATGAGTTATCCCTACGGTCCTATAGTTAACTAATCATAGTTTCCTTGTTTATAGTCTCAGATAAATATATAACTCTGACATGAGTTATCCCTACGGTCCTATAGTTAACTAATAATACTTTCCGTGTCTATAGTCTCCTAATCGATGTAGACAATTACTTGGAGGCACTTTGCTAAGAAATAAGCTCTCCAGAACACAGTAACTAAGGTGCTTCCATTTTCTAAGTCTTCCTAAAGATGTACTGTCTACTTTCATCCTGACTGGAATCATTATTACTGAGTAAAAAAAAAAAGGTAAAGTACCCCCGTCACACCAAGTGGCGTATAGGGAATATGGTGTTAGTGACCATAAATTTTACAGACCTTCAGCACATTATTTTTGGGGTAATGTGGTCGGGATTGCGCCCGTGCCGCTTTACTTTGCCAGAAAAATTCGGTACCCATTAAAGGCTGGGTGAACCCGGAAGCGGTCGGTTGGGATCGAACCTTACCCCTTGTCATTTGTAGTCCAGTTCACTAACCACTGAGCTATCGCGGCTCCCTAATTATTACTGAGTACAGATCAGTTATACCCCTTCTCTCTCTCTCTCTCTCTCTCTCTCTCTCTCTCTCTCTCTCTCTCTCTCTCTCTCTCTCTCTCTCTCTCTCTCTCTCTCTCTCTCTTTCAAATCTGAGTTAAAGCTAATTTGTTTTTTTAGAGTTAATATTACCTTACTAAATATAAAAAGAGAACTACTAATCACAATTCAAACAAGACAAATACGATTTTTGGGCCATGTTAATAGACACAACAGCCTACTAAAAGTAATCCTGGAGGAGAAAATACAAGGTAAAAGAGGCAGAGGCAGACTAAGACTAACATGGACGAGTAACATCAAAAGATCAACAAACTACCCTAAGACAGCCTGCATCTTCAAAGCAAGAGACAAAGCAGAATCGCGCTCCATGGCAGCCAACCTTCGATGCGGAGATGGTACTTGATGATGAGGATGATTACCTCACCAGGACATGTGTTGCGATGATGATGCTTAACTTTAAAGGAGAATAGTATCGGTACCTGTTTTCAAAGCCAGTATGAGCTCCCAAGATGTATCGGTCACTACAGAACAAAAAAAGACATAGTCATGTCATTAACATGGGAAGTCACTTCAGTTTGTTTAGTGACGTCTGCCCCATCTGCCTCTTGATCTTGACCTTTCAAGCACTGCTAGACGTCATGTAGTGCTCGCCGTAATTTTTCCCACAATTCTCTAGTCTGGACGAGATTTTCAATCTAATCAAATTAGTCTATGCCTGCCATTTTTGCATCTCTTAATAGTGTTCTGTTTAATTTATCTCTAGGTCTTCCTCTTTGTCTGTAAATATATGTTTCCCATAGAAGAACCTGTTCTCGAATGATCTTGTTGTCTGTTCTCAGCACATGACCGATATATGTCCATCTTCATCTTCCTAATTATTAATGAGATCATTGGTTGCATGGCCATTTTTATTGTAGTTTTAGTTACATTTAGTCGAAAGCCCCGGTAACACAGTAAACGAATTAAAATCCATATTTGCTCAACCACCCGTGCCAGTGAAATCATCCGAATTAACATCTCATCTCATTGATGAATACAAACAAAGAAAGGTAGCTGCGGTCTTCATCTTAGCCGCTACAGTACACGCCAAAAGACATAAGGCGAAGCCGCATCGAAAGTAAACGCAGTCTGTCCGTACTACGATATCATCATTCATCGTTAGCAATCTGAATATTGAGACACAACCCGGATTAAAAACACAGCTCACTGTGCTCACAAAACACTAAGCTCAGTAGCTCTTGCAGGCAAGCCGGACTTTGAATATAAGGAAACGGCAACAAGGAACACTTTTCATCCTCAACGGTTCTTGCCGCCTATCCGCCATATTGACCGGAAGTCTCCATTTTTCTGTTCTTATATTAGTCGTGAATTCATTCCATTGTTCACAGAGTATTCTTTTTACGCATTTGTCGACCAAATTGTTTAGTTTTCTCTCAAATTTATTTCGTTGTTTTACAGCTTTCACGAACTCCTGTAAGGGGAGATAATAGATTTGTGTTGTTTATTCTAAAGTTGGTTCAACATCCCCATCCGTTTATATTCCGTGCCACTGTAACCCTCTAAATATTCCACTAAAAGAGAGACATTCCTAGTGATGACGTGATTCACTTGAACCGTTTCTGGGGATTGCTCGCTCCTGCACGGGTTGGCACCTCTAGCGCTGCATGATGGTTCTTAAGAGGAGAGCGAATTATTAGGCTGTATAATGTGCTGGTGATACACCTGAAATAGTTCTTCGCTCGTCCAGGGCTTTTCAAGCTGTAGTGATAGACCACTTCACAACATTTTGTACGTCATGGAAATCCCACTTTTATGGATATTGTTATAGTTTGTAGAAGGACCCGGTATCACTGCAAACGAATTAAAATAAATAATTTCTCAACCACCCGTGACAGGCGAATCATCCAAAATAAAATTATTCTCATTGGATGATACAAAGTAACAACAAAGGAATGTCTCTAATTCAGACAGTTCGAGCAGCTCAAAAACGACAAATGATAAAAACCACGACATCTTTTAGGTATCAGTGAAAAGAGAAAAGAAGAGGAGGAAGAGGAAGAATGATACAAACAAAGAAAGGCAGATGCAGTCCCCATCGTAGCAGCTACAGCATACGTTAAAAGACATAAGACCAAGTGGTACTGAAAGTGAACGCAGCTGAACAGTCTATGGGATAACTTATGCTTCTCATCATCATCAAGTACCGGGCCTACTGGCGTTGGTGATCATGTCTCTCCACAACTTTCTATCTCGACAGTTCTTTATCATTTCTGTTGTTGACCTTCTGCCAAGCCATTCTCTTAAGCTGTCTGGCATCTTTTCTCTTTGCTTCTCTCTATCTCTTCGTCCCTCAATTTTCCCAGTTGTTACAATATATTCCAGTTGTTCGCTTCTCATTACATGGCCAAAAAATGGTGATTGTTTCTTCCTAACATTGGAAATTAGCTCTCTTTTTGCTTTGACCTCTTTCAGAACATCTTCATTACTCTTCTTAGCTGTCCATGGTATTCTCAACATTCTTCTGTAAAACCACATTTCTACACTCCAGTGATTTTCTTGTCTGTTGTCCTATTGTCCATGATTCACATCCATATGTTAAGACTGGCTCTGCATAACATTTAAGAACTCTTTTTCTTGTTTCTATTGTCAAAAATGGATTGCATAGTATCTTCCTTATTATTTGGAAAGCTGCTTTTGTCTGAGCTATTCTGCATCTCACCTCTTTTGTACATCTTCCTTCTGAGGTTAACAAAGTTCCCAAATATTTAAATTCATTTACCTGTCTTAATATTGTTCCACTTTATTTTGCACTGAGGTGATGACTTTTTCACAAGCTGAGATAATACTATTTAAAAGCTTCTTGTATGTCTGTGAATTCTCAAGCTGTTGCAATAGCTTCTCTCGTGTGTAGATTATTAAAAACTAAAACTAGTACCCTCACGCTGACTACCTTTATGCTACGGGACAAAACTTCTTCTGCCTATCAGCGTCAGTCACTTCAAATGGGGATTATTGTTGCTGCTTTGCTTATTGTAGGGCTCTCGGCAAGTGTTCTAAAGTAGGGCTCTCGGCAATAGTTTTAAAAGTAGGGCTCTCGCCAAGAGTTCTAAAGTGGAGCTCTCGTCAAGAGTATTAAAGTAGGGCTCTCGCCAAGAGTTCTAAAGTAGGGCTCTCGCCAATAGTTTTAAAAGTAGGGCTCTCGCCAAGAGTTCTAAAGTGGAGCTCTCGTCAAGAGTTTTAAAGTAGGGCTCTCGCCAAGAGTTCTAAAGTGGAGCTCTCGTCAAGAGTTTTAAAGTAGGGCTCTCGCCAAGAGTTCTAAAGTGGAGCTCTCGCCAAGTGTTCTAAAGGAGGGCTCTCGTCAAGAGTTTTAATATAAACAGTTATGATTTTATGTCTGTAGTGTTACTCCAATATGCATGGATCTATACAACAGAATAGGAATGGCAAAAAGTAATTGTAATGTCATCAAGAACATACTATCATCAAAACAAATAACACCAGGGCTAAAAGTAAGAATAGCAAAATGTTATTCCTTCTCAACATTCCTATATGGTGCAGAAACATGGACATTAGACCAGAAAACAGAACAGAGAATTGAAGCCTTTGAAATGTGGATATATAGAAGAATAGGTAGAATTGGATGAAAGGAAAATAAAACAAAGATGAAGTCTTAAAACAACTAAAAATGTAAAGAGAACTACTAAACACAATTCAAACAAGACAAATGCGAATTTTGGGCCATGTTAAAAGACACAACAGACTACTAAAAGTAATCCTGGAGGGGAAAATACAAGGTAAAAGAGGCAGACCAAGACTAACATGGATGAGTAACATCAAAAGATGGACAAATCAGCCTATGACTACCTGCATCATCAAAGCAAGAGACAGAGCAGAATGGCGCTCCATGGTAGCCAACCTTCGTTACAGAGATGGCACTCGATGATGATGATGGATCTAGTGTTATTCCAATAAACGTTAACCTATCTGTTACAAACGTTAACCTATCTGTTACAAACGTTAACCTATCTGTTACAAACGTTAACCTATCTGTTACAAACGTTAACCTATCTGTTACAAACGTTAACCTATCTGTTACAGACTGTCCTCTCTAGCGCCAAAACGACATGTCAAGTAGACATGATACACTTTCTATGTCCGACGATCTTTGGCATCCAATGTCAGACCTTACACAGGACCAGCCTTGTATCTCGCCACACGTTTCCGCTCCGATGCTTGTTGTTATTGCCTCTCGTCTCAATATTGTTTATAGTGCTTCTCTAGGTCGACATTCTTTTTACTTTGACCAACCGGTTCCCATTTGATGGTGTATTTTGACATTCATCTGTTACAGATGACAAACCATAATCCATGTGTTGAAGTTGAACTCGCAAAAAAAAAAATGCAACAGTTGAAAATAGGAAACAATAAGTTTGTATGCGCTGCGTCAACATCGATCATAAAAAGACGGAAACTATAATAACTTTCAGAATATTAAAGAAAACGAATATACAAGATTGTACAGTAAAAACTAAAAGGATCAATTGTTATGAAATGATAGAGTGGACAGGTTGGCTATCTGCGCTATCGTTGTAGACGGTCAACCAATAGATCGGGCGGATATCATCAATGCCCTCCGTGATGTAGTAAGGGCACAGGACTTCGACAAGAGTCTACGTCACTCATTCAGATGAAATAGGTGGGGTTAATATGGGCACAGCGAAAAACGAGAAACTTAGTGGCCGTGTAAGAAGACTTATCAACCAACATAGAACTGGAGTCGTCAGTCGCTGGACACTGAGGGAATTGCTGAGGAGGGGAGCACCTATGCGTATGTTCGAAGTGCAGTGATGATGACCCAGCAAATAACTAAAGAAAGAAATGAACAATCGCGAAACAAGTGAATATATTCAACTATAGGGGGTCAAAGATAACATCTGATGGCAGATGCACTGCAGAAATTAGAAGCAGAATAGGACAAACAGAAGCAGAATTATATGGAATTAAAAACATCATGTGTAACAAATTATTGTCAATTAATATTACAAAACATGTCTTAAAGTGCTACATAGAACATGTTCTACTATATGAATGTGAATCATGGACGATAAGGAAGTAACACATAGAACATTAGAGGCAGGTGAGTTGTGGTTTATCAGAAGAATGCACGAGTAATTCTTCTTCTGCGATCACGACTCATTCAGACTAGGATTCCGGACTCTCTTATGAAGGCAGCCGTCAGTTTATGTGATTCGGTTGCCCCGTATAGTTTCTCTTCCAGGGAGATGGGCGTGGACCACATTGTCCTTCTCAGGTCTGTGTACTGGGGGCAATCCTGTAGAACATGTTTTGTTGTCATATTGTCCAGTGTACAGTGGCATAGGCTGGTAGTACCTATTTTGAGTTGGTGAACATGTGGTTTCTCATTCTATTGTGGCCAGTGCGTAGGCGAAGTATGATGACTTGATCCCTCCTTATTAGTTGGAGGTATCCATCCCTCTCGTTATACTTTGGGTGTTCTTGTTTCCATTTTTCATGGTACTGGCCTTTGAGGATGGATTTGGCTTCATCGTAGCTGACCTGGTGGTTCTCTTGTGGCAATCTCCCTCCCTCTTTAGCTAATTTGTCTGCGCGTTCGTTTCCGTGTATATTACAGTGTGATGGTATCCACTGGATGACCACTTTCTGGAAGTTATTGCACAATTTGTCTAGGGTTGTTCTCTAGTCATCAAGCTCACAGTTCCTGGGGGTTTTAGATCTGTTAAGACTGGCAGTATATCAATCAGTATCACCAATTTCTAGTGCATGTTATTTTTTGTTGGATAGCCAGTTTTGCAGCGTCTTTGATGGCCCCAGTTTCTGCTTTATAGTTGTTTGAGAATTTTCCCAGTAGCTATTGACTTGGTGATCCCTTCCTGGTTATTCAGCCTCAAGAACACACATCCTCCATTTCTGGTGGCGTCCCTAGCAGAGCCATCTGTGTAACAGAGCCATCTGTGTAACAGAGCCATTTGTGTAACAGAGCCATATGTGTGGCCAGGAGTCCTGTGGATAGTTGTCATTTGTGTGTTTTTCTGCTATGCGCTTTCTCTCTGTATCCGTTTGGGTGTCTATTTTCATGATTCCTATTATGTCTTCCTTAAGTTCTGGTGTTTTACGAATTCCATGTATAGTAACAATTACTATTGATGAATGTCTAACAAAGAAAGAGCTGGGGAAAAAAACAGAAACATCATTAGGATCATAAGGAAAGAACAAGGAACATTTTTGGGGGGAAGAAATGCGAAACGAAAGCATTGAGGATACTAAAACAGCGAGCAGAATGAATGGAAAGAAGAACAGATGAAAAGCAGAGAGAAAAGAAAACTATTGACCAGCTCATCACAATGGCAAAACAAAAGATCACCGACTGAAAATATGATAAGCATGAAGGACCGAAAGATGTGGAGATATTGCCGTCTACGCCAATCGGCATGGCACTTGAAGATGATGATGCAAGGGTTAAATTGTATAAAGTAAACTTCTTATTAGACACAACATAAGAAATACTGGTCCCATCACGTCCACTAGGTGGCGTATAGACATTGTTAGTGCAGACACTTCTCTACAGATATCGGCACAACTGTTTGTCACGGATATTTTAGTTCATTTGATCATTTGTGCATATCCCGGAAGAAAATATGTAGGAGAAAAGTAAAAAAATAAAAACCAGAAAAAAATAGAATTCCCGGGACGGTTAAAGTTTTATGTAATAAGTGCACTACACAAATTAGAACAACGTTTCGGCTCAATAGGCTTTCAACAGAAACAGATATACAACACACACAGAGAAATATATAAAAAGAAGTAAAGTACCCCCGTCACGCCAAGTGGCGTATAGGGAATATGGTGTTAGTGACCATGGATTTTATAGACCTTCAGCACATGATTTTTAGAGTAATGTGGTCGGTATTACGCCCATGCCGCTTTACTTTCCTAGAAAAAATCCGGTACCCATTTAAGGCTAGGTGAACCCGGAAGCCAGATATGTATTTAAAATAAAAAAAAATAATAAAAATTCGAACTAGAATAAGAAATAAAGAAAAAAAAATAAAATTATGAATAAAATGTCTTCTCTGTGTACTACCAAATCCGAAATTATTTTTTGTTTGTTGAAACACATCTGTGTATGTGTTGAATGTTTGTTCCTGCTGAAGGCCAATTGAGCCAGAACGTTGTTCGAATTTGTGTCGTCCACTTATTACGTTATATTTTAACCAATACTGTTATATATATATATATATTATAATGAGGACTTCCGTTTCAAAATGGTGGAACGTTTCATGTTCTCTCGATCGCTGCAGACAATGCATCTGGGGTTTGATTAATTTCGGCTCTCTGATTGCAATTTTCTGTGTTGAAACCAAAATGATGTTCTACTTAGCAAATCTGCGCCGACGAAGTGGACAAATCTGCGCCGCCGAGTACATACAGCAATGTTTCTTTTTGACAAGTCAAGTATTGTAAAAGCGACCTTCACCGTCTAGTGTTGACATGCGGTTTACGTCACATTGAGTGCTGTTCAATGGCCAACGCTGGGATTTTTGACGCAAGTTATTTACATGCTGAAACGGATTAATGGATTGCTCTGTCAAGTCGACCGAAGATTTTCCTCTTTGGGAATTTGCACCGTGTTTTGTTCGTTGTACGCTAACCGCAGGGTCTGTTGTTTGATGTGTGACGGGGATAATTCGACGACTACCTGTGTGTTTATATGTTCGGTTGGTGTCAAGAACGATGTCCTAACATCATCAAGCGCTATACATTTTTTGTTCTCAATATGACGATCATCATTTTCGGGAGGACGTGAACTTTCATGGTATATGGTGGATAGGCGACAGGAACCATTGAAGGCTATGTCTGAAGGGTGTTCCTTGTTGCAGTTTCCTCATATTCCAAGTCCGGCTTGTTGCAGGAGCTACTGAGTTAAGTGATCTGTGCACACTGTGAGCTGTGTGTCTCATCCGTGTTGATCATGTTTCGATGTCCCAATTGTTTACGATGAATGATGATATCGTATGACAGGGAACAGTTGGCTGTGTTCACTTTCTGCGCGATTTTGCTTTATGTCTTTTGGCGTGTGCTGAGACTGCTACGATGGGGACTACAGTTACCTTTCTTTGTTTGGGAGATGAGATATTAATTCGGATGATTCCACTGGCACGGGCGGTTGAGCAATTATGGATTTTGATTCGTTTGCAATGATACCGAGGCCTTCCATAACCAATAACCAATATATATATAATTTTTTTACATTTTTTTTTCATTTCTCCTTATTATCATTCCTGCAGCGTTGAGTTTTTAAGGAAAAATATAGATGCTTCTTCAATTGTGGGAGCCGCGATAGCTCAGTGGTTAGTGAACTGGACTACAAAGGACAAGAGGTAGGGTTCGATTCTTTTCAACGGCTTCCGTTTCACCCAGCCTTTAATGGGTACCGGATTTTTTTTTTCTGGGAAAATAAAGCGGCACGGGCGTAATACCGAGCATATTACCCCAAAAATCATGTGCCGAAGGTCTGTAAAATGTATGGTCAGCGAACAGGAAAATAATTGCATTGCTGCGGTAAAGCTCGTAGCAAGGAGCCAGTAGTGGGGTGTGATAAACACTCCAAGATATGGTGACAGCTTTACAAGGAAGGAACACAACACAATACTGACTTTTCGGCCTGTGGCCTTCTTCAGAATACAGGGACAACGACAACAAACGGTGAAACACAATTATCTATAACTACGTGTTGGATGATCAAGTGAATGAAAAAGAGAAAAACAGAAAAGAGGAAAGTAAGATGATGAAATAAGAAAGGATGCTACATAAGGGGAGGTTGGATGAGCGTCAAGATGTATAAAATAGAAAGATTCTAAAAACAAGGAAGAGCTCGAGATGTAAATAGTCAAAAAGTGAATCTTATTTCTCTTTTCCCTTTTCACTGATACCTAAAAGGTGTCGTGGTTTATATCATTTGTCGTCCTTGAGCTGCTCGAACTGTCTGAATTAGTGATTTTCCTTTGTTGTTACATGTCTTTGTCACTGCATCTATCCATCTTCTTATGGGTCTTCCTCTTGGTCTTTTTCCATGCATTCTCGAGAAGAACGCCCTTGATGGTGATTGGTGAGGATTCATTCTGACCAGGTGGCCAAACCATTTAAGTTGTTGTTGTTCTATATATTCTTGGCAGGGTTTAGTTCCTACCATTTTTCTTATGGTTTCATTTGGTATTCTATCTCTTCTTGTGTTGTTTGTTACTTTTCTCAAGCATCGCATCTCACATGTATTGATCTTTCTTAAATGTGATTTAGAAAGGGTCCATGTTTGACTTTGATAGCATAAAGTTGGTATGAAAATGCTATTTATCATTTGTTGTTTAGCTGGCATAGAAATGTTTGGATGTCTTAGCAGTGGTGAAAGCAAAAAAAGTGAATAATGTATCATAAATGTATGGTCACTAACACCCTATACGACACTTAGCGTGACTTTTCTTCTATTGTACTTTCAAAACCGATGAGAAGAAAGATTTTCTTCAAATGTAAACACTTTTGTGGCTAAAAATGGAATATTGTTTCCCCCGATACACTCAAATTTATCGATCTTTGAGCTTTCAGTTACAAGCATTGACTATCATAATTAAATACTTACTTTAACTAAAAAATTTCATGTTTTCTGTCTGTTGTCGTCACAATGTGAAATTACTTTAATCAAATATTTGACGTTTTCTGTCTGTTGTCACGATGTGAAATTACTTTAATCAAATATTTGAAGTTTTGTGTCTGTTGTCACGATGTGAAATTACTTTAATCAAATATTTGAAGTTTTGTGTCTGTTGTCACGATGTGAAATTACTTTAATGAAATATCTGACGTTTTGTGTCTGTTGTCACGATGTGAAATTACTTTAATGAAATATTTGACGTTTTCTGTCTGTTGTCACGATGTGAAATTACTTTAATCAAATATTTGACGTTTTGTGTCTGTTGTCGCGATGTGAAATTACTTTAATCAAATATTTGACGTTTTCTGTCTGTTGTCACGATGTGAAATTACTTTAATCAAATATTTGACGTTTTGTGTCTGTTGTCACGATGTGAAATTACTTTAATGAAATATTTGACGTTTTGTGTCTGTTGTCACGATGTTAAATTACTTTAATGAAATATTTGACGTTTTCTGTCTGTTGTCACGATGTGAAATTTCTTTAATCAAATATTTGAAGTTTTGTGTCTGTTGTCGCGATGTGAAATTACTTTAATCAAATATTTGACGTTTTCTGTCTGTTGTCGTCACGATGTGAAATTACTTTAATCAAATATTTGACGTTTTCTGTCTGTTGTCGCGATGTGAAATTACTTTAATCAAATATTTGACGTTTTCTGTCTGTTGTCACGATGTGGAATTACTTTAATCAAATATTTGACGTTTTGTGTCTGTTGTCACGATGTGAAATTACTTTAATCAAATATTTGACGTTTTCTGTCTGTTGTCACGATGTGAAATTACTTTAATCAAATATTTGACGATTTCTGTCTGTTGTCACGATGTGAAATTACTTTAATGAAATATCAATTTTAAGACTGAGCGGTATACACTCGAATCATATTGAATAATAGGAAACAGCCTGAGCGATATGTTCAGAAATCAAGAAAGGAGAAATAAAGCTAGGAATAACATCCGCCATAGAATATATTTAAAAAAACAACAGATAAAATTGTTTGGCCACATGACAAGACCGAATTATCTAAACAAAACGAGCCTTCAATAAACGTTGCAAGATCACCAGACCCAAGGGCTGACCATGATAAAATGGATTGACGGAATATTAGAAACACTAGGAAACATAACAGCAGCAGAGGCGAACATAAAAGTGAGAAAGACCGCAAATTATATCACCTCTCGACGCTGAAATTATATCTCCTCTGGACGCTGAAATTATATCTCCCCTGGACGCTGAAATTATATTTCCCCTCGACACTGAAATTATATCTCCCCTGGACGCTGAAATTATATCTCCCCTGGACGCTGAAATTATATCTCCTCTGGACGCTGAAATTATATCTCCCCTCGACGCTGAAATTATATCTCCCCTGGACGCTGAAAGGCAAATGAGGAATGAAAAAATAGCACTAGGTTCCGGTCATATATATAGCCTTTTACATCGGTACAGACGGGTGAATCACAGCCAACTATAGATTTACATAGGCCTAAGGACTGACAGCTATAGAGTTTGGGTGGCCGAATGGATAGCTTTTCGGGCTCCAAACCAGAAGAAAGCGGATTCGAATCCCGGTAGTGTTCAAAGTTTGTTTCTATCAGAGGTTACAGAAAAACTCAGACAAGAACACTTTGCGGTGACAGCGCTGGACAAGCGACTTATATTATCCAGTCCTACAATTCCACTCGACAGACCTCAGTAATGGGAACATTCCGTAGAGAAAGATAGTTAAGAGCAGACGACAGACCTCAGTAATGGGAACATTCCGTAGAGAAAGATAGTTAAGAGCAGACGACAGACCTCAGTAATTGGAAAATTCAGTAGAGAAATATAGTTAAGAGCAGACGACAGACCTCAGTAATGGGAACATTCCGTAGAGAAAGATAGTTAAGGGCTGACGACAGATCTCAGTAATGGGAACATTCCGTATAGAAATATAGTTAAGGGCTGACGACAGACCTCAGTAATGGGAACATTCTGTAGAGAAAGATAGTTAAGAGCAGACGACAGACCTCAGTAATGGGAACATTCCGTAGAGAAAGATAGTTAAGAGCAGACGACAGACCTCAGTAATGGGAACATTCCGTAGAGAAAGATAGTTAAGGGCTGATGACCGACCTCAGTAATAGGAACATTCCACAGAGAAATATAGTTAAGGGCTGACGACAGACCTCAGTAATGGGAACATTCCGTAGAGAAAGATAGTTAAGGGCTGATGACCGACCTCAGTAATAGGAACATTCCGTAGAGAAAGATAGTTAAGAGCAGACGACAGACCTCAGTAATGGGAACATTCCATAGAGAAAGATAGTTAAGAGCAGACGACAGACCTCAGTAATGGGAACATTCCGTAGAGAAAGATAGTTAAGAGCAGACGACAGACCTCAGGAATGGGAACATTCCGTAGAGAAAGATAGTTAAGAGCAGACGACAGACCTCAGTAATGGGAACATTCCGTAGAGAAAGATAGTTAAGAGCAGACAACAGACCTCAGTAATGGGAACATTCCGTAGAGAAAGATAGTTAAGAGCAGACGACAGACCTCAGTAATGGGAAAATTCAGTAGAGAAA
Organism: Megaustenia siamemsis; assembly: GCA_032433765.1. Taxonomy (NCBI): domain Eukaryota; kingdom Metazoa; phylum Mollusca; class Gastropoda; order Stylommatophora; family Ariophantidae; genus Megaustenia; species Megaustenia siamemsis. The sequence goes on along the minus strand of JAVIAB010000159.1, from coordinate 32,668,399 downwards.
TATAGTTAAGAGCAGACGACAGACCTCAGTAATGGGAACATTCCGTAGAGAAAGATAGTTAAAAGCAGACGACAGACCTCAGTAATGGGAACATTCCGTAGAGAAAAATAGTTAAGAGCAGACGACAGACCTCAGTAATGGGAACATTCCGTAGAGAAAGATAGTTAAGAGCAGACGACAGACCTCAGTAATTGGAAAATTCAGTAGAGAAATATAGTTAAGAGCAGACGACAGACCTCAGTAATGGGAACATTCCGTAGAGAAAGATAGTTAAGGGCTGACGACAGATCTCAGTAATGGGAACATTCCGTAGAGAAATATAGTTAAGGGCTGACGACAGACCTCAGTAATGGGAACATTCCGTAGAGAAAGATAGTTAAGAGCAGACGACAGACCTCAGTAATGGGAACATTCCGTAGAGAAAGATAGTTAAGGGCTGATGACCGACCTCAGTAATAGGAACATTCTATAGAGAAAAATAGTTAAGGGCTGACGACAGACCTCAGTAATGGGAACATCCCGTAGAGAAAGATAGTTAAGGGCTGATGACCGACCTCAGTAATAGGAACATTCCGTAGAGAAAGATAGTTAAGAGCAGACGACAGACCTCAGTAATGGGAACATTCCATAGAGAAAGATAGTTAAGAGCAGACGACAGACCTCAGTAATGGGAACATTCCGTAGAGAAAGATAGTTAAGAGCAGACGACAGACCTCAGTAATGGGAACATTCCGTAGAGAAAGATAGTTAAGGGCTGATGACCGACCTCAGTAATAGGAACATTCCATAGAGAAATATAGTTAAGGGCTGACGACAGACCTCAGTAATGGGAACATTCCGTAGAGAAAGATAGTTAAGGGCTGATGACCGACCTCAGTAATAGGAACATTCCGTAGAGAAAGATAGTTAAGAGCAGACGACAGACCTCAGTAATGGGAACATTCCATAGAGAAAGATAGTTAAGAGCAGACGACAGACCTCAGTAATGGGAACATTCCATAGAGAAAGATAGTTAAGAGCAGACGACAGACCTCAGTAATGGGAACATTCCATAGAGAAAGATAGTTAAGAGCAGACGACAGACCTCAGTAATGGGAACATTCCATAGAGAAAGACAGTTAAGAGCGGACGACAGACCTCAGTAATGGGAACATTCCATAGAAAAAGACAGTTAAGAGCAGACGACAGACCTCAGTAATGGGGACATTCCATAGAAAAAGACAGTTAAGAGCAGACGACAGACCTCAGTAATGGGAACATTCCGTAGAGAAATATAGTTAAGGGCTGACGATAGATCTCAGTAATGGGAACATTCCGTAGAGAAAGATAGTTAAGGGCTGACATAAAAACGCACAGGAAAACTCCAACTAGCGCGCCGTTTTCAGCTTTGCGAGCTTTTAGGTACAGTGACGTCAGCCGTCTATAGCTCCTATAGTTGACATCGTCATACTAGTTGTAGGGGTTTTCCTGTTTTATTTTCTGTCTATGGGCTTTAGTAAATCTATAGATTAGAGTGGTTGGATAAAGCAGAGACAAATAATAATAAATGAATATTATTATACAGGGATACTTCCGGGGCGATAACCAGCAAATCAATTCAAAGGAAGATGTATGTTTACTACAGGTGGAAGATAGTTAGCTGAGTGACAGTGTTCCCTAGCGTTTGGCTTTTCGTGGCAAGGCACTTTGCCACTGAGTACGGGTTCGATCCTGCTTTGGTTTTCACTCTGGTGACCGCAGCCGCTATACTTTGGAAAATCGCCTTATAGTCCTGTATGGTTCGCTGACCCCGAGAAGTATGAATGTATCACACTCATACACATAGTTTCCTTTTGGTTGCTCCTTCCCTTTTGCATAGCCTTCTCTACTACACATATTTGGGTTCTTTGGTCTACTTACTATGCCATCCTTTTTATAGTTCTTCTCCTCTATTATAGTCCCTTATGAGACACTTCGGTTTTCTCCTCTATACCTTTTTTTTTTCTGTGCTCCTTACCCCTCATTTGTTTTTATTGTACCCCACTCTCAGACATCTCACTCTTAGCGTCTTTTTTACACCTGTTAGTCTACTATTCGATTCTTTCTCCTTTGTGTTTGCACACTGACCCCTGTGTGTACTCCTCTGGTTCTGTGTACATTTACGCACTTTTTTGCACGTTTCTCGACGTTCACGACAGCCGCACTTGGTTACGATTTCATTTTGGATTTGACAGGATAGTTTTATTTATTTTGTTTTCTTTAACACATTTCGATTGTTTTTGTTTTGGTTGTTTCGTTATTAGTTTTGCGTGTGTGTTTTTGTGTTTGTTCCAGATGAAGGCCTATTGAGCCGAAACGTTGTTTAGTCTGTGTCGTCCACTTGTCACGTAAAGCTTCTTACATACCATTTTTTTTTTTTTTTATTTTTCCTTTGGTCCATATATTGTTCTTTGTTTTTTTTTTTCTGTTGTTGATTATTTGTAATTTTTTTCGAGTGCTGTAAACGTACCTCTTCCTCTGAATTGATTCGCTGGTAGAATAAAGACCTGAGCCAGTCTACATTAGTAGTAGCACTGTTTTGTTGAGCAGCGTCTATTCTTTTATTTTCAGATAATATAGTTGATATTACACAAGTACCGTCTCTCTGTCAGGTACCCATTACCGGCAGAATGATCTATATACTGATCAGGATCAACCCCTTTGCCACTAACAGTCAATTATCATCATCAGTATTAGCATGTGCCATACCCTCTGACGTAGGCGACCATGTTCTTCCACAATCTTTTATCCACCGTGCATCGTATCAATTCTGTTGTTGAATGTTTTCCATGTTATGACACCAAGCTATATAGTCTCTTTGTCGTCTGCGATCTCTCTTTCTCTGTATTTTGCCAGCAGTAACCATGTGTTTCCAACTTTCCTTTTCTCATGTGTCAGAAAAATGTTGATTGCTTCTTTCTGATGTTTTTTAAGAGCTGCCTTTTTGTGTTGGCCTCTTTGAGAACTTCCTCATTGGTCTTTTTAGCTGTCCAGGGAACTTTCAACATTCTTCTGAGAAATCCCATCTCTGTGGCCTCAGACCTTCTTTTCATTTGTTTATTTACTGTCCATGATTCACTTGCATGGGTCATAATTAGCTCTATATAGCACCGATGAACTCCCTCACTTCTATTGACATAGATTTGTTGCATAAGACGTTTCTTTTTTCTGGTCAATCATAAGCATCACTGAGTGCCGTCTCCGCACTGAAGGTTGGCTACCATGGAGCGCCATTCCGCTCTGTGTCTTGCTTTTATGGTGCAGGTTGTCATAGGCTCACTTGTCCATTCTTTGATGTTACTCGTCCACGTCAGTCTTGGTCTTCCTCTGCCTCTTTTACCTTGCATTTTCTTTCCAAGATTGCTTTTAGTAGGCTGTTGTGTCTTTTAACATACCCCAGATATCTTATGTGTCTTGTTTAAATTGTGTTTAGTAGTTCTCTTTTCATTTGTAGCCATTTGTTTGACTAACAGTCCGAGTGACAAAAAAACTGAACTTCCTAGTCTCAACAGCGAACTTTGAAAGAATCAATCATTGGCGTTTTCCAAACAAGATAACAAGATCGGTGGTTGGAATCCTAGTAATGGTAACAAGTTTGCTTCTTTTTTTTTTTTATCTTTTTGGTGAAAGAAGATCACTAACGTGAACACCTTGTGGCCCGTGCGTTGAGCATGCGGGCTTTATTCTCAACCCTGCAGACCCCACAAATTTATTAAATGCCTTAATAATGAGGACAAGAGGGACAATAAGATTAATCAACATTTAGTAGATGCATCACATTAAAACAAGATTAATAAAACACTTAGTAGATGCACAATATTATAACAAGATTAATTAATATTTTTGTACAATATTATAACAAGATTAACTACCATTTAGTAGATACTCGATTTATGTAAAGATTAACCACAGTTTAATCGATGCAACACACTATAACAAGATTAACCAAATGTTAATCGACGCACAATATTATAACAAACTAACCGACATTTAGTAGATACGCCACTGCCTGAGCCAACCTTTATAGTTCATAGAAACACCTCGCTAAGTTAGGATTTAGTTGGCATATAGGCTCCAACAATTAACAGCTTTATGGAAACATGAAAAGAAAACATCAACTCCCGTTAGAGGGCAGACGATGAGAGTGAGTTGTCAAAGAGAGAACGAAGAAGAAAAGTAAAATCGATGTCGACAAAGGCACAATTTTTGCTTTCCCATCTCTACCCTTCTTTGTTCGACTACATGGTTAGTCTTTTCCCCAAGTCCAAAAAATGGAGGTGTAGTAGTAAGAGTCTTAACCAGTTATGATTCGCTGACCCTGATACAAGCAGTCAGCTATGAGTTGTAGCTCGCTTTCTAGCCTGTGTGCTATATGAGAGCCGTGTTTTCTTCAGTGATCGGCTTTACAAAATTAATAAACCTCGACAGTCCAACGATGAAGGTGGCTCGACATACAAGAAGGAAATATCTAACATTCCTATTTTAAACTGAATATCCCACGTAGATGCAAACAAACAAAGGAAGAAAATACCAGCGAAGTAAAATATTGCGAAACAGAACAACGCACTCATACAAACCTGGTCGCTAAAATGCAGGATTATATCCCCAGACAGTAGCAGGCCTGTGTGATATCAGGAATATCACAATGCACGTTCTCCGCGGAATGTTAGCGCGTTATAAAAGTAGTCTGGCCAAGCTGGCAACATAGCCAAATGTTTACAGTGGTTCTAAATGTTTGAGTTTCGAGGGACCTGCGTTAAAATTCTTAAAACTCGAGTAAAGTAACTTTAACATCACTGAGGCTTCCACATCGTATTAAGATATGATTAGTTCATCGTGTGCCATACCGGTTGGCGTTGGCGATTATGTCCTTCCACAATCTTCTATCTACAGTGCATTGTATCAGTTCTGTTGTTGATTGTTTTCCATGCTTTGACACCAAGCTATCCAGTATTTTCTCTCTTTGTCGTCTGCGATCTCTCTTTCCTGTATTTTGCCAATTATAACCATGCACTCCAACTTTCCCCTTCTCATGATGTGCCTGAGAAATGTAGCGAGATTCGATGTCTAGCATTCTCTGAGTAGTGAGATTCGACGTCTAGCTTTCTCTGAGTAGTGAGATTCGTGTCTAGTCTTCTCTGGGTAGTGAGATTCGATGTCTAGCCTTCTCTGGGTAGTGAGATTCGACGTCTAGCCTTCTCTGGGTAGTGAGATTCGACGTCTAGCCTTCTCTGAGTAGTGAGATTCGATGTCTAGCCTTCTCTGAGTAGTGAGATTCGACGTCTAGTCTTCTCTGAGTAGTGAGATTCGATGTCTAGCATTCTCTGAGTAGTGAGATTCGTGTCTAGTCTTCTCTGGGTAGTGAGATTCGACGTCTAGCCTTCTCTGGGTAGTGAGATTCGACGTCTAGCCTTCTCTGGGTAGGGAGATTCGACGTCTAGCCTTCTCTGGGTAGTGAGATTCGACGTCTAGCCTTCTCTAGGTAGTGAGATTCGACGTCTAGCCTTCTCTGGGTAGTGAGATTCGACGTCTAGCCTTCTCTGGGTAGTGAGATTCGATGTCTAACCTTCACTGGGTAGTGAGATTCGTGTCTAGTCTTCTATGGGTAGTGAGATTTTATGTATAGCCTTCTCCGCCTAATGAGATTCGATATCTAGCCTTCTCTTGGTAATGAGATTCGATGTCTAAGCTTTTCTGGGTAATGAGATTCGATGTCTAACCTTCTCGGAAAACTGGGAAGAGCAGAAGGCACTGTGTGCACTCGTGCACGTTAAAGAATCCTTGACAATAACTGTTGGCCAGAAACATTGACAAAAAAATGTTGGCCAGATATGACCACAATCCGGGAAACAAAATTGTTAAGAAAATCTACTCATCCCTGCCAAAGACAGCTGTGTCGGGCTGAAAGATGCAAATATTACGACGTTGGCGTAAACTAGCGATAAAACGCAACAACGCTAACTTTAACGGCTGAACGCCTCTCCTTGGGAGAAGAAGAGAAGTGGCTGTAGACGATTATTTGCGTCTACTTTTTACTCACTTTCCTTTTAAATGCAATATCGTTCCCGGACTTATTTGGTCTACATTAAGATAGAAGTGTGTGGTTCTAGCAAATGTTACTTATACATTCTATCCGCCTTTTTCTTGGTCTTCATTTCGAGCTCATTTCTGATTGAAATTAGTTAACTTGTGAGACAAGTAATTACAGAATAAATAAAAGACAAATCTAGCATACCAATTGACAAACGAGGAAATTCTTAATGAGGTTAAAATAAAAGGAGAGCTCCTACAAAACATGGGAGCCACAATAGCTCAGTGGTTAGTGAACTGCATTACAAAGGACAAGAAATAGGGTTCAATCCCAACCAACGGTTTCTTTTTCACCCAGCCTTTAATGGGTACCGGATTTTTTTTTTCCTGGGAAAGTAAGGCGGCATGGGCGCAATACCGACCACATTACCTCAAAAATCATGTGCTGAAGGTCTGTAAAATGTATGGTCACTAACACCATATTCCCTATTCGCCATTTGGCGTGACGCGGGTACTTTACTTTTACTTTTGCTCCTACCAAAAAACACATCAGGGAAAAACAATCGACATTTGTTGAGCCAATCAGTAATAGGAAAATTGGAAATAATTGGTTACAACTGAAAGAATACAAAGAAAGAGAAACAGTGGACGACAATGAGAGAGAGTATAGTGTCATGGCTCGGTAAACAGTCAACAGATTTGATGTGATGACTGAGGACAGAAGGGAGCTCCAAGAGCTCTGTGGTTACTGAACTGGACTACTAAGGGTCGGGTTCGGACAGCTTCCGGGTTCACCCAGCCTTAAATGGGTACCGGGGTTTTTTTCTGTGAAAGTAAAGTGGCACGGGCGTTATGCTGACCACAATACCCCAAAATACATGTTCCGAAGGTCTGTAAAAATGATGGCCTCTAACTTCATATTCCCTTTACGCCACTTGGAGTGACGGGGCTCTTTACTGAGGACAGAGAAATGTGGAAAGACGTGATCGCCTGCGCCAGTCTGTATGACAAAAAATTATGATTAATCAAACAGTAAATTTATAAGTCAACGTTAAGTGGTCTTTTGATCATTTTCGGTCTAAATAGGAAGGAAAGAAAAGTCGTTAAAGCTCTCACACAAATGATATCCTGATTTCGTTATTGTTGAGTCATGACACCAAAGGGGAGACAATATTTTGAGAACTACTTTCACTCAAATGATATCCTGATTTCGTTATTGTTGAGTCATGACACCAAGGGGAGACAATATTTTGAGAACTACTTTCACTCAAATGATATCCTGATTTCGTTATTGTTGAGTCATGACACCAAAGGGGAGACAGTATTTTGAGAACTACTTTCACACAAATGATATCCTGATTTCGTCATCGTTGAGTCATGACACCAAGGGGAGACAATATTTTGAGAACTACTTTCACTCAAATGATATCCTGATTTCGTTATTGTTGAGTCATGACACCAAGGGGAGACACTATTTTGAGAACTACTTTCACACAAATGATATCCTGATTTCGTTATCGTTGAGTCATGACACCAAGGGGAGACAATATTTTGAGAACTACTTTCACTCAAATGATATCCTGATTTCGTTATTGTTGAGTCATGACACCAAGGGGAGACACTATTTTGAGAACTACTTTCACACAAATGATATCCTGATTTCGTCATCGTTGAGTCATGACACCAAAGGGAGACAATATTTTGAGAACTACTTTCACTCAAATGATATCCTGATTTCGTTATTGTTGAGTCATGACACCAAAGGGGAGACAGTATTTTGAGAACTACTTTCACACAAATGATATCCTGATTTCGTCATCGTTGAGTCATGACACCAAGGGGAGACAATATTTTGAGAACTATTTTCACTCAAATGATATCCTGATTTCGTTATTGTTGAGCCATGACACCAAAGGGGAGACAGTATTTTGAGAACTACTTTCACACAAATGATATCCTGATTTCGTCATCGTTGAGTCATGACACCAAGGGGAGACAATATTTTGAGAACTACTTTCACTCAAATGATATCCTGATTTCGTTATTGTTGAGTCATGACACCAAGGGGAGACACTATTTTGAGAACTACTTTCACACAAATGATATCCTGATTTCGTTATCGTTGAGTCATGACACCAAGGGGAGACAATATTTTAAGAACTACTTTCACTCAAATGATATCCTGATTTCGTTATTGTTGAGTCATGACACCAAGGGGAGACACTATTTTGAGAACTACTTTCACACAAATGATATCCTGATTTCGTTATCGTTGAGTCATGACACCAAGAAGAGACAATATTTTGAGAACTACTTTCACACAAATGATATCCTGGTTTCATTATTGAGTCATGACACCAAGGGAAGACAATATTTTGAGAACTACTTTCACACAAATGATATCCTGATTTCGTTATTGTTGAGTCATGACACCAAGGGGAGACAGTATTTTGAGAACTACTTTCACACAAATGATATCCTGATTTCGTTATTGTTGAGTCATGACACCAAGGGGAGACAGTATTTTGAGAACTACTTTCACACAAATGATATCCTGATTTCGTTATTGTTGAGTCATGACACCAAGGGGAGACAGTATTTTGAGAACTACTTTCACACAAATGATATCCTGGTTTCGTTATTGAGTCATGACACCAAGGGGAGACAATATTTTGAGAACTACTTTCACTCAAATGATATCCTGGTTTCGTTATTGTTGAGTCATGTCAACAAGGGAAGACAATATTTTGAGACTCGCTGGAAGCCAAGTTGAAATGCGAGCAAATTCTGAATGGGACGTCAGACGCTGGAGGAGATTTTTTTAAGAGAGGAGAGGGTAGAATGTAGGAGGGAGGAAGAGAAAGTCAGAATGAATTAAATATCTAGAATATCGGTGCGTCCTAATTACCCAGCGAAAATGGGAAGACGAGCATGGGCGGAACTGGGAAACGGTAAGGAGTGGAGGTATAAAGTGAAAAAAGTATGGGGACAGTGGCAGGGGGGAATAGGAAGAAACGATAGAAGAGGAAGAAGAAAACAGCAAAATGGAGATAGAATAGAATGGAGATAGAATAGAATGGAGATAGAATAGAATGGAGATAGAAATGAATGGAGATAGAATAGAATGGAGATAGAATAGAATGGAGATAGAATAGAATGAAGATAGAATAGAATGGAGATAGAAATGAATGGAGATAGAATAGAATGAAGATAGAATAGAATGGAGATAGAATAGAATGGAGATAGAATAGAATGAAGATATCATAAAATGGAGATAGAATAGAGGGGAGATAGAATAAAGTGGAGATAGAATAGAATGGAGATAGAATATAATGGAAATAGAATGGAGATATAATAAAATGGAAATAGAATAGAATGGAGATAGATACAGAGATAGATGAGTGGATGAGATGAAACATAAAGAAAGTGGAAGAAGAAAGATTCGAAATAGAAGATAGAAAGGGGAAAATGAGTAAAAGAAAAGAGAAAACTGAGAAATTGAAAGAAAGCCAAAGGAAAAAGTGAAGGAGAAGGAAAATATTTGCAGGAAGGAAAAGATGAGATGGATGTATATAATAGGAGGAAAGAGTAAGAAAGAAATGAGAGAAGAGAAAGAGAACGAAAGTGAAAGAAGGAAGACGAGCCAGAGAAAGTGTGGAGAAGAGAAAGTGAATGAGAGACGGCAGGAGGAGAAAGAGTAAGTGAAACAGGGAAGGGTTGAGAATGACATAGAGACTAGAACGGAGAAGGAAAGATAAGTAGGCTACAAAGAGAAAGAAAGAATAACAAAGAAAATAAAGAAGAGAAAGAAAGAATAACAAAGAAAGTAAAGAAGAGAAAGAAAGAATAACAAAGAAAATAAAGAAGAGAAAGAAAGAATAACAAAGAAAATAAAGAAGATAAAGAAAGAATAACAAAGAAAATAAAGAAGAGAAAGAAAGAAGAGTGCGATATAGGAGGAGAGAAAGATGATTATTAAGTGTAGGCAAAAAGAAACAGAAGAAGACTAAAGTCAAGAGGAGAAAAGTAAAGAGAATGAGAGAAGGGATCATCATCAAGTACCATGCCTGCTGGCGTAGGTGATCATGTCTCTCCACAAATTTCGATCTCGACAGTTATTTATCATTTCTGTTGTTGGCCTTCTGCCAAGCTTCTCTAACACTGTCTAGTATTTTTTTCTTTGCTTCCCTCTAAATCTTGGTCCCTCCATTTTCCCAGTTGTCACAATATATTTCAGCTGTTCTCTTCTCATTACATGGCTTAAAAAAATGATGATTGTTTCTTCCTAATAATGGAAATTAGCTCTCGTTTTGCTTTGATCTCTTTCAGAACATTTTCATTACTCTTCTTAACTGGCCATGGCACTCTCAACATTCTTCTGTAAAACCACATTTCTACAGACTCCAGTGATTTTCATGTATGTTGTCCTATTGTCCATGACTCACATCCATATGTTAAGACTGGCTCTACATAACATTTAAGAACTCTTTTTCTTGTTTCTATTGTCCAAAATGGATCGCATAGTATCTTCCTCATTTTTTGGAAAGCTGCTTTTGCCTGAGCCATTCTGCATCTCACCTGTTTTGTACATCCTCCGTCCGAGGTTAACAAAGTTCCCAAATATTTAAATTCATTTACCTGTTTTAATATTGTTCCACTTGTCTTTATTTTGTACTGAGGTGATGTCTTTTTCTTTGTTTGCTACCATTACTTCTGTCTTTCTGCTATTAAGGCTGAGTCCTTTATTTTTGCTTTCTTTCACTGCAATGTCCAATGGATGCTTACGCAGAATAAAAGGATGGAAATGGCAGGACAAAATCACTAACATAGAATTATGGAAATGTACCAGTGAAATATACCAGTGGATAAAGAGATACAGCGAAGACGATGGCGCTGGATAGGACACACACTACTGAAGTCAACTGAGAGTATTACACAACAGGCCCTTTTTTTTGGAATTCCAAGGGGAAAAGAAAAGAGGAAGACCAAGAAATTCTTGGAGAAGACAGACAGAGGCAGAAATGAAGATGATGAGGAAGACATGAAATGATCTTTAAAGAATGGCAAGAAACATAACGACTTGGAAAGTGTTTGTTGAAGACCTATGCTCATTAGGGATCTGAAAGGTAGAAGAAGAAGAATGCACTGACCAGACTTACATTAATATATCTGATCTATTACCATCATCATTATCACCAGGTCTCATTTCCTTTGTAGAACGTTGCATTCACCACAACCCGTGTGAAAGAATCTGTCTCTAACCAGATCTCCCACTTCTGTTGTCATGTCCACGGTCTCCTCGATGTCTTGAAACCACTTTCTCCTTGATCTCCCCCCAGATGCGTCGCCCAGGAACCAAGCGTTCCATTATTGTTCTTTTCAGTCGAATGTGGCTTTTAACGTGACTAAAGCGCTTTATGAGTAAGATACTACGCAATCTATTTTTGACAATAGAAATAAGAAAAAGAGTTCTTAAATGTTATGTAGAGCCAGTCTTAACATATGGATGTAAGTAATGGACAATAGGACAACAGACAAGAAAATCACTGGAGACTGTAGAAATGTGGTTTTACAGAAGAATGTTGAGAGTACCATGGACAGCTAAGAAGAGTAATGAAGTTGTTCTAACAGAGGTCAAAGCAAAACGAGAGCTAATTTCCAATATTAGGAAGAAACAATCATCATTTTTTGGCCATGTAATTAAAAGAGAACAACTGGAATATATTGTAACAACGGGGAAAATTGAGGGACGAAGAAATAGAGGGAAGCAAAGAGAAAAAATAACAGACAGCTTAAGAGAACGGCTTCGCAGAAGGTCAACAACAGAAATGATAAATAGCTGCCGAGATCGAAAGTTGTGGAGAGACATGATCACCTACGCCAGGAGGCCCGGCACTTGATGATGATAGTGTTTTAATTTCCTCTGTAGAATGGTGTTTATAAGCCAGTTCCTTTTAATGTTTACATCTTTTAATATGTCTTCATTACTCTTACTCATTATCCAATGTATCTTAAGGATTATTCTGCAGCATTTTGTTCCGGACGGATCGATTGTCTCCCTTGCTGTTTGCGAGATTATGTATCAACATCACTGAGATATTAACTTAACTATTTCACTACGGAATGTTATTATCAATTTAGCGGGAGAGATAACTTAACTCTTTCACTACGGAAGGTTATTATCAATTTAGAGGTAGAGATAACTCTTTCACTACGGAAGGTTATTATCAATTTAGAGGTAGAGATAACTCTTTCACTACGGAAGGTTATTATCAATTTAGAGGTAGAGATAACTCTTTCACTACGGAAGGTTATTATCAATTTAGAGGTAGGGATAACTCTTTCACTACGGAAGGTTATTATCAATTTAGCGGTAGAGATAACTCTTTCACTGCGGAAGGTTATTATCAATTTAGAGGTAGAGATAACTCTTTCACTACGGAAGGTTATTATCAATTTAGAGGTAGAGATAACTTTACTCTTTCACTACGGAATGTTATTATCAATTTAGAGGTAGAGATAACTTAACCCTTTCACTACGGAAGGTTATTATCAATTTAGAGGTAGAGATAACTTAACTCTTTCACTACGGAAGGTCATTATCAATTTAGAGGTAGAGATAACTTAACTCTTTCACTACGGAAGGTTATTATCAATTTAGAGGTAGAGATAACTTAACTCTTTCACTACGGAAGGTTATTATCAATTTAGAGGTAGAGATAACTTAACTCTTTCACTACGGAAGGTTATTATCAATTTAGAGGTAGGGATAACTTAACTCTTTCACTACGGAAGGTTATTATCAATTTAGAGGTAGAGATAACTTAACTCTTTCACTACGGAAGGTTATTATCAATTTAGAGGTAGAGTTAACTTAACTCTTTCACTACGGAATGTTATTATCAATTTAGAGGTAGAGATAACTTAACTCTTTCACTACGGCAGGTTATTATCAATTTAGCGGTATAGATAACTTAACTCTTTCACTACGGAATGTTATTATCAATTTAGAGGTAGAGATAACTTAACTCTTTCACTACGGAATGTTATTATCAATTTAGAGGTAGAGATAACTTAACTCTTTCACTACGGAATGTTATTATCAATTTAGAGGTAGAGATAACTTAACTCTTAAACTACGGAATGTTATTATCAATTTAGAGGTAGAGATAACTTAACTCTTAAACTACGGAATGTTATTATCAATTTAGAGGTAGAGATAACTTTACTCTTTCACTACGGAATGTTATTATCAATTTAGAGGTAGAGATAACTTAACTCTTTCACTACGGAAGGTTATTATCAATTTAGAGGTAGAGATAACTTAACTCTTTCACTACGGAAGGTTATTATCAATTTAGAGGTAGAGATAACTTAACTCTTTCACTACGGAAGGTCATTATCAATTTAGAGGTAGAGATAACTTAACTCTTTCACTACGGAAGGTTATTATCAATTTAGAGGTAGAGATAACTTAACTCTTTCACTACGGAAGGTCATTATCAATTTATCTATCTATTGACCTTTCGAGCCGTAACCGGCCCATAGGGCGTAGACCAAGATACACCTTCTCCTATATGAATTTTTGTTCTAGCAGTTTTCTTTTAAAGATATTTTATCAAATCTCGCCATCTGTCTCTGTTCTGTGCAAGCAGTTCTATCTCATTGAGGGAGCCGATTCCTGCTGCTCTTGCCTCTCTCATCAATGTTCTTTTCAGTGTCTCCCTGGGTCTTCCTCTTTTTCTTTTACCTGTTGTTTCCCATATGAGGGCTTGCTTTGCTATTCGATTATTATCTCTTCTCATCACATGTCCAACGTATGACCATCGTCTTTTCTTTATTACTGAAGATATTAGTGGTTGATTGGCGATTTCTCTAATTTCCTCGTTTGTTTTGAATTCGTTCCATTCTATACCAAGTATTTTCCTTAGACATTTATTTTCGAATGCGTTCAACTTTGTTTCTATATCTCTTGTTGTTTTCCAGCTTTCACACGCATACGTAAGGGTTGATAGTACATTTGATTTGAATAGCCTAAGTTTTGTGTTTGTGCTAATGAGTTTTGATTTCCACAACTTTTCAAGGCTTCTGAAAGACATTGCTGCTTTAGCCAGTCTGATTCTAATTTCTTTGCTCGTATCCCCTTCTCGATCAATGTGACTTCCAAGATAGATAAAGTGATCGATCTCTTCTACTGGTTTGTTTTCCATGTACCCAAACCAGTAGAAGAGATCGATCACTTTATCTATCTTGGAAGTCACATTGATCGAGAAGGGGATACGAGCAAAGAAATTAGAATCAGACTGGCTAAAGCAGCATCAATTTAGCGTTCAGTTTAGCGTCAATTAGCATCAATTTAGCGTTTAGTTATCAATTTAGCGGTAGAGATAACTTAACTCTTTCACTACGGAAGGTTATTATCAATTTAGAGGTAGGGATAACTTAACTCTTTCACTACGGAATGTTATTATCAATTTAGCGGTAGAGATAACTTAACTCTTTCACTACGGAAAGTCATTATCAATTTAGCGGTAGAGATAACTTAACTCTTTCACTACGGAAGGTTATTATCAATTTAGCGGTAGAGATAACTTAACTCTTTCACTACGGAAGGTCATTATAAATTTAGCTGTAGAGATAACTTAACTCTTTCACTACGGAAGGTCATTATCAATTTAGCTGTAGAGATTTCAGAGACAAAATTGTTAATTTTATAAAATAAATTAATCTACATGTTTAGATTTATCTAACATATAACATATTATATATGAAATTTTTAGATAATTAAACAAGGAATTATATTTCACCAATACCAAAATGATTCAAGACATATAAAGGGAAATGGTGTGATGACAGTTTACACAAGTTCAATTGAGAGTGACGCACCCTGCGTCTAAACGTACATGACCGTAATCGGCATGGCACATGGTGTGTCGAAACATACGGTAAGAGTTAACTTATTTTAATATAATAAAATTAGTGATTTATTAACACAACTGATTTATTATCTTGATTGATCTTGTAACAGTTACTTATCTTTTAACTTAACTAATTTGTTAACTAGATTGAAATATTAAACTGATTTGGAATATTAAATTATTTGAAATATTAAACTGATTGGAATATTAAATTATTTGAAATATTAAACTGATTGGAATATTAAATTATTTGAAATATTAAACTGATTTGGAATATTAAATTATTTGAAATATTAAACTGATTGAAATATTAAACTGATTGAATATTAAACTGATTGGAATATTAAATTATTTGAAATATTAAACTGATTGAAATATTAATTATTTGAAATATTAAACTGATTTGGAATATTAAATTATTTGAAATATTAAACTGATTGAAATATTAAACTGATTGAAATATTAAACTGATTGGAATATTAAACTGATTGGAATATAAAACTGATTGAAATATTAAACTGATTGAAATATTAAACTGATTGGAATATTAAACTGATTGAAATATTAAACTGATTGAAATTTTAAACTGATTGGAATATTAAACTGATTGGAATATTACCGTGTTGATTAACCACGGCTTAAACCACTATTTCTCTGGCTGAATAGCCGGTGTAAGGTGTTCGAAACCCGCTGTAGACAGAATAATTTATTCTATCGGAGGTGAAATAAAATTTGAACCTCACACATCGTGGCGACTGCTTTGACCAAGCGGCCTTTATCCCTCTGGTTCTATCGTGTGCGCCCCCCCCCCCCCCCCGACATACACCAGCAATTTTAATATGTATGGTAAAGATAGTTTTTATATCGATCTTTCAACTTTAACGACCATTAACGATCATTTAACTAAAATATAACCATAACTGATCCAATAACATTTTAATCAAATGTAAAAGAATTATTTGTGTTTAAATAATAGACAGACAAACGTTAACAAATAACCGAATAGAAGTGGTGAATGTCAGAACTGACAGAAAGGACACACAGTTGAATATGTTCGAGGTCTGGTTGTAGGGTTTTCAATTGTTCCCGTCTGGAAACTGGCGCCGTCCGGGCATGGCACTGGAGAGATGGGATGGGAAACCAGTCATGATAGCTTACTGTCAAGCTGGTGATGGCGAGAATAAAATAGATAACTTCTAACTAGACGTTGCTACGGCAACAGGATTTTATAAAACAACTTCCTGTTGGCGTGGTCTCGTTCAGCGTCATTTATTTATAACGTTATTTGAATACAAACACGTATACACACACATATACAAACAACATATAATATGTTATACAATATTTAAAAACGCGCCTAGCTTGTTGTGTCAAATCAAATGTTTGTAATGGTAGCATCTACTTCAAAGGTGTCTAGCATGGTTGTGTTAACTGTCTGTGATGTTAGCATCTACCTCAAAGGTGTCTAGCATGGTTGTGTTAACTGTCTGTGATGTTAGCATCTACTTCAAAGGTGTCTAGCATGGCTGTGTTAACTGTCTGTGATGTTAGCATCTACCTCAAAGGTGTCTAGCATGGTTGTGTTAACTGTCTGTGATGTTAGCATCTACTTAAAAGGTGTCTAGCATGGTTGTGTTAACTAGGTTAACTATCTGTGATGTTAGCATCTACTTCAAAGGTGTCTAGCATGGTTGTGTTAACTGTCTGTGATGTTAGCATCTACTTCAAAGGTGTCTAGCATGGTTGTGTTAACTGTCTTCGATGTTAGCATCTACTTCAAAGGTGTCTAGCATGGTTGTGTTAACTGTCTGCGATGTTAGCACCTACTTCAAAGGTGTCTAGCATGGTTGTGTTAACTGTCTGCGATGTTAGCATCTACTTCAAAGGTGCCTAGCATGGTTGTGTTAACTGTCTGCGATGTTAGCATCTACTTCAAAGGTGCCTAGCATGGTTGTGTTAACTGTCTGCGATGTTAGCATCTACTTCAAAGGTGTCTAGCATGGTTGTGTTAACTGTCTGCGATGTTAGCATCTACTTCAAAGGTGCCTAGCATGGTTGTGTTAACTGTCTGTGATGTTAGCATCTACTTCAAAGGTGTCTAGCATGGTTGTGTTAACTGTCTGCGATGTTAGCATATACTTCAAAGGTGCCTAGCATGGTTGTGTTAACTGTCTGTGATGTTAGCATCTACTTCAAAGGTGTCTAGCATGGTTCTGTTAACTGTCTGTGATGTTAGCATCTACTTCAAAGGTGTCTAACATGGTTGTGTTAACTGTCTGTGATGTTAGCATCTACTTCAAAGGTGTCTAGCATGGTTGTGTTAACTGTCTGTGATGTTAGCATCTACTTCAAAGGTGTCTAGCATGGTTGTGTTAACTGTCTGTGATGTTAGCATCTACTTCAAAGGTTTCTAGCATGGTTGTGTTAACTATCTGCGATCTTGGCATCTACTTGAATGGCGCCTCTAGCATGGTTGTGTTAACTGTCTGCGATGTTGGCATCTACTTGAATGGCGCCTCTAGCATGGTTGTGTTAACTGTCTGCGATGTTGGCATCTACTTGAATGGCGCCTCTAGCATGATTGTGTTAACTGTCTGCGATGTTGGCATCTACTTGAATGGCGCATCTAGCATGGTTGTGTTAACTGTCTGCGATGTTAGCATCTACTTCAAAGGTGCCTAGCATGGTTGTGTTAACTGTCTGTGATGTTAGCATCTACTTCAAAGGTCCCTAGCATGGTTGTGTTAACTGTCTGCGATGTTAGCATATACTTCAAAGGTGCCTAGCATGGTTGTGTTAACTGTCTGTGATGTTAGCATCTACTTCAAAGGTGTCTAGCATGGTTCTGTTAACTGTCTGTGATGTTAGCATCTACTTCAAAGGTGTCTAACATGGTTGTGTTAACTGTCTGTGGTGTTAGCATCTACTTCAAAGGTGTCTAGCATGGTTGTGTTAACTGTCTGTGATGTTAGCATCTACTTCAAAGGTGTCTAGCATGGTTGTGTTAACTGTCTGTGATGTTAGCATCTACTTCAAAGGTGTCTAGCATGGTTGTGTTAACTGTCTGCAATGTTAGCATCTACCTCAAAGGTGTGTCTAGCATGGTTGTGTTAACTGTCTGTGATGTTGGCATCTACTTGAAGGCGCCTCTAGCATGATTGTGTTAACTGTCTGCGATCTTGGCATCTACTTGAATGGCGCCTCTAGCATGGTTGTGTTAACTGTCAGCGATGTTGGCATCTACTTCAATGGCGCCTCTAGCATGGTTGTGTTAACTGTCTGCGATGTTGGCATCTACTTGAATGGCGCCTCTAGCATGGTTGTGTTAACTGTCTGCGATGTTGGCATCTACTTGAATGGCGCCTCTAGCATGATTGTGTTAACTGTCTGCGATGTTGGCATCTACTTGAATGGCGCATCTAGCATGGTTGTGTTAACTGTCTGCGATGTTGGCATCTACTTGAATGGCGCCTCTAGCATGGTTGTGTTAACTGTCTGTGATGTTGGCATCTACTTGAATGGCGCCTCTAGCATTGTTGTGTTAACTGTCTGTGATGTTGGCATCTACTTGAATGGCGCCTCTAGTCTGGTTGTGTTAACTGTCTGCGATGTTGGCATCTACTTGAATGGCGTCTCTAGTCTGGTTGTGTTAACTGTCTGTGGTGTTAGCATCTACCTCAAAGGTGTGTCTAGCATGGTTGTGTTAACTGTCTGTGATGTTAGCATCTACTTGAATGGCGTCTCTTCTCTGGTTGTGTTAACTGTCTGTGATGTTAGCATCTACTTGAATGGCGTCTCTAGTCTGGTTGTGTTAACTGTCTGTGATGTTAGCATCTACTTCAAAGGTGTCTAGCATGGTTGTGTTAACTGTCTGTGATGTTAGCATATACTTCAAAGGTGTCTAGCATGGTTGTGTTAACTGTCTGCGATGTTAGCATCTACCTCAAAGGTGTGTCTAGCATGGTTGTGTTAACTGTCTGTGATGTTGGCATCTACTTGAAGGCGCCTCTAGCATGATTGTGTTAACTGTCTGCGATCTTGGCATCTACTTGAATGGCGCCTCTAGCATGGTTGTGTTAACTGTCTGCGATGTTGGCATCTACTTCAATGGCGCCTCTAGCATGGTTGTGTTAACTGTCTGCGATGTTGGCATCTACTTCAATGGCGCCTCTAGCATGGTTGTGTTAACTGTCTGTGATGTTGGCATCTACTTGAATGGCGCCTCTAGTCTGGTTGTGTTAACTGTCTGCGATGTTGGCATCTACTTGAATGGCGTCTCTAGTCTGGTTGTGTTAACTGTCTGTGGTGTTAGCATCTACCTCAAAGGTGTGTCTAGCATGGTTGTGTTAACTGTCTGTGATGTTAGCATCTACTTGAATGGCGTCTCTTCTCTGGTTGTGTTAACTGTCTGTGATGTTAGCATCTACTTGAATGGCGTCTCTAGTGTGGTTGTGTTAACTGTCTGTGATGTTAGCATCTACCTCAAAGGTGTGTCTAGCATGGTTGTGTTAACTGTCTGTGATGTTAGCATCTACTTGAATGGCGCCTCTAGCATGGTTGTGTTAACTGTCTGCGATGTTTGCATCTACTTGAATGGCGCCTCTAATCTGGTTTTGTTAACTGTCTGTGATGTTAACATCTACTTGAATGGCGCCTCTAGCATGGTTGTGTTAACTGTCTGCGATGTTAGCATCTACTTAAATATCGCCTCTAGCATGGTTGTGTTAACTGTCTGCGATGTTAACATCTACTTGAATGGCGCATCAAGCATGGTTGTGTTAACTGTCTGCGATGTTGGCATCTACTTGAATGGCGCCTCTAGCATGGTTGTTTTAACTGTCTGCGATGTTAACATCTACTTGAATGGCGCCTCTAGCATGGTTGTGTTAACTGTCTGCGATGTTAGCATCCACTTGAATGGCGCCTCTAGCATGGTTGTGTTAACTGTCTGTGATATTAACATCTACTTGAATGGCGCCTCTAGCATGGTTGTGTTAACTGTCTGCGATGTTAGCATCTGCTTGAATGGCGCCTCTAGTTTGGTTGTGTTAACGGTCTGCGATATTAGCATCTACTTCAAAGGTGCCTCTAGCATGGTTGTGTTAACTGTAAACGATGTTAAAATCTACTTGAATGGCGCCTCTAGCATGGTTGTGTTATCTGTCTGCGATGTTAACATCTACTTGAATGGCGCCACTAGCATGGTTGTGTTAACTGTCTGCGATGTTAGCATCTACTTGAATGGCGCCTCTAGCATGGTTGTGTTAACTGTCTCCGATGTTAGCATCTACTTGAATGGCGCCTCTAGCCTGGTTGTGTTAACTGTCTGCGATGTTAGCATCTACTTGAATGGCGCCTCTATTCTGGTTGTGTTAACTGTCTGTGATGTTAGCATCTACTTGAATGGCGCCTCTAGCATGGTTGTGTTAACTCTCAGCGATGTTAACATCTACTTGAATGGCGCTTCTAGCATGGTTGTGTTAACTGTCTGCGAAGTTAACATCAATTTGAATGGCGCCTCTAGCATGGTTGTGTTAACTGTCTGCGATGTTAGCATCCACTTGAATGGCGCCTCTAGCATGGTTGTGTTAACTGTCTGCGATGTTAACATCTACTTGAATGGCGCCTCTAGCATGGTTGTGTTAACTGTCTGCCATGTTAGCATCTGCTTGAATGGCGCCTCTAGTCTTGTTGTGTTAACGGTCTGCGATGTTAGCATCTACTTGAATGGCGCCTCTAGCATGGTTGTGTTAACTGTAAACGTTGTTAAAATCTACTTGAATGGCGCCTCTAGCATGGTTGTGTTATCTGTCTGCGATGTTAACATCTACTTGAATGGCGCCTCTAGCATGGTTGTGTTAACTGTCTGCGATGTTAGCATCTACTTGAATGGCGCCTCTAGCATGGTTGTGTTAACTGTCTCCGATGTTAGCATCTACTTGAATATCGCCTCTAGCATGGTTGTGTTAACTGTCTGCGATGTTAACATCTACTTGAATGGCGCCTCTAGCATGGTTGTGTTAACTGTCTGCGATGTTAACATCTACTTGAATGGCGCCTCTAGCATGGTTGTGTTAACTGTCTGCGATGTTAACATCTACTTGAATGGCGCCTCTAGCATGGTTGTGTTAACTGTCTGCGATGTTAACATCTACTTGAATGGCGCCTCTATTCTGGTTGTGTTAACTGTCTGCGATGTTAACATCAACTTGAATGGCGCCTCTAGCATGGTTGTGTTAACTGTCTGCGATGTTAACATCTACTTGAATGGACCTCTTTAGCATGGTTGTGTTAACTGTCTGCGATGTTAACATCTACTTGAATGACGCCTCTAGTCTGGTTGTGTTAACTGTCTGTGATGTTAACATCTACTTGAATGGCGCCTCCATTCTGGCTCTGTTAACCGTCTAACATCTACTTTAATGGCGCCTCTAGTCTGGTTGTGTTAACTGTCTGGGATGTTAGCATCTTCTTGAATAGCGCCTCTAGCATGGTTGTGTTAACTGTCTGTGATGTTAGCATCTACTTGAATGGTGCCGCTAATCTGGTTGTGTTAACTGACTACGATGTTAGCATCTACTTCAATGGCGCCTCTAGAATGGTTGTGTTAACCGTCTGCGATGTTAACATCTACTTGAATGGCGCCTCTAGCATGGTTGTGTTAACTGACTGCAATGTTAACATCTACTTGAATGGCGCCTCTAGTCTGGTTGTGTTAACTGTCTGCGATGTTAACATCTACTTGAATGGCTCCTCTAGTCTGGCTGTGTTAACTGTCTGCGATGTTAACATCTACTTGAATGGCGCCTCTAGTCTGGTTGTGTTAACTGTCTGCGATGTTAACATCTACTTCAATGGCTCCTCTAGTCTGGCTGTGTTAACTGTCTGTGATGTTAGCATCTACTTGAATGGCGCCTCTAGCATGGTTGTGTTAACTGTCTGCAATGTTAACATCTACTTAAATGGCGCCTTTAGCATGGTTGTGTTAACTGTCTGCGATGTTAACATCTACTTGAATGGCGCCTCTAGTCTGGTTGTGTTAACTCTCTGTGATGTTAACATCTACTTGAATGGCTCCTCTAGTCTTGCTGTGTTAACTGTCTGCGATGTTAACATCTACTTGAATGGCGCCTCTAGTCTGGTTGTGTTAACTGTCTGCGATGTTAACGTCTACTTGAATGGCTCCTCTAGTCTGGCTGTGTTAACTGACTGCGATGTTAGCATCTACCTCAATGGCGCCTCTAGTCTGGTTGTGTTAACTTTCTGCGATGTTAACATCTACTTGAATGGCGCCTCTAGCATGGTTGTGTTAACTGTCTGCGATGTTAGCATCTACCTCAATGGCGCCTCTCGTCTGGTTGTGTTAACTGTCTGCAAGCATGCAAACATACAAGCATACATAGCAAGAAGTCAGACAGAAAAGTTAAGGAAAGAAGTAGAGATGGAGTGAATAGATATCAATGATAAGACCAATGATAGACCCTAGATGTAAGAACAATAACAAAAATAACCTCTACTGAGATTAAATGTGTCAGACGAATGGCAGGAAAATTCTGAGAGATAAGATCAGAAATGAAGAACTGAGAAAAAAACTAGGAATAGCCTCCGCCATAGAATATATAAGGAAACAACAGATAAAATGGGTTGACCACGTAACAGAAAGATCAAAACACAACACAACAAACCTTCAGCAAACGTTGTGAGAAACACGAGACCCAAGGGTCGACCACGAAAAAGATGGATCGATGGAATATTCATCATCATCATCATCGTTGGGTGCCTTCTCCGCATCGAAGGTTGGCTACCATGGAGCGCCATTCCACTCTGTCTCTTGCTTTGATGGTGCAGATTGTCATAGGCTGACTTGTCCATCTTTTGATGTTACTCGTCCATGTTAGTCTTGGTCTGCCTCTGCCTCTTTTACCTTGTATTTTCCCCGCCGGGATTACTTTTAGTTGGCTGTTGTGTCTTTTAACATGGCCCAAAAATTGCATTTTCCATTAAATCTCGATTTTAAATATGAGGAGAATGCACTAGACTCCCGGATATTTACACCTACAGAGGCTGCAACATTTCCAAGACAGAACTAAAGTACAACTTTTAGGCTGAAACAAGCAGCTGTGAGTAATAATCGCTGCCATATTTAAAACGACGCACGCGCTGAAAAAAAAATTGTTCTGCCAGAAGAAACAAAGCCGGTAAACAGCTGTATAAAGTAGCGCGTGCATTCTAGAATAATGACCAACCAGTGAACAGATGTCACGTGCCAACCTCGCAAGAATGTGAGAGAACACACCCAAGGCTGTAAGCTGAACTCGGCCAAGCCTCGGTTGCTGGTCTCACACCGCTCCTGTCTAAAGTTGTTTATATTCGAGCGTTATGTCCGTTGTCATGGGAGATAAACAATCCGGCCTTACGGATCTTGTTTCTAACATTTTTGTTTAATTCTCTCCCCTTTTTTACCCTATAATTATCATCTAGTTACGTGCCGGTTGTGTAGGAGGACATTTCATTGTGAAAGCATATCCGGTATCCCCGTGACCTACGTTTCACAACCACTCCCTCACTCTTTCACTCTCAGTCACTCTCTCTCTCTCTCTCTCTTTCATTTAAAATTCTTTCTCTTACTTTCACACTCTCTCACTTTAACTTTCACTCTCTTACACATTCTTTCCCATATTCTCGCACTCTCTCTTTCAAGCTATTTCTAACTCTCTACTCACACTCTCTCACTTTCTCCTTCTCTCTCTCACTCGTTCTCCCTAAATCAGATTCATTTTCTCCTTCACTCGCTTTATCACTTTCATTTCCACTTTCAATCTCTCTCTCACGTTCTATGTAACTTTCTCTTCCTCACTCTCCCACTCTCTCTCACTCTCTCCCTCACTCTCGATCACTCTCTCGTGCTCTCTCACGATGTCCTTCAATTTCTCACACACACTCTCTCTCTCTCATACTCTTATTCAAATAAATTATAATCTCTTGTGGTCTTAACCTAATTAATGATCAATTCTAGCAGTCTTCATGGTCTAATTAATTTTTTTTTATTTTCTCTCACTTTCACTTCTTCTCCCCCACTCTCTTGCACTCTTTCCTTTTCACTTGTTCTCTCACTTTCATTTCACCTGTTCTCTCTCACTTTATCTCTCACATTCTCTCTCACACTTTCACCTGTTTTCTCTCTCACTTTCTCTCTCACACTTTCACCTGTTCTTTCTCACTTTCTCTCTCACACTTTCACTTATTCTCTCTCACTTTATCTCTCACTTTCTCTTTCAAACTTTCACCTGTTTTCTCTCACTTTCCCTCACACTTTCACCTATTCTCTCTCACTTTCTCTCTCACACTTTCACCTGTTCTTTCTCACTTTCTCTCTCACACTTTCACTTATTCTCTCTCACTTTATCTCTCACTTTCTCTTTCAAACTTTCACCTGTTTTCTCTCACTTTCCCTCACACTTTCACCTGTTCTTTCTCACTTTATCTCTCACTTTATCTCTCACTTTCTCTTTCACCTGTTCTCTCTCACTTTATCTCTCACTTTCTCTTTCACACTTTCACTTGTTCTCTCTCAATTTATATCTCACTTTCTCTTTCACACTTTCACCTGTTCTCTCTCACTTTAACTTGTTCTCTCCCACTCTCTCTCTCATACGTCCTCTTTCCCTTGCATGTGTTCTCTCTCACTGTCTCTTTCACTTTCACCTGTTCTTTCCCATTCTCTCTCTCTTTCATCCTTTCTCTTGCTTTCTCTCTGTCTATAACTTTCTTTCTCTATACTCTCTATATATTCTCTATATACTCTCTATATACTCTCTCGCTCTCTCTCTATAATCTCTATATATTCTCTCCATACTCTCTATATACTCTTTCTATACACTCTCTATAACTCTCACACGTTCTCTTTCAATCTCTCACACCCGCGATTACTCTTTCTCACTTACAGTACATTTACTTAATTAAAGTACTTGTTCTCTTCCACTCTCTCTTACTTTCTCTCTCTCAATTTCACTTGTTCTCTCTAACTTCCTCTCTCCCCATTCTCTCTCTTGCTCTCTATCGCTTTCTCTCTCCCACACTCACTCTCTCTCTCAGTGCTGTGCTACCTATGTCAGATCTGCGCGCTAGATTACAAAAAAATAAGAAAAACACCCACAGAAATGAAGTATGTTAGACGCCTGGCATGAAACATCCTGTGGTATAAGACAGAGAAGAAGCGAAGAACTAAGAGTAATGTTATGAATTTTTATTCTTCCTTATATTTAACTTACATCATGAGAAGAGGAAAGTTGGAATACTTGGTTACAACTGGCAAAATAAAAGGAAAGAGAGATCGCGGGCGACAAAGAGAGAAAATACTGGATAGCTTGGTGTCATGACATGGAAAACAGTCAACAACTGAACTGATATGGTGCACTGTAGATAGAAGACTGTGGAGGGACATGATCACCTACGCCAACCGGTATGGCACATGATGATGATGATGATGATATTTAAATTAAGATAATCAATAACCTGAGATATGCTGATGATACTGTTCTACTAGCAGAAAATCCTAAAGACCTACAACAATTGCTTAATGTGATAAACATAAGAAGCAAAAAATATGGACTAGAAATGAATATCAAAAAGACTAAAACTATGATGATAAACAAAGAAAATTCTCAAGATCTACAATTAAATATCACAGTTGAGGGAATACATCTGGAGACAGTCCAGGGCTACAACTACCTGGGACATACTATAACCAATGATGGAAAATGTAAAATTGAAATATACAAAAGAATAGGTATGGCAAAAAGTAATTTTAATGTCATGAAAAATATCCTAACAACAAAACAAATATCAGCAGGGCAGAAACTAAGAATGGCAAAATGTTACATCTTCTCAGTATTCCTGTATGGTGCAGAAACATGGACATTAGACAAGAAAACAGAACAGAAAATTGAAGCCAATCAATGACAATCTATGACAGCCTGCACCATCAAAGCAAGAAACAGAGTAGAATGACGATCCATGGTAGCCAACCTTCGTTGCGGAGAAGGCACTGAATGATGATGATGATGATGATGATATTTCAATTCTCATTCTCTCAGTTAAATACTGACATCATCCCTATTTGTTTCCTCTTAGACAGTACAGCATGTAACAGTGAGATGGGATTTTCCAGAAGAATGTTGAGAGTTCCCTGAACAGCTAAAATAAAAATACCAACGAGGAAATTCTCACAGAAGAAAACGCTAAAAATGAAGCTCTTAAAAATCATCAGAAAGAAATCATTACTTTTGTTTTCTTTGCGCATCTTCAGAAGAGAAAGGAAAGTTGGAATTCTTGGGTACAACTAAAAAATTATAGGAAAAAAAGAGACGCGGTCGACAAAAAGAGTAGAGACTCGATAGCTTGGTGCCTTGACAGGGTAAAACTGTCAATAACAAAATTGATAGGATGCGTTGTGGGCAGAGAGTTAAGGACATGTTTGCTTATGTAGATCGGAGTGGAACACAATAATGATGACAACGACATAACTGTGGCTCGTGTTTATATTCTTTGCTGTGCGATTGTCCATGATTTACTTCCATATATTAAGACTTGATCTACTTAACACTGAAGCAAAAAATTCCCCTCTTTTTTGTGTAGACTTTTTTTAGATTCAACCCAGCGCAGACAGACATAAATAAACCAACGACAGACAGACCCCAGATCACCTTTCTAAATCCGTTATAATTATCATGTGTTGCTACATTTCAACATGAACATAAATATGTTACAAATAAACAGAGAGCCGATAAGAGATAGTCATGTCTTATCTTCTGTATAACTAACTCTACCACTCTCTGTCATAGACCAGACACCTGCAGGTTTTCAGCCAGCCCCGTTAGGTAAGAAATAGTTTGTGTGACGCTCAGTAAATCCTAGCTCTGGTTATAGTTTAAATGTCAAAATAGTATTGTCAATATTATTATGATTATTTCTTCAGGTAATGTATGAGTTTAGCGTCCTACATTATTTCTTATAAACGAGTGATCTCCCATCACTGACCGTGTATCATCATCAAGTACAAAGCCTGCTGGCGTATGTGGTCATGTCTCTCCACAACTTTCGATCACGACAGTTATTAATATCATTTCTGTTGCTGACCTTCTGCCAAGCCATTCTCTTAAGCTGTCTGTTATTTTTTCTCTTTGCTTCCCTCTATCTCTTCGTCCCTCAATTTTCCCAGTTTTCACAATATATTCCAATTGTTCTCTTCTCATTACATGGCCAAAAAATGATGATTGTTTCTTCCTAATATTGGAAATTAGCTCTCTTTTTGCTTTGACCTCTCTCAGAACCCTTTCATTACTCTTCTTATCTGCCCATGGTATTCTCAACATTCTTCTGTAAAACCACATTTCTACGGCCTCCAGTTATTTTTTTTCCAGTGACGGGGCATACTTAAATTATTTATAAACTATTTCTAGTTTTTGTGCATTTAATTGTATTTGTTCAACAATTCCTAGGTTTACGGTTAGTTGTAGGCTATTCCAAACCCTAAACCTAAAAGTTTAGACAGTAGACAAACAAATCAATAAACGGTTAGAGGCCACAGAGATGGGATTTCTCAGAAGAATGTTGAAAGTTTTCTGGACAGCTAAAAAGACCAATGAAGAAATTCTTAAAGAGACCAACACAAAAAGGGAGCCCCTAAGAAACATCAAAAAGAAACAATCCAAATTTTTCGGTCACATCATGAGAAGAAGAAAGTCGGAATACTTGGTTACAACTGGCAAAATACAAAGAAAGAGAGATCGCGGACGACAAAGAGAGAAAATACTGGATAGCTTGGTGTCACTACATGGCAAACAGCCCACAACGGAATTGAAAGATGCACGATGGATAGAAGGACATGATCGCCTATGTCAACCGATATGGCACATGATGATGAAACCCAACCCAGGGGTCTTCAAATGACAGATACGAGAACCACCGAATAAAGTGTAAGGAGACGTTACTGAGAGCAGGAAACATTTGGGACACTCAACTCGTAAGTTGCATTCATTACTTGTATTTCAATGTTAAGAGGAAAGTCATCGATGTTTAGTTGGTCTCATATGCTGTTATTATGAAAACACAAATGTAACATTTTATGTAACAGCTTTACTGGGAAGACACACGTATAAAATGTTAGATAACAGCTTTAATGGGAAGACACATGAATAACATGTTAGATAACAGCTTTAATGGGAAGACACATGTATAACATGCTAGATAATAGCTTTACTGGGAAGACACGTATAACATGTTAGATAACAGCTTTACTGGGAAGACACATGTATAACATGTTAGATAACAGCTTTACTGGGAAGACACATGTATAACATGTTAGATAACAGCTTCACTGGGAAGATACATGTATAACATGTTTGATAACAGCTTCACTGGGAAGACACATGTATAACATGTTAGATAACAGCTTTACTGGGAAGACACACGTATAACATGTTAGATAACAGCTTCACTGGGAAGACACATGTATAACATGTTAGATAACAGCTTTACTGGGAAGACACACGTATAACATGTTAGATAACAGCTTCACTGGGAAGATACATGTATAACATGTTTGATAACAGCTTCACTGGGAAGATACATGTATAACATGTTAGATAACAGCTTTACTGGGAAGACACATGTATAACATGTTAGATAACAGCTTCACTGGGAAGACACACGTATAACATGTTAGATAACAGCTTCACTGGGAAGACACACGTATAACATGTTAGATAACAGCTGTACTGGGAAGATACATGTATAACATGTTAGATAACAGCTTCACTGGGAAGAAACACGTATAACATGTTAGATAACAGCTTCACTGGGAAGACACATGTATAACATGTTAGATAACAGCTTTACTGGGAAGACACATGTATAACATGTTAGATAACAGCTGTACTGGGAAGACACATGTATAACATGTTAGAAAGCAGCATTGCTGGGAAGACATAAATATCACATTGTATATAGCAGCATTGCTGGGAAGACATAAATATCATATTGTATATAGCAGCATTGCTGGGAAGACATAAATATCACATTGTATATAGCAGCATTGCTGGGAAGACATAAATATCACATTTTATATAGCAGCATTGCTGGGAAGACATAAATATCACATTTTATATAGCAGCATTGCTGGGAAGACATAAATATCACATTGTATATAGCAGCATTGCTGGGAATACATAAATATCACATTGTATATAGCAGCATTGCTGGGAAGACATAAATATCACATTGTATATAGCAGCATTGCTGGGAAGACATAAATATCACATTGTATATAGCAGCATTGCTGGGAAGACATAAATATCACATTTTATATAGCAGCATTGCTGGGAATACATAAATATCACATTGTATATAGCAGCATTGCTGGGAAGACATAAATATCACATTTTATATAGCAGCAAATCTGGGAAGACATAAATATCACATTTTATATAGCAGTATTGCTGGGAAGACATAAATATCACATTGTATATAGCAGCATTGCTGGGAAGACATAAATATCACATTTTATATAGCAGCATTGCTGGGAAGACATAAATATCACATTTTATATAGCAGCATTGCTATGAATTCATAAATATCACATTTTATATAGCAAAGACATAAATATCACATTTTATATAGCAGCATTGCTGGAAGACATAAATATCACATTTTATATAGCAGCATTGCTGGAAGACATAAATATCACATTTTTTATAGCGATTCTAGTAAAAAGAAAAAGAAATTAAGTAAAAGTTCTAGTACAAGTTCTAATAAAAAGTAAAAATTAAAGTAAAAATTCTAGTAAATTAACAATTAAAGTAAAAGTTCTAGTAAAAGGTAAAAATAAAATTAAAGGTTCCGGTAAAAATTAAAAGTAAAAGTTTTTTCTCTCGAGATCGACAAGGCTCTTTGGTTCACCCAGCCTTCACAAACGGGTATCAAATATATTTCTTTCTGGAAAGTAAAGGCAGATTGGCGTGATACTGACCACACCATTCGGTCACTAACACCTTGCTATCGGCTTGTAGTGTTAATAAAGAAAATGTCATGACTAATGACATATGTGTGTGCTACGTGGTCTGTATTACACCAGGCCGCCTGTATTTCCCAGAAAAATCTCTGGTTCCAATTTTTGGAATTTCAGTGAACCCCAGAGCGTTATCAGTCAAAAGGAAAATGCTTCACTTCGTGGAATTGAACCTGAACTTACCTGATCAGGAAACGAGCACACTAACCACTCAGCCAGCGGTGTTAAAGAATCGACATAGACGCCACCTTAATTATAAATGACTTAACTCAGTAGAGAACCTACTTTAATTATAAATGACTTAACTTAGCAGAGACCCCACCTTAATTATAAATGAAGTAAACCGACAGAGACCCACTTTAATTATAAATGACTTAACTCAGCAGAGACCCCACCTTAATTATAAATGACTTAATTCAGCAGAGACCCCACCTTAATTATAAATGACTTAATTCAGCAGAGACCCCACCTTAATTGTAAATGACTTAACTCACCAGAGACCCCACCTTAATTATAAATGACTTAACTCACCAGAGACCCCACCTTAATTATAAATGAAGTAAACCGACAGAGACCCACTTTAATTGTAAATGACTTAACTCACCAGAGACCCACTTTAATTATAAATGACTTAACACAGAAGAACCCCTACCTTAATTATAAATGACTTAACTCGACGGAGACCCTACCTTAATTATAAATGACTTAACTCGACGGAGACCCTACCTTCATTATAAATGTCTTAACTCAGCAGAGACCCCAACTTAATTATAAATGACTTAACTCAGTTGAGACCCCACCTTAATTATAAATGACTTAACTCAGTAGACACCCCACCTTAATTATAAATGACATAACTCAGCAGAAACCCTACCTTAATTATAACTGACTTAACTTAGCAGAGACCCCACCTTACTTATAAATGACTTAACTCAGCAGAGACCCTAACTTAATTATAAATGACTTAACTCAGCAGAGACCCCACCTTAAGTATAAATGACTTAATTCACAGAGACCTAACCTCAATTATAAATGACTTAACTCGGAAGAAACCACACCTTAATTATAAATGACTTAACTCTGCAGAGACCCTACCTTAATTATAAATGACTTAACTCGACAGAGACCCTAACTTAATTATAAATGACTTAACTCAGAAGAAACCACACCTTAATTATAAATGACTTAACTCTGCAGAGACCCTACCTTAATTATAAATGACTTAACTTAGCAGAGACCCTACCTTAATTATAAATGACTTAACTCGACAGAGACCCTAACTTAATTATAAATGACTTAACTCGGAAGAAACCACACCTTAATTTTTAATGACTTAACTCGATAGAGACCACAACTTAATTATAAATGACTTAACTCAGCAGAGACCCCACCTTAATTATAAATGATTTAATTCTGCAGAAACCACACCATAATTAAAAATGACTTAACTCGACATAGACCCCTCCTTAATTATTGCTAACTTAACTCGGGAGTAACCACACCTTAATTATAACTAACTTATCTAGACAGAGACCCCACCTTACATATAAATACTTTACTCTGCAGTAACCACACCTTAATTATAACCAACTTAACTCTGCAGTAACCACACCTTAATTATAACTAACTTAACTCTGTAGAAACCCCATCTTAATTATAACCAACTTAACTCTGCAGTAACCACACCTTAATTATAACTAACTTAACTCTGTAGAAACCCCACCTTAATTATAACTAACTTAACTGCAGAAACCACACATTAATTATAACTAACTTAACTCTGTAGAAACCCCACCTTAATTATAACTAACTTAACTGCAGAAACCACACATTAATTATAACTAACTTAACTCTGTAGAAACCCCACCTTAATTATAACTAACTTAACTGCAGAAACCACACCTTAATTATAACTAACTTAACTCTGTAGAAACCCCACCTTAATTATAACTAACTTAACTGCAGAAACCACACCTTAATTATAACTAACTTAACTCTGTAGAAACCCCACCTTAATTATAACTAACTTAACTGCAGAAACCACACATTAATTATAACTAACTTAACTCTGTAGAAACCCCACCTTAATTATAACTAACTTAACTGCAGAAACCACACATTAATTATAACCAACTTAACTCGACAGAAATCCCACCTTAATTATAAGAAATTTAACTGGACAGAAACCCCACCTTAATTATAACAAATTGAACTCAACAGGGACCAACTTAACCCCAACTTTTCATGACCACACCTGGCCGACTCTCTCTCTCCAACAAACGATCAAAGCGAGACTCTCATTTACCGTTGCTGCCCAAGCCCCCCTGTTCGGTCTCCCTTGATCCAGACGTGTAATCTCTCTCACTGCAGGGACTCACTATTGCCAGATAGCCCATGTGGAAATGATTTGGCTTCTTGACAAGCCTAATGTAAACAGTTCAGGTTTTGAAGTGACCTTAATCAGCAGTGATTCTCAAACTGGAACCCGTGTACCCAAAAGAAATCTTAACTCTTTCAGTACAAAAGGTGTTTAATAATTCAGTGGTAGAGATTTCAGAGACAAAATTTTTCATGTTTTAAAAATATTAATCTAGATGTTTATATCTCGGGCAGATGGTACTCGTAAACCTGGGAGGGCCGACCATCTAAAGGCAGAATCCCCCTACAGAAAAGACAATCTGCTGCCTTGCAGGAAGATTGGGAACAATCAAAGGGCAAGGAAAGCAAACCTGAATAAAATGCTGGCTGAAATCGGATGCACTGGGCCACTGGCGCAGAACACAGTGCAACGTTTTAACGGGTGTTCAATCAGTTGGATCTGGCAGACTCTAATTGTGATGTTCTGTCTGTG
The DNA here is from genome assembly GCA_032433765.1 of Megaustenia siamemsis. Taxonomy (NCBI): domain Eukaryota; kingdom Metazoa; phylum Mollusca; class Gastropoda; order Stylommatophora; family Ariophantidae; genus Megaustenia; species Megaustenia siamemsis. Next base: position 32,635,515 of record JAVIAB010000159.1, on the reverse strand, counting down.
GGGGCGATCAACACACTTAACCTGACAGCTGACTTCATGTGGGAGTCTGGAATCCTACTCTGATTGAGTCCTGATCGTAGAGAGAGAGAGAGAGAGAGAGATGTTTATATTTATCTAACACTTAACATGTTATATATGAATTTGTTAGATAAGTAAACAAGGAATTAGATTACACCAGAACCAAGATGATACATGATATATTAAAAAGAATATGGTTTGATGACAGTTTACACTAATCAAATTGAGAGTGACGCACTGTGCGGCTAAACGTACATGACCGAAATCGGCATGGCACATGGTGCGTCCAAATGTACGAAAATAACTAACCAGTCAACGTATTAGGATTTGACAATAATAGCATGACATCATTTGAGGCTGTACTATTGCAAAACATGGAAGAGAAAATACTCATGAAAAAAGACAAAGAAAAACTGTGGATCAGAGTGACTGACTGATTTGTTCATTCTGTGGCCGAAATTATTTGTGTCTGCTAGAATTAGCCATGAGAACTTCCGGTCAATATGGCGGATAGGAGGCGGGGACCATTCAGACTCAGTCTGATAAGTGTTCCTTGTTAAGTCCGGCTTGCTCCCGGAACTACTGAGTTTAGTGTTCTGTGCACACTGCGAGCTGTGTTTTTCATCCGGATTGTGTTTCGATATTCCGATTGCTTACGATGAATGATGATATCGCATGACGAAGGACAGTTCAGCTGCGTTCATTTTCGGTGCCGTTTCGCCCTATGTCTTTTGACATGTACTGTATCTCCTATGATGGGAGCTGTATATGTCTTTCTTTGTTTGGATCCTAAAATAAGATGAGTTTAAATTCGGATGATTCCACTGGCATGAGCGGTTGAACAATTATGGATTTTAATTTCTTTACAGTGATACCGGGGCCTTGTACTGACCATAACCATTAACCGTGAGATAAGCTGTTTGTCAATAACAAAACCTCAAAAGAAAAAAAATAAATGCACAGTAGCCCCCACTAAACGTCTGACAAGACGAAAAGGGCCATATATAACCGACAATAGTCAGGCTTTTTAGCTCTTTAAAATGTCAGATTTCCTTTTATTTGTGTAATGTCTGTGTATACTAAATGTCATCGATATATATATCTTCAATGTTTGTTTCATCCTCATATATTTGGAGTCACCCGTTAACTGAGCGTGTGTGCATTCAGCCCTACCCTATTCGGGAGATACTTGTCTTAACAGGAAAAATATTTCCGAGTTGTGATCGCGGCCTTATGCTATAGTCATGGGAAAGCCTTCGCGAAAAGACATTGCCTACGAAGCTAATTTTATAGTTAGCTGAGTGGCAGTGTTCCCTAGCATTTGGCTTTTCGTGGCAAGGCGCTGTGCCACTGAGTACGGGTTCGATCCTGCCTTGGTCCATATTTTTTTTCTGTTGTTGATTATTTGTCATTTTTTTCGAGTGCTGTAAACATACCTCTTCCTCTGAATTGATTCGCTGATTATCGCCTCGGAAGTTTCCCTCTATAATAATATTCATTTATTATTATTTGTCTCCGGCCCTCAAACATCCGTTTTCGGCACTCGTATATTTGCCAAACAGATTTTTTTCCCTGACAGTGGCCACTCATTTTGACATTATCTTTCCGCCCACGTTTGTTTAACGTGTGCGAGTGCACGCGAGACTGGAAAAATTAAAAAAATTTTAAAAAATGGTATGTAAGAAGCTTTACGTGATAAGTGGACGACACAGACTAAACAACGTTTCGGCCTAATAGGCCTTCATAAGGAACACACACAAAAACACACACAAAACTAATGACGAAACAATCAAAATAAAAACAATCGAAATGTGTTAAAGAAAACCAAATTATCTGTCCTGTCAAAACAAAAGGAAGTAGCAACCAAGTGCGGCTGTCGTGAACGTAGAGAAACGTGCAGAAATGTGCGCAAATGCACACAGAACCAGAGGAGTTCACACAGGGGTCAGTGTGCAAACACAAAGGAGAAAGAATCGAATAGTAGACTAAAAGGTGTTCAAAAGGCGGTAAGAGTGGGATGTCTGAGAGTGGGGTACAATAAAAACATATGAGGGATAAGGAGCACAGAAAAACGGTAGTGGGATCAGAGAGGAGAATGGAACGGTAGCGGTTGAGTATCCTCACAGCAGCTAAGTTGTGAGGATGATATGTGAGGGTGAGTGTAGTTCTCTCAGAAGGGGGGCGGTTGGAAGGAGTGAGTGCCTCGGGACGGGAGATAAGGAGGACCCTCTTGAGGGCAGACTGGAGGATCGAGTCTGGATAAAGCCGGCAGCTGAAGAAACCTAACATGAGGTGAGCCTGTAGGAGGAAATCTTGGTCATCCTGGCAGATGCGACGGAGACGCAATAACTGTGAGAACAGAATAGAATCACGACAAGAAGGTGAATGGGATGAAGTGTAGAGGAGATAACAATGGGCGTCTGTGGGTTTATAGAAAACCGAGGTGTGGAGGCCAGAAGTATCCAAAGAAACGATAAGATCTAGTAAGGTGACAGAGGAAGTGGATATACAAGATGTGAACTTGATAGCTTTGTGATAGCTACGAATGTGGTCGATAAACCTGGAGAGGTATCCTCAGGTAGATCGGTAAGTCCGAAGCAGTCAGCAATGTACCGGAGGTATATGATGGGAACATACTCCTTCCTGCACGAGAGACTTCCTGGTTTTTTTTTTGCCGATATTAGAGAGGGCTAGACAGTACACCTCACTACCCAGAGACCAGGGAAGGGTTAAGATAAGAGAAAACACTCATTCAAGTTGAAATATTTCCACCGAGTGTAGCGGGATTCGATCACAGGCATTTTTGTTTAGAGGCCAACCATCATGTGCCATGCCGGTTGGCGTAGGCGACCATGTCCCTCCACAATCTTCTATCTGCAGTTCATCGTATCAGTTATGATGTTGACTGTTTTCCATGCCATGACACCAAGCTATCCAGTATTTTCTCTCTTTGTCGCCCGCGATCTCTCTTTCCTTAGAGGCCAACACGTTATCTCTAAACAAGCCAGCCCCACATTTTTGTTTCTCATTAAAATTTCTTAGGAACTGGTTGGTCTCGGGGCAAGACGCCGGCCTCGAGACAAAGAGGTTGTGGGTTCTAATCCCGGCTACACCGGTTGGTATTTTTATTTATGATTTCTCTCTGCGGCAACCATTCCTGGTCTCAGCAGCGAGGCCCGGCTTGAAATGTCAGTTACTCAACGACGGAAAAAAATATGAGTACCTCCGAAGTCGGAGTTATCTGCCTGTACGGCGAGGGGCCCATGTGCACACGGCTGCCATGGAAAAATGGATTAACACGCAAAATTCAGTCCCTAGTCTCTAGGGACTTCGTCAGAGGTAAAAGCTGGCGAACGTAAAAAAAATGTACAAAAATTTTTTTTTTAATTAAATATGTCACATCATCCAGTATGGAATATTGGGCTACTAACTACAAGATGTCTAAATCAATGACAATCGACCTAGTCCTATGTTCGCCTTACGTAAGATGGTAAAGGTAAAGGTAAAGGTAAAGGTAAAGGTAAAGGTAAAGGTAAAGGTCAAGTACGAGGCTTGAATCGACATCTTAGCACGCGAGTTTTAACCCACACGTGCTCGGCCTCCTCTCCAGAAATGTTTGGAGACTTCTGGATAGTGTCGCTTCAAACATTGTAACTCACAATGTGATGCGACATTCCTCACCTTCCCAGAGTGCTACCCAGTTACCAATTTCTGCCATCGGCTGGGCCGACCGCGGGGGGGGGTGGGGGGGGGGGGGTTTCTTCCAACCACGAGTACAATTCACACTGCTTCCAGCGGGAATCGAAAACGGGTTATCCGAAAGTCGGTAACCCAGTCGGGTAGATTTCCCAACTCGGCTACCGAGGACATGGTAATGTGTGGTGCTCGACGTTATGTTGACCCGCTAATAAAGTGTTTCCTACCATCCAGCTTTCAATGAACTGATCTACTAAACTCTTGAGGTCCAATTCAATTACAATCGACCTGCTCCTGGGTTCGCTTCCCTTAAAATGTGTACCTGATTTTTTCTGCTCTTCATCGAGTGCCGTCTCCGCATCGAAGGTTGGCCACCATGGAGCGCCATTCCATTCTGTCTCTAGCTTTGATGGTGCAAGTTGTCATAGGCTGTCTTGTCCATCTTTTAATGTTACTCGTCCATGTTAGTCTTGGTTTGCCTCTGCCTCTATTAACCTGTATTTTACCTTCCAAGATTACTTTTAGTAGGCTGTTGCGGCCCAAAAATCGCATTTGTTTCTTATTTGAATTGTGTTTAGTAGTTTTTTTTTTCATTTTCAGTTGTTTTAAGACTTCATCGTTTGTTTTCTTTTCTATCCATCCAATTGTACCATTCTTTTATATATCCACATTTCAGAGGCTTCAATTTTCTATTCTGTTTCCTTGTCTTGCCTAATGTTCATGTTTCTGCACCATACATTAATATTTAGAAGGAATAATATTTTGCGCCATCACTGATGACTCCAATTCCAAACACATATATTATGGATTTTAATTCGCTTGCAGTGATACAGAGGCCTTCCATAACCAATAACCAATAACCAATATTTTGCTATTCTTAGTTTTAGTCCTGGTGTCATTTGTTTTGATGTTAGTATGTTCTTCATGACATTAACATTACTTTTTGCCATTCCTATTCTTTTGTTTATTTCAATTTTACATTTACCATCACTGGTTATAGTATGTCCTAGGTAGTTGTAGTTCTGAACTGTCTCCTGGTCTATTCCAACAACTTGTAGGTATAATATCCACTTGTAGGTTTTAAGTATTAATATTCATATCTAGTCCATATTTTTTTCTTGTCATGTTTATTTCATTAAGTAATTGTTGTAGATCTTTAGGTTTTTCTGCTAGTAGAACAGTATCATCAGCGTATCTTAGGTTACTGATTATCTTTCCATTAATTTGTAGGCCTGGCATCTCAGTGATGTTTTTAAAGATTTGCTCAGTGTATAGATTGAACAAGCTTGGTGATAGGATGCATCCCTGTCTTACTCCTCTTTTTATATCAATGGGTGTAGAGTTCTCCTTGTTATATTCTATTATTGCTGTTTCCTACCTTCTTCTGCTAGCCTATGTCGATAGAACTGAGAAAGAGTTAATCGGTGCTATATATAGATCTAATTCTGTCCTATGGAAGCGATTCATGGATTCATGTAACAAGGTGAAGGTCAAGTACGAGACTTGAATCGACATCTTAGCACACGAGTTTTAACCCATACGTGCTTGGCCGCCTATCCAGAAATGTTCGGAGACTTCTGGATAGTGTCGCTTCAAGCATCGAAACTCACGATGCGAGGTGGCATTCCTCAGCTTCACAGAGTACTACCCTGAGACCCATTTCTGCCAGGACTGGGTCGACCGCAGGGGAATTGTTTTCCTAACCATAAATATAATTCATTCTGCTTCCAGCGGAAATAAAACACGGGTTGTCCGAACGTCGGTGGCCACGTTGGGTGGTTTTTCCAACCAGACTACAAAGCCCCTAAGGACTCTATGTTGTACTTTTCTACTGTGTTGCCATCTATCTAATATCGTATATCAGTTTTACCACCTTACACAGTAATGGCTCTATGTTGTACTTTTCTACTGTGTTGCCATCTGTCTAATATTGTATATCAGTTTTACCACCTTACACAGTAATGACTATGTGTTGTACTTTTCTACTGTGTTGCCATCTGTCTAATATCGTATATCTGTTTTACCACCTTACACAGCAATGACTCCATGAAATTGCCTAAAGTTATTTCTTCTGTTTCTCTCACAAACTGTTCAGGCAAAGCAAATATATAATCTTATTATATATATATATATATATATATATATATATATATATATATATATATATATATATATATATAATTTTGCAAGGCCCTCGGGCAGATGGTAAAACCAGAAAACTCTCCAACTAGAGTGACGATTTCAGCTAGTTGAGTTACAGATGACTGACGTCACTTTACCCACAACCGCCACTGCTCACACAGCTGAAAGCTTCACGATAGTTGGAGGTTTTCCGGTAATTCCCTCTCAGCCCGCAGGAGTAAGTATATCTATAGTTGGCTGTGGTTTAGTCATGTGTAACCACATAGTCACATATAGTTTTATGAATAATGTTTTCTTTGCAGGACTTGCCTTTTCAAAGATGCAACACAACGTATGGGGCATGTTCTTTATTTTGGCTGTTCTTCGTATGTCATATGTCATGTCGTCCTCCTGCATATATGAGGTATGTTATGTGCGATCTATACGGGCAACAAACGTCTGTCAGTCTGCGAATATGACTGGACTGAAAGAGAAGAAATTACAGAAAAAAGGCGGGGGAGGGGGGGGGGTTTAGCAGATAAGAGCACTACGCCAGGGAAAGATTAGGTAACCAATATGATCATCATCATCATCATCATCATCAAGTACCAGGGCTGCTGGCGTGGTGATCATGTCTCTCCACAAATTTCGATATAGACAGTTATTTATCATTTCTGTTCTTGTCCTTCTGTAAAGCCAATCTTATAAGCTGTCTGATATCTTTTCTCTTTGTTTCGCTCTATCTTTTAGTCCCTTAATTTTCCCAGTTGTTACAATATATTCCAGCTGTTCCCTTCTCGTTACATGGCCATAAAATGTTGATTGTTTCTTTCTAATATTGGAAATTAACTCTAATTTTCTTTGGCCACTTTTAGAACGTTTTCGTTGCTCTCCTAAGCTGTCCATGGTATTCTCAACATCTTTCTGTACAACCACAGTTCTACAGCTCCCAGTTATTTTCTTGTCTGTTGTCCTATTGCCCATTATTTACATCTATATGTTAGGACTGGCTCTACATAACATTTAAGAACTCTATTTTTTTGTTTTTATTGTCAAAATGGATTGCCAAGTACATTCCTCATTGTTTTTGGGAAGCTGCTTTTGACTGAGCAATTCTGCATCTCACCTCTGTTGTACATCTACCATCTCACCTCTGTTGTACATCTACCATCTCACCTCTGTTGTACATCTACTACCATTTGAGATTACCACTGTCCCCAGATATTTAAATTCCTCTACCTGTTTTAATATTATGAAGATAGTGATATCAAAAGCAAAACATTGTTGGATATACTGAAGAAGTGGCGTGTAGAATTTTTCAATTGGTCGACATATAATGAGAGTGATCTGGTAATTACATCATTATCTAAATGACTAACTGACTGACAAAGAACTAATCAATGTGTGAATAATACAAGTCCTAGCAATAATTCTTCCTCAATTCGAGTGAGAACAAAATAGAGTGAGTGATCATTTTCCTGAATGAAATACTATCCTCTTTTTAAAATACAAATAATGCTAATTTCATCATCATCATCATTGAGTGATGTCTCCGCATCGAAGGTTGGCTACCATGGAGCGCCATTCTACTCTGTTTCTTGCTTTGATGGTGCAGATTGTCATAGATTTACTTGTCTATTGATGTTACTCGTCCATGTTAGTCTTTGTCTGCCTCTGACTCTTTTACCTTGTATTTTCCCTTCCAATATTACTTTTATTAGGCTGTTGTGTCTTTTAACATGCTAATTTACGCGTCGCCATAACTTTCCAAAGACAATCCTGCTTTTTCTTCTTCATTCCTTCCTCATTTGCTTTTCAGCGTTTGACCGGAGATCTAATTTGCTGTCCTTTGCTCTTATGTTCGCCTCTACTGATGTTATGTTTCATTGTGCTTATAATATTTCGTCAATCCATCTTTTTCGAGGTCGATCCTTGGATCTGATGTTCTCGCAGCCTTTATTGAGGACTCGTTATGTCGTGTTTTTATCACTCTGCCTTGTCACGTGGCCAAACCATTTTATTTGTTGTTTTTCGTCTATCTGCATTTTTGTGTGATTTCTCTAAGCAAAAAACGTGTATCCCTTACCGACCTGCTGAGTCGGTCGTAAGTGCCACAGAAAATTAAGGAAAATAATTAGTTTAGTTTAGTCGACATGTCATCCTCACTTTATATCGAAGAAGTCCATAAGTATTGAGATCTTCTCCGATTAATATCTCTCAACGTGTAACGACTTACGACACTGGTGCTGTGTTAGTTGATGAGTCTTCATTATTTTGTATCCCTGTTTAGCTCTCTCGTCTGCCATCTCCCACTTTGACGTGACATTCGTTCTTGATTGCAAAGGAAGAGTCACCATCTTTTAGTCGATCTTACTTCCAGTGTTCTTAAGGGCATTTATAATGTCATCGTGGTCCATTGAATAAGAAGCATTATATAGCCTTCGGCGTCTTGACAGACGGTTGGTAGCAAGCAGTCATAATAAGTCAGTAGTTTGGTAAAGCATTAGTGTCTCATACTGTGTGCTGCTTTACTGAACATCTTTCTTGTGGCTGAATTTGCCAATCTTGGACAGACAGATCCATCCACAGTACGAGCAAGGTGTACAAAAAGCATTATCTTCTTCTTCTTCTTTCCTTCCACATCTGCCTTTCAGCGTTGAGGGAGATATAATTTGCAGTCTTTTGCTCTTCTGTTCGCCTCTGCTGCTGTTATGTTTCCTAGTGCTTCTAATATTCCATCGACCCATCTTTTTCGTGGTCGACCCTTGGGTCTTGTGTTCTCACAACGTTTGTTGAAGGCTCGTTGTGTTGTGTTTTGTTCTTTCTGTCTTGTCACGTGGCCAAAACATTTTATCTGTTGTTTCCTTATATATTTTATGGTTGGGCTATTCCTAGCTTTTTTCTCAGTTCTTCATTTCTGATCTTGTCTCTCAGACTGTTTCCTGTCATTCGTCTAACACATTTCATCTCTGTAGAGGTTATTTTTCTTATTGTTCTTGCATCTAGGGTCCAGGTCTGGCATTGGTAGCACAACGTTGGGATGAAGAATGTATTGTATAGTGCTCGTTTTGCCTCCAGAGTTATTTCCCTGTTGGACAATAGTGGTGATAACTGTCCAATGATTTGACAAGCTTTGTTGCATCTTGATTCTATCTCTGTTGTCTGAGAATTATCGTTTGTCACTAAACTTCCTATGTATCTGAATTCCTCTACTTGTTTTAGTTGTCTGCCTTCTATAGTTATGTTGATGTTCTGTTTATTTTTGGCGACATTCATGACTTCTGTTTTGTTGATGTTGATTTTCATGTTGTATTTTAAAAAGCATTTTGGAAAGTTAAATATCAGCCATGTGTCATATAATGTTGTACAGAACTGAAGTGTTGAGCATCATCTGATAGGGACAGTTGTTGGTGTATACGTTGTATATTTACTGCCTACATATTTACATTATCCTACCACTAAAGACAACGGATGGTCGAGAGGTTTTGATTGTATTTTTCCATTTAGCGAGTTCCGTTACTGACAAGAGCCGCGATAGCTCAGTGGTTAGTGAACTGGACTACAAAGGACAAGGGGTAGGGTTCGATTCTAGCCGACGGCTTCCGGTTCACCCAGCCTTTAATGGGTACCGGATTTCCTTTCTGTGAAACTAAAGCGGCACGGGCGTAATACCGACCACATTACCCTAAAAATCATGTGCCGATGGTCTGTAAAATTTGTGGTCACTATATTCCCTAAAAACCACTTGGCGTGACGGGAGTACTTTACTTTTTTTTAACTTTTACTGTCAAAAGTTATCAGGTTTAACAAAGTAAAATAAAAAACGGTGGACTGCACATCACGTGACGACTCCATTTTCTAACTCCCACGTAAAACCGATGCTAACAAAACAATTTCTTCTTCTTCTACCCGGGGGAGCATAGGTCTTCAACAAACACTTTCAACTATGACGGGGAGCATAGGTCTTCCACAAACACTTTCAACTATGACGGGGAGCATAGGTCTTCAACAAACACTTTCAACTATGACGGGGAACATAGGTCTTCAACAAACACTTTCAACTATGACGGGGAGCATAGGTCTTCCACAAACACTTTCAACTATGACGGGGAGCATAGGTCTTCAACAAACACTTTCAACTATGACGGGGAGCATAGGTCTTCAACAAACACTTTCAACTATGACGGGGAGCATAGGTCTTCAACAAACACTTTCAACTATGGCGGGGAGCATAGGTCTTCCACAAACACTTTCAACTATGACGGGGAGCATAGGTCTTCAACAAACACTTTCAACTATGAAGGGGAGCATAGGTCTTCAACCTATTTTCCGAGTTTCCGATTGTTTCCAAAATGGAGGAATTATTTTTCTCCGGCTTGGTATTGAACCGTTGATCAGAGGTTTAACAAGCCGCTATCGTAAAAACGATGTTGTTAATGAAACGTAGACCTGATACAGAATGTGTAAATTAGCAGTAGATAGTTGTGATAGTTTTTTCGGCCCTAAAACAACAACAAAAATAGGATTCTGGAATGTGCGAACAATGGCCGCTCCGACGAAACATGCACAGGTCGCGAGCGAGATGGACAGATACGATCTAGATATTTTAGGATTAAGCGAAATGCGCTGGCTTGGAACAGGTAGGAGATCTATTGATAATAAAATAGTAGTTTTTTCTGGAAGGGAAGATGGAAAACACCGTGAAGGAGTAGGCATAATGATGACAGACAAAGCTGCAAGAAGTTTATTAGAATGGGAACCAGTAAATAGCCGTCTGATACGAACACGATACAAAACAAAACATGGAAGACTTTCAATTATTCAATGTTATGCGCCTACTAACGAAGCTGATGATGAAGTTAAGGATGATTTTTATAACCAACTGCAACAACTTATAAACAAAATACCAAAACACGATCTTTTAATTGTAATGGGAGACTTCAACGCCAAGTAGGACAAGATAACGCAGGAGTGGAACATGTGATGGGGAGAGAAGGCTGTAATACAACAAGTCAGAATGGAGAAAGATTAATAGAATTATGTTTAATAGAAAATTTAGTTATAGGTGGGACATTATTTCCACACAAAAATATTCACAAAACAACATGGATATCTCCTGACGATAGAACATCAAATCAAATTGACCACCTATGTATTAAACAACAATTCAGATCATCATTAATAGATGTAAGAGCTTACAGAGGTGCTGATGTTAATAGTGACCACAACCTGTGCATTGGGAAAATAAGATTAAAATTTAGAAACCAACAGAAGAGGTCAATTACACATAAAATTGATAGTCATAAACTGAAAGATGAAGCCATAAAGGAAAAGTTTAACATAGAGCTAAGTAATTGTTATTCAGCACTCGGTGAAATAGACTTAGATATCAATGAAATGTGGGACTCACAGAGCAAAATACTAATGACAGCAGCAGAAGCAAGTGCCGGACTGAAGAAAATGGAAAAACGAGCTTGGATCTCAGACACCACATGGAAATACATCAAAGAAAGAAGAGAAGCAAAGAGAGCCGTGACTAATGTAAAGACAGATCTTGGAAAGGTTCTGGCAAAAGCAACATACAAAGAATTAGACAACAAAGTGAAAAGTTCGGCAAGAAGAGATACAAGAGCTTATATAGACAACTTGGCAGAGAAAGCAGAGACAGCTGCAATTACAGGAGACAGCAGAACTCTCTATACAGTACAAAAGATGCTGACAAACACCTATACATCCAGTGGAACACCAATTCTAGACAAATCTGGATTAATGCTAACAACAAGCGCAGACATAAAAGCCCGTTGGGCAGAACACTTCAAAGAAATTCTTAACCGTCCACTACCTCACAGTTTAATAGATTTTGAAGCTGAAACACCAGCAGCAGAATTAGATGTAAATTTAGATGACTTCACCTTGAGTGAAATAGAAACCACCTTAAAGCTAATGACCAATAACAAGGCTGCTGGAGAGGATAAGTTAACAGCTGAGATCCTCAAGGCAATTGATAGCCATAATTTAATACATCTCCAAAAAATGTTCAACATCATTTGGAAAACAGAGAAGACGCCTCATAAATGGAAAAAAGGAATCATTGTTAAGATCCCAAAAAGGGCAATCTTAGAGATTGTAACAACTGGAGAGGCGTGACACTTTTGTCAGTTGCCTCAAAGTTATTCTGTAAAATCATCCTAAATAGAATAAAGGATTCAATAGATACAGTAATGCGTGAAGAACAGGCTGGGTTTAGAAAAGGGAGAAGCTGTCTTGACCACATTTTCACTCTACGACTTATATTGGAGGAACATATTGAAAAGCAAAAACCTTTTGTACTTAACTTCATCGACTTCAAAAAAGCATTTGATAGTATTCATAGAGATTCTTTGTGGAAAATTCTGAAGCAATATGGTTTACCATCAAAAATCATAAATATTATCAAAGACATGTATGATGGTTACACATGTGCAGTTCGAACAGAGGAAGGACTGAGCGAATGTTTCCCAATAGAAACTGGGGTTAAACAAGGATGTATTTTATCGCCCTTGTTATTTGGAATTGTTATGGACTTCATAATGAAGAAATGCTGCACTGGTAATAAAGGCATCGAATGGATACAAGGAGACCATTTGGAGGACCTCGACTTTGCTGATGACATAGTTCTCATCAGCAGTCAGATAAAAACGATGCAGGAAAACACAAATGAACTATCATCAATAGCCAGCAAAATTGGGCTTGAGGTCAATCATGAAAAGACTAAAGTCATGAAAAGTTTAATTCCAACAAGTGACAAAATATACATGGAAAACAAACCAGTAGAAGAGATCGATCACTTTATCTATCTTGGAAGTCACATTGATCGAGAAGGGGATACGAGCAAAGAAATTAGAATCAGACTGGCTAAAGCAGCAATGTCTTTCAGAAGCCTTGAAAAGTTGTGGAAATCAAAACTCATTAGCACAAACACAAAACTTAGGCTATTCAAATCAAATGTACTATCAACCCTTACGTATGCGTGTGAAAGCTGGAAAACAACAAGAGATATAGAAACAAAGTTGAACGCATTCGAAAATAAATGTCTAAGGAAAATACTTGGTATAGAATGGAACGAATTCAAAACAAACGAGGAAATTAGAGAAATCGCCAATCAACCACTAATATCTTCAGTAATAAAGAAAAGACGATGGTCATACGTTGGACATGTGATGAGAAGAGATAATAATCGAATAGCAAAGCAAGCCCTCATATGGGAAACAACAGGTAAAAGAAAAAGAGGAAGACCCAGGGAGACACTGAGAAGAACATTGATGAGAGAGGCAAGAGCAGCAGGAATCGGCTCCCTCAATGAGATAGAACTGCTTGCACAGAACAGAGACAGATGGCGAGATTTAATAAAATATCTTTAAAAGAAAACTGCTAGAACAAAAATTCATATAGGAGAAGGTGTATCTTGGTCTACGCCCTATGGGCCGGTTACGGCTCGAAAGGTCAATAGATAGGTCTTCAACAAACACTTTCAACTATGACGGGGAGCATAGGTCTTCAACAAACATTTTTAACTAACCGAGGGAGCATAGGTCTTCAACAAACACTTTCAACTATGACGGGGAGCATAGGTCTTCAACAAACATTTTTAACTAACCGAGGGAGCATAGGTCTTCAACAAACACTTTCAACTATGACGGGGAGCATAGGTCTTCAACAAACACTTTCAACTATGACGGGGAGCATAGGTCTTCAACAAACATTTTTAACTAACCGAGGGAGCATAGGTCTTCAACAAACACTTTCAACTATGACGGGGAGCATAGGTCTTCAACAAACATTTTTAACTATGAAGGGGAGCATAGGTCTTCAACAAACACTTTCAACTATGACGGGGAGCATAGGTCTTCAACAAACATTTTTAACTAACCGAGGGAGCATAGGTCTTCAACAAACACTTTCAACTATGAGGGGGAGCATAGGTCTTCAACAAACACTTTCAACTATGAAGGGGAGCATAGGTCTTCAACAAACACTTTCAACTATGAAGGGGAGCATAGGTCTTCAACAAACACTTTCAACTATGACGGGGAGCATAGGTCTTCAACAAACACTTTCAACTATGACGGGGAGCATAGGTCTTCAACAAACACTTTCAACAACCCGGGGGAGCATAGGTCTTCAACAAACACTTTCAACTATGAAGGGGAGCATAGGTCTTCAACAAACACTTTCAACTATGAAGGGGAGCATAGGTCTTCAACAAACACTTTCAACTATGAAGGGGAGCATAGGTCTTCAACAAACACTTTCAACTATGAGGGGGAGCATAGGTCTTCAACAAACACTTTCAACTATGACGGGGAGCATAGGTCTTCAACAAACACTTTCACCTATGACTGGGAGCATAGGTCTTCAACAAACACTTTCAACTATGACGGGGAGCATAGATCTTCAACAAACACTTTCAACTATGAAGGGGAGCATAGGTCTTCAACAAACACTTTCAACTATGACGGGGAGCATAGGTCTTCAACAAACACTTTCAACAACCCGGGGGAGCATAGGTCTTCAACAAACACTTTCAACTATGAAGGGGAGCATAGGTCTTCAACAAACACTTTCAACTATGACGGGGAGCATAGGTCTTCAACAAACACTTTCAACTATGAAGGGGAGCATAGGTCTTCAACAAACACTTTCAACTATGAAGGGGAGCATAGGTCTTCAACAAACACTTTCAACTATGACGGGGAGCATAGGTCTTCAACAAACACTTTCAACTATGACGGGGAGCATAGGTCTTCAACATACACTTTCAACTATGAAGGGGAGCATAGGTCTTCAACAAACACTTTCAACTATGACGGGAGCATAGGTCTTCAACAAACACTTTCAACTACCCAGGGGAGCATAGGTCTTCAACAAACACTTTCACCTATGACGGGGAGCATAGGTCTTCAACAAACACTTTCAACTATGACGGGGAGCATAGGTCTTCAACAAACACTTTCAACTATGAGGGGGAGCATAGGTCTTCAACAAACACTTTCAACTATGAGGGGGAGCATAGGTCTTCAACAAACACTTTCAACAACCTGGGGGAGCATAGGTCTTCAACAAACACTTTCAACTGCCCAGGGGAGCATAGGTCTTCAACAAACACTTTCAACTATGACGGGGAGCATAGGTCTTCAACAAACACTTTCAACTGCCCAGGGGAGCATAGGTCTTCAACAAACACTTTCAACTACCCAGGGGAGCATAGGTCTTCAACAAACACTTTCAACTATGACGGGGAGCATAGGTCTTCAACAAACACTTTCAACTATGACGGGGAGCATAGGTCTTCAACAAACACTTTCAACAACCTGGGGGAGCATAGGTCTTCAACAAACACTTTCAACTGCCCAGGGGAGCATAGGTCTTCAACAAACGCTTTCAACTATGACGGGGAGCATAGGTCTTCAACAAACACTTTCAACTATGAGGGGGAGCATAGGTCTTCAACAAACGCTTTCAACTATGACGGGGAGCATAGGTCTTCAACAAACACTTTCAACTACCCAGGGGAGCATAGGTCTTCAACAAACACTTTCAACTATGACGGGGAGCATAGGTCTTCAACAAACACTTTCAACAACCTGGGGAGCATAGGTCTTCAACAAACACTTTCAACTATGACGGGGAGCATAGGTCTTCAACAAACACTTTCAACTATGACGGGGAGCATAGGTCTTCAACAAACACTTTCAACTATGACGGGGAGCATAGGTCTTCAACAAACACTTTCAACAACCTGGGGAGCATAGGTCTTCAACAAACACTTTCAACTACCCAGGGGAGCATAGGTCTTCAACAAACACTTTCAACTACCCAGGGAGCATAGGTCTTCAACAAACACTTTCAACAACCTGGGGGAGCATAGGTCTTCAACAAACACTTTCAACAACCTGGGGGAGCATAGGTCTTCAACAAACACTTTCAACAACCTGGGGGAGCATAGGTCTTCAACAAACACTTTCAACTGCCCAGGGGAGCATAGGTCTTCAACAAACACTTTCAACAACCTGGGGGCGCATAGGTCTTCAACAAACACTTTCAACAACCTGGGGGCGCATAGGTCTTCAACAAACACTTTCAACTACGCGGGGGCGCATAGGTCTTCAACAAACACTTTCAACTACTCGGGGGCGCATAGGTCTTCAACAAACATTTACCAAACCGTTCTATTTCTTGCTATACTTTTGAGATCAGTCCATGTCTTCCCATCATTTTCATTTCTGCTTTCATCTCTCTTCTCTAAGAATTCCTTGGTCTTTCTCTTTGTTTTTTTCGTGGAGATCCCAAAAAAGTGCCTGTTGTGTAATACTCTCAGTTGGCTTCCGCAATGTGTGTCATATCCAGCGCTATTGTCTTCGTTGTATCTCTTTATCCACTGGTTTTTGACTAATAATTTTCAATAAATCTATGTTAGTGATTTTGTCCTACCATTTACATACGTTGTGCTACCAATGCCAGACCTGACCCTAGATGCAAGAACAATAAGAAAAATAACCTCCACAGAAATGAAATATGTTAGACGAATGGCAGGAAACAGTCTGAGAGATAAGATCAGAAATGAAGAAGAGCCGCCGCCATAGAATATATAAGGAAACAACAGATAAAATTGTTTGGCCACGTGACAAGGCAGAAAGATCAAATTACAACACAACGAGCCTCAACAAACGTTGTGAGAGCACCAGACCTAAGGGTCGATCACGAAAAAGATGGATCGATAATATTAGAAGCACTAGGAAACATAACAGCAGCAGAGGCGAAGAGAAGAGCAGAAGACTGCAAATTATATCTCCCCTCGACGCTGAAAGGCAGATGAGGAAGGAAAGAAGAAGAAGAAGAAGATTTCCATCCTTTTATTTTGCGCAAGCATCCATAGATGAAGACCTGTATCTTCATGATTGTTATTTTTTATGTTCTCCATGTTTTTCATCCATATATTACGACTGACTTAACATCGGAGTTGAACATTTTTTTTTTTTTTTTTGGTTTCACCTACTGAGTTAAGTGTTCTGTGCACACCGTGAACTGTGCGTTTCATCTGTTTTGATCGTGTTTCGATATTCCGATTGTTTACGATGAATGATGATATCGTATGATGGAGAACAGATGCTGTTTTCACATTCTGTGCGGCTTCACCGTATGTCTCTTGGCGTATGCTGAGACTGTTATAGGGACTACATATACCTTTCTTTGTTTGGGAGATGATATGGTAATTCGGATGATTCCACTGGCACGGGTGGTTGAACAATTATGGATTTTAATTCGTTTGCAGTGATACAGAGGCCTTCCATAACCATAACCATAACCATAACCAATCCTTTAACTCTTTCAGTACGGAAGGTTTTTACCAATGTAGAGGTAGAGATTTCAGAGACAAAATGTTCCATGTTTTTAAATATGAATCTACATGTTTATATTTATCTAACACTGAACATATTATATATGAATTTTTAGATAATTAAACAACAAATTAGATTAAACCAATACAAAGGTGGTACAAGACATAACAAAGAATATGGTCTCTCTCTCTCTCTCTCTCTCTCTCTCTCTCTCTCTCTCTCTCTCTACGATCAAGACTCAATCAGAGTAGGATTCCACACTCTCTCATGAAGTCAGCTGTATGTTTAAGCGAATCGATTGCCCCATATAGTTTCTCCTCCAGGGAGGTGGGCGTGGACCACATTGCTCTTCTCAGGCCTGTGTACTGGGGCAATCCTGTAGAACATGTTTTGTAGTCATATTGTCCAGTGTACAGTGACATAGGCTGGTTGTACCTATTTTGAATTTGGTGAACGTGATTCCTCATTCTATTGTGGTCAGTGCGTAGGCGAAGTATGATGACTTGATCCCTCCTTGATAATTGGTGGTATCCGTCCCTCTCGTTATGCTTTGGGTGTTCTCGTTTCCATTTTTCATAGAACTGACCCTTGAGGATGGATTTGGCTTCATCATAACTGAGCGAATGATTCTCTTGTGGTAATCTCCCTCCCTCTTTAGCTAATTTGTCTGCGCGTTCGTTCCCGTGTATATTACAGTGTGATAGTATCCATTGAATGACTACTCTCTGGAAGTTATTGCATAGTTGATCCAGGGTTGTTCTCAAGTCATCTAGTTCATTGTTCTTGGGGCTTTTTAGAGCTGATAATACTGACAGTGCATCAGTCAGAATCACCAATTTATTGTGCATGTTATTTTTGTGTTGAGTAGCCAGTGTTGCAGCATCTCTGATGGCCTCAGTTTCTGCTTTAAAGTTGTTTGAGAATTTTCCAGTAGCTATTGACTTGGTGATCTCGTCCTGATTATGAATATGGTTTTATGACAATTTACACCTAATCAAATTGAGAGTGACCGCACTGTGCGGCTTAACGTACATGGCCGAAATCTGAATAGCGCATGGTGCTTCGAAACGTACCGAAAGAGTTAAAATGCCAAGTTGATTTCACTTATACCCAAATTTGGGGACCGCTTCTCGATAATTATGCAACAAATGGTGAGCTCTTGAGAAGTGCTCAGTCAGGAAGATAAAACACACACTCGCGTGCAGTGTCTGTGGTCACTGCTGGCGACAAGATGGCTAAACATGACACCGGATATAGAAGTTCTGACACAATCCGGTATGACAAACATCAATTTCCATACTCATACAAAGAACAGCTGAAGTTGGCTGGATATATGGTTCACGTGTTGAATTAACGTCTCCAAAATTTAGGGGGAAAAGTTGGTTTAATATGAGCATAAGGGAGACGGACGTTCGTATGTTGAAATGAGGTGAAAGTTCAAACACAAAACTAAATATGTGACTAAAGCTATCTTATATCGGTCCTGGCACAGTTAAATCGTTTCCACCTCAAACTGGCATTTTGGTTCTAATCGTATCCGGAGCCCAGAACATTCTACTCAATCTTATCCGGAGCCAGAACATTCTACTCAATCTTATCCGGAGCCCAGAACATTCTACTCAATCTTATCCGGAGCCCAGAACATTCTACTCAATCTTATCCGGAGCCCAGAACATTCTACTCAATCTTATCAGGAGCCCAGAACATTCTACTCAATCTTATCCGGAGCCCAGTACATTCAACTCAATCTTATCCAAAGCCCAGTACATTCCACTCAAACTTATCCGGAGCCCAGAACATTCAACTCAATCCTATCCGGGGCCCAGTACATTCCACTCAATCTTATCCGGGGCCCAGTACATTCAACTCAGTCTTATCCGGGGCTTAGTACATTCAACTCAATCTTATCCGGGGCCCAGTACATTCCATTCAATCTTATCCGGGGTCTAGTACATTCAACTCAATCTTATCCGGGCCCAGTACATTCAACTCAATCTTATCGAGGGCCCAGTACATTCAAGTCAATCTTATCCGGGGCCCAGTACATTCAACTCAATCTTATCGAGGGCCCAGTACATTCAACTCAATCTTATCCGGGGCCCAGTACATTCAACTCAATCTTGAATTTGATGTTTTTCTTTGTGGAAATAGTTTCAATCTGTAACATCACAGACAAAGCATAACATATTTAGTTTAGATAAATATTTGAGTAACTCAACACATAACATGAATATTTACTTCAATTAAAAATGTTACCTTATGTGTATGATATTACAAATATTACATTCCTGGGACCAATGTTAACACCCCGTGGTAGATGTACAACAGAGGTGAGATGCAGAATAGCTCAGGCAAATGCAGATCTCTGAGAAAAAGACGATACTGTGCAATATATTTTGATCATGGAAACAAGAAAAAGAGTTCTTAAATGTTATGTAGAGCCAGTCTTTACATATGGATGTGAATCATGGACAATATGACAAAAGACAATAAAATCACTGGAGGCTGCAGAAATGTGGTTTTACAGAAGAATGTTGATAATACCATGGACAGCACAATTATGAAAACGTTCTGAAAAAGACCAAAGCAAAAAGAGAGCTAATATCCAATATTAGGAAGAAATAATAATATTTTTTTTGGCCATGTAAGGGGAAGGGAACAACTGAAATATATTGTAACAACTGGAAAAATTGAGGGAATAAGAGATAATGGGATGCAAAGAGAAACGATACCAGCAGCTTAATAGAATGGCTTGGCAGAAAGTCAGTAACATAAATGGTAAACAGCTGTTGAGATCGAAAGTTGTTGAGAGACATGATCACCTGCGCCAGCAGGCATGATACATGATGATGATGCACAAATACATTGTATTAAAAATCTCGTGTACGGTCAATTGTATTGTGTGTCTAGTGTGCGGATATCTTGAGCTAACAATGAATGGCTCTGGCACGCCCACGGTACGGACAGAAACCTAGGAAGCAGTTCAACAAAATGGTGGCAATCAATAACTCATAAATTCTTCTATAATCACAATGTACAACCTTCAGCATGACTCACCAACTCTTCTATAAGCACAATGTACAAACTTCAGCAAGACTCACCAACTCTTCTATGAGCACAATGTACAACCTCCAGCATGACTCACCAACTTTTCTATAAGCACAATGTACAACCTCCAGCATGACTCACCAACTCTTCTATAAGCACAATGTACAACCTCCAGCATGACTCACCAAATCTTCTATAAGCACAATGTACAACCTCCAGCATGACTCACCAACTCTTCTATAAGCACAATGTACAACCTCCAGCATGACTCACCAAATCTTCTATAAGCACAATGTACAACCTCCAGCATGACTCACCAACTCTTCTATAAGCACAATGTACAACCTTCAGCATGACTCACCAACTCTTCTATAAGCACAATGTACAACCTCCAGCATGACTCACCAACTTTTCTATAAGCACAATGTACAACCTCCAGCGTGACTCACCAAATCTTCTATAAGCACAATGTACAACCTCCAGCATGACTCACCAACTCTTCTATAAGCACAATGTACAACCTCCAGCATGACTCACCAACTCTTCTATAAGCACAATGTACAACCTTCAGCATGACTCACCAACTCTTCTATAAGCACAATGTACAACCTCCAGCATGACTCACCAACTCTTCTATAAGCACAATGTACAACCTCCAGCATGACTCACCAACTCTTCTATAAGCACAATGTACAACCTCCAGCATGACTCACCAACTCTTCTATAAGCACAATGTACAACCTCCAGCATGACTCACCAACTCTTCTATAAGCACAATGTACAACCTCCAGCATGACTCACCAAATCTTCTATAAGCACAATGTACAACCTCCAGCATGACTCACCAACTCTTCTATAAGCACAATGTACAACCTCCAGCATGACTCACCAACTCTTCTATAAGCACAATGTACAACCTCCAGCATGACTCACCAAATCTTCTATAAGCACAATGTACAACCTCCAGCATGACTCACCAACTCTTCTATAAGCACAATGTACAAGCATATAAACAATCGAACCAATGTCTTCAGGATACCATCGAGAAATCCCGCAATAAAAACATGCCCAGGGAACACATCCTAGTCATGCGAAGGCCGAAAAGGAATCTTTTAATACCATACCCACGGGACCCCACCCATCTTTGAGTAATCAAATACCTTCAAAAAGTAAAGAGTCCCCGTCTCGCCAGGTGGCGTATAGGGAATATGGCGTTATTGACCATATATTTTACAGACCTTCAGCACATGATTTTTGGGGTAATGTGGTCGGTATTACGCCCGTGTCGCTTAACTTTCCCAGAAAAATTCAGGTTCCCATTAAAGGCTGGGTGAACCCGGAAGCCGTCGATTGGGACCGAACCCTACCTCTTGTCCTATATAGTCCAGTTCACTAGCCACTGAGCTATCGCGGCTCCCAATCAATACCTTACTCCTCTAATCATTATCATCATGTACCATGCCGGTTGGCGTAGGCGATCATGTCCCTCCACAATCTTCTATCCACAGTGCATCGTATCAGTTCTGTTGTTGACTGTTTTCCATGCCATGACAACAAGCTATCCAGTATTTTCTCTCTTTGTCGTCCGCGATCTCTCTTTCCTTTTATTTTGCCAGTTGTAACCAAGTATTCCAACTTTCCTCTTCTCATGATGTGCCCGAAAAATGTTGATTGCTTCTTTCTGATGTTTTTTAAGAGTTCCCTTTTTGTGTTGGCCTCTTTGAGAACTTCCTCATTGGTCTTTTTAGCTGTCCAGGGAACTTTCAACATTCTTCTGAGAAATCCCATCTCTGTGGCCTCTAATCGTATTTTCATTTGTTTGTCTACTGTCCATGATTCGCTTCCATAGGTCAAAATTGGTTCTATATAGCACCGATGAACTCTCTTTCTCATTTTTATTGACATAGATTTGTTGCATAAGATATTTTTCATTTTCTGAAATGCTATTTTGGCCTGAGCTATTCTGCTTTTTATTTCTGTGGTGCATTCCCCATCTGATGTAATTATTGTGCCCAAGTATTTGAACCGTTGCACTTGTTTCAGATTTGTCTTGTGTATTTATATACTGCATGATGGTGATGATTGTTTCTTCGATATAACCATTACTTCTGTTTTCTTACTATTCAGACTGAGACCTTTCTTGTTGCTTTCTTCTACTATTATGTCTATCATTTACTCCTCTAATAGTGTCTCAAATTACATAAACAATCACCTTCCAAGTCAATGGTTTAGAGATTACCCATATATGTAGACTCCGCCGTGATATAGCAATTTGAGTCGATACTAATATATATATTTCAATATTTGTAGACAATTTTGGGGGCATGTTAAAAGACGCAACAGTCTAATAAAAGTAATATTGGAAGGGAAAATACAAGGTAAAAGAGGCAGAGGCAGACCAAGACTAACATGGACGAGTAACATTAAAAGATGGACAAGTCAACCTATGACAATCTGCACCATCAAAGCAAGAGACAGAGTGGAATGGCGCTCGATGGTAGCCAACATTCGATGCGGAGACAGTACTTAATGATGATGATGTATATCTGTCGAGATAAAAAAAAATGTATAAGATTATAAAACAAGAAGTCAGACAAGGCTGTGTTCTGTCACCGGATTTGTTTTCACTTTACAGCGAACATATTATGAGATCAATAGTAGGCTAAAAAGGAATTAAAGTCAACGGTCACAACAAAAATAATTTGCGATTAGCGGATGCCACAGTATTAATAGCAGTGACAGATAATGAACTACAAGAAATGATAGACATAATAGTAAAAGAAAGCAGCAAAAAAGGTCTCAGTCTGAATAGTAAGAAAACAGAAGTAATGGTTATATCGAAGAAACAAATATCACCATCATGCAGCATAAAAATAAACAGGACAAATCGGAAACAAGCGGACCGCGTCAAATACTTATACGCGGCAAAATAATAACATCGGATGGAAGACACACCATAAAAATAAAAACCAGAATAGCTCAGGGCAAAATAGCATCTTAGAAAATGAAAAAAACGCCTTTTGCAACAAGCCAATGTCAATAGAAGTGAGAAAGAGAGTTTTTCAGTGATATACAGAGCCAAATTTAACATATGGAAGCGAATCGTGGACAGTAGACAAAAAATGAAAAGACGATTAGAGGCCACAGAGATGGGATTTCTCAGAAGAATGTTGAAAGTTCCCTGGACAGCTAAACAGACCAATGAGGAAGTTCTCAAAGAGGCCAACACAAAAAGGGAACTCATAAAAACATCAAAAAGAAATAATCAACATTTTTTGGGGACATCATGAGAAGAGGAAAATTTGACAACTGTGTTACAACTGGCAACCTACAGTGAAAGAGAGATCGCGGACGACAAAGAGAGAAGATACTAGATAGCTTGATGTCATGGCATGAAAAACGATCAACAACAGAACTGATTGGATGCATCGTGGATAGAAGATTGTTGAAGGACATGATTGCCTACGCCAACCGGTAAGGCACATGATGATGATGAAAGAAACCCACTCCAACACAACGACACATACCGACCTTGCAATGTGTATGAGAACTAGCTAGGCTACTTCAGCAATCATCTTCCTGGCTGCCATGACAACCGTTACTCAACTAAGATCTACATCTGCCTTTCAGTTCCCTAGGGAATATAGGTCTTCAACAAATACTTTCAGCTCCGTGTGGAACATAGCTCTTCAACAAACACTTTCAACTACCCGGGGGAGCATAGGTCTTCAACAAACACTTTCAACTCCCTGTGGAGCATAGGTCTTCAACAAACACTTTCAACTCCCTGTGGAGCATAGGTCTCCAACAAACACTTTCAACTCCCTGTGGAGCATAGGTCTTCAACAAACACTTTCAACAACCCGGGGGAGCATAGGTCTTCAACAAACACTTTCAACTCCCTGTGGAGCATAGGTCTTCAACAAACACTTTCAACTCCCTGTGGAGCATAGGTCTTCAACAAACACTTTCAACAACCCGGTGGAGCATAGGTCTCCAACAAACACTTTCAACAACCCGGTGGAGCATAGGTCTCCAACAAACACTTTCAACTCCCTGTGGAGCATAGGTCTTCAACAAACACTTTCAACTACCTGTGGAGCATAGGTCTTCAACAAACACTTTCAACTCCCTGTGGAGCATAGGTCTCCAACACACACTTTCAACTCCCTGTGGAGCATAGGTCTCCAACAAACACTTTCAACTCCCTGTGGAGCATAGGTCTCCAACAAACACTTTCAACTCCCTGTGGAGCATATGTCTCCAACAAACACTTTCAACTCCCTGTGGAGCATAGGTCTCCAACAAACACTTTCAACTCCCTGTGGAGCATAGGTCTCCAACAAACACTTTCCAAGCCGCCCGGTTCCTTGTCATTCCTTCAAGATTGTTCCATGTCTTTCTCATCCTCTTCATCTCTGCTTCCAATTTTCTTCTCCAAAAATATTCTGGTCTTCCGCTATACAACGAGAAATAACTAAGATAGTATGATGTAAACATTATAATTTAGGACAATCATAGAAGAACTCTTTACAGAATATGAATTACAAAAATGTTTATGTTGCAAATTAACAATGTGAAAGTTCAGTCTAAAAGTTCAGTCTGACTTCCTAGCCTCCTCAGGTTTCGAAATCACCGTCCGGTGCTGATTGTTATATTGTTAATGTTGCAGGTCTGCTTCTGTGAAGAGATGTTTATTGACTGTAGCGGACTGGGACTGAAGGAGATACCGCCTTTAACGCCAGTGACCTACGGAGTTGCAGTCAACCTTGAGTTTGATGTAAGTCGGAGTTTCTCAATGGTGAAGACATTTTTGTGACAAGAGTTATCTGATCTTTCACAATCAGGTATCTTTCAAATGTACTTTCTCTTGTGTCGCGCTAACAAATTCTTTCAAATGTATCTTCTTTTGTATCGCGCTAATAGATTATTTCAAATATACCTTCTCTTGTGTCGCACTAATAGATTCTTTCAAATATACCTTCTCTTGTGTCGCACTAAAAAACTTCTTTCAAATATACCTTTTTTGTGTCGCACTAATAAATTCTTTCAAATATACCTTCTCTTGTGTCGCCCTAATAAATTCTTTCAAATATACCTTCTCTTGTGTCGCACTAATAAATTCTTTCAAATATACCTTCTCTTGTGTCGCACTAATAAATTCTTTCAAATATACCTTCTCTTGTGTCGCACTAATAAACTTCTTTCAAATATACCTTCTTTTGTGTTGCACTAATAAATTCTTTCAAATATACCTTCTTTTGTGTCGCACTAATAAATTCTTTCAAATGTACCTTCTCTTGTGTCGCACTAATAAACTTCTTTCAAATGTACCTTCTCTTGTGTCGCCAGCTTTATATCTCTAGCGACATCCAAAGGGACTGAATTTTGAATGAATATAACTTTTTCCTATTTTTTTCATGCTGGCACCCATGTGCACAGGTGTCCCCCGCCATACAGGCAGATATTCTCCGACATCGATGTATACAAATATTACAAATCTTTTGCTATTATTTTGCTCGGACAGCGTCCAATGTTGGCCTACTCTTTACAATTTCCAACTGCTAAAGATTTCTTAACATGCAAAGAATGTATGTGGGACCTCGTGATTTCTCACCGTTTATAGAGACGGCTAGATATCGGATCTCACTACCCAGTGAGGGCTAGACATCGGATCTCACTACCCAGAGAGGGCTAGACATCGGATCTCACTACCCAGAGAGGGCTAGACATCGGATCCCACTACCCAGAGAGGGCTAGATATCGGATCTCACTACCCAGAGAGAGCTAGACATCGGATCTAACAACCCAGAGAGGGCTAGATATAGGATCTCACTACCCAGAGAGAGCTAGACATCGGATCTCACTACCCAGAGAGGGCTAGATATCGGATCTAACTACCCAGAGAGAGCTAGACATCGGATCTCACTACCCAGAGAGGGCTAGACATCGGATATCACTACACAGAGAGGGCTAGACATCGGATCTCACTACCCAGAGAGGGCTAGACATCGAATATCACTACCCAGAGAGGGCTAGACATCGGATCTCACTACCCAGAGAGGGCTAGACATCGGATCTCACTACCCAGAAAGGGCTAGACATCGGATCTCACTACCCAGAGAGGGCTAGACATCGGATCTCACTACCCAGAGAGGGCTAGACATCGGATCCCACTACACAGAGAGAGCTAGACATCGGATCTAACAACCCAGAGAGGGCTAGATATAGGATCTCACTAACAAGAGAGAGCTAGACATCGGATCTCACTACCCAGAGAGGGCTAGATATCGGATCTAACTACCCAGAGAGAGCTAGACATCGGATCTCACTACCCAGAGAGGGCTAGACATCGGATCTCACTACCCAGAGAGGGCTAGACATCGGATCCCACTACCCAGAGAGGGCTAGATATCGGATCTCACTACCCAGAGAGAGCTAGACATCGGATCTAACAACCCAGAGAGGGCTAGATAAAGGATCTCACTACCCAGAGAGAGCTAGACATCGGATCTCACTACCCAGAGAGGGCTAGATATCGGATCTAACTACCCAGAGAGAGCTAGACATCGGATCTCACTACCCAGAGAGGGCTAGACATCGGATATCACTACACAGAGAGGGCTAGACATCGGATCTCACTACCCAGAGAGGGCTAGACATCGAATATCACTACCCAGAGAGGGCTAGACATCGGATCTCACTACCCAGAGAGGGCTAGACATCGGATCTGACTACCCAGAGAGGGCTAGACATCGGATCTCACTACCCAGAGAGAGCTAGACATCGGATCTCACTACCCAGAGAGGGTTAGATATCGGATCTCACTACCCAGAGAGGGCTAGACATCGGATCTCACTACCCAGAGAGGGCTAGACATCGGATCTCACTACCCAGAGAGGGCTAGACATCGGATCTCACTACCCAGAGAGGGCTAGACATCGGATCTCACTACCCAGAGAGGGCTAGACATCGGATCTCACTACACAGAGAGGGCTAGACATCGGATCTCACTACACAGAGAGGGCTAGACATCGCATCTCACTACCTAGAAAGGGCTAAACATCGGATCTCACTACCTAGAGAGGGCTAGACATCGGATCTCACTACCTAGAGAGGGCTAGACATCACATCTCACTACCTAGAGAGGGCTAAACATCGGATCTCACTACCCAGAGAGGGCTAGACATCGGATCTCACTACACAGAGAGGGCTAAACATCGGATCTCACTACCCAGAGAGGGTTAGACATCGGATCTCACTACCCAGAGAGGGTTAGACATCGGATCTCACTACACAGAGAGGGCTAGACATCGGATCTCACTACCCAGAGAGGGCTAGACATCGGATCTCACTACCCATAGAGGGCTAGACATCGCATCTCACTACCTAGAGAGGGCTAGACATCGGATCTCACTACCTAGAGAGGGCTAGACATCGGATCTCACTACCCAGAGAGGGCTAGACATCGGATCTCACTACCCAGAGAGGGCTAGGCATCGGATCTCACTACCCAGAGAGGGCTAGACATCGGATCTCACTACCCAGAGAGGGCTAGACATCGGATCTCACTACCCAGAGAGGGCTAGACATCGGATCTCACTACCCAGAGAGGGCTAGACATCGGATCTCACTACCCAGAGAGAGCCAGACATCGGATCTAACTACCCAGAGAGGGCTAGGCATCGGATCTCACTACCCAGAGAGAGCCAGACATCGGATCTCACTACCCAGAGAGGGCTAGACATCGGATCTCACTACCCAGAGAGGGCCAGACATCGGATCTCACTACCCAGAGAGGGCTAGACATCGGATCTCACTACCCAGAGAGGGCTAGACATCGGATCTCACTACACAGAGAGGGCTAGACATCGGATCTCACTACACAGAGAGGGCTAGACATCGCATCTCACTACCTAGAGAGGGCTAGACATCGGATCTCACTACCCAGAGAGGGCTAGACATCGGATCTCACTACCCAGAGAGAGCTAGACATCGGATCTCACTACCCAGAGAGGGCTAGACATCGGATCTCACTACCCAGAGAGGGCTAGATATCGGATCTCACTACCCAGAGAGGGCTAGTCATCGGATCTCACTACCCAGAGAGGGCTAGACATCGGATCTC
Source organism: Megaustenia siamemsis (assembly GCA_032433765.1). Taxonomy (NCBI): domain Eukaryota; kingdom Metazoa; phylum Mollusca; class Gastropoda; order Stylommatophora; family Ariophantidae; genus Megaustenia; species Megaustenia siamemsis. The sequence continues at coordinate 32,607,126 of JAVIAB010000159.1, read as the reverse complement.
ACTACCCAGAGAGGGCTAGACATCGGATCTCACTACCCAGAGAGGGCTAGACATCGGATCTCACTACACAGAGAGGGCTAGACATCGGATCTCACTACACAGAGAGGGCTAGATATCGCATCTCACTACCTAGAGAGGGCTAAACATCGGATCTCACTACCTAGAGAGGGCTAGACATCGGATCTCACTACCTAGAGAGGGCTAGACATCGCATCTCACTACCTAGAGAGGGCTAAACATCGGATCTCACTACCCAGAGAGGGCTAGACATCGGATCTCACTACACAGAGAGGGCTAAACATCGGATCTCACTACCCAGAGAGGGCTAGACATCGGATCTCACTACCCAGAGAGGGCTAGACATCGGATCTACTACCCAGAGAGAGCTAGACATCGGATCTCACTACCCAGAGAGGGTTAGACATCGGATATCACTACACAGAGAGGGCTAGACATCGGATCTCACTACCCAGAGAGGGCTAGACATCGAATATCACTACCCAGAGAGGGCTAGACATCGGATCTCACTACCCAGAGAGGGCTAGACATCGGATCTCACTACCCAGAGAGGGCTAGACATCGGATCTCACTACCCAGAGAGGGCTAGACATCGGATCTCACTACCCAGAGAGAGCTAGACATCGGATCTCACTACCCAGAGAGGGCTAGACATCGGATCTCACTACCCAGAGAGGGCTAGATATCGGATCTCACTACCCAGAGAGGGCTAGACATCGGATCTCACTACCCAGAGAGGGCTAGACATCGGATCTCACTACCCAGAGAGGGCTAGACATCGGATCTCACTACCCAGAGAGGGCTAGACATCGGATCTCACTACCCAGAGAGGGCTAGACATCGGATCTCACTACACAGAGAGGGCTAGACATCGGATCTCACTACACAGAGAGGGCTAGACATCGCATCTCACTACCTAGAGAGGGCTAAACATCGGATCTCACTACCTAGAGAGGGCTAGACATCGGATCTCACTACCTAGAGAGGGCTAGACATCGGATCTCACTACCTAGAGAGAGCTAAACATCGGATCTCACTACCCAGAGAGGGCTAGACATCGGATCTCACTACACAGAGAGGGCTAAACATCGGATCTCACTACCCAGAGAGGGTTAGACATCGGATCTCACTACCCAGAGAGGGTTAGACATCGGATCTCACTACACAGAGAGGGCTAGACATCGGATCTCACTACCCAGAGAGGGCTAGACATCGAATATCACTACCCAGAGAGGGCTAGACATCGGATCTCACTACCCAGAGAGGGCTAGACATCGGATCTCACTACCCAGAGAGGGCTAGACATCGGATCTCACTACCCAGAGAGGGCTAGACATCGGATCTCACTACCCAGAGAGAGCTAGACATCGGATCTCACTACCCAGAGAGGGCTAGACATCGGATCTCACTACCCAGAGAGGGCTAGATATCGGATCTCACTACCCAGAGAGGGCTAGACATCGGATCTCACTACCCAGAGAGGGCTAGACATCGGATCTCACTACCCAGAGAGGGCTAGACATCGGATCTCACTACCCAGAGAGGGCCAGACATCGGATCTCACTACCCAGAGAGGGCTAGACATCGGATCTCACTACCCAGAGAGGGCTAGACATCGGATCTCACTACACAGAGAGGGCTAGACATCGGATCTCACTACACAGAGAGGGCTAGACATCGCATCTCACTACCTAGAGAGGGCTAGACATCGGATCTCACTACCCAGAGAGGGCTAGACATCGGATCTCACTACCCAGAGAGAGCTAGACATCGGATCTCACTACCCAGAGAGGGCTAGACATCGGATCTCACTACCCATAGAGGGCTAGATATCGGATCTCACTACCCAGAGAGGGCTAGACATCGGATCTCACTACCCAGAGAGGGCTAGACATCGGATCTCACTACCCAGAGAGGGCTAGACATCGGATCTCACCACCCAGAGAGGGCTAGACATCGGATCTCACTACACAGAGAGGGCTAGACATCGCATCTCACTACCTAGAGAGGGCTAAACATCGGATCTCACTACCTAGAGAGGGCTAGACATCGGATCTCACTACCTAGAGAGGGCTAGACATCGCATCTCACTACCTAGAGAGGGCTAAACATCGGATCTCACTACCCAGAGAGGGCTAGACATCGGATCTCACTACACAGAGAGGGCTAAACATCGGATCTCACTACCCAGAGAGGGTTAGACATCGGATCTTACTACCCAGAGAGGGCTAGATATCGGATCTAACTACCCAGAGAGAGCTAGACATCGGATCTCACTACCCAGAGAGGGCTAGACATCGGATATCACTACACAGAGAGGGCTAGACATCGGATCTCACTACCCAGAGAGGGCTAGACATCGAATATCACTACCCAGAGAGGGCTAGACATCGGATCTCACTACCCAGAGAGGGCTAGACATCGGATCTCACTACCCAGAGAGGGCTAGACATCGGATCTCACTACCCAGAGAGGGCTAGACATCGGATCTCACTACCCAGAGAGAGCTAGACATCGGATCTCACTACCCAGAGAGGGCTAGACATCGGATCTCACTACCCAGAGAGGGCTAGATATCGGATCTCACTACCCAGAGAGGGCTAGACATCGGATCTCACTACCCAGAGAGGGCTAGACATCGGATCTCACTACCCAGAGAGGGCTAGACATCGGATCTCACTACCCAGAGAGGGCTAGACATCGGATCTCACTACCCAGAGAGGGCTAGACATCGGATCTCACTACACAGAGAGGGCTAGACATCGGATCTCACTACACAGAGAGGGCTAGACATCGCATCTCACTACCTAGAGAGGGCTAAACATCGTATCTCACTACCTAGAGAGGGCTAGACATCGGATCTCACTACCTAGAGAGAGCTAGACATCGCATCTCACTACCTAGAGAGGGCTAAACATCGGATCTCACTACCCAGAGAGGGCTAGACATCGGATCTCACTACACAGAGAGGGCTAAACATCGGATCTCACTACCCAGAGAGGGTTAGACATCGGATCTCACTACCCAGAGAGGGTTAGACATCGGATCTCACTACACAGAGAGGGCTAGACATCGGATCTCACTACCCAGAGAGGGCTAGACATCGGATCTCACTACCCATAGAGGGCTAGACATCGCATCTCACTACCTAGAGAGGGCTAGACATCGGATCTCACTACCTAGAGAGGGCTAGACATCGGATCTCACTACCCAGAGAGGGCTAGACATCGGATCTCACTACCCAGAGAGGGCTAGGCATCGGATCTCACTACCCAGAGAGGGCTAGACATCGGATCTCACTACCCAGAGAGGGCTAGACATCGGATCTCACTACCCAGAGAGGGCTAGACATCGGATCTCACTACCAGAGAGGGCTAGACATCGGATCTCACTACCCAGAGAGAGCCAGACATCGGATCTAACTACTTAGAGAGGGCTAGGCATCGGATCTCACTACCCAGAGAGAGCCAGACATCGGATCTCACTACCCAGAGAGGGCTAGACATCGGATCTCACTACCCAGAGAGGGCCAGACATCGGATCTCACTACCCAGAGAGGGCTAGATATCGGATCTCACTACCCAGAGAGGGCTAGACATCGGATCTCACTACCCAGAGAGGGCTAGACATCGGATCTCACTACCTAGAGAGGGCTAGACATCGGATCTCACTACCTAGAGAGAGCTAGACATCGCATCTCACTACCTAGAGAGGGCTAAACATCGGATCTCACTACCCAGAGGGGGCTAGACATCGGATCTCACTACACAGAGAGGGCTAAACATCGGATCTCACTACCCAGAGAGGGTTAGACATCGGATCTCACTACCCAGAGAGGGTTAGACATCGGATCTCACTACACAGAGAGGGCTAGACATCGGATCTCACTACCCAGAGAGGGCTAGACATCGGATCTCACTACCCATAGAGGGCTAGACATCGCATCTCACTACCTAGAGAGGGCTAGACATCGGATCTCACTACCTAGAGAGGGCTAGACATCGGATCTCACTACCCAGAGAGGGCTAGACATCGGATCTCACTACCCAGAGAGGGCTAGGCATCGGATCTCACTACCCAGAGAGGGCTAGACATCGGATCTCACTACCCAGAGAGGGCTAGACATCGGATCTCACTACCCAGAGAGGGCTAGACATCGGATCTCACTACCCAGAGAGGGCTAGACATCGGATCTCACTACCCAGAGAGAGCCAGACATCGGATCTAACTACCCAGAGAGGGCTAGGCATCGGATCTCACTACCCAGAGAGAGCCAGACATCGGATCTCACTACCCAGAGAGGGCTAGACATCGGATCTCACTACCCAGAGAGGGCCAGACATCGGATCTCACTACCCAGAGAGGGCTAGACATCGGATCTCACTACCCAGAGAGGGCTAGACATCGGATCTCACTACACAGAGAGGGCTAGACATCGGATCTCACTACACAAGGAGGGCTAGACATCGCATCTCACTACCTAGAGAGGGCTAGACATCGGATCTCACTACCCAGAGAGGGCTAGACATCGGATCTCACTACCCAGAGAGAGCTAGACATTGGATCTCACTACCCAGAGAGGGCTAGACATCGGATCTCACTACCCAGAGAGGGCTAGATATCGGATCTCACTACCCAGAGAGGGCTAGACATCGGATCTCACTACCCAGAGAGGGCTAGACATCGGATCTCACTACCCAGAGAGGGCTAGACATCGGATCTCACTACCCAGAGAGGGCTAGACATCGGATCTCACTACACAGAGAGGGCTAGACATCGGATCTCACTACACAGAGAGGGCTAGACATTGCATCTCACTACCTAGAGAGGGCTAAACATCGGATCTCACTACCCAGAGAGGGCTAGACATCGGATCTCACTACCTAGAGAGGGCTAGACATCGCATCTCACTACCTAGAGAGGGCTAAACATCGGATCTCACTACCCAGAGAGGGCTAGACATCGGATCTCACTACACAGAGAGGGCTAAACATCGGATCTCACTACCCAGAGAGGGTTAGACATCGGATCTCACTACCCAGAGAGGGTTAGACATCGGATCTCACTACACAGAGAGGGCTAGACATCGGATCTCACTACCCAGAGAGGGCTAGACATCGGATCTCACTACCCATAGAGGGCTAGACATCGCATCTCACTACCTAGAGAGGGCTAGACATCGGATCTCACTACCTAGAGAGGGCTAGATATCGGATCTCACTACCCAGAGAGGGCTAGACATCGGATCTCACTACCCAGAGAGGGCTAGACGTCGGATCTCACTACCCAGAGAGGGCTAGATATCGGATCTAACTACCCAGAGAGAGGAACAAATGGAGAGATGGAGGGAGCACTTTGAAGAACTTTTGAACAGACCTGGCTCAAATAATCCTCCAGATGTACTACCAGCAGAGGAAGAGTTGCACGTTGGCTGCGGAAAACCAGGCGGGGAGGAAATAATGAAAGCCATCAAACTGTTAAAAGATGGTGAGGCCACAGGACCAGATGAAATTCCTTCGGAGGCCATCGGGGCAGATATTGTCACCTCTACCGAGATGTTACATAATCTATTGGATAAAATTTGGGAGAGGGAAGGAATACCTAGGGACTGGAGAGAAGGTTATGTGATCAAGCTGCCAAAAAAGGAAGTTTACAGGAGTGCACAAATTGTAGGGAATTGTGCTACTGTCGGTGCCAGGAAAAATATTGGGCAGAGTCATTCTGGAGGGACTAAAAGAGGCTATAGAGAGACACTTGAGAGATGAACAGGCGGGTTTTGGAGGAACAGATCATGTGCTGATCAAATAACTACTCTGCGTATAATGGTTGAACAAAGTTTAGAACTAAAATCCCCACTTTGTGTTGGATTCATGGATTACGAAAGGCATTTGATAGTTTAGACGGAGGAGTGCTTTGGAGGTTGCTGAGTCATTATGGAATCCCCATAAAGTTTATTAACCTGATAAAAACAATGTATGAAGGGGCAAAATGTAGTGTGGTGCATGGGGGACAGCTTACGGAGGCATTTGAAGTGAGAACAGGAGTAGGGCAAGGATGCCTTCTGTCTCCATTTCTCTTTCTACTGGCCATAGATTGGATTGTGAAGATAACTCAAAACAACAGAAGTGGGATCCAGTGGTCACTGACCAAACAACTTGATGATTTAGACTTTGCTGATGGCATGGCTCTCCTATCACACAGCCACCAACAGATGCAAGATGAAATGAGTATATTAGATGAGAGATCACAACAGCTAGGACTAAAGATTAATACAGATAAGACCAACATTATGAGAATTGATGCAGTTGGCAGTGGCCAAATAAGACTGGGAGAAATGCCTCTACTGGACGTACAATCTTATATATATCTGGGCAGTGATGTAGATAGAGAGGGAGGAACAGAGAACGATACCAAGGTGGGGATATCAAGGGCGGGAGGAGCTTTCATTGCACTGGGAGGCATATGGAAGTCCAAAGAAATTGGGCTAAATACAAAAATACAAATTTTCAACTCCAATGTTAAGTCGGTTCTATTATATGGCTGTGAGACATGGAGAATAACAAAATTGACAATCACGAAGGTACAGACTTTCATTAATGGATGCTTGCGCAGAATAAAGGGATGGAAATGGCGGGACAAGGTCACAAACGTGGAATTATGGAAATGTACCGGTCAAATACCAGTGGATAAAGAAATACAGCGAGGACGATGGCGATGGATGGGACACACACTGCGGAAACCAACTGAGAGTATTACACAACAGGCCCTTTTTTGAATCCCCGGGGGAAGGGACGAAGAGGAAGACCAGGGAATTCTTGGAGAGGACAGATTGAAGCGGAGATGGGGATGATGGGGAAGACATGGAGTGATCTTGGAAGAATTGCGGGAAACGGAACGACTTGGAAAGTGTTTGTTGAAGACCTATGCTCCACTGGGAGCTAAAAGGTAGAAGATTTCACACATTAGCTCCCACATTTCTAAGATAATAACTAAAATGCAACTTATTGACATAAGTGGACTGTAGTGTTCATATATTGCAACTACTTCTCTTACAGAATAACCAGATATCTGACATATCAGCTGGAAATATACCTTCAGGCTTACAGCAGATATCGTTCCAAAAGAACCCAATAGCCACCATAGACGACCATGCCTTCGACCCGTCCGGAGACACTTTGCAGTCACTTTCGTTTTCACAAGCTGCTTTCATCAGAATCCCGGACGCCTTGGCCTACATTAACAAACTGATAAACTTTGAACTTTTTGATACAAACATCGTGGATTGGAATGAGGATGTCATGAGCTACATTGGAATATCTCTTCAGACATTAATTCTGAGTAATGTTACTTTGACAACCTGGCCAGATTGGCTTACTGGCATCAGTAGCATGACAGAGCTAACTTTAGTTAATAATTTACTAACGTCTATACCAGATGATGCTTTCAATAAAATGGCTAACAGTTTGACAAGTTTAACTTTAACTGGCAACCTCCTGACAACAGTCCCTAAAGCGCTGATTAATGTAACGTCTTTGGTCAGGCTGTATATTGACATGAATAAAATAACAGACACTACATGGCTGCCAAAAGCTAGTAAATTACTCTCCCTGGCACTGAATGGAAATAGGATATTCAATGCTAGTCAGTTCAGTCAATCGCTGCGTCCATTTGCGAAATCATTAACAGAAATTAATGTCGTAACAAATAAACTCAGTTCAATTCCTGAGTTAGACTTTTTAGAAATTCCCAGCTTGGATTTATCTTTTAACCTGATCTACGACACACGATCAGGGTCATTGCCTTCAAACCTTATAGGAATTAGCTTAGACCACAACTTGCTGACTACAATCCCAAGTGCCGTATCTGGTTTGAAATCAATAATGGATTTAGGACTGGATTCAAACTCCATCAAAGAAATACATGGACGTGACATTCCAACTTCTGTGACATCGTTAGACATTAGCTACAACTTTATAACAGCTTTAACCGACACGAGTTTTCCAGAATATTCGAGCATAGAATCGTTACGGGTAAACAACAACCCGCTGACGACAGTTTCTAGCACGGCATTGAGTAACCTCCGCCAGTTGATAGAGTTGTATATTGGAAACACGAAATTAACCAGACTGCCCTTAGGGTTATCGTCCCTGACCAGAATAAACATGTTGGACTTCAGTGGTAATGACCGCCTTGTTTGTACGTGCATGGAGAAGAGCTTAGGTCAATGGATTCTTTCCTTGTCCCCTTACAAGGTCGTAGGCAACTGCGGGGAACTCAGCATTTATGATTTCTTTGCTCTTCTGAGTCCGAAATGTCCAGGGTATTGAACAATCTGAAATGTTCAGGATATTGAGCTTTCTGAGATGTCTAGAATATTATGAAATATGAAACAGAAAATTGAGTGGTATGAAATGTCTAGAACATTGAGAAGTATGAAAAGTCTAGAACATTGAGAAGTAAGAAATGTCTAGAACATTGAGAAGTATGAAATGTCTAGAACATTGAGAAGTATGAAATGTCTAGAACATTGAGTGGTATGAAAAGTCTAGAACATGGTGTAGTATGAAATGTCTAGAACATTGAGAAGTAAGAAATGTCTAGAACATTGAGAAGTATGAAATGTCTAGAACATGGTGTAGTATGAAATGTCTAGAACATTGAGAAGTAAGAAATGTCTAGAACATTGAGAAGTAAGAAATGTCTAGAACAATGAGAAGTATGAAATGACTAGAACATTGAGAAGTATGAAATGTCTAGAACATTGCGTGGTATGAAAAGTCTAGAACATGGTGTAGCATGAAATGTCTAGGACATTGAGAAGTATGAAAAGTCTAGAACATTGAGAAGTAAGAAATGTCTAAAACATTGAGTAGTATGAAATGTCTAGAACATTGAGTAGTATGAAATGTCTAGAACATTGAGCAGTATGAAATGTCTAGAACATTGAGAAGTATGAAATGACTAGAACATTGAGAAGTATGAAATGTCTAGAACATTGAGTGGTATGAAAAGTCTAGAACATGGAGTAGTATGAAATGTCTAGGACATTGAGAAGTATGAAAAGTCTAGAACATTGAGAAGTAAGAAATGTCTAGAACATTGAGTAGTATGAAATGTCTAGAACATTGAGCAGTATGAAATGTCTAGAACATTGAGAAGTATGAAATGACTAGAACATTGAGAAGTATGAAATGTCTAGAACATTGAGTGGTATGAAAAGTCTAGAACATGGAGTAGTATGAAATGTCTAGAACATTGAGAAATATGAAATGTCTCGAACTAGGGTAGTATGAAAAGACTAGAACATTGAGTTGTATAAAATGTCTAGAACATTGAGTTGTATGAAATGTCCAGAACAGTTTGTTGTATTATATATCCTGGAGATTGAGTAGAATGAAATATCTATAACATTGAGTAGTATGAAATGACCTAAACACTGAGTATTATAAAATGTCTATAACATTGAGTAGTATGAAAGACTAGAACATTGACTACTATGAAATGTCTAGAAAATTTCTCTCATACACATTTTTTTTGCAACTGTGTTTCCATGACAGCAGCACTGTGCAACTTAAATCTCTTCCCTCCGTCTTCCTGTATTTTTTACCGTTTACCATTAAACTGTTTCTGTAAAAAAAAGTAAAGAGCCCCCGTCACGCCAAGTGGCGTATAGGGAATATGGTGTTAGTGACCTTACATTTTACAGACCTTCGACACACCAAGTGGCGTATAGGGAATATGGTGTTAGTGACCATACATTTTACAGACCTTCGACACACCAAGTGGCGTATAGGGAATATGGTGTTAGTGACCATACATTTTACAGACCTTCGACACACCAAGTGGCATAAACGGAATATGGTGTTAGTGACCTTACATTTTACAGACCTTCGACATACCAAGTGGCGTATAGGGAATATGGTGTTAGTGACCTTACATTGTACAGACATTCGACACACCAAGTGCGTATAGGGAATATGGTGTTAGTGACCTTACATTCTACAGACCTTCGACACACCAAGTGGCGTATAGGGAATATGGTGTTAGTGACCTTACATTTTACAGACCTTTGACACACCAAGTGGCGTATAGGGAATATGGTGTTAGTGACCTTACATTTTACAGACCTTCGACACACCAAGTGGCGTATAGGGAATATGGCGTTAGTGACCTTACATTTGACAGACCTTCTTCACGCCAAGTGGCGTATAGGGAATATGGTGTTAGAGACCTTACATTTTACAGACCTTCAGCACGCCAAGTGGTGTATAGGGAATAAGGTGTTAGTGACCTTACATTTTACAGACCTTCTTCACACCAAGTGGTGTATAGGGAATATGGTGTTAGTGACCTTACATTTTACAGACCATCGGCACGTCAAGCGGCGTATAGGGAATATGGTGTTAGTAACTTTACATTTTACAGACCTTCGGCACATGATTTTTGGGTAATGTGGTCGATATAACGCTCATGCAGCTTTACTTTCCCAGAAAAAAGTCCGGTACCCATTTAAGGCTGGGTGAAACCGGAAGTCGTCGGTTGGAATCGAACCCTACCTCTTGTCCTTTGTAGTCCAGTTCACTAACCACTGAGCTATCGCGGTTCCGACTGTTTCTTGGTCGTCGTATAATAAAATATAACAAAGAGAACTCTACACCCATTGATATAAAAAGATGAGTAAGTCAGAGATGCATCCTATCACCAAGCTTGTTCAATCTATACACTGAGCAAATCATTAAAACTTCACAGAGATGCCAGGCCTGAACATTAATAGAAAGATAATCAATAACCTAAGATATGCTGATGATACTGTACTACTAGCAGAAAATCTTAAAGACCTACAACAATTACTTAATGTAATAAACATGACAAGCAAAAAATATGGATCAGACATCAATATCAAAAAGATAAAACTATGATCATAAACAAAAATAATACCCAAAACCCACAAATGGATATCAAAATTGAAGGAATAGACCTTGAGACAGTTCAGAACTATAACTACCTTGGACATACTATAACCAGTGATGGAAAATGTACAACTGAAATAAACAAAAGAATAGGAATGGCAAAAAGTAATGTTAATTTTTATACTACCATCAAAACAAATAACACCAGGGCTAAAACTAAGAATAATAAAATATTATATCTTCTCAACATTCCTATATAGTGCAGAAACATGGACATTAGATAATTTAAAAGAACAAAACAGAATTGAAGCCTTTGAAATGTGGAATACAAGAATAGGTAGAATTGGATGGAAAGAAAAGAAAGCAAATGACGAAATCTAAAACAACTAAAAATGAAAAGTGAACTACTAAACACAATTCAAACAAGACAAACGACATTTTTGGGCATGTTAAAAGACAGAGCCTACTAAAAGTAATTTTGGAAGGGAAAATACAAGGTAAAAGAGGCAGAAGCAAACCAAGAGTAACACGGATGAGTAACATTAAAAGATGGACAAATGAGCCTATGACAATCTGCACTTACAAAGCAAGAGACAGAGTGGAATGGCGTTCCATGGTAGGCAATCTTCGACGTGGAGACGGCTCATGATGATGATGTGGTCGACATAAAAGTGGCGTACAAACCATTTGTCCTACCCAACTCAGCTATGAGGTGTTTGCTTGTTATGCCTTGTTGTGTTAGGATCTCTGTGTCAGACATCCATCTCACATGTTTCCAGGATATGTTTTTGAGTCAATCGATATAGCTAATTAAGTATTTGTTTATTGTTTACATTAAAACAGGTCAATGAATTTAAATGTATGGGAACTTTGTTAACCTCAGATGGAAGATGTACAAAAGAGGTGAGATGCAGAATGGCTTATGCAAAACAAGCTTTCCAAAAAATTAGGAAGATACTATGCAATCCATTTTTGACAACAGAAATAAGAAAATACATAACATTTATTTCTTAAATGTTATGTAGAGCCAGTCTTAACATATGGATGTGAATCATGGACAATCACTTGACAGCTAAGAAAAGTAATGAAAACGTTCTGAAGCCAAAGAAAAAAGAGAGCTAGTTTCCATTCCAATATTAGGAAGAAACAATAATCATTTTTTTTTTGCCATTTAATGAGAAGAGAACACCTGGAATATATTGTAACCAACTGGGAAAACTGAGGGACGAAGAGATAGAGGGAAGCAAATAGAAAAGATACCAGACAGCTTAAGAGAATGGCTTGGCAGAAGGTCAACAACAGAAATGATAAATAACTGTCGAGATCGAAAGTTGTGGAGAGACATGATCACCTACGCCAGCAGGCCCGGTACTTGATGATGATGATTATTGTTGACATACACCAGCTTCCAATGTCTCTAGCAAAGTCCTGAAGGATTGAATTTTGGGTGAATATTACTTTTTCGTATTCTTCACACTGGCAGTCATGAGGTCAGGTGCCCCTCGCCATGCATGCAGATATTCTCTGATTTAAATGTACTATCATTTTTTATTGTCAAAAGTTTTGACATTTTTGAGTAGATTTTCCCTATCAATTATGCTTTGGCAGTGGCCAGATTTCGACTGCCTTAATTATTTAACATGGGCAACGTGCACATGGGACCTCCTATTTTTCACTGGTATTCTAGAGGGCTAAAGACAAATTCTCACTAGTCAGAGATCAGGGGAGTGGAGGCTTGCTGCAGGAGCTACTGAGTTTAGTGCTACGTGCACACTGTGAGCTGTGTTTTTCATCCGGATTGTGTTTCGATATTCCGATTGCTTACGATGAATGATGATATCGTATGACGAAGGACAGTTCAGCTGTCTTCACTTTCGGTGCCGCTTTGCCTTGTGTATTTTGCAATCTGCTGTAGTTGCTATGATGGGGACTGCAGCTGCCTTTCTTTGCTTTGATCCTTCAATGAGATTAATGTTAATTCGGATGATTCCACTGGTACGGGTAGGGAGCCGCGATAGCTCGGTGGTTAGTGAACTGGACTACCACGGACAAGGGGTAGGGTTCGATCCCAACCGACGACTTCCGGGTTCACCCAGCCTTAAATGGGCACAGGATTTTTTTCTGGGAAAGTAAACCAGCACGGGCATAATACTGACCACATTACCCCAAAAAATCATGTGCTGAAGGTCTGTAAAATATAGGGTCACTAACACCATATTTCCCTATACGCCACTTGGCGTGACGGGGGTACTTTACTTACATACCACTGGTACGGGCACTTGAGCAATTATGGATTTTAATTCATTTACAGTGATTAACCCCCCTCCCCCCACCCACCCCAAACGATTGTGCCAGGAACATTCTGTCCAGAGATCAACATCTTATCTCTAGACCGATAGTTCTCAAACTTTCCTTTACAGTAGACCCCCCTTAAATACGTTTTGTAGGCGCTCACCTCCCATTAGATACGTTTTGTATTCGCGGACCCCCCTTAAATACGTTTTGTATTCGCGGACCCCCCTTAAATACGTTTTGTATTCGCGGACCCCCCTTAAATACGTTTTGTAGGCGCTCACCTCCCATTGAATATTTTTGTGTAGTTGCGGACCCCATTAGATAAGTATTGTAGTCGCGGATCCAATTAAATAAGTTTTGTAGTCGATGACCCCCATTAAATATGTTTTGTAGTACCGGACCCCAAGATCAACTTCAACTAAATGTACAATTTATTTTCTTTTGTGATGTCATTCATTCAATCTCTTTCCATTTAGCTACAAAATATCATATTATTCTTCAAGCCTAAGTGGACCCACTTTGACGGCACCGTGAACACCTGGAGGGCCGTGGACCGTAACTTGAAAAATGCTGCTCTAGACCACCCAGGCTGACAATTATGCATTTAAATTATTTTAATTTTCTAACTGCCCTTGAATCTTCCAGCACCATAAAACTTTGCATAGGTCTCGTACATTTTAAAAAAAAATCTAAATCTCTATTCTTAGCGAGATGTTTGATCATATCTAATGAGTCTATGCCTGCCAACTTTGCCTCTCTTATCAGTGCTCTTTTCAATATCTCTCAAGGTCTTCCTCTTTTTCTGTATCCTGATGTTTCCCATAGAAGAGCCTGTTTTGAAAGTCTTTGGTTGTCTCTTCTTAACACAAGCCCTAATGGACGTAAGTCCATCTTCTCTTCCTAATTGTAGATAAGATCGTTGGTTGCACGAGCATTTCTCTCTCATCTCTATATTAGTTTTGAATTTATTCCATTGTACACAGAGTATTCTTTTGTCTTCAAAAAAGCAATTAGTTTTCTTCTCAATCTCCTTTGTTGTTTTCCTGCTTTCACGTGTATAGGCAAGGGGTGATTATGACTTACAGGCTGCAAATATAGTTTGATGAGACACACAGCTCACGGTGTGCACAGAGCACTAAACTCAGTAGCTCCTGCAACACGCCGGACTTGGAATATGAGGAAACTACAACAAGGAACACTTTTCATGCATAGCCTTCAATGGTTCCTGCCGCCTATTCACCTTATACCGGAAGTTCACGTCCTCCCGAAAATGATGATCGTCATATTGAGAACAAAAAATGTATAGCGCTTGATGATAGCACCTTATGTCTTTTGGCGTGTGCTGAGACTGCTACAATTGTACAGTTAACTTTCTTTGTTTGGGAGATGAGTTAGTAATTCAGATGATTCCACTGGCACGGGCGGTTGAGCGATTATGGATTTTAATTCGTTTGCAGTGATACCGGGGCCTTCCATAACCAACAACCAACCAATAACCAAATATAGTTTATGTTTCTTTCCTTTTTTTTTTAGGTCTTTTGCCATTTTGATGTTTTAGTGTGTGACTAATGGTGACAGCTGATATGTCATTAGTATATATTACCGTTATAGCTGGATATTATAAGGGAACCAATATAATGTTCATTGAAAAGGCAAAATGCAAACCCAAATCATCACAAATAATGGGGAACTTGAAATTGTAACAAATTATGAATATCTGGGATCTGTAGTAACTAACATTGGAGACTGACAGAAAGAGATCACAAGAAGATTAGCAATAGCAGCATAAACATTAAATCGAAAAAATTCGATTGTGTTTGTTTTGGTTGTTTGCGTTATTAGTTTTGTGTGTTTTTTTGTTTTTTTTGTTTGTTCCTGGTGAAGGCCTATTGGGCCGAAGCGTTGTTTAGTCTGTGTCGTCCACTTATCACGTAAAGCTTCTTACATACTATTTTTTTATTTTTTTATTTTTCCTAAACATTAAACACCATGAAGAACATGTGGTACATTACCAGTAAGGCAGAACAATTAAAATTAATGAAGGCTTGTATCTTCCCGATAGCAACATGTGGTTGTGAATCGTGGACAATCTTGCAAACAGTAAAAAAGAAAATCGATTCATTTGGAACAAAATGCTACAGAAAAATCCTAATATATTTTCGATAATAAAAAAAGAGCAATGAAGACATGTTAACAGATTTAAACATTAGAAAGAGCTGGCTTATAAACACCATGCTATAGTGGAAATGCAAATAATATGGCTACGTCAAAAGACACAGTGAGCTGGAAAGAACAATAATGGAAAGCATGGCTCCTGGGTGACGCATCAGGGACAGACAAAGAAGGAGGAGGTTTCAAGACATCAAAGAGACCGTGAACATGACAACAGAAATGGGAGATCTGGCTAGAGACAGATATTCTTTAAAATGGGCTGTGGCGAATGCTATGTTCTGTGTGAGATCTGGCTAGAGACAGAAATTCTTTCAGAATGTTTGAGGTGAATGCAACGTTCTGTGGGAGATCTGGCTAGAGATAGAGGTTCTTTCTGACGGGCTGTGGTGAATGCACTGTTCTGTGGGAGATTTGACTAGAGACAGATTCTTTCTGACGGGCTGTGGTGAATGTAATATTCTGTGGGAGATTTGGCTAGAGAAAGAGATTCTTTATGACGGGCTGTGGTGATCCTAACGTTCCGTGGGAGATTTGTCTATAGACAGAGATTCTTTCAAATGGGCTGTGGTGAATGCTATGTTCTGTGAGAGATATGGCTAGAGACAGAGATTCTTTCAAATGGGCTGTGGCGAATGCTATGTTCTGTGGGAGATCTGGCTAGAGACAGAAATTCTTTCAGTATGTTTGAGGTGAATGCAACGTTCTGTTGGAGATCTGGCTAGAGATAGAGGTTCTTTCTGACGGGCTGTGGTGAATGCACTGTTGTGTAGGAGATTTGACTAGAGACAGATTCTTTCTGACGGGCTGTGGTGAATGTAATATTCTGTTGGAGATTTGGCTAGAGAAAGAGATTCTTTCAAATGGGCTGTGGTGATCCTAACGTTCCGTGAAAGATTTGGCTATAAACAGAGATTCTTTCAGATGGGCTGAGGTGAATGCAACGTTCTGTGGGAGATTTGGCTAGAGACAGAGATTCTTTCTGATGGGCTGTGGTGAATCCAACGTTCTGTGGGAGATTTGGCTAGAGACAGAGACTCTTTCAGATGGGCTGTGGTGAATGCAATATTCTGTGGGATATTTGGCTAGAGACAGAGATTCTTTCAGATGGGCTGTGGTGAATGCAACGTTCTGTGGGAGATTTGGCTAGAGATAGAGATTCTTTCTGACGGGCTGTGGTGAATGCAACGTTCTGTTGGAGGTTTGGCTAGAGACAGAGATTCTTTCTGACGGGCTGTGGTGAATGCAACGTTCTGTGGGAGATTTGGCTAGAGACAGAGATTCTTTCTGACGGGCTGTGGTGAATGTAACGTTCTGTTGGAGGTTTGGCTAGAGACAGAGATTCTTTTAGATGGGATTTGGTGAATGCAACGTTCTGTGGGAGATTTGACTAGAGGCAGAGATTCTTTCAGATTAGCTGTGGTGAATGCAACGTTCTGTGGAAGATTTGGCTAGAGACAGAGATTGTTTCAGATTGGCTGTGGTGAATGCAACATTCTGTGGGAGATTTGGCTAGAGACAGAGATTGTTTCAGATGGGCTGTGGTGAATGCAACATTCTGTGGGAGATTTGGCTAGAGACAGAGATTGTTTCAGGTGGGCTGTGGTGAATGCAACATTCTGTGGGAGATTTGGCTAGAGACAGAGATTCTTTCTGATGGGCTGTGGTGAATCCAACGTTCTGTGGAAGATTTGGCTAGAGACAGAGACTCTTTCAGATGGGCTGTGGTGAATGCAATGTTCTGTGGGAGATTTGGCTAGAGGCAGAGATTCTTTCAGATTAGCTGTGGTGAATCCAACGTTCTGTGGGAGATTTGGCTAGAGACAGAGATTCTTTCTGACGGGCTGTGGTGAATGCAACGTTCTGTTGGAGGTTTGGCTAGAGACAGAGATTCTTTTAGATGGGATTTGGTGAATGCAACATTCTGTGGGAGATTTGACTAGAGGCAGAGATTCTTTCAGATGGGCTGTGGTGAATGCAACGTTCTGTGGAAGATTTGGCTAGAGACAGAGATTGTTTCAGATGGGCTGTGGTGAATCCAACGTTCTGTGGAAGATTTGGCTAGAGACAGAGATTGTTTCAGATTGGCTGTGGTGAATGCAACATTCTGTGGGAGATTTGGCTAGAGACAGAGATTGTTTCAGATGGGCTGTGGTGAATCCAACGTTCTGTGGAAGATTTGGCTAGAGACAGAGATTCTTTCAGATTTGCTGTGGTGAATGCAACGTTCTGTGGGAGATTTGGCTAGAGACAGAGATTCTTTCAGATTGGCTGTGGTGAATGCAACGTTCTGTGGGAGATTTGGCTAGAGACAGAGATTGTTTCAGATGGGCTGTGGCGAATGCAACATTCTGTGGGAGATTTGGCTAGAGACAGAGATTGTTTCAGATGGGCTGTGGTGAATGCAACATTCTGTGGGAGATTTGGCTAGAGACAGAGATTGTTTCAGGTGGGCTGTGGTGAATGCAACATTCTGTGGGAGATTTGGCTAGAGACAGAGATTGTTTCAGATGGGCTGTGGTGAATGCAACGTTCTGTGGGAGATATGGCTAGAGACAGAGATTGTTTCAGATGGGCTGTGGTGAATGCAACATTCTGTGGGAGATTTGGCTAGAGACAGAGATTGTTTCAGGTGGGCTGTGGTGAATGCAACGTTCTGTGGGAGATTTGGCTACAGACAGAGATTGTTTCAGATGGGCTGTGGTGAATGCAACGTTCTGTGGGAGATTTGGCTAGAGACAGAGATTGTTTCAGATGGGCTGTGGTGAATGCAACATTCTGTGGGAGATTTGGCTAGAGACAGAGATTGTTTCAGATGGGCTGTGGTGAATGCAACATTTTGTGGGAGATTTGGCTAGAGACAGAGATTGTTTCAGATGGGCTGTGGGGAATGCAACGTTCTGTGGGAGATTTGGCTAGAGACAGAGATTGTTTCAGATGGGCTGTGGTGAATGCAACGTTCTGTGGGAGATTTGGCTAGAGACAGAGATTGTTTCAGATGGGCTGTGGTGAATGCAACGTTCTGTGGGAGATTTGGCTAGAGACAGAGATTGTTTCAGATGGGCTGTGGTGAAAGCAACGTTTTGTGGGAGATTTGGCTAGAGACAGAGATTGTTTCAGATGGGCTGTGGTGAAAGCAACGTTCTGTGGGAGATTTGGCTAGAGACAGAGATTGTTTCAGATGGGCTGTGGTGAAAGCAACGTTCTACAAAGGACATGATGAACTTGATATGTTCTACTTTGATTCATCTACTCCATATGGTTTATTGAACAAGAAAAAAAAACTATTATTCTATCATCTGTTCATGTTCTATCATCTGTTCATGTTCTATCATTTGTTCATGTTCTATCATCTGTTCATGTTCTATCATCTGTTCATGATCTATCATCTGTTCGTGTTCTATCATCTGTTCATGTTCTATCATCTGTTCATGTTCTATCGTCTGTGCATGTTCTATCATCTGTTCGTGTTCTATCATCTGTTCATGATCTATCATCTGTTCATATTCTATCATCTGTTCATGTTCTATCATCTGTTCATGATCTATCATCTGTTCATGTTCTATCATCTGTTCATGTTCTATCATCTGTTCATGTTCTATCATCTGTTCATGATCTATCATCTGTTCATGTTCTATCATCTGTTCATGTTCTATCATCTGTTCATGATCTATCATCTATTCGTGTTCTATCATCTGTTCATGTTCTATCATCTGTTCATGATCTATCATCTGTTCATGTTCTATCATCTGTTCATGATCTATCATCTTTTCATGTTCTATCATCTGTTCATGTTCTATCATCTGTTCGTGTTCTATCGTCTGTTCATGATCTATCATCTTTTCATGTTCTATCATCTGTTCATGTTCTATCATCTGTTCATGTTCTATCATCTGTTCATGATCTATCATCTGTTCATGTTCTATCATCTGTTCATGATCTATCATCTTTTCATGTTCTATCATCTGTTCATGTTCTATCATCTGTTCGTGTTCTATTATCTGTTCACGTTCTATCGTCTGTTCATGTTCTATCATCTGTTCATGTTCTATCATCTGTTCATGTTCTATCATCTGTTCGTGTTCTATCGTCTGTGCATGTTCTATCATCTGTTCATGTTCTATCATCTGTTCATGTTCTATCGTCGCACTAATAAATTCTTTCAAATATACCTTCTCTTGTGTCGCCCTAATAAATTCTTTCAAATATACCTTCTTTTGTGTCGCACTAATAAATTCTTTCAAATGTACCTTCTCTTGTGTCGCACTAATAAATTCTTTCAAATGTACCTTCTCTTGTGTCGCACTAATAAACTTCTTTCAAATGTACCTTCTCTTGTGTCGCCAGCTTTATATCTGGCATATATAGACATCGCATCTCACTACCCTCTCTGGGTAGTTAGATCTATCTATATATAGACATCGCATCTCACTACCTAGAGAGGGCTAGACATCGGATCTCACTACCAGAGAGGGCTAGACATCGGATCTCACTACCCAGAGAGAGCTAGACATCGGATCTCACTACCCAGAGAGGGCTAGACATCGGATCTCACTACCCAGAGAGGGCTAGATATCGGATCTCACTACCCAGAGAGGGCTAGACATCGGATCCCACTACCCAGAGAGGGCTAGATATCGGATCTCACTACCCAGAGAGAGCTAGACATCGGATCTAACAACCCAGAGAGGGCTAGATATAGGATCTCACTACCCAGAGAGAGCTAGACATCGGATCTCACTACCCAGAGAGGGCTAGATATCGGATCTAACTACCCAGAGAGAGCTAGACATCGGATCTCACTACCCTGAGAGGGCTATACATCGGATATCACTACACAGAGAGGGCTAGACATCGGATCTCACTACCCAGAGAGGGCTAGACATCGAATATCACTACCCAGAGAGGGCTAGACATCGGATCTCACTACCCAGAGAGGGCTAGACATCGGATCTCACTACCCAGAAAGGGCTAGACATCGGATCTCACTACCCAGAGAGGGCTAGACATCGGATCTCACTACCCAGAGAGGGCTAGACATCGGATCCCACTACCCAGAGAGAGCTAGACATCGGATCTAACAACCCAGAGAGGGCTAGATATAGGATCTCACTAACAAGAGAGAGCTAGACATCGGATCTCACTACCCAGAGAGGGCTAGATATCGGATCTAACTACCCAGAGAGAGCTAGACATCGGATCTCACTACCCAGAGAGGGCTAGACATCGGATCTCACTACCCAGAGAGGGATAGACATCGGATCCCACTACCCAGAGAGGGCTAGATATCGGATCTCACTACCCAGAGAGAGCTAGACATCGGATCTAACAACCCAGAGAGGGCTAGATATAGGATCTCACTACCCAGAGAGAGCTAGACATCGGATCTCACTACCCAGAGAGGGCTAGATATCGGATCTAACTACCCAGAGAGAGCTAGACATCGGATCTCACTACCCAGAGAGGGCTAGACATCGGATATCACTACACAGAGAGGGCTAGACATCGGATCTCACTACCCAGAGAGGGCTAGACATCGAATATCACTACCCAGAGAGGGCTAGACATCGGATCTCACTACCCAGAGAGGGCTAGACATCGGATCTCACTACCCAGAGAGGGCTAGACATCGGATCTCACTACCCAGAGAGGGCTAGACATCGGATCTTACTACCCAGAGAGAGCTAGACATCGGATCTCACTACCCAGAGAGGGCTAGACATCGGATCTCACTACCCAGAGAGGGCTAGATATCGGATCTCACTACCCAGAGAGGGCTAGACATCGGATCTCACTACCCAGAGAGGGCTAGACATCGGATCTCACTACCCAGAGAGGGCTAGACATCGGATCTCACTACCCAGAGAGGGCTAGACATCGGATCTCACTACCCAGAGAGGGCTAGACATCGGATCTCACTACACAGAGAGGGCTAGACATCGGATCTCACAACACAGAGAGGGCTAGAAATCGCATCTCACTACCTAGAGAGGGCTAAACATCGGATCTCACTACCTAGAGAGGGCTAGACATCGGATCTCACTACCTAGAGAGGGCTAGACATCGCATCTCACTACCTAGAGAGGGCTAAACATCGGATCTCACTACCCAGAGAGGGCTAGACATCGGATCTCACTACCCAGAGAGGGTTAGACATCGGATCTCACTACCTAGAGAGGGCTAGACATCGCATCTCACTACCTAGAGAGGGCTAAACATCGGATCTCACTACACAGAGAGGGCTAAACATCGGATCTCACTACCCAGAGAGGGTTAGACATCGGATCTCACTACCCAGAGAGGGTTAGACATCGGATCTCACTACACAGAGAGGGCTAGACATCGGATCTCACTACCCAGAGAGGGCTAGACATCGGATCTCACTACCCATAGAGGGCTAGACATCGCATCTCACTACCTAGAGAGGGCTAGACATCGGATCTCACTACCTAGAGAGGGCTAGACATCGGATCTCACTACCCAGAGAGGGCTAGACATCGGATCTCACTACCCAGAGAGGGCTAGGCATCGGATCTCACTACCCAGAGAGGGCTAGACATCGGATCTCACTACCCAGAGAGGGCTAGACATCGGATCTCACTACCCAGAGAGGGCTAGACATCGGCTCTCACTACCCAGAGAGGGCTAGACATCGGATCTCACTACCCAGAGAGAGCTAAACATCGGATCTAACTACCCAGAGAGGGCTAGGCATCGGATCTCACTACTCAGAGAGAGCCAGACATCGGATCTCACTACCCAGAGAGGGCTAGACATCGGATCTCACTACCCAGAGAGGGCCAGACATCGGATCTCACTACCCAGAGAGGGCTAGACATCGGATCTCACTACCCAGAGAGGGCTAGACATCGGATCTCACTACACAGAGAGGGCTAGACATCGGATCTCACTACACAGAGAGGGCTAGACATCGCATCTCACTACCTAGAGAGGGCTAGACATCGGATCTCACTACCCAGAGAGGGCTAGACATCGGATCTCACTACCCAGAGAGAGCTAGACATCGGATCTCACTACCCAGAGAGGGCTAGACATCGGATCTCACTACCCAGCGAGGGCTAGACATCGGATCTCACTACCTAGAGAGGGCTAAACATCGGATCTCACTACCCAGAGAGGGCTAGACATCGGATCTCACTACACAGAGAGGGCTAAACATCGGATCTCACTACCCAGAGAGGGTTAGACATCGGATCTCACTACCCAGAGAGGGCTAGATATCGGATCTAACTACCCAGAGAGAGCTAGACATCGGATCTCACTACCCAGAGAGGGCTAGACATCGGATATCACTACACAGAGAGGGCTAGACATCGGATCTCACTACCCAGAGAGGGCTAGACATCGAATATCACTACCCAGAGAGGGCTAGACATCGGATCTCACTACCCAGAGAGGGCTAGACATCGGATCTCACTACCCAGAGAGGGTTAGACATCGGATCTCACTACACAGAGAGGGCTAGACATCGGATCTCACTACCCAGAGAGGGCTAGACATCGAATATCACTACCCAGAGAGGGCTAGACATCGGATCTCACTACCCAGAGAGGGCTAGACATCGGATCTCACTACCCAGAGAGGGCTAGACATCGGATCTCACTACCCAGAGAGGGCTAGACATCGGATCTCACTACCCAGAGAGAGCTAGACATCGGATCTCACTACCCAGAGAGGGCTAGACATCGGATCTCACTACCCAGAGAGGGCTAGATATCGGATCTCACTACCCAGAGAGGGCTAGACATCGGATCTCACTACCCAGAGAGGACTAGACATCGGATCTCACTACCCAGAGAGGGCTAGACATCGGATCTCACTACCCAGAGAGGGCTAGACATCGGATCTCACTACCCAGAGAGGGCTAGACATCGGATCTCACTACACAGAGAGGGCTAGACATCGGATCTCACTACACAGAGAGGACTAGACATCGCATCTCACTACCTAGAGAGGGCTAAACATCGGATCTCACTACCTAGAGAGGGCTAGACATCGGATCTCACTACCTAGAGAGGGCTAGACATCGCATCTCACTACCTAGAGAGGGCTAAACATCGGATCTCACTACCCAGAGAGGGCTAGACATCGGATCTCACTACACAGAGAGGGCTAAACATCGGATCTCACTACCCAGAGAGGGTTAGACATCGGATCTCACTACCCAGAGAGGGTTAGACATCGGATCTCACTACACAGAGAGGGCTAGACATCGGATCTCACTACCCAGAGAGGGCTAGACATCGGATCTCACTACCCATAGAGGGCTAGACATCGCATCTCACTACCTAGAGAGGGCTAGACATCGGATCTCACTACCTAGAGAGGGCGAGACATCGGATCTCACTACCCAGAGAGGGCTAGACATCGGATCTCACTACCCAGAGAGGGCTAGACATCGGATCTCACTACCCAGAGAGGGCTAGACATCGGATCTCACTACCCAGAGAGGGCTAGACATCGGATCTCACTACCCAGAGAGAGCCAGACATCGGATCTAACTACCCAGAGAGGGCTAGGCATCGGATCTCACTACCCAGAGAGAGCCAGACATCGGATCTCACTACCCAGAGAGGGCTAGACATCGGATCTCACTACCCAGAGAGGGCTAGACATCGGATCTCACTACCCAGAGAGGGCTAGACATCGGATCTCACTACACAGAGAGGGCTAGACATCGGATCTCACTACACAGAGAGGGCTAGACATCGCATCTCACTACCTAGAGAGGGCTAGACATCGGATCTCACTACCCAGAGAGGGCTAGACATCGGATCTCACTACCCAGAGAGAGCTAGACATCGGATCTCACTACCCAGAGAGGGCTAGACATCGGATCTCACTACCCAGAGAGGGCTAGATATCGGATCTCACTACCCAGAGAGGGCTAGACATCGGATCTCACTACCCAGAGAGGGCTAGACATCGGATCTCACTACCCAGAGAGGGCTAGACATCGGATCTCACTACACAGAGAGGGCTAGACATCGGATCTCACTACACAGAGAGGGCTAGACATCGCATCTCACTACCTAGAGAGGGCTAAACATCGGATCTCACTACCTAGAGAGGGCTAGACATCGGATCTCACTACCTAGAGAGGGCTAGACATCACATCTCATTACACAGAGAGGGCTAGACATCGGATCTCACTACCCAGAGAGGGCTAGACATCGAATATCACTACCCAGAGAGGGCTAGACATCGGATCTCACTACCCAGAGAGGGCTAGACATCGGATCTCACTACCCAGAGAGGGCTAGACATCGGATCTCACTACCCAGAGAGGGCTAGACATCGGATCTCACTACACAGAGAGGGCTAGACATCGGATCTCACTACACAGAGAGGGCTAGACATCGCATCTCACTACCTAGAGAGGGCTAAACATCGGATCTCACTACCTAGAGAGGGCTAGACATCGGATCTCACTACCTAGAGAGGGCTAGACATCGCATCTCACTACCTAGAGAGGGCTAAACATCGGATCTCACTACCCAGAGAGGGCTAGACATCGGATCTCACTACACAGAGAGGGCTAAACATCGGATCTCACTACCCAGAGAGGGTTAGACATCGGATCTCACTACCCAGAGAGGGTTAGACATCGGATCTCACTACACAGAGAGGGCTAGACATCGGATCTCACTACCCAGAGAGGGCTAGACATCGGATCTCACTACCCATAGAGGGCTAGACATCGCATCTCACTACCTAGAGAGGGCTAGACATCGGATCTCACTACCTAGAGAGGGCTAGACATCGGATCTCACTACCCAGAGAGGGCTAGACATCGGATCTCACTACCCAGAGAGGGCTAGGCATCGGATCTCACTACCCAGTGAGGGCTAGACATCGGATCTCACTACCCAGAGAGGGCTAGACATCGGATCTCACTACCCAGAGAGGGCTAGACATCGGATCTCACTACCCAGAGAGGGCTAGACATCGGATCTCACTACCCAGAGAGAGCCAGACATCGGATCTAACTACCCAGAGAGGGCTAGGCATCGGATCTCACTACCCAGAGAGAGCCAGACATCGGATCTCACTACCCAGAGAGGGCTAGACATCGGATCTCACTACCCAGAGAGGGCCAGACATCGGATCTCACTACCCAGAGAGGGCTAGACATCGGATCTCACTACCCAGAGAGGGCTAGACATCGGATCTCACTACACAGAGAGGGCTAGACATCGGATCTCACTACACAGAGAGGGCTAGACATCGCATCTCACTACCTAGAGAAGGCTAGACATCGGATCTCACTACCCAGAGAGGGCTAGACATCGGATCTCACTACCCAGAGAGAGCTAGACATCGGATCTCACTACCCAGAGAGGGTTAGACATCGGATCTCACTACCCAGAGAGGGCTAGATATCGGATCTAACTACCCAGAGAGAGCTAGACATCGGATCTCACTACCCAGAGAGGGCTAGACATCGGATATCACTACACAGAGAGGGCTAGACATCGGATCTCACTACCCAGAGAGGGCTAGACATCGAATATCACTACCCAGAGAGGGCTAGACATCGGATCTCACTACCCAGAGAGGGCTAGACATCGGATCTCACTACCCAGAGAGGGTTAGACATCGGATCTCACTACACAGAGAGGGCTAGACATCGGATCTCACTACCCAGAGAGGGCTAGACATCGAATATCACTACCCAGAGAGGGCTAGACATCGGATCTCACTACCCAGAGAGGGCTAGACATCGGATCTCACTACCCAGAGAGGGCTAGACATCGGATCTCACTACCCAGAGAGGGCTAGACATCGGATCTCACTACCCAGAGAGAGCTAGACATCGGATCTCACTACCCAGAGAGGGCTAGACATCGGATCTCACTACCCAGAGAGGGCTAGATATCGGATCTCACTACCCAGAGAGGGCTAGACATCGGATCTCACTACCCAGAGAGGGCTAGACATCGGATCTCACTACCCAGAGAGGGCTAGACATCGGATCTCACTACCCAGAGAGGGCTAGACATCGGATCTCACTACCCAGAGAGGGCTAGACATCGGATCTCACTACACAGAGAGGGCTAGACATCGGATCTCACTACACAGAGAGGACTAGACATCGCATCTCACTACCTAGAGAGGGCTAAACATCGGATCTCACTACCTAGAGAGGGCTAGACATCGGATCTCACTACCTAGAGAGGGCTAGACATCGCATCTCACTACCTAGAGAGGGCTAAACATCGGATCTCACTACCCAGAGAGGGCTAGACATCGGATCTCACTACACAGAGAGGGCTAAACATCGGATCTCACTACCCAGAGAGGGTTAGACATCGGATCTCACTACCCAGAGAGGGTTAGACATCGGATCTCACTACACAGAGAGGGCTAGACATCGGATCTCACTACCCAGAGAGGGCTAGACATCGGATCTCACTACCCATAGAGGGCTAGACATCGCATCTCACTACCTAGAGAGGGCTAGACATCGGATCTCACTACCTAGAGAGGGCGAGACATCGGATCTCACTACCCAGAGAGGGCTAGACATCGGATCTCACTACCCAGAGAGGGCTAGACATCGGATCTCACTACCCAGAGAGGGCTAGACATCGGATCTCACTACCCAGAGAGGGCTAGACATCGGATCTCACTACCCAGAGAGAGCCAGACATCGGATCTAACTACCCAGAGAGGGCTAGGCATCGGATCTCACTACCCAGAGAGAGCCAGACATCGGATCTCACTACCCAGAGAGGGCTAGACATCGGATCTCACTACCCAGAGAGGGCTAGACATCGGATCTCACTACCCAGAGAGGGCTAGACATCGGATCTCACTACACAGAGAGGGCTAGACATCGGATCTCACTACACAGAGAGGGCTAGACATCGCATCTCACTACCTAGAGAGGGCTAGACATCGGATCTCACTACCCAGAGAGGGCTAGACATCGGATCTCACTACCCAGAGAGAGCTAGACATCGGATCTCACTACCCAGAGAGGGCTAGACATCGGATCTCACTACCCAGAGAGGGCTAGATATCGGATCTCACTACCCAGAGAGGGCTAGACATCGGATCTCACTACCCAGAGAGGGCTAGACATCGGATCTCACTACCCAGAGAGGGCTAGACATCGGATCTCACTACACAGAGAGGGCTAGACATCGGATCTCACTACACAGAGAGGGCTAGACATCGCATCTCACTACCTAGAGAGGGCTAAACATCGGATCTCACTACCTAGAGAGGGCTAGACATCGGATCTCACTACCTAGAGAGGGCTAGACATCGCATCTCACTACACAGAGAGGGCTAGACATCGGATCTCACTACCCAGAGAGGGCTAGACATCGAATATCACTACCCAGAGAGGGCTAGACATCGGATCTCACTACCCAGAGAGGGCTAGACATCGGATCTCACTACCCAGAGAGGGCTAGACATCGGATCTCACTACCCAGAGAGGGCTAGACATCGGATCTCACTACACAGAGAGGGCTAGACATCGGATCTCACTACACAGAGAGGGCTAGACATCGCATCTCACTACCTAGAGAGGGCTAAACATCGGATCTCACTACCTAGAGAGGGCTAGACATCGGATCTCACTACCTAGAGAGGGCTAGACATCGCATCTCACTACCTAGAGAGGGCTAAACATCGGATCTCACTACCCAGAGAGGGCTAGACATCGGATCTCACTACACAGAGAGGGCTAAACATCGGATCTCACTACCCAGAGAGGGTTAGACATCGGATCTCACTACCCAGAGAGGGTTAGACATCGGATCTCACTACACAGAGAGGGCTAGACATCGGATCTCACTACCCAGAGAGGGCTAGACATCGGATCTCACTACCCATAGAGGGCTAGACATCGCATCTCACTACCTAGAGAGGGCTAGACATCGGATCTCACTACCTAGAGAGGGCTAGACATCGGATCTCACTACCCAGAGAGGGCTAGACATCGGATCTCACTACCCAGAGAGGGCTAGGCATCGGATCTCACTACCCAGTGAGGGCTAGACATCGGATCTCACTACCCAGAGAGGGCTAGACATCGGATCTCACTACCCAGAGAGGGCTAGACATCGGATCTCACTACCCAGAGAGGGCTAGACATCGGATCTCACTACCCAGAGAGAGCCAGACATCGGATCTAACTACCCAGAGAGGGCTAGGCATCGGATCTCACTACCCAGAGAGAGCCAGACATCGGATCTCACTACCCAGAGAGGGCTAGACATCGGATCTCACTACCCAGAGAGGGCCAGACATCGGATCTCACTACCCAGAGAGGGCTAGACATCGGATCTCACTACCCAGAGAGGGCTAGACATCGGATCTCACTACACAGAGAGGGCTAGACATCGGATCTCACTACACAGAGAGGGCTAGACATCGCATCTCACTACCTAGAGAAGGCTAGACATCGGATCTCACTACCCAGAGAGGGCTAGACATCGGATCTCACTACCCAGAGAGAGCTAGACATCGGATCTCACTACCCAGAGAGGGCTAGACATCGGATCTCACTACCCAGAGAGGGCTAGATATCGGATCTCACTACCCAGAGAGGGCTAGACATCGGATCTCACTACCCAGAGAGGGCTAGACATCGGATCTCACTACCCAGAGAGGGCTAGACATCGGATCTCACTACCCAGAGAGGGCTAGACATCGGATCTCACTACACAGAGAGGGCTAGACATCGGATCTCACTACACAGAGAGGGCTAGACATCGCATCTCACTACCTAGAGAGGGCTAAACATCGGATCTCACTACCTAGAGAGGGCTAGACATCGGATCTCACTACCCAGAGAGGGCTAGACATCGCATCTCACTACCTAGAGAGGGCTAAACATCGGATCTCACTACCCAGAGAGGGCTAGACATCGGATCTCACTACACAGAGAGGGCTAAACATCGGATCTCACTACCCAGAGAGGGTTAGACATCGGATCTCACTACCCAGAGAGGGTTAGACATCGGATCTCACTACACAGAGAGGGCTAGACATCGGATCTCACTACCCAGAGAGGGCTAGACATCGGATCTCACTACCCATAGAGGGCTAGACATCGCATCTCACTACCTAGAGAGGGCTAGACATCGGATCTCACTACCTAGAGAGGGCTAGACATCGGATCTCACTACCCAGAGAGGGCTAGACATCGGATCTCACTACCCAGAGAGGGCTAGGCATCGGATCTCACTACCCAGAGAGGGTTAGACGTCGGATCTCACTACCCAGAGAGGGCTAGACATCGGATCTAACTACCCAGAGACCAGGTGAGGGTAAAGCCACTGATTCGATTTTATTTTATTTAATTTATTTTTATTTTCTACTGCTTGTGATTGGAATCGAACCCGAGACATTCTCATCTCGACACACGTCCCTGTCATGAACGAGTCATTCAACCTCGACAACAAAATGTATGCCTGCTTTTGTAGCTTCTCGCCTCAATATTCTAGCACATTTCTCTAGGTCTGCCTTTTTTTCTTTTACCCTCTGATCCTGTTTGTGGCCCTTAGATTCTCATGTTGCCTCTTCTCGAGTGTGTGGTTCGTTGAGTGATTAAGTGTCCCATCAAATCACCATAACAGACACAACATTGCACTAGTGGAATTCTTATCGTGTCCTTTAATATTTTCTTTTGTACAGACTGTGATTGTCTTTAGCACTTCGCAATAAAATGTCGTCTTCTTTTCCCTCTTTCTAATCTGTTATGTGTTTTCAGAAAAATGGAGAGATTGGCGAGAGATGCTGGAAAACAAACCAAGTGGTTGGAGAATCGGTTCCCATAATAAAGAGCACGTTATCTTCCCATTCTGCTTCCCATATCCCAGAGATCGTTGTGGCACCACTGGCAGACTTTATCCACTTTCTCCATGTATCTCCATCTTCAGTCATTCTTTGGGACTCTGTAAAGTCGAGGTCTGTCAATTATTTCATGTTATCTTTACTGTCAAATCCCATCCCTGTGGCCTGTAATCTTTTTTTTTATTCATTTGTTTGTCTACTGTCCATGATCCGCTTCCAAAGGTCAGAATTGGCTCTACATAGCGCCGATGAACTTCCTTTCTTATTTATGTTGACATAGACTTGACGCGTTTTTCAATTTCTATAATACTATTTTAATTTGAGCTATTCTGCTGTTTATTTCTGTAGTGCATCTTCCATCTGCTGTTTATTTCTGTAGTGCATCTTCCATCTGCTGTTTATTTATGTAGTGCATCTTCCATCTGCTGTTTATTTCTGTAGTGCATCTTCCATCTGCTGTTTATTTCTGTAGTGCATCTTCCATCTGCTGTTTATTTCTGTAGTGCATCTTCCATCTGCTGTTATTATTGTGCCCAAGTATTTGCTTATTACAGGGGTTGCAGGGAGACGGATACATTGATTGTGTCCCTCCGCTGTTGATGATTATTTGTATTTATTGCTTTGACCTCTTCCAGAGAGTCCTCGTTACTCTGGCTATTCGTCCCGCTCTTAACATTAGTCCACAAGACATCATCTTTATTAAAATGCAGCATCTAACACAGGCATGGAGTCACAGGGCCGGATTTAGACCTGAAGCCCTAAATTAAATGAAACTCTGAGGCCTCCTATTATAAAATGTAACACCAGTTTTCTATCGCAGATTACAATATAAGCTTATCTGACGTCCCCTCGGATTGTGAAGACCTAAGATGTAGTTTACTTAGTCTAGGACTAAACACTGTCTTGTATAGAACGCATTGAGTTATTGAGTTATTGAGTTATTGAGTTATTGAGTTATTGAGTTATTGAGTTATTTGCCGGTCATCATCATTGCACTCCGAACATGTTCATAGATTACTTCCCGCAGTGTCCAGCTACTGACGACTCCAGTTCTGTGTTGGTTGATAAGTCTTCTTACACGGCCACTAAGTTTCTCGTTTCTGGCTGTGCCAATTCTAACTCCAATCTCTTTCATCTGAAGGAGTGACGTGTACTCATGGTTGTCGAAATCCTGTTCCCTTCCCACATTTTGGAGAGCATTGATGACGTCCTACCGATCCATTAATAAATCGTCTTCAACAATAGCACAGCTAGCCAACCTGTCCACTCTTTCATTCCCCCGTACTCCCGCATGTCCAGGTATGTAGACATAGGTGACCCTACATATTTTATAGAACGCATTTCACACATTAGCTCTCACATTTCTAAGATAATAACTAAAATGCAACTTATTGACATAAGTGGACTGTAGTGTTCATATATTGCAACTACTTCTCTTACAGAATAACCAGATATCTGACATATCAGCTGGAAATATACCTTCAGGCTTACAGCAGATATCGTTCCAAAAGAACCCAATAGCCACCATAGACGACCATGCCTTCGACCCGTCCGGAGACACTTTGCAGTCACTTTCGTTTTCACAAGCTGCTTTCATCAGAATCCCGGACGCCTTGGCCTACATTAACAAACTGATAAACTTTGAACTTTTTGATACAAACATCGTGGATTGGAATGAGGATGTCATGAGCTACATTGGAATATCTCTTCAGACATTAATTCTGAGTAATGTTACTTTGACAACCTGGCCAGATTGGCTTACTGGCATCAGTAGCATGACAGAGCTAACTTTAGTTAATAATTTACTAACGTCTATACCAGATGATGCTTTCAATAAAATGGCTAACAGTTTGACAAGTTTAACTTTAACTGGCAACCTCCTGACAACAGTCCCTAAAGCGCTGATTAATGTAACGTCTTTGGTCAGGCTGTATATTGACATGAATAAAATAACAGACACTACATGGCTGCCAAAAGCTAGTAAATTACTCTCCCTGGCACTGAATGGAAATAGGATATTCAATGCTAGTCAGTTCAGTCAATCGCTGCGTCCATTTGCGAAATCATTAACAGAAATTAATGTCGTAACAAATAAACTCATTTCAATTCCTGAGTTAGACTTTTTAGAAATTCCCAGCTTGGATTTATCTTTTAACCTGATCTACGACACACGATCAGGGTCATTGCCTTCAAACCTTATAGGAATTAGCTTAGACCACAACTTGCTGACTACAATCCCAAGTGCCGTATCTGGTTTGAAATCAATAATGGATTTAGGACTGGATTCAAACTCCATCAAAGAAATACATGGACGTGACATTCCAACTTCTGTGACATCGTTAGACATTAGCTACAACTTTATAACAGCTTTAACCGACACGAGTTTTCCAGAATATTCGAGCATAGAATCGTTACGGGTAAACAACAACCCGCTGACGACAGTTTCTAGCACGGCATTGAGTAACCTCCGCCAGTTGATAGAGTTGTATATTGGAAACACGAAATTAACCAGACTGCCCTTAGGGTTATCGTCCCTGACCAGAATAAACATGTTGGACTTCAGTGGTAATGACCGCCTTGTTTGTACGTGCATGGAGAAGAGCTTAGGTCAATGGATTCTTTCCTTGTCCCCTTACAAGGTCGTAGGCAACTGCGGGGAACTCAGCATTTATGATTTCTTTGCTCTTCTGAGTCCGAAATGTCCAGGGTATTGAACAATCTGAAATGTTCAGGATATTGAGCTTTCTGAGATGTCTAGAATATTATGAAATATGAAACAGAACATTGAGTGGTATGAAATGTCTAGAACATTGAGAAGTATGAAAAGTCTAGAACATTGAGAAGTAAGAAATGTCTAGAACATTGAGAAGTATGAAATGTCTAGAACATTGAGAAGTATGAAATGTCTAGAACATTGAGTGGTATGAAAAGTCTAGAACATGGTGTAGTATGAAATGTCTAGAACATTGAGAAGTAAGAAATGTCTAGAACATTGAGAAGTAAGAAATGTCTAGAACAATGAGAAGTATGAAATGACTAGAACATTGAGAAGTATGAAATGTCTAGAACATTGAGTGGTATGAAAAGTCTAGAACATGGTGTAGCATGAAATGTCTAGGACATTGAGAAGTATGAAAAGTCTAGAACATTGAGAAGTAAGAAATGTCTAAAACATTGAGTAGTATGAAATGTCTAGAACATTGAGTAGTATGAAATGTCTAGAACATTGAGCAGTATGAAATGTCTAGAACATTGAGAAGTATGAAATGACTAGAACATTGAGAAGTATGAAATGTCTAGAACATTGAGTGGTATGAAAAGTCTAGAACATGGAGTAGTATGAAATGTCTAGGACATTGAGAAGTATGAAAAGTCTAGAACATTGAGAAGTAAGAAATGTCTAGAACATTGAGTAGTATGAAATGTCTAGAACATTGAGCAGTATGAAATGTCTAGAACATTGAGAAGTATGAAATGACTAGAACATTGAGAAGTATGAAATGTCTAGAACATTGAGTGGTATGAAAAGTCTAGAACATGGAGTAGTATGAAATGTCTAGAACATTGAGAAATATGAAATGTCTCGAACTAGGGTAGTATGAAAAGACTAGAACATTGAGTTGTATAAAATGTCTAGAACATTGAGTTGTATGAAATGTCCAGAACAGTTTGTTGTATTATATATCCTGGAGATTGAGTAGAATGAAATATCTATAACATTGAGTAGTATGAAATGACCTAAACACTGAGTATTATAAAATGTCTATAACATTGAGTAGTATGAAAGACTAGAACATTGACTACTATGAAATGTCTAGAAAATTTCTCTCATACACATTTTTTTTGCAACTGTGTTTCCATGACAGCAGCACTGTGCAACTTAAATCTCTTCCCTCCGTCTTCCTGTATTTTTTACCGTTTACCATTAAACTGTTTCTGTAAAAAAAAGTAAAGAGCCCCGTCACGCCAAGTGGCGTATAGGGAATATGGTGTTAGTGACCTTACATTTTACAGACCTTCGACACACCAAGTGGCGTATAGGGAATATGGTGTTAGTGACCATACATTTTACAGACCTTCGACACACCAAGTGGCATAAACGGAATATGGTGTTAGTGACCTTACATTTTACAGACCTTCGACATACCAAGTGGCGTATAGGGAATATGGTGTTAGTGACCTTACATTTTACAGACCTTCGACACACCAAATGGCATATAGGGAATGTGATGTTAGTGACCTTACATTTTACAGACATTCGACACAACAAGTGGCGTATAGGGAATATGGAGTTAGTGACCTTACATTGTACAGACATTCGACACACCAAGTGCGTATAGGGAATATGGTGTTAGTGACCTTACATTCTACAGACCTTCGACACACCAAGTGGCGTATAGGGAATATGGTGTTAGTGACCTTACATTTTACAGACCTTCTTCACGCCAAGTGGCGTATAGGGAATATGGTGTTAGAGACCTTACATTTTACAGACCTTCAGCACGCCAAGTGGTGTATAGGGAATATGGTGTTAGTGACCTTACATTTTACAGACCTTCTTCACACCAAGTGGTGTATAGGGAATATGGTGTTAGTGACCTTACATTTTACAGACCATCGGCACGTCAAGCGGCGTATAGGGAATATGGTGTTAGTAACTTTACATTTTACAGACCTTCGGCACATGATTTTTGGGGTAATGTGGTCGATATAACGCCCATGCAGCTTTACTTTCCCAGAAAAAAGTCCGGTACCCATTTAAGGCTGGGTGAAACCGGAAGTCGTCGGTTGGAATCGAACCCTACCTCTTGTCCTTTGTAGTCCAGTTCACTAACCACTGAGCTATCGCGGTTCCGACTGTTTCTTGGTCGTCGTATAATAAAATATAACAAAGAGAACTCTACACCCATTGATATAAAAAGATGAGTAAGTCAGAGATGCATCCTATCACCAAGCTTGTTCAATCTATACACTGAGCAAATCATTAAATCTTCACAGAGATGCCAGGCCTGAACATTAATAGAAAGATAATCAATAACCTAAGATATGCTGATGATACTGTACTACTAGCAGAAAATCTTAAAGACCTACAACAATTACTTAATGTAATAAACATGACAAGCAAAACATATGGATCAGACATCAATATCAAAAAGATAAAACTATGATCATAAACAAAAATAATACCCAAAACCCACAAATGGATATCAAAATTGAAGGAATAGACCTTGAGACAGTTCAGAACTATAACTACCTTGGACATACTATAACCAGTGATGGAAAATGTACAACTGAAATAAACAAAAGAATAGGAATGGCAAAAAGTAATGTTAATTTTTATACTACCATCAAAACAAATAACACCAGGGCTAAAACTAAGAATAATAAAATATTATATCTTCTCAACATTCCTATATAGTGCAGAAACATGGACATTAGATAATTTAAAAGAACAAAACAGAATTGAAGCCTTTGAAATGTGGAATACAAGAATAGGTAGAATTGGATGGAAAGAAAAGAAAGCAAATGACGAAATCTAAAACAACTAAAAATGAAAAGTGAACTACTAAACACAATTCAAACAAGACAAACGACATTTTTGGGCATGTTAAAAGACAGAGCCTACTAAAAGTAATTTTGGAAGGGAAAATACAAGGTAAAAGAGGCAGAAGCAAACCAAGAGTAACACGGATGAGTAACATTAAAAGATGGACAAATGAGCCTATGACAATCTGCACTTACAAAGCAAGAGACAGAGTGGAATGGCGTTCCATGGTAGGCAATCTTCGACGTGGAGACGGCTCATGATGATGATGTGGTCGACATAAAAGTGGCGTACAAACCATTTGTCCTACCCAACTCAGCTATGAGGTGTTTGCTTGTTATGCCTTGTTGTGTTAGGATCTCTGTGTCAGACATCCATCTCACATGTTTCCAGGATATGTTTTTGAGTCAATCGATATAGCTAATTAAGTATTTGTTTATTGTTTACATTAAAACAGGTCAATGAATTTAAATGTATGGGAACTTTGTTAACCTCAGATGGAAGATGTACAAAAGAGGTGAGATGCAGAATGGCTTATGCAAAACAAGCTTTCCAAAAAATTAGGAAGATACTATGCAATCCATTTTTGACAACAGAAATAAGAAAATACATAACATTTATTTCTTAAATGTTATGTAGAGCCAGTCTTAACATATGGATGTGAATCATGGACAATCACTTGACAGCTAAGAAAAGTAATGAAAACGTTCTGAAGCCAAAGAAAAAAGAGAGCTAGTTTCCATTCCAATATTAGGAAGAAACAATAATCATTTTTTTTTGTCATTTAATGAGAAGAGAACACCTGGAATATATTGTAACCAACTGGGAAAACTGAGGGACGAAGAGATAGAGGGAAGCAAATAGAAAAGATACCAGACAGCTTAAGAGAATGGCTTGGCAGAAGGTCAACAACAGAAATGATAAATAACTGTCGAGATCGAAAGTTGTGGAGAGACATGATCACCTACGCCAGCAGGCCCGGTACTTGATGATGATGATTATTGTTGACATACACCAGCTTCCAATGTCTCTAGCAAAGTCCTGAAGGATTGAATTTTGGGTGAATATTACTTTTTCGTATTCTTCACACTGGCAGTCATGAGGTCAGGTGCCCCTCGCCATGCATGCAGATATTCTCTGATTTAAATGTACTATCATTTTTTATTGTCAAAAGTTTTGACATTTTTGAGTAGATTTTCCCTATCAATTATGCTTTGGCAGTGGCCAGATTTCGACTGCCTTAATTATTTAACATGGGCAACGTGCACATGGGACCTCCTATTTTTCACTGGTATTCTAGAGGGCTAAAGACAAATTCTCACTAGTCAGAGATCAGGGGAGTGGAGGCTTGCTGCAGGAGCTACTGAGTTTAGTGCTACGTGCACACTGTGAGCTGTGTTTTTCATCCGGATTGTGTTTCGATATTCCGATTGCTTACGATGAATGATGATATCGTATGACGAAGGACAGTTCAGCTGTCTTCACTTTCGGTGCCGCTTTGCCTTGTGTATTTTGCAATCTGCTGTAGTTGCTATGATGGGGACTGCAGCTGCCTTTCTTTGCTTTGATCCTTCAATGAGATTAATGTTAATTCGGATGATTCCACTGGTACGGGTAGGGAGCCGCGATAGCTCGGTGGTTAGTGAACTGGACTACCACGGACAAGGGGTAGGGTTCGATCCCAACCGACGACTTCCGGGTTCACCCAGCCTTAAATGGGCACAGGATTTTTTTCTGGGAAAGTAAACCAGCACGGGCATAATACTGACCACATTACCCCAAAAAATCATGTGCTGAAGGTCTGTAAAATATAGGGTCACTAACACCATATTTCCCTATACGCCACTTGGCGTGACGGGGGTACTTTACTTACATACCACTGGTACGGGCACTTGAGCAATTATGGATTTTAATTCATTTACAGTGATTAACCCCCCTCCCCCCACCCACCCCAAACGATTGTGCCAGGAACATTCTGTCCAGAGATCAACATCTTATCTCTAGACCGATAGTTCTCAAACTTTCCTTTACAGTAGACCCCCCTTAAATACGTTTTGTAGGCGCTCACCTCCCATTAGATACGTTTTGTATTCGCGGACCCCCCTTAAATACGTTTTGTATTCGCGGACCCCCCTTAAATACGTTTTGTATTCGCGGACCCCCTTAAATACGTTTTGTAGGCGCTCACCTCCCATTGAATATTTTTGTGTAGTTGCGGACCCCATTAGATAAGTATTGTAGTCGCGGATCCAATTAAATAAGTTTTGTAGTCGATGACCCCCATTAAATATGTTTTGTAGTACCGGACCCCAAGATCAACTTCAACTAAATGTACAATTTATTTTCTTTTGTGATGTCATTCATTCAATCTCTTTCCATTTAGCTACAAAATATCATATTATTCTTCAAGCCTAAGTGGACCCACTTTGACGGCACCGTGAACACCTGGAGGGCCGTGGACCGTAACTTGAAAAATGCTGCTCTAGACCACCCAGGCTGACAATTATGCATTTAAATTATTTTAATTTTCTAACTGCCCTTGAATCTTCCAGCACCATAAAACTTTGCATAGGTCTCGTACATTTTAAAAAAAAATCTAAATCTCTATTCTTAGCGAGATGTTTGATCATATCTAATGAGTCTATGCCTGCCAACTTTGCCTCTCTTATCAGTGCTCTTTTCAATATCTCTCAAGGTCTTCCTCTTTTTCTGTATCCTGATGTTTCCCATAGAAGAGCCTGTTTTGAAAGTCTTTGGTTGTCTCTTCTTAACACAAGCCCTAATGGACGTAAGTCCATCTTCTCTTCCTAATTGTAGATAAGATCGTTGGTTGCACGAGCATTTCTCTCTCATCTCTATATTAGTTTTGAATTTATTCCATTGTACACAGAGTATTCTTTTGTCTTCAAAAAAGCATTTAGTTTTCTTCTCAATCTCCTTTGTTGTTTTCCTGCTTTCACGTGTATAGGCAAGGGGTGATTATGACTTACAGGCTGCAAATATAGTTTGATGAGACACACAGCTCACGGTGTGCACAGAGCACTAAACTCAGTAGCTCCTGCAACACGCCGGACTTGGAATATGAGGAAACTACAACAAGGAACACTTTTCATGCATAGCCTTCAATGGTTCCTGCCGCCTATTCACCTTATACCGGAAGTTCACGTCCTCCCGAAAATGATGATCGTCATATTGAGAACAAAAAATGTATAGCGCTTGATGATAGCGCCTTATGTCTTTTGGCGTGTGCTGAGACTGCTACAATTGTACAGTTAACTTTCTTTGTTTGGGAGATGAGTTAGTAATTCAGATGATTCCACTGGCACGGGCGGTTGAGCGATTATGGATTTTAATTCGTTTGCAGTGATACCGGGGCCTTCCATAACCAACAACCAACCAATAACCAAATATAGTTTATGTTTCTTTCCTTTTTTTTTTTAGGTCTTTTGCCATTTTGATGTTTTAGTGTGTGACTAATGGTGACAGCTGATATGTCATTAGTATATATTACCGTTATAGCTGGATATTATAAGGGAACCAATATAATGTTCATTGAAAAGGCAAAATGCAAACCCAAATCATCACAAATAATGGGGAACTTGAAATTGTAACAAATTATGAATATCTGGGATCTGTAGTAACTAACATTGGAGACTGACAGAAAGAGATCACAAGAAGATTAGCAATAGCAGCATAAACATTAAATCGAAAAAATTCGATTGTGTTTGTTTTGGTTGTTTGCGTTATTAGTTTTGTGTGTTTTTTTTTTTGTTTGTTCCTGGTGAAGGCCTATTGGGCCGAAGCGTTGTTTAGTCTGTGTCGTCCACTTATCACGTAAAGCTTCTTACATACTATTTTTTTATTTTTTTATTTTTCCTAAACATTAAACACCATGAAGAACATGTGGTACATTACCAGTAAGGCAGAACAATTAAAATTAATGAAGGCTTGTATCTTCCCGATAGCAACATGTGGTTGTGAATCGTGGACAATCTTGCAAACAGTAAAAAAGAAAATCGATTCATTTGGAACAAAATGCTACAGAAAAATCCTAATATATTTTCGATAATAAAAAAAGAGCAATGAAGACATGTTAACAGATTTAAACATTAGAAAGAGCTGGCTTATAAACACCATGCTATAGTGGAAATGCAAATAATATGGCTACGTCAAAAGACACAGTGAGCTGGAAAGAACAATAATGGAAAGCATGGCTCCTGGGTGACGCATCAGGGACAGACAAAGAAGGAGGAGGTTTCAAGACATCAAAGAGACCGTGAACATGACAACAGAAATGGGAGATCTGGCTAGAGACAGATATTCTTTAAAATGGGCTGTGGCGAATGCTATGTTCTGTGTGAGATCTGGCTAGAGACAGAAATTCTTTCAGAATGTTTGAGGTGAATGCAACGTTCTGTGGGAGATCTGGCTAGAGATAGAGGTTCTTTCTGACGGGCTGTGGTGAATGCACTGTTCTGTGGGAGATTTGACTAGAGACAGATTCTTTCTGACGGGCTGTGGTGAATG
Source organism: Megaustenia siamemsis (assembly GCA_032433765.1). NCBI lineage: Eukaryota > Metazoa > Mollusca > Gastropoda > Stylommatophora > Ariophantidae > Megaustenia > Megaustenia siamemsis. Next base: position 32,566,827 of record JAVIAB010000159.1, on the reverse strand, counting down.
TAATATTCTGTGGGAGATTTGGCTAGAGAAAGAGATTCTTTATGACGGGCTGTGGTGATCCTAACGTTCCGTGGGAGATTTGTCTATAGACAGAGATTCTTTCAAATGGGCTGTGGTGAATGCTATGTTCTGTGAGAGATATGGCTAGAGACAGAGATTCTTTCAAATGGGCTGTGGCGAATGCTATGTTCTGTGGGAGATCTGGCTAGAGACAGAAATTCTTTCAGTATGTTTGAGGTGAATGCAACGTTCTGTTGGAGATCTGGCTAGAGATAGAGGTTCTTTCTGACGGGCTGTGGTGAATGCACTGTTGTGTAGGAGATTTGACTAGAGACAGATTCTTTCTGACGGGCTGTGGTGAATGTAATATTCTGTTGGAGATTTGGCTAGAGAAAGAGATTCTTTCAAATGGGCTGTGGTGATCCTAACGTTCCGTGAAAGATTTGGCTATAAACAGAGATTCTTTCAGATGGGCTGAGGTGAATGCAACGTTCTGTGGGAGATTTGGCTAGAGACAGAGATTCTTTCTGATGGGCTGTGGTGAATCCAACGTTCTGTGGGAGATTTGGCTAGAGACAGAGACTCTTTCAGATGGGCTGTGGTGAATGCAATATTCTGTGGGATATTTGGCTAGAGACAGAGATTCTTTCAGATGGGCTGTGGTGAATGCAACGTTCTGTGGGAGATTTGGCTAGAGACAGAGATTCTTTCTGACGGGCTGTGGTGAATGCAACGTTCTGTTGGAGGTTTGGCTAGAGACAGAGATTCTTTTAGATGGGATTTGGTGAATGCAACATTCTGTGGGAGATTTGACTAGAGGCAGAGATTCTTTCAGATTAGCTGTGGTGAATGCAACGTTCTGTGGAAGATTTGGCTAGAGACAGAGATTGTTTCAGATTGGCTGTGGTGAATGCAACATTTTGTGGGAGATTTGGCTAGAGACAGAGATTGTTTCAGATGGGCTGTGGTGAATGCAACATTCTGTGGGAGATTTGGCTAGAGACAGAGATTGTTTCAGGTGGGCTGTGGTGAATGCAACATTCTGTGGGAGATTTGGCTAGAGACAGAGATTCTTTCTGATGGGCTGTGGTGAATGCAATATTCTGTGGGAGATTTGGCTAGAGACAGAGATTGTTTCAGATGGGCTGTGGTGAATCCAACGTTCTGTGGAAGATTTGGCTAGAGACAGAGATTCTTTCAGATTTGCTGTGGTGAATGCAACGTTCTGTGGGAGATTTGGCTAGAGACAGAGATTCTTTCAGATTGGCTGTGGTGAATGCAACGTTCTGTGGGAGATTTGGCTAGAGACAGAGATTGTTTCAGATGGGCTGTGGTGAATGCAACATTCTGTGGGAGATTTGGCTAGAGACAGAGATTGTTTCAGATGGGCTGTGGTGAATGCAACATTCTGTGGGAGATTTGGCTAGAGACAGAGATTGTTTCAGGTGGGCTGTGGTGAATGCAACATTCTGTGGGAGATTTGGCTAGAGACAGAGATTGTTTCAGATGGGCTGTGGTGAATGCAACGTTCTGTGGGAGATATGGCTAGAGACAGAGATTGTTTCAGATGGGCTGTGGTGAATGCAACATTCTGTGGGAGATTTGGCTAGAGACAGAGATTGTTTCAGGTGGGCTGTGGTGAATGCAACGTTCTGTGGGAGATTTGGCTACAGACAGAGATTGTTTCAGATGGGCTGTGGTGAATGCAACGTTCTGTGGGAGATTTGGCTAGAGACAGAGATTGTTTCAGATGGGCTGTGGTGAATGCAACATTCTGTGGGAGATTTGGCTAGAGACAGAGATTGTTTCAGATGGGCTGTGGTGAATGCAACATTTTGTGGGAGATTTGGCTAGAGACAGAGATTGTTTCAGATGGGCTGTGGGGAATGCAACGTTCTGTGGGAGATTTGGCTAGAGACAGAGATTGTTTCAGATGGGCTGTGGTGAATGCAACGTTCTGTGGGAGATTTGGCTAGAGACAGAGATTGTTTCAGATGGGCTGTGGTGAATGCAACGTTCTGTGGGAGATTTGGCTAGAGACAGAGATTGTTTCAGATGGGCAGTGGTGAATGCAACGTTCTGTGGGAGATTTGGCTAGAGACAGAGATTGTTTCAGATGGGCTGTGGTGAAAGCAACGTTTTGTGGGAGATTTGGCTAGAGACAGAGATTGTTTCAGATGGGCTGTGGTGAAAGCAACGTTCTGTGGGAGATTTGGCTAGAGACAGAGATTGTTTCAGATGGGCTGTGGTGAAAGCAACGTTCTACAAAGGACATGATGAACTTGATATGTTCTACTTTGATTCATCTACTCCATATGGTTTATTGAACAAGAAAAAAAAACTATTATTCTATCATCTGTTCATGTTCTATCATCTGTTCATGTTCTATCATTTGTTCATGTTCTATCATCTGTTCATGATCTATCATCTGTTCGTGTTCTATCATCTGTTCATGTTCTATCATCTGTTCATGTTCTATCGTCTGTGCATGTTCTATCATCTGTTCGTGTTCTATCATCTGTTCATGATCTATCATCTGTTCATATTCTATCATCTGTTCATGTTCTATCATCTGTTCATGATCTATCATCTGTTCATGTTCTATCATCTGTTCATGTTCTATCATCTGTTCATGTTCTATCATCTGTTCATGATCTATCATCTGTTCATGTTCTATCATCTGTTCATGTTCTATCATCTGTTCATGATCTATCATCTGTTCGTGTTCTATCATCTGTTCATGTTCTATCATCTGTTCATGATCTATCATCTGTTCATGTTCTATCATCTGTTCATGATCTATCATCTTTTCATGTTCTATCATCTGTTCATGTTCTATCATCTGTTCGTGTTCTATCGTCTGTTCATGATCTATCATCTTTTCATGTTCTATCATCTGTTCATGTTCTATCATCTGTTCATGTTCTATCATCTGTTCATGATCTATCATCTGTTCATGTTCTATCATCTGTTCATGATCTATCATCTTTTCATGTTCTATCATCTGTTCATGTTCTATCATCTGTTCGTGTTCTATTATCTGTTCGTTCTATCGTCTGTTCATGTTCTATCATCTGTTCATGTTCTATCATCTGTTCATGTTCTATCATCTGTTCGTGTTCTATCGTCTGTGCATGTTCTATCATCTGTTCATGTTCTATCATCTGTTCATGTTCTATCGTCTGTTCATGTTCTATCATCTGTTCATGTTCTATCGTTTGTTCATGTTCTATTGTCTGTTCATGTTCTATCATTTGTTCATGTTCTATCATCTGTTCATGTTCTATCATCTGTTCATGTTCTATCGTCTGTGCATGTTCTATCATCTGTTCATGTTCTATCATCTGTTCATGTTCTATCGTCTGTTCATGTTCTATCATCTGTTCATGTTCTATCGTTTGTTCATGTTCTATTGTCTGTTCATGTTCTATCATCTGTTCATGTTCTATCATCTGTTCATGTTCTATCATTTGTTCATGTTCTATCATCTGTTCATGTTCTATCGTCTGTGCATGTTCTATCATCTGTTCATGTTCTATCATCTGTTCATGTTCTATCGTCTGTTCATGTTCTATCATCTGTTCATGTTCTATCATTTGTTCATGTTCTATTGTCTGTTCATGTTCTATCATCTGTTCATGTTCTATCATCTGTTCATGTTCTATCATTTGTTCATGTTCTATCATCTGTTCATGTTCTATCGTTTGTTCATGTTCTATTGTCTGTTCATGTTCTATCGTCTGTTCATGTTCTATCATCTGTTCATGTTCTATCATCTGTTCATGTTCTATCGTCTGTTCATGTTCTATCGTCTGTTCATGTTCTGTGTCCTTTCACAAACTTTCAAGACCACTTACAAATACACACACACACACACACAAAGATGCAATAATAAAAACACTAATGACCAGATGTACGAGTAATAATAAAAAGACATGAGCCTGTCTATCTATCAATTGTACTTTCAGAGTTGGAGATAGCAAAGAAAATTCTAGACTCTCCATGTTTGACAATCTTTGCTAGCTAATGTCAGACACAGGATCTGGTTTATATCTTTCTACACATTGCTGTTCTGGGTGAGTCCTTCAACCTTGGCAATGGAGCAGATGTCTGCTGTTGCTACCTCTCCCCTCAGTGTTCTTGTTAGTGTGTCTCTAGGTCAATCTCTTTTTCTTTTAGAGAACGGGGAAATAAATGCAGTGCTGTGGTAAAGCTGGTAGAAAGGAGCCAGTAGTGGGGTGTAATGTACACTCCTACAAGGTATGGTGAGAGCTGGTAGCAAGGAGCCGGCAGTGGGGTGTAACGTACACTCCTACAAGGTATGGTAACAGCTGGTAGCAAGGAACCAGTAGTGGGGTGTAACATACATTCCTACAAGGTATAGTGACAGCTGGTAGCAAGGAGCCAGTAGTGGGGTGTAACATACATTCCTACAAGGTATAGTGACAGCTGGTAGCAAGGAGCCAGTAGTGGGGTGTAACATACATTCCTACAAGGTATAGTGACAGCTGGTAGCAAGGAGCCAGTAGTGGGGTGTAATGTACACCCCTATAAGGTATGGTGAGAGCTGGTAACAAGGAGCCAGTAGTGGGGTGTAACATACATTCCTACAAGGTATGGTGACAGCTGGTAGCTTGGAGCCAGTAGTGGAGTGTAACATACATTCCTACAAGGTATGGTATCATCTGGTAGTAAGGAGCCAGTAGTGGGGTGTAACGTACATTCCTACAAGGTATGGTAACAGCTGGTAGCAAGGAGCCATTAGTGGGGTGTAACGTACATTCCTACAAGGTATGGTAACAGCTGGTAGCAAGGAGCCAGGAGTGGGGTGTAATGTACACCCCTATAAGGTATAGTGACAGCTGGTAGCAAGGATCCAGTAGTGGGGTGTAACATACATTCCTACAAGGTATAGTGACAGCTGGTAGCAAGGAGCCAGTAGTGGGGTGTAATGTACACCCCTATAAGGTATGGTGAGAGCTGGTAACAAGGAGCCAGTAGTGGGGTGTAACATACATTCCTACAAGGTATGGTGACAGCTGGTAGCTTGGAGCCAGTAGTGGAGTGTAACATACATTCCTACAAGGTATGGTATCATCTGGTAGTAAGGAGCCAGTAGTGGGGTGTAACGTACATTCCTACAAGGTATGGTAACAGCTGGTAGCAAGGAGCCATTAGTGGGGTGTAACGTACATTCCTACAAGGTATGGTAACAGCTGGTAGCAAGGAGCCAGGAGTGGGGTGTAATGTACACCCCTATAAGGTATAGTGACGTCTGGTAGCAAGGATCCAGTAGTGGGGTGTAACATACATTCCTACAAGGTATAGTGTTAGCTGGTAGCAAGGAGCCAGTAGTGGGGTATAATGTACACTCCTATAAGGTATAGTGACAGCTGGTAGCAAGGAGCCAGTAGTGGGGTGTAATGTACACCCCTATAAGGTATGGTGAGAGCTGGTAGCAAGGAGCCAGTAGTGGGGTGTAACATACATTCCTACAAGGTATGGTAACAGCAGGTAGCAAGGAGCCAGTAGTGGGGTGTAACGTACATTCCTACAAGGTATGGTGACAGCTGGTAGCAAGGAGCCAGTAGTGGGGTGTAACGTACACCCCTATAAGGTATAGTGACAGCTGGTAGTAAGGAGCCAGTAGTGGGCTGTAATGTACACCCCTATAAGCTATAGTGACAGCTGGTAGCAAGGAGCCAGTAGTGGGCTGTAACGTACACTCCTATAAGGTATAGTGACAGCTGGTAGCAAGGAGCCAGTAGTGGGCTGTAACGTACACTCCTATAAGGTATAGTGACAGCTGGTAGCAAGGAGCCAGTAGTGGGCTGCAACGTACACTCCTATAAGGTATAGTGACAGCTGGTAGCAAAGAGTCAGTAGTGGGCTGTAACGTACACTCCTATAATGCATAGTGAAAGCTGGTAGCAAGGAGTCAGTAGTGGGCTTTAATGTACACTCCTATAAGGTATAGTGACAGCTGGTAGCAAGGAGTCAGTAGTGGGGTGTAACGTACACTCCTATAAAGTATAGTGGAAGCTGGTAGCGAGGAGCCAGTAGTGGGCTGTAATGTACACTCCTGTAAGGTATAGTGACAGCTGGTAGCAAGGAGCCAGTAGTGGGCTGTAACGTACACTCCTATAACGTATAGTGACAGCTGGTAGTAAGGAGCCAGTAGTGGGCTGTAACGTACACTCCTATAACGTATAGTGACAGCTGGTAGTAAGGAGTCAGTAGTGGGCTGCAACGTACACTCCTATAAGGTATAGTGACAGCTGGTAGCAAGGAGTGAGTAGTGGGCTGTAACGTACAGTCCTACAAGGTATAGTGACAGCTGGTAGCAAGGAGCCAGTAGTGGGGTGTAACGTACACTCCTATAAGGTATAGTGACAGCTGGTAGCGAGGAGCCAGTAGTGGGCTGTAACGTACACTCCTATAAGATATAGTGACAGCTGCTATGTGTTAAGAGTGCTACAGTCCTGTAGGATATGCTCTGGAGTTGTCTAGATGCTCCTGTGTCGAGAGTGCTGCAGTCCTGCGGGATATGCTCTGGAGTTTGTCTAGATGCTCCACAATCACAAGTTTGTCTAGATGCTCCTGTGTCGAGAGTGTTGCAGTCCTGTAGGATATGCTCTGGAGTTTGTCTAGATGCTCCACAATCACAAGTTTGTCTAGATGCTCCTGTGTCGAGTGTTGCAGTCCTGCAGGATATGCTCTGGAGTTTGTCTAGATGCTCCACAATCACAAGTTTGTCTAGATGCTCCACAATCACAAGTTTGTCTAGATGCTCCACAATCGCAAGTTTGTCTAGATGCTCCTGTGTTGAGAGTGCTGCAGTCCTGCAGGATATGCTCTAGAGTTTGTCTAGATGCTCCTGTGTTGAGAGTGCTGCAGTCCTGTAGGATATGCTCTGGAGTTGTCTAGATGCTCCTGTGTTGAGAGTGCTGCAGTCCTGTAGGATATGCTCTGGAGTTTGTCTAGATGCTCCACAATCACAAGTTTGTCTAGATGCTCCACAATCACAAGTTTGTCTAGATGCTCCTGTGTTGAGAGTGCTGCAGTCCTGTAGGATATGCTCTGGAGTTTATCTAGATGCTCCACAATCACAAGTTTGTCTAGATGCTCCACAATCACAAGTTTGTCTAGATGCTCCACAATCACAAGTTTGTCTAGATGCTCCACAGTCACAAGTTTTTTCTAGATGCTGCACAATCACAAGTTTGTCTAGATGCTCCACAATCACAAGTTTGTCTAGCTGCTCCACAATCACAAGTTTGTCTAGATGCTCCACAATCACAAGTTTGTCTAGATGCTCCACAGTCACAAGTTTTTCTAGATGCTGCACAATCACAAGTTTGTCTAGATGCTCCACAATCACAAGTTTGTCTAGATACTCCACAATCACAAGTTTGTCTAGCTGCTCCACAATCACAAGTTTGTCTAGATGCTCTACAATCACAAGTTTGTCTAGCTGCTCCACAATCACAAGTTTGTCTAGATTTTCCACAATCACAAGTTTGTCTAGATTTTCCACAATCACAAGTTTGTCTAGTGCTCCACAATCACAAGTTTGTCTAGCTGCTCCACAATCACAAGTTTGTCTAGATGCTCCACAATCACAAGTTTGTCTAGATTTTCCACAATCACTAGTTTCAAAGTCACCATGTCCTATCTTGTATAGGTGTGCTCTAAGGCCACCTGTTCTGGGTTGGGTGGATAAAAAGTAAGTAAAGAGCCCCCATCACACCAAGTGGTGTATAGGGAATAGGGTGTTAGTGACCATAAATTTTACAGACCCTCGGCACATGATTTTTGGGGTATTGTGGTCGGTATTATGCCCGTGCCGCTTTACATTCCCAGATAAAAAATCTGGTACCCATTAAAGGCTGGGTGAACTCGGAAGCTGTTGGTTGGGATCAAATCCTACCTCTTGTCCTTTGTAGTCAAGTTTACTAACCACTGAGCTATCGCGGCTCCCGGGTTGGGTGGATGGCAGACAATATTGAAACATGTTTGTGTGTGTGACGTGAGGCAGCTGCCTGTCATGCGTATCTCAGTTGTGGTAATTTACGTTGTTGCTCATATCTCACATTATACATTAGAAAATATAACAACATTAAACAAAAATACATAACAAGAACTAGTAACAGTGAAGAAATCAAGCCAAACACAAAATGAATCATATTCCTTCTAAACATGTATATTCTAACAAGGTCTGTCTAATAACACAGAACAGACATTCATAATCAAAGGGAGATAATCAACAGAAGAAATATACACAAGATTATCCTACCAACATTCAACATTAAATCCACATTCATTAGTCTATCAGGGCAGATAGATAGGATTGCTTCTAAGGGTTAGCTTATCTAGGAGACGGTAAACTCAAAATCCAGCCGCTCCAATCAAATGTTCATTTGTAATATAATTATAAATGAGGAGATAATTAAATTTGTCAAAGAGGGAAGTATTTAAACACGATTGCTTATTGGACAATAGCTGGAAAAAAGAAAATAAAGAGTTGCAAAAGAGGGAGGCATCTAAAGTTATTTGTTTATTGGAATACGACTGGAAATAAGAAAATAAAGAGTTGCATCCGAGGGAGGCATCTAAAGTTATTTGTTTATTGGAATACGACAAGAAATAAGAAAATAAAGAGTTGCATCCAAGGGAGGCATCTAAAGTTATTTGTTTATTGGAATATGACAGGAAATAAGAAAATAAAGAGTTGCAAAAGAGGGAGGCATCTAAAGTTATTTGTTTATTGGAATACGACTGGAAATAAGAAAATAAAGAGTTGCATCCGAGGGAGGCATCTAAAGTTATTTGTTTATTGGAATACGACAGGAAATAAGAAAATAAAGAGTTGCAAAAGAGGGAGGCATCTAAAGTTATTTGTTTATTGGAATATGACAGGAAATAAGAAAATAAAGAGTTGCAAAAGAGGGAGGCATCTAAAGTTATTTGTTTATTGGAATACGACAGGAAATAAGAAAATAAAGAGTTGCAAAAGAGGGAGGCATCTAAAGTTATTTGTTTATTGGAATATGATTGGAAATAAGAAAATAAAGAGTTGCAAAAGAGGGAGGCAACTAAACTTAATTCCCCAGCACAACATAATTGGAAGTGAGGAAACTTAAATTTGCAAACGAGAAAAGCAAGGTACTCAATTGGCCACTGAAGCATAACTGTAATTGAGAAAATAGACAGAACTGTACATGAGGGCAAAACAATGGCCCAGAGCAACATAATGTGAAGTGAGAAAACATACATTTGCACACACAAAAAATCCCTGACATAACAATGGCCATATCATGTATTAATTCTGCACATGATCATGATGAAATATGTGCAGTAACATTATGATACGTTTATATGTTAGTGATGAGACAAGCTTCTTTTAACATACAGGGTGAGCACAAAAACACTCCTCGATTTACCTGGAAATGCTACCCAACTTGTTTACTCCAGATCTTGCTGCTGAGGGTGGTGATGACCTTTACCATTATGATGAAGCACGGCCGCACTGGTGTCTTGCTGTCCACACAATAATCAACACGTATCTGCCAAACAGATGGATTGGTTGAGGTGGACAAAATGACCAGGGTGATTTGCATGTGGCCCCTGGTTTCACCAGACCTAACTGTTTCTGAATTTTTTCCTTTCGGGGCACGTGAAGAACAGAGTGTGTGTATCTCCAAGAACAGAGTGTGTGTATCTCCAAGAACAGAGTGTGTGTATCTCCAAGAACAGAGTGTGTGTATCTCCAAGAACAGAGTGTGTGTATCTCCAAGAAAAGAGTGTGTGTGTATCTCCAAGAAAAGAGTGTGTGTATCTCCGAAAACAGAGTGTGTGTATCTCCAAGAACAGAGTGTGTGTATCTCCAAGAACAGAGTGAGTGTATCTCCAAGAACAGAGTGCGTGTATCTCCAAGAACAGAGTGTGTGTATCTCCAAGAACAGAGTGTGTGTATCTCCAAGAACAGAGTGTGTGTATCTCCAAGAACAGAGTGTATCTCCAAGAACAGAGTGTGTGTATCTCCAAGAACAGAGTGTGTGTATCTCCAAGAACAGAGTGTGTGTATCTCCAAGAACAGAGTGTGTGTATCTCCAAGAACAGAGTGTATCTCCAAGAACAGAGTGTGTGTATCTCCAAGAACAGAGTGTGTGTATCTCCAAGAACAGAGTGTGTGTAATCTCCAAGAACAGAGTGTGTGTATCTCCGAGAACAGAGTGTGTGTAATCTCCAAGAACAGAGTGTGTGTATCTCCAAGAACAGAGTGTGTGTATCTCCAAGAAAAGAGTGTGTGTATCTCCAAGAACAGAGTGTGTGTATCTCCAAGAACAGAGTGTGTGTATCTCCAAGAACAGAGTGTGTGTATCTCCAAGAACAGAGTGTGTGTATCTCCAAGAACAGAGTGTGTGTATCTCCAAGAACAGAGTGTGGGTAATCTCCAAGAACAGAGTGTGTTTATCTCCAAGAACAGAGTGTGTTTATCTCCAAGAACAGAGTGTGTGTATCTCCAAGAACAGAGTGTGTGTATCTCCAAGAACAGAGTGTGTGTATCTCCGAAAACAGTGTGTGTGTTTCTCCAAGAACAGAGTGTGTGTATCTCCAAGAACAGAGTGTGTGTATCTCCAAGAACAGAGTGTGTGTATCTCCAAGAACAGAGTGTGTGTATCTCCAAGAACAGAGTGTGTGTATCTCCAAGAAAAGAGTGTGTGTGTATCTCCAAGAAAAGAGTGTGTGTATCTCCGAAAACAGAGTGTGTGTATCTCCAAGAACAGAGTGTGTGTATCTCCAAGAACAGAGTGAGTGTATCTCCAAGAACAGAGTGCGTGTATCTCCAAGAACAGAGTGTGTGTATCTCCAAGAACAGAGTGTGTGTATCTCCAAGAACAGAGTGTGTGTATCTCCAAGAACAGAGTGTATCTCCAAGAACAGAGTGTGTGTATCTCCAAGAACAGAGTGTGTGTATCTCCAAGAACAGAGTGTGTGTATCTCCAAGAACAGAGTGTGTGTATCTCCAAGAACAGAGTGTATCTCCAAGAACAGAGTGTGTGTATCTCCAAGAACAGAGTGTGTGTATCTCCAAGAACAGAGTGTGTGTAATCTCCAAGAACAGAGTGTGTGTATCTCCGAGAACAGAGTGTGTGTAATCTCCAAGAACAGAGTGTGTGTATCTCCAAGAACAGAGTGTGTGTATCTCCAAGAAAAGAGTGTGTGTATCTCCAAGAACAGAGTGTGTGTATCTCCAAGAACAGAGTGTGTGTATCTCCAAGAACAGAGTGTGTGTATCTCCAAGAACAGAGTGTGTGTATCTCCAAGAACAGAGTGTGTGTATCTCCAAGAACAGAGTGTGGGTAATCTCCAAGAACAGAGTGTGTTTATCTCCAAGAACAGAGTGTGTTTATCTCCAAGAACAGAGTGTGTGTATCTCCAAGAACAGAGTGTGTGTATCTCCAAGAACAGAGTGTGTGTATCTCCGAAAACAGTGTGTGTGTTTCTCCAAGAACAGAGTGTGTGTATCTCCAAGAACAGAGTGTGTGTATCTCCAAGAACAGAGTGTGTGTATCTCCGAAAACAGAGTGTGTGTATCTCCAAGAACAGAGTGTGTGTGTTTCTCCAAGAACAGAGTGTGTGTGTGTTTCTCCAAGAACAGAGTGTGTGTATCTCCAAAAACAGAGTGTGTGTGTTTCTCCAAGAACAGAGTGTGTGTATCTCCAAGAACAGAGTGTGTGTATCTCCAAGAACAGAGTGTGTGTATCTCCAAGAACAGAGTGTGTGTATCTCCAAGAACAGAGTGTGTGTATCTCCAAGAACAGAGTGTGTGTATCTCCAAGAACAGAGTGTGTGTATCTCCAAGAACAGAGTGTGTGTATCTCCAAGAACAGAGTGTGTGTATCTCCAAGAACAGAGTGTGTGTATCTCCAAGAACAGTGTGTGTATCTCCAAGAACAGAGTGTGTGCATCTCCAAGAACAGAGTGTATCTCCAAGAACAGAGTGTGTGTATTTCCAAGAACAGAGTGTGTGTATCTCCAAGAACAGAGTGTATCTCCAAGAACAGAGTGTGTGTATCTCCAAGAACAGAGTGTGTGTATCTCCAAGAACAGAGTGTATCTCCAAGAACAGAGTGTGTGTATCTCCAAGAACAGAGTGTGTGTATCTCCAAGAACAGAGTGTGTGTTTCTCCAAGAACAGAGTGTGTGTATCTCCAAAAACAGAGTGTGCGTATCTCCAAGAACAGAGTGTGTGTATCTCTGAAAACAGAGTGTGTGTGTATCTCCAAAAACAGAGTGTGTGTATCTCCACCAACCACAGCAAACCTGGACCATCAGCAGGAATGCATAACTGAAACTGTAACTTGATCACGCCAAATATACTACAGAGAGTCTGGTCCAAGCTAGATTATCGCATCTGTTTGCCACGCAAGGACTGGGGTGCACATCAAATGTGTGTGAGACCAACCAATGCCAAAATAAACTTTATGTTTTGATGCAACTGTAGCCACCGATGTGTAAGCATATCCCAGTAAAGTTGCATTCTATATCTGCTGATGTGTAAGCATATCCCAGTAAAGTTGCATTCTATATCTGCTGATGTGTAAGCATATCCCAGTAAAGTTGCATTCTATATCTGCTGATGTGTAAGCATATCCCAATAAAGTTGCACTCTATATCTGCTGATGTGTAAGAATATCCCAATAAAGTTGCATTCTATATCTGCTGATGTGTAAGAATATCCCAATAAAGTTGCATTCTATATCTGCTGATGTGTAAGAATATCCCAATAAAGTTGCATTCTATATCTGCTGATTTGTAAGAATATCCCAATAAAGTTGCATTCTATATCTGCTGATGTGTAAGAATATTCAAATAAAGTTGCATTCTATATCTGCTGATATGTAAGAATATCCCAATAAAGTTGCATTCTATATCTGCTGATGTGTAAGCATATCCCAGTAAAGTTGCATTCTATATCTGCTGATGTGTAAGAATATTCAAATAAAGTTGCATTCTATATCTGCTGATGTGTAAGAATATTCAAATAAAGTTGCATTCTATATCTGCTAATGTGTAAGAATATTCAAATAAAGTTGCATTCTATATCTGCTGATGTGTAAGAATATCCCAATAAAGTTGCATTCTATATCTGCTGATGTGTAAGAATATTCCAATAAAGTTGCATTCTATATCTGCTGATGTGTAAGAATATTCCAATAAAGTTGCATTCTATATCTGCTGATGTGTAAGAATATCCCAATAAAGTTGCATTTTATATCTGCTGATGTGTAAGAATATTCAACTAAAGTTGCATTCTATATCTGCTGATGTGTAAGAATATCCCAATAAAGTTGCATTCTATATCTGCTGATGTGTAAGAATATTCCAATTGAGTTGCATTCTATATCTGCTGATGTGTAAGAATATCCCAATAAAGTTGCATTCTATATCTGCTGATGTGTAAGAATATCCCAATAAAGTTGCATTCTATATCTGCTGATGTGTAAGAATATCCCAATAAAGTTGCATTCTATATCTGCTGATGTGTAAGAATATTCAAATAAAGTTGCATTCTATATCTGCTGATGTGTAAGAATATCCCAATAAAGTTGCATTCTATATCTGCTGATGTGTAAGAATATCCCAATAAAGTTGCATTCTATATCTGCTGATGTGTAAGAATATCCCAATAAAGTTGCATTCTATATCTGCTGATGTGTAAGAATATTCAAATAAAGTTGCATTCTATATCTGCTGATGTGTAAGAATATTCAAATAAAGTTGCATTCTATATCTGCTGATGTGTAAGAATATCCCAATAAAGTTGCATTTTATATCTGCTGATGTGCAAGAATATTCAACTAAAGTTGCATTCTATATCTGCTGATGTGTAAGAATATCCCAATAAAGTTGCATTCTATATCTGCTGATGTGTAAGAATATTCCAATTGAGTTGCATTCTATATCTGCTGATTTGTAAGAATATCCCAATAAAGTTGCATTCTATATCTGCTGATGTGTAAGCATATCCCAGTAAAGTTGCATTCTATATCTGCTGATGTGTAAGCATATCCCAATAAAGTTGCATTCTATATCTGCTGATGTGTACGAATATCCCAATAAAGTTGCATTCTATATCTGCTGATGTGTAAGAATATTCCAATTGAGTTGCATTCTATATCTGCTGATGTGTAAGAATATCCCAATAAAGTTGCATTCTATATCTGCTGATGTGTAAGAATATTCAAATAAAGTTGCATTCTATATCTGCTGATGTGTAAGAATATCCCAATAAAGTTGCATTCTATATCTGCTGATGTGTAAGAATATTCAAATAAAGTTGCATTCTATATCTGCTGATGTGTAAGAATATCCCAATAAAGTTGCATTCTATATCTGCTGATGTGTAAGAATATTCAAATAAAGTTGCATTCTATATCTGCTGATGTGTAAGAATATCCCAATAAAGTTGCATTCTATATCTGCTGATGTGTAAGAATATTCAAATAAAGTTGCATTCTATATCTGCTGATGTGTAAGAATATTCAAATAAAGTTGCATTCTATATCTGCTGTTGTGTAAGAATATCCCAATAAAGTTGCATTTTATATCTGCTGATGTGCAAGAATATTCAACTAAAGTTGCATTCTATATCTGCTGATGTGTATGAATATTCAAATAAAGTTGCATTCTATATCTGCTGATGTGTAAGAATATCCCAATAAAGTTGCATTTTATATCTGCTGATGTGCAAGAATATTCAACTAAAGTTGCATTCTATATCTGCTGATGTGTAAGAATATCCCAATAAAGTTGCATTCTATATCTGCTGATGTGTAAGCATATCCCAATAAAGTTGCATTCTATATCTGCTGATGTGTAAGAATATCCCAATAAAGTTGCATTCTATATCTGCTGGACATCAAGGAGTGTTTTTGTGCTCACCCTGTAATTATTAAAATATATCACATTTTTATCCTTACACAAAAGTGATGTAATGACCTGCAAGAGCCAACAATGTAGTACAAGAATCATACAACAAAACTCACAGTCTCACAAACTTGATCTCTACAATATAACTCAGTAACAGGGATACAAGTTCCAGCATGTGGCTAACATCAGGGAGAAATATTAATCTTCTCAAAAATCTATCCACTTATCTATTGGCCTTTCAAGCTGAAGTCATCACATAGGGCAGACATTCAGGACTCTCCATGTCCTACGATTGTTGCTATTTAGTATCAGGACTTTGCCCGGAACCCAGATTATGAATCTCTCAATAATAGTAACACAAAATGTTTGCTAATTATGTGTATAACCCAGAGGTTCCTAAAGTGTGAGCTGCGGCTCTCTGTGGTGTCACCAAATTTTGGCAAGGGTTCCGTGCCGAGGATATTGTAATGTGACCATTCAGTGGATTAAGCAACATAAAATGACAAGTCCACATAAGCTTCATATTTTTTAGTTCATCTACAGGATAATGTTAGTTGTGTTGTCTATAAACTTATATATCCTATCAGGGTTTACCTGACTTGTTGTTAGGGTCATCATCAATGCACACAGGATGAGCCCATAGGTGCTCAGGTACTCTCCTGGAGAACATCCAAGGTGAACCCGGACCATTGTGCATAAATTTCGTAGCACAGTCTGGGATCCACATTTACCCGATTAAACTATCATAACTGCAATGAGGGTGCTGTCAGTGTATGATCAGATAAGAAAGAGAACCGCAGGTGTCAACAGTTTGGGAACCATTGGTATCACACATTAAATGAAGAATGAAACTTGCATTGACAAAAAGTAACTGAAATAATCAACATAAATTCTCAGTAAAATTAATTCACAAAATAAGGCCTGCTCATGGGTTCAAATTTATAACTATTTAACATATTTCGTGCCACAAGCCATAAAATGTGACTGAAGTAACCGAGGTGAAAACCCCAGGAGCAGCGATTGTGGTTTTTAATATATTGACATTTTCATACTTATTTTCACTAAAACCTTGCAATTCTATAATACAAATTCTTTTCCATCTTTCTGATCAAATTGTCCAAACAAACTGCATGTTTTAGTTAAATTTTCATGTATTTTCTCACTGTTATCTCACATTTTTTTTTATTAAAAAAAAAACAGTGTTGCGATAGCGCATTAATCTTCTTGGTTGCGAATGTGTTAAAATTATTAACTAAATGAGCATTCACAGAAATAAATTTACATAAAAAGGTAATAACTCTTCAGCAAAATGAGCTCTTGAAATAATACATATCCACAACTAAACATATCAGCAAAATAAAACTCAAAATAGGTTATGCCAAATTACTGTATATCAATAACTTCTAATAATTAACATTAAAATGATCAAACATCACTATATAATTAAAACAGCCACAGTATCATTCAACTGTGTCCACATTATACTGACCATGAGTAATCACAATTAAATTATTAGTAAAATTAATCCTCGTAACAACGTCACTATATAATTAAAACTAAATTATCACCGACATTAACCAAAACAACTAAAAATATTCAAATTATCCATGACTATATTAAAAATATTCTTAGATGTTATGTAGAGCCAGTCTTAACATATGGATGCGAATCATGGACAATAGGACAACAGACAAGAAAATCACTGGAGTCTGTAGAAATGTGGTTTTACAGAAGAATGTTGAGAGTACCACAGACAGCTAAGAAGCGTAATGAAGATGTTCTGAGAGAGGTCAAAGCAAAAAGAGAGCTAATTTCCAATATTAGGAAGAAACAATCATCATTTTTTGGCCATGTAATGAGAAGAGTACAACTGGAATATATTGTAACAACTGAAAAAATTGAGGGACGAAGAGATAGAGGGAAGCAAAGAGAAAAAATAACAGACAGCTTAAGAGACTTAAGGTTTGGTAGAAGGTCAACAACAGAAATGATAAATAGCTGCCGATCGAAAGTTGTGGAGAGACATGATCACCTACGCCAGTAGGCCCGGTACTTGATGATGATATTAAAAATAACATTAAAAAAAAGTAACGTAAAAAAATATTAGTCAAATAAACCTCCTGTAAACCCTTGATCATTCTAATGTAGGTCGCCTCATTCGCTACTGAACTCTGCACTTCTAAAATGGTTTTATCGCTAATGGGGATACTATGAAGAATTTTGAATCTGATTTACTATACTTTATAAGAAATGTGATGACATCATAATATATGCTGGAAGTAACCACCATTTGCGACCAAAGAAGATTATAATTATTGAAGAAATGCCGGCTTCTATTCAGAGTGGGACATAACTTGTATTTTTATTATTGCTGTCAGTATTCATAGAATTATAAAAATGACAATTTCACTAACATATTATCACACCCAGAGTTTAATTAACAAAGAGTCAACTTTCAAAGAGGATAGAAAAGATTAATACAAACACAGTTAATATATTACTAACAAACAGTCAACTTTCAAAGAGGATAGAAAAGATTAATACAAACACAGTTAATATATTACTAACAAAGAGTCAACTTTCAAAGAGGATAGAAAAGATTAATACAAACACAGTTAATATATTACTAACAAAGAGTCAACTTTCAAAGAGGATAGAAAAGATTAATACAAACACAGTTAATATATTACTAACAAACAGTCAACTTTCAAAGAGGATAGAAAAGATTAATACAAACACAGTTAATATATTACTAACAAACAGTCAACTTTCAAAGAGGATAGAAAAGATTAATACAAACACAGTTAATATATTACTAACAAAGAGTCAACTTTCAAAGAGGATAGAAAAGATTAATACAAACACAGTTAATATATTACTAACAAACAGTCAACTTTCAAAGAGGATAGAAAAGATTAATACAAACACAGTTAATATATTACTAACAAAGAGTCAACTTTCAAAGAGGATAGAAAAGATTAATACAAACACAGTTAATATATTACTAACAAAGAGTCAACTTTCAAAGAGGATAGAAAAGATTAATACAAACACAGTTAATATATTACTAACAAACAGTCAACTTTCAAAGAGGATAGAAAAGATTAATACAAACACAGTTAATATATTACTAACAAAGAGTCAACTTTCAAAGAGGATAGAAAAGATTAATACAAACACAGTTAATATATTACTAACAAAGAGTCAACTTTCAAAGAGGATAGAAAAGATTAATACAAACACAGTTAATATATTACTAACAAACAGTCGACCTTCAAAGAGAATAAAACAGATTAAAACAAAAACAAACAAAAGAATAGGAATGGCAAAAAGTAATTTTAATGCCAAGAAAAGTATATTAACGTCAAAACAAATAATACCAGGGCTAAAACTAAGAATAGCAAAATGTTATATCTTCTCAATATTCATGTATGGTGCAGAAACATGGATATTAGACAAGAAAACAGAACAGAAAATTGAAGCCTTTGAAATGTGGATTTATAGAAGAATAGGTAGAATTGGATGGAAAGAAAAGAGAACAAATGATGAAGTCTTAAAACAACTAAAAATGAAAAGAGAACTACTAAACACAAATAGAACAAGACATACAATTTTGGGGGCATGTTGGAAGACACAACAGTCCACTATAAGAAATCTTGGAAGGAAAAATACAGGGTAATAAAGACAGACCAAGACTAACATGGACAAGTAACATCAAAAGATGGACGAAACAATCTATGACAACCTGCACTATCAAAGCAAGAGACAGAGTGAAGTGGCGGTCCATGGTAGCCAACCTTCGATGCGGAGACGGCACTCGATGATAATGAAAACAAACACAGTTAATATATTACTAACAAACAGTCAACCTTCAAGGAGAATCATCATCATCATGTGCCATTCCGGTTGGCGTAGGCGATTATGTCCTTGCACAATCTTCTATCTACAGTGCATTGTATCAGTTCTGACGTTGACTGTAAACATATAGAAAGACTAGATAATATTTTACTAAAACACTGTCAACATATAAACATAGATAAAACGCTGTGATGACAACGATTATTTTACTAATATTTTACTAACAAAGAATAAATCTCAAAGATAATTAAGGAACATATAGAAAATGACCAGCTAATATTTTACTAACATACAGTAAACATATAACAAGAGATTAAAATGTCTTCATAATATAACTATTTTACTATAATTTACCTTTAACATTCAGTGAGGCTTTCTATTTGTCAAAATAATATAATATCAGTAATTGGACAAGATACATCAGTAACTAAACAAGATACATCAGTAATTGGACAAGATACATCAGTAAAAGGTGTAGCTGAAGGAAGCCCCTAAAAAAATATTTCAAATGAAAAGAATGAACGTAAAATAAATGAATATTTCAGTTCACATGAGCATACCTATCACACAGGCAAACAAAACTCTCCGGAACTATCAATCATTTTTGTTTTCAAAGTAATCAAACTCCCACTTATGAAACAGAAGAAAAGAAGTTGAACCCCATCAAAACAATTGAAGAGAATGTTCTCAGTTTCACCCTTAAAATGAGAAAATGACTAATTTACAAATGAAGTGACTAAAATAGTACAAATTGCAAAGTGAATAATACATTTAGCCAATGAATTAAAAACACGCTGGACCAGATTAGCTTTCATTAGGTAACAAGTCTGATATTGTAAGTGGCTCCCGGTACATTGTGAGTTTTGTAGTTTATTTAGGATATGCATGGAGTAATGAATGAGCCAAATGAAGAATTACAATATACATCAGAATAATAAAAAATATGTCTAATTTACGAGAAAAATGACAAAAGCATTAAAATCAACAACTAAAGTGGCAAGATATCTCTAATCTACTTGTGGAATGACTTCAAAAATACAAATTCATATGTATTTTCATGACAAATCAGCTCAAATTCACCAGAGGAATGACAAAAATCAAACCCACTAGCTCAAATGTGTAATTACAGGTACAAAAGACAATATTCAGATGTACTGTTGGTTTAACAGTTTTCTACAGTAAAAAAAACACTTTAAAAACAAAAAAGGCATCTTGCAGCAGTAATGTACTTCAAAGGAAGGAAAATTGTAAAAAATTGGAATCACATTTTATAACGACAATGTCAATAACTGTCTCAATTCTATAAAAACTTCTTTAAAAAATTGTGCATTCTATTTTTCAACTTTTAAAGTCAAATTATTTCCTGCATTAAAAAAAAAACAACACAGAATTCCATTCTTTCACTCTAAAAAGACTTAATTCTAATTTGAATTTTCAAAATGCTTAGACTCTGTTACAATTCTAAAAGAATAAATTCCAAAAAAATGTTCCACATTCTTAGACTCTGTTACAATTCTAAAAGAATAAATTCCAAAAAAAAATGTTCCACATTCTTAGACTCTGTTACAATTCTAAAAGAATAAATTCCAAAATTCATCTTAAAAATACAACAGTCCATTTTATTATTATAAAATATCTACATTCTAATCTGTCCCTAAAGAAAGGAGCATTCATTTTTTTTTACTTACTCAAAAACACAAAATTACACAAATTTGGCCTCTTTCAGAACGTTTTCATTACTTTTCTTAGCTGTCCATGGTATTCTCAACATTTTTCTGTAAAATTTGAATACATCGCACTAGAATTTGTTAAATTTATCATTTTTTTTAACATCGCACTAGAATTTGTTAAATTTATCATTTTTTAACTGTTTATTCTCATCTTAGGAGCCTCAGTGGCTGAGTTGTTGGTGTGGTCACTTCCTGGTCTGACAGGTCTTGTCTTAATTCCCAGAAGTGACCGGCATATTTTTTTTTAATCAACAAGTCTCCAGCACTTACCTAGTTTCTAAAAATGGATACCCAGATATTTTTCTAGGAAGTAAAGACAGCTTGGAATGATATTGACCACATGACCCGAATAATGTGGCATTTATCATGGAAAAATCTGATCACTAACATCATATTCCCCTTAGGCCTAACTGGACATGGAGAACTTTCACATTTTTACTTTCAAACTATTTGTTGTACTGAAATTTCTATCCAAATTTATTCTGCAAACAAAATCTTCATTTGTGTTGTATCAAAACACACAATTTTGTCCACAATATGTCACTTGTACGATTGAGTAAAACATGGCAGCTTGGAACGTGTTTGTTGAAGACTTATGATCCACATGGTGTAGAATGGTAGGAGCAGAAAAAATAACTACCAGAAACAACCTGAGACAGAAATGAGTGCCCTGTCACTTATCATGTAGCATAAAGGGAATGTGCCTCAAACACACAGTCTTGTTCGTGACTCATGGTGATCTAAACATATAAATTCATAACAGTAACTGATAACTTTAGAAGTAGTAAAACCACATAATTTTATATCTAAATTCCTAACAGCAGCTGTTGCTTTAGAATAAGTAGAAAAACCACATAATTTTATATCTAAATTCCTAACAGCAGCTGTTGCTTTAGAATAAGTAGAAAAACCACATAATTTTATATCTAAATTCCTAACAGCAGCTGTTGCTTTAGAATAAGTAGAAAAACCACATAATCTTATATCTAAATTCCTAACAGCAGCTGTTGCTTTAGAATAAGTAGAAAACCACATAATTTTATATCTAAATTCCTAACAGCAGCTGTTGCTTTAGAATAAGTAAAAAACCACATAATTTTATATCTAAATTCCTAACAGCAGCTGTTGCTTTAGAATAAGTAGAAAAACCACATAATTTTATATCTAAATTCCTAACAGCAGCTGTTGCTTTAGAATAAGTAGAAAAACCACATAATTTTAACTCAGCTATAAGATTCTAACAAGCCAAAAACCTACTTTCCTTTAAGAAAAATAGATTAGTGGCATGAGCCAGACATAGGGCACCAAGAGAAGGATGGCTGTAATATGGAAGAACTTTGTTGAGTATACTAGCCACCTACTGCCTTATCTTTCTATTGCAAAAAACTTAATTCTGATCAATGACTACAGACAGACAAAGTCTTCTCTTCTCTAAAAGCTACATTTTTACCCCTCTATATGGATCTAAATAGTGACACTGTGACCTTCCAGGTATGTCGTAAGAGGCGACTAAGGAGGTTGATCGATGGCTTGACAAGTTGTCATTGTAAAAAGTATTGTTATTGAAACAGCACCATATATTTTAGAGCATTGATCTCTGCAATATGTGCCATTTTGGCACGCAAGGTTTCTGTTTTTGAGATTGTGGTTCTGCCCTATGTGCCGTCTTCGGCTCGAAAGGACAATAGATAGATAGATAGATATGGATCTAAGCAGGAGTCGGCTCCCTCAATGAGATAGAGTTGCTTGCACAGAACAGAGACAAATGGCGACATTTGATAAAATATCTTTGAAAAAATTGAAAACTGCTAGAACAAAAATTCAGATAAGAGAGGGAGTATCTTGGTCTATGCCCTATGGGCCAGCTATGGGTCAAAAGGTCAATAGATAGATAGATATGGATCTACTTCAATAATTCCATTCTGTAAGGCAAAATTCTACCTTCCCACTTGCTTTAAAAGGCAAAATTTTATTGTTAATCTAAAAGTCAAAATTCTACTCTGCAATTCTAAATGTCAAAAAATAATACTCAACATCTAAAAAAGACACATTTTTACATTGCAGTTCTACATGTCAAAATTCTACTCTACCACTCTAAAGGCAAAATTTTATTGCACATTCTAAAAGTCAAAGTTCTACTTTACAACTACAAAAGTCAAAATGCCATTCTACTGCAAAAAAAAATATAACATTTTAATATTAATTTACCCACTTTAGAAGGTAGATTCCACTTATCATTTTTTAATGGCAAATTTCTACTTTATCATTCTAAAAGACAAAATTCTACTCCATTACTCCAAAAGGCAAAATTCTATTCCACCACTGAAAAAAAAATTGAAAAAAATATAAAAATCTACTTTACCGCTCTAAAAAGCAAAACTCTACTCCACCACTCTAAAAGATAAAAATCTACTTGACCATTCTAAAAGGCAAAATTCTACTCCACCACCATATAAAGCTATCACAGACCAGCAAAACATGTATCTAAAACGTACAATTGTTATTTCTATTTGGCACAATAACATCACACGTTACAGTTCATAAAAAATACAAAATTAATTACATTCATATACTCTTATCAAGAACAGACCCGGAAACAGGCACCATATTTTTTTTTTATTCTCTGTCGGCACAATTGTTTGTCAGTAATATTTTAGTTACACTGTTCCTTAGCCCATTCCAGAAAGGAAGATCTGTTTAGAATTCTTCAAAAGGATACTCATAAAAAAGGAAGTAAATAAAGGGCTGTGTCACACCACGTGGCATAAAGGGAATATGGTGTTAGTGACAATAATTTTTATAGACCTTCGGCACTTGATTTTTGGAATAAAGTGATCGGTATTACGCTCATGCTGTTTTACTTTCCCAGAAAAAATAATCCGGTACCCATTTAAGGCTAAGTGAACCTGGAAGCCGTCGATCAGGATCGATCCTGAACTCTTGTCCTTAGCAGTCCAGTTCACGAACTACTGAGATATCACTGCTCCCAGGATGCTCATGGACTCAACAAACATTTTTGAGACCCTACTAAAAGTTTAGAATGGCAAAGTAGAAGAGTTCATTGGTGCTATATAGAACCAATTCTAACCTATGGAAGCGAATCATGGACAGTGGACAAACAAATGAAAAGACGATTAGAGGCCACAGAGATGGGATTTCTCAGAAGAATGTTGAAAGTTCCCTGGACAGCTAAAAAGACCAATGAGGAAATTCTCAAAGCGGCCAACACAAAAAGGGAGCTCCTAAAATACATCAGAAAGAAACAATCAACATTTTTCAGGCACATCATGAGAAGAGAAAAGTTGGAATACTTGGTTACAACTGGCAAAATAAAAGTAAAGAGAGATCGCGGACAACAAAGAGAGAAAATACTGGATAGCTTGGTGTCATGGCATGGAAAACAGTCAACAACAGAACTGATACGATGCACTGTAGATAGAAGATTGTGGAAGGACATGATTGCCTACACCATCTAGTATGGCACATGATGATGATGACTAAAAGTCATTTTTGAGCAAAAAGTACAAGGTAGATGATGAGGCAGAGGCAGAACAAGACTAAAGTGGTCTGGTAACAACAAAAAATGGACAAGGGAACCTATGGTAATGTGCACTATCAAGGCAAGTGAGAGAGCAAAATGGTGCTCCATGGTAGACGATCTTCAATGTCAAGATGGCACTCAATGAGTGAATATTCACATTGACTAGAAGCATTCATGATGGATTATTTGAATATCATCATCATCAAGTACCAAGCCTGCTGGCGTAGGTGATCATGTCTCTCCACAACTTTCGATCATGACAGTTATTTATCATTTCAGTTGTTGACCTTCTGCCAAGCCATTCTCTTAAGCTGTCTGGTATTTCTTCATCCCTCAATTTTTCCAGTTGTTACAATATATTCCAGCTGTTGTTCTCTTCTCATTACATGGCCAAAAAATTATGATTGTTTCTTCCTAACATTGGAAATTAGCTCTCTTTTTGCTTTGGCCTCTTTCAGAACGTTTTCATTACTTTTCTTAGCTGTCCATGGTATGCTCAACATTTTTCTGTAAAATTTGAATACATCGCACTAGAATTTGTTAAATTTATCATTTTTTTAACATCGCACTAGAATTTGTTAAATTTATCATTTTTTAACATCGCACCAGAATTTGTTAAATTTATCATTTTTTAACTGTTTATTCTCATCTTAGGAGCCTCAGTGGCTGAGTTGTTGGTGTGGTCACTTCCTGGTCTGACAGGTCCGATCTTAATTCCCAGAAGTGACGCACATAATTTTTTTTAATCAACAAATCTCCAGCGTTTACCTAGTTTCTAAAACTGGGTACCCAGATATTTTTCTGGGAAGTAAAGACGGCTTGGAATGATATTGACCACATGACCCGAATAATGTGACATTTATCAAGAAAAATCTGGTCACTAACATCATATTCCCCTTAGGCCTAACTGGACATGGAGAACTTTCACATTTTTACTTTCGAACTATTTGTTGTACTGAAATTTCTATCCAAATTTACTCTGCACACAAAATCTTCATTTGTGTTGTATCAAAACATACAATTTTGTCCACAATATATCACTTGTACGATTGAGTGAAACAAGGCAGATTCAGTTCATCTTAGCAAAAAGTGTTGGAAGAATTACAGGATTAGAACTAAAAGTGCCATTTTTAGTGGATTCATACTCTAATTCTATAATATATGAACAAATATTCACACTCTAAGTGTAGACATCATTAGTATCATGGGAAAGATTGAGAGCACTGTAAATAATAAAAAAAGGACTGAATAAGATGGAGAAATATGGTGCTGTTCTGTAAAACTTTACTAGTTAAAAAGAAATGTTATACCATCTAATATACAATACTCTCTAATCGCCATAAGCATTTGACCGCAATTTAAGAGTTGATAATCAAAATAAATACCAATTTAAAAAGTTAAGCTAAATATATAAGGGCTGAAAACGTAAAACTAAACATATAAAACTTTGTTGGAATATGCTTGTTGTTTTTTCTGCTCCAGACAGCTACCTAAGTTTATCTAACGGGGACAGACTGCATACCCTCCATCTTTTTTGTAAAGGCAAACCTGTTCACCAGACCCAAAAAAAATCTTACAAATGGAAAAAAAACCTTACATGTAGATTTCTTTTGCTCTTCTCAAGGAAGGACTATTTGTTCAGCCTTATACTGCATCTGGTAGCTACATTACACCGCAACTGTCATGGAATAAATTGTAGCAAAATCGACATTTTTATTGGTCATGTGTATCTACATACGAGTAACATCAAAAGATGGACAAGTCAGCCTATGACAATCTGCACCATCAAAGCAAGAGACAGAGTGGAATGGCGCTCCATGGTAGCCAACCTTCGATGCGGAGAAGGTACCAAATGATGATGATGATGATATGAATGCATTATTACATCATGGAAGAATTACTTCCTGTGTGTTACCGGAGCCTCATTATGAGGGAAGTAAAGAATAGTGACACTGTGACTTTCCAGGCATGTCATAAGAGGCGACTAAGGAGGTTGATCGATGGCTTGACAAGCTGTCATTGTAAAAAGTATTGTTATGGAAACAGAGCCATATATTTTAGAGCAGTGGTCTCTGCAATATGTGCCACTTTGGCATGCAAGGTTTCTGTTTTTGAGATTGTGGTTCTGCCCTATGTGCCGTCTTCGGCTCAAAAGGACATTAGATAGATAGATAGATAGATAGATAGATAGATAGATAGTATCCACATAGCATGGTTGGTTCACCTCAGTATTTATAGTCTGTTTCAAATATAAATTTGGTGCAATTTGATTGATTGGTACAGTAAACATATAAAAATTATCTGTTTTCAGGAGCATTTTTCAACTGCATAAATGTTTTCTCATAAAATGTTGTGTGTATTTATTCTTCTATTTCTTCTTCTTCTTTCCTTCCTCATTTGCCTTTCAGCATCGAGGAGAGAGATATAATTTACGTTCTTTTGCTCTTCCGTTCACCTCTGCTGCTGTTTCCTAGTGCTTCTAATATTCCGTCAATCCATTTTTTTCGTGGTCGACCCTTGGGTCTGGTGTTCTTGCAACATTTATTGAGGGCTCATTGTGTTGTTTTGATCACTCGGTCTTGTCATATGACCAAGCCATTTTATCTGTTGTTTCTTTATATATTCTATGACAGAGGTTATTTCTAGCTTAATTTAGTTATTCCTAGTTTAATTTAATTATTCCTAGCTTAATTTAATTATTTTTAGCTTAATTTAATTATTCCTAGCTTAATTTAATTATTCCTTGCTTAAATTTAATCATTCCTAGCTTAACTTAATTATTCCTAGCTTAATTTAATTATTCTTAGCTTAACTTAATTATTCCTAGCTTAACTTAATTATTCCTAGCTTAACTTAATTATTCCTAGCTTAATTTAATTATTCCTAGCTTAACTTAATTATTCCTTGCTTAAATTTAATCATTCCTAGCTTAACTTAATTATTCCTAGCTTAACTTAATTATTCCTTGCTTAAATTTAATTATTCCTAGCTTAACTTAATTATTCCTAGCTTAACTTAATTATTCCTTGCTTAAATTTAATCATTCCTAGCTTAACTTAATTATTCCTAGCTTAACTTAATTATTCCTAGCTTAACTTAATTATTCCTAGCTTAACTTAATTATTCCTAGCTTAACTTAATTATTCCTAGCTTAACTTAAT
Organism: Megaustenia siamemsis; assembly: GCA_032433765.1. Classification (NCBI taxonomy): domain Eukaryota; kingdom Metazoa; phylum Mollusca; class Gastropoda; order Stylommatophora; family Ariophantidae; genus Megaustenia; species Megaustenia siamemsis. The sequence continues at coordinate 32,539,597 of JAVIAB010000159.1, read as the reverse complement.
TATTCCTAGCTTAACTTAATTATTCCTAGCTTAATTTAATCATTCCTAGCTTAAATTTAATCATTCCTAGCTTAAGTTAATTATTCCTAGCTTAAATTTAATTATTCCTAGCTTAAATTTAATTATTCCTAGCTTAAATTTAATTATTCCTAGCTTAAATTTAATTATTCCTAGCTAAAATTTAATTATTCCTAGTTTAATTTAATCATTCCTAGCTTAACTTAATTATTCCTAGCTTAACTTAATTATTCCTAGCTTAACTTAATTATTCCTAGTTTAATGTAGAAAGTTGCACAAATGGTCTGATTCCCTTTACAAGTTGAGAAATAAACATAAAATGGTTACCAGGCAGCTAAGCTTAGAGAGACAAGACAAACTGTGATGTTTCGACCAAGACTTGTCTCCCTTGTAATTTGCATTGTAACCCTTACAACCCTATTTGTTTTTTAAATCCCTTATAAATTATGGGGTACCCTTACAAGATGGAAGGTATGCAGATCAGGTTTGAAGACAGCCTGCAGTGTTTGCTGCAGTTTTGGTAATACATTTATTCCTCTGTGTCTGAACTGCCAGCTTTAACAAATAAAATAGATGTACTTTCTTTGCAAGACCATTTTATCAACGAGGCCCTGGTTGTATCAGCCAGGAGCAAAGAAAATAAAAAAAGATAGTTCATAGAATTTCTAAGACATTCACTCTAACCTACAACAAATTACACTTACATATATGTAATTGTATATGTGCATATCAGACAAAGTGCCATTTCTGTATCAAATGTAAGCTACATCTCTTGTCTTCATCGTATGTGCTGACATATTACAATGTATTCATCTTATGATGTTATCATGCAATCACATCATGTTATCATGCAATATCTTCATGTTATCAAACAGTCCCAATTATTTCCCATTTATTAACCTAGATACTTCCCCTACTGAGGTCTTACTGTTTTATTTCAGGGTGACTGCAGACTTTATAATTCATGTACGTTCATACATTGCTGTTGTTTAATAAGGAACCTTAAGTCAGCTGCTGGTTTGAGACTTGGATATATCAACCTTGTAAATATTTAAACATAGATAGTTGATATCTATATCTTACGATATACGAGGCAACGGTCAAGTTTGTTATTGAAACACCTCGTAAACAAATAATTAAGCTAAAGATAAATAGTGTCTCATAGACCTTCAATGTGACTGAATTTGCACTTGCCATAAACCCATGATTGCTCAAGAGAATCTGCACTTTCTCTAATCATCTAATTATTCCGGTTCAATCCCTCGCCTTAAATTATCTTTGGGTAGTCTTACCAGCTCTAACTTTGTGACAATTCTTGTGCCATTATCCCCTTATACGTGCTTATTTAAATATCACGCCATATGAGTTTGTCCATTTATGATTCTCTCAGTCGTCAAACAACATGATATCTTTGTGTGCCAATGTTATTGCAATATCAATAAATACAGTTTCACTACATCTAGTGCTGTCCATACATGCACACTTTAGTTTGGTCTTTGTGGGACTAGGGGTCTGTCGGGTATGCGAGGTACTTGCCTGGCAGCAGCAGCACTGCCTGGTCTACTGTGGGGAAGAGAAAAAGAAAAAGTATCATTAGAAGATAATGCAATAAAGCAGATCTGATTTATTTATTATAAAATAGCAACGTAAGCAGAGAAAGGATTTCCAATGATCAAATGGTCTCGGGAAAAATATATAAACATAGGAAGGGCAGAAATCAAAAGGAGAACAAATTGTGAAAAATCAAAATTTTCTGTCATAAATGTGAATTTCCAACAGTTTTGTTTCTTTATGGCTATGTTCTGAAACATGAGACCTTGTCGTCTGTGGAAATGGATTCTCTTGTCTGTGGCAATAGATTCTCCCATCTGTGGCTATGAATTCTCTTGTCTGTAGCTATAGATTCTCCCATCTGTGGCTATGGATTCTCTTGTCTGTAGCTATAGATTCTCCCATCTGTGGCTATGAATTCTCTTGTCTGTAGCTATAGATTCTCCCATCTGTGGCTATGGATTCTCTTGTCTGTAGCTATAGATTCTCCCATCTGTGGCTATGAATTCTCTTGTCTGTAGTTATAGATTCTCCCATCTGTGGCTATGGATCCTCTTGTCTGTGGCTATAGATTCTCTCATGTGAGGCTATGGATCCTCTTGTCTGTGGCTATAGATTCTCTCATGTGAGGCTATAGATTCTCTCGTCTGTGGCAATGGATTCTCTCATCTGTGCCTATGGATCCTCTTGTCTGTGGCTATGGATTCTCTCATCTGTGGCTATAGATTCTCTCATCTGTGGCTATGGCTCCTCTTGTCTGTAGTTATAGATTCTCTCATCTGTGGCTATGGATCCTCTTGTCTGTGGCTATAGATTCTCTCATCTGTGCCTATGGATCCTCTTGTCTGTGGCTATAGATTCTCTCAGGAAGTTCCCTTCCCTGCTAGACATATGGGGATATGGTGTTGGTGACCAGATTTCTCCACGATCAAGGCACATTTTTTGTGGCTCATGTTGTCAGTATCACTCCAGGGTATCTTGTTTCCTAGAAGAATCTCTGGGTACCCATTTTTAGAGGCTGGGTGAACCCTTGAGCCTTGTTCCAAATAAAATAAATCTGCCACTTCTGGGAATTGAACCCAGAACTATCTGATCAGAATGATTTGTGGGTGCAAAGGTCAAGGTTAAGGTAAAGGTCAAGGTAAAGGTAAAGGTCAAGTACGAGACTTGAACCGGCATCTTAGCACGCGAGTTCCCACCCATATGTGCTCGGCTACCTATCCAGAAATGTTCTAAGATTTCTGGATAGCGTCATTTCAAGCATCGAAACTCACGATGTGAGGTGACATTCCTCACCTTCCCAGGGTAATACTCTGGTAGCCATTTCTGCCAACGGCTGGGTTGACCATAGGGGTATTTTTTTTTTCCAACCACGAATACAATTCACACTGCTCCCAGCGGGAATCGAACAAAGGGTTGTCTGAACGTCAGTAGTCCAGTCGGGTGGTTTTCCCAAATAGGCTACTGAGGCCCCCATAGTGGGTGTACTTTCTTCAAATTAAAGCAACTATAGATAAATGGCTCTGCTAGACTTTCATTTCATTAGAAGATCTATACATCTGGTTGCAGTCACAAGACTACACCCATGCCTGTATACTGAGTGATTCGATGAGCATGATAAGAAATATGGAGGCAGGGTCTGTAAGTATGCAATGGGCAGAGTCATTGCAGAAGTCAAAAATACATAAGGTCACCTTTGTCTACGTCTCAGGACATGCAGGAGTATGGGGAAATGAAAGAGCAGACATGTTGGCTAGCTGCGCTATTGTTGAGGATGGTCAACGCGTGGATCGGGCGGACATTATCAATGCAATCCGGGAAGTGGGAAGGACGCAGGACTTCGACAACCATGAGTCCACGTCACTCCTTCGGATGAAAGAGATGGGAGTTAAGATGGTCACAGCCAGAAACGAGAAACTTAGTGGGCGTGTAAGAAGACTAATTAACCAACACAGAACTGGAGTCGTCAGTCGACGGACACTGCGAAACTTCCTGAGGAGGGGATCTGAGCACCTATGAACATGTTCGGAGTGCAATGATGATGACCCGCAAATAACCCAATAGACGATCTATACACAAAAAGGATAAACTTACGTAGGTAAATTAGGACTTGGCCTTTCTGGCGCTGGTCTGTTTGGAACCCCTGGGGCAGCCCTTTGTGCCTGGAGAGGTTGGTCCATAGGCCTGTTTGGTAGGGGAGGGGCTCTTGGTCTGGCTGGGCTTGCAGGACGACTGGGAAAGTTCAATATGATAGTTATACAAAACAGGGAAAGTTTAATATGATGGTTATACAAAACAGGGAAAGTTTAATATGATGGTTATACAAAACAGGGAAAGTTTAATACGATAGTTATACAAAACAGGGAAAGTTTAATATGATGATTATACAAAACAGGGAAAGTTTAATACGATAGTTATACAAAACAGGGAAAGTTTAATATGATGATTATACAAAACAGGGAAAGTTTAATATGATGGTTATACAAAATTGGGAAAGTTTAATATGATGGTTATACAAAACAGGGAAAGTTCAATATGATAGTTATACAAAACAGGGAAAGTTTAATATGATGATTATACAAAACAGGGAAAGTTTAATATGATGGTTATACAAAATTGGGAAAGTTTAATACGATGATTATACAAAACAGGGAAAGTTTAATATGATGGTTATACAAAACAGGGAAAGTTTAATATGATGGTTATACAAAACAGGGAAAGTTTAATATGATGGTTATACAAAACAGGGAAAGTTTAATATGATGATTATACAAAACAGGGAAAGTTTAATATGATGGTTATACAAAACAGGGAAAGTTTAATATGATGGTTATACAAAACAGGGAAAGTTTAATATGATGGTTATACAAAACAGGGAAAGTTTAATATGATGGTTATACAAAACTGGGAAAGTATGATATGATGGTTATACAAAACTGGGAAAGTTTAATATGATGATTATACAAAACAGGGAAAGTTTAATATGATGATTATACAAAACAGGGAAAGTTTAATATGATGATTATACAAAACAGGGAAAGTTTAATATGATGGTTATACAAAACAGGGAAAGTATGATATGATGGTTATACAAAACAGGGAAAGTTTAATATGATGATTATACAAAACAGGGAAAGTTTAATATGATGGTTATACAAAACAGGGAAAGTTTAATATGATGGTTATACAAAACTGGGAAAGTTTAATATGATGATTATACAAAACAGGGAAAGTTTAATATGATGATTATACAAAACAGGGAAAGTTTAATATGATGGTTATACAAAACTGGGAAAGTATGATATGATGGTTATACAAAACAGGGAAAGTATGATATGATGGTTATATAAACCTGGAAAAGTTTGATATGATGGTTATATAAACCTGGAAAAGTTTGATATGATGGTTATATAAACTGGGGAAAGTTTGATATGATGGTTAAATAAACCTGGGAAAGTTTGATATGATGGTTAAATATATCTGGGAAAGTTTGATATGATGGTTATACAAAACTGGGAAAATTTGATATCATCATCATCATCATCGAGTGTCATCTGGGCAACGAAGGTTGGCTATCATGGAGCGCCATTCTGCTCTGTCTCTTGCTTTGATGGTGCAGGTTGTCATAGGTTGATTTGTCCATCTTTTGATGTTACTCGTCTATGTTAGTCTTGGTCTGCCTCTTTTACCTTGTATTTTCCCCTCCAGGATTACTTTTAGTAGGTTGTCGTATCTTTTAACATGGCCCAAAAATCACATTTGCCTTGTTTGAATTATGCTTAGTAGTTCTCTTTTCATTTTTAGTTGATTTAAGACTTCATCGTTTGTTTTCTTTTCCTTCCATCCAATTCTACCTATTCTTCTATATATCCACATTTCAAAGGCTTCAATTCTCTATGATATATTTCTCAATGGTCTAATGTCCATGTTTCTGCACCATATAGGAATATTGAGAAGATGTAACATTTTGCTATTCTTAGTTTTAGCCCTGGTGTTATTTGTTTTGATGTTAGTATGTTCTTCATGACATTAAAATGGCTTTTTGCCATTCCTATTCTTTTGTTTATTTCAGTTGTACATTTAACATCACTGGTTATAGTATGTCCAGGGTAGTTGTAGCTTTGAACTGTCTCCAGGTCTATTCCTTCAATTTTGATATCCACTTGTGGGTTTTGAGTATTTTCTTTGTTTATGATCATAGTTTTAGTCTTTTTGATATTCATACCTAGTCCATATTTGTTTATATGATGGTTATTCATAACAGAAAATTCAATAAGATTAAACCAACCAATCAAATGAAGACAATCAAACCAAGCAATTAGATAAAGACCATCAAATCAACCAATCAGATGAAGATAATGAAACCAACCACTCAGATGAAGACAATGAAACCAACCAATCAGATGCAGACTATGAAACCAACCAATCAGATAAATACAAACAAATAAAATCAACGAAATAAAGACAACTTTAAAGACTAACTAAAAAGATAATGAAAGATCTACAAAAATCACTTCACAGCAGCAGAGCTTGAAGCTGCCAGTAGATCACAGCTGACGGCTTGCGTCAGGATAGGTGAAACAGAACCTTCCAGACCCGGCTTCACCTTTACATGGTGCCTCCAGAAACAGACCAACCTGTCTAATCTGGTCAAGCGAGTAGGAATTGCAGAGGGAAGACAACCCGGCACTCAAAAATGTTGTGCTAAAGTTGAACGTGTTGGGCCGAAAGGTGCAAATATTAGAGTTATACTGCAACCAGGCAAAAGCAGCTTTCCAAAAAAATGAGGAAAATACTATGCAATCCATTTTTCACAATAGAAACAAGAAAAAGAGTTCTTAAATGTTACGTAGAGCCAGTCTTAACATATAGATGCGAATCATGGACAATAGGACAACAGACAAGAAAATCACTGGAGTCTGTAGAAATGTGGTTTTACAAAAGAATGTTGAGAGTACCATGGACAGATAAGAAGAGTAATGAAGATGTTCTGAGAGAGGTCAAAGCAAAAAGAGAGCTAATTTCCAATATTAGGAAAAAACAATCATCTTTTTTTGGCCATGTAATGAGAAGAGAACAACTGGAATATATTGTAACAACTGGAAAAATTGAGGGACGAAGAGATAAGAGGGAAACAAAGAGAAAAAATAACAGACAGCTTAAGAGAATGGCTTAGCAGAAGGTCAACAACAGAAATTATAAATAGCTGCCGAGATCGAAAGTTGTGGAGGGACATGATCACCTATGCCAGCAGGCCTGGTACTTGATTATGATGATGATACTGCAAACCGCAACACAATGTATCTAGGCCAAATTAACGTTTTTCTAAGTTTGGATGACTAAGAGGGCAATTAATTTCTTTAATTCATTGAGGGAACAACAGAAAGAAAGAAAGAATACAAAAATCAACTAATCAGATCAGGAAAAACAAAATAATATCTAGAAATAAAGTTTAGATAAATCATAAACACATGCCTCCGTCAAAATACCAAATCAATTTTAAGAAAGAGTAGAATGTACAAGGTTCAGAATACGTTCATCCATGTAATTCTGCACAATTTTCAAGATTAGAATTAAAATGCCACTTTACAATGTAAACCAACAGCTGTGTGAACTGCTCCCAATGACCAAAGTACATAACTTTGGCCAAGAAAAGTTTGGCATGTCAGCATGACCGACTAGGGGGAACCAAAGACAAAGACCATAACTGAAGCATTAAGTTTGCAAGCTTTTTAGGTCTAGATGTATAGTTGTAGTAGTAGCCACCGTCAGTCATAGTTGACTACGGATTTTTCAGCGCCCCTAGAAATGTTATTTTTATCTTTTCTTTCCTTTCGCCATGTATTCTCTTTTTCTATGAATCTGCTTCTTGTTTGAGTTGTAACTTTAGAGTGTGTTTCCGGAGACTGCAGTCTGCAGCTACTTCTTCCCAGGTTGCAGGGTTTATATTCAGAATCTTCATGTCGCGTTTACACATGTCTACAAAATGAAGTTTTGGGCGCCCACTGGTTCTTTTACCCTCTGCCAGTTGTCCGTAGAGTATATCTTTTGGTATACGGCCATCTTTCATACGGTGTACGTGGCCAAGCCAGCGTAACCTACGTTCTAGATGTAAAGAAATCAACAAATATTTATAACTGAAGAAGAATTATAATTATAGTTGGTTGAAGGCTCCAGCATCACTACAAACAAATTAAAATCCATAACTGCTCAACCGCCCATGTCAGTGGAATCATCCGAATTAACATCTCATCTCATTTAAGAATAAAAAAAAAAAAGAAAGGCAGCTGCAGTCTCCCATCATAGCAGCCACAACACATGCCAAAAGACATAAGGTGTAGCCTCACCAAAAGTGAAAGCAGCTGAAGTGAAGAATAATACCAACCTAAGTGCATTGTGTTTGCTCGCTTGCATTCGCTTGATGACTAAAAGAATACACCACTTCACCATTTGCCCTTAAAAGGACCTTAAGTGGGCATGTCTACGTTGTGTTGTGGTTTACAATATAACTGTAATATTTGCGCCTTTTGGCCCAACACATCCGACTTCAGCACGACATTTTTGAGTACCGGGTTGTCTTCCCTCTTTGATCCCTACTCGTTTGGCCAGACTAGACAGGTTAGTCTGTTTCTGGAGGCACCAAGGAGATGTGGAGCAAGGTCTGGATGGTTCTGGTTCACTGACCCTGGCTCAAGCCATCAGCTGTAGGTCTCTGGCAACTTCCAGCTCTGTTGCTGCGTGCCTTCGCCTCCACTGCGTTGGGTTTGAAACTGGCCCTAACCTCCTGATAATATTAGAACCACTGTTCGGAGGAAAACACCAAAAATGAATAAATACACACACATAAATATATATTTTTTATAAATAAGTAAAAAAAAATAACTGACTTGATGAATCCTGCTGAGCTGCCATTGGTCTCAATGTCTAGCCACTCATCGTTGACTGGTGGAGGCGTTGGAGTGGTCACTGTGGTTGTGGAAACTTCTCCGATCACCCTCAGGGCTTCCTTGGTGGCATGGTACATCCTGAGTATCTCCTCACGGCGAGAAGCTTCGTCTGCAGACTCTTCCATCAATGTAGACTGTGGATAATACATATATATATAAAACATACATTTTTTTATTCAAAATTTCAAATATGAACATTTGGGATGTGTGGTAAATAACAAGGGAGACCATCAGATAGAGATCAATAGAAGACTAGCAACAGCAACACAAAATTAATTGTCATAAGAACAATACTAATAAGGTAATAAGTTAAAACTACTGAGCATGTATCTTCCCAACAGGAACAAATGGTTACCAATCATTGACAATCTCACAAAACAACAAGGAAGAAAATCAATTCATTCAAAACAAAATGTTCAAACAAAAGTCCTTAGAGTACCTTGGATAATGAAAAAGAGCAAAGAAGCTAACACCTCTTTATAAAAGTTGCATTATGTCAATGTTTACTTTGTTTTTAAAAGTTGCATTATGTCAATGTTTACTTTGTTTTTAAAAGTTGCATTATGTCAATGTTTACTTTGTTTTTAAAAGTTGCATTATGTCAATGTTTACTTTGTTTTTAAAAGTTGCATTATGTCAATGTTTACTTTGTTTTTAAAAATGTTGCATTATGTCAATGTTTACTTTGTTTTTAAAAGTTGCATTATGTCAATGTTTACTTTGTTTATAAAAGTTGCATTATGTCAATGTTTACTTTGTTTTTAAAAGTTGCATTATGTCAATGTTTACTTTGTTTTTAAAAGTTGCATTATGTCAATGTTTACTTTGTTTTTAAAAGTTGCATTATGTCAATGTTTACTTTGTTTTTAAAAGTTGCATTATGTCAATGTTTACTTTGTTTTTAAAAGTTGCATTATGTCAATGTTTACTTTGTTTTTAAAAGTTGCATTATGTCAATGTTTACTTTGTTTTTAAAAGTTGCATTATGTCAATGTTTACTTTGTTTTTAAAAGTTGCATTATGTCAATGTTTACTTTCTTTTTAAAAGTTGCATTATGTCAATGTTTACTTTCTTTTTAAAAGTTGCATTATGTCAATGTTTACTTTCTTTTTAAAAGTTGCATTATGTCAATGTTTCTTCTTCTTCATGTACCCTGCCGGTTGGCATAGGTGATCATGTCCCTCCACAATCTTCTATCCACAGTGCATCGTATCAGTTCTGTTGTTGACTGTTTTCCATGCCATGACAACAAGCTATCCAGTATTTTCTCTCTTTGTCGTCCATGATCTCTCTTTCCTTTTATTTTGCCAGTTGTAACCAAGTATTCCAACTTTCCTCTTCTCATGATGTGCCCGAAAAATGTTGATTGTTTCTTTATGATGATTTTTAAGAGCTCCCTTTTTGTGTTGGCCTCTTTGAGAACTTCCTCATTGGTCTTTTTAGCTGTCCAGGGAACTTTCAACATTCTTCTGAGAAATCCCATCTCTGTGGCCCGTCTTTTCATTTGTTTGTCTACTGTCCATGATTTGCTTCCATAGGTCAGAATTGGTTCTATATAGCACCTATGAACTCTCTTTTTTATTTCTATTGACATAGATTTGTTGAATAAGATATTTTTCATTTTCTGAAATGCTATTTTGGCCTTAGCTATGTCAATGTTTACTTCACTTATAAATGTTGCATTATGTCAATGTTTACTTTACTTATAAATGTTGCATTATGTCAATGTTTACTTTGTTTATAAAAGTTGCATTGTGTCAATGTTTACTTTGTTTATAAAAGTTGCATTATGTCAATGTTTACTTTATTTATAAATGTTGCATTATGTCAATGTTTACTTTGTTTATAAAAGTTGCATTATGTCAATGTTTACTTTATTTATAAATGTTGCATTATGTCAATGTTTACTTTGTTTATAAAAGTTGCATTATGTATTATTTACTTCACTTATAAATGTTGCATTATGTCAATGTTTACTTTGTTTATAAAAGTTGCATTATGTCAATGTTTACTTTGTTTATAAAAGTTGCATTATGTCAATGTTTACTTTGCTTATAAAAGTTGCATTATGTATTGTTTACTTTGCTTATAAAAATTGCATTATGTCAATGTTTACTTTGTTTATAAAAGTTGCATTATGTCAATGTTTACTTTGTTTATAAAAGTTGCATTATGTCAATGTTTACTTTGTTTATAAAAATTGGATTTTGTCAATGTTTATAAAAGTTGCATTATGTCAGTGTTAACTTTGTTTATAAAAGTTGTATTATGTCTATGTTTACTTTGTTTATAAAAGTTGCATCATGTCTATGTTTACTTTGTTTATAAAAGTTGCATTATGTCAATGTTTACTTCACTTATAAAAGTTGCATTATGTCAATGTTTCTATATATCTATCTATTGGCCATTCAAGCTGTAGTCGGCCCATAGGGCATAGACCCAGATACTCTTTCTCTTATCTAAATTTTTATTCTAGCAGTTTTCAATCCTTGTAAAGATCTTTTATCAAATCTCGCCATTTGTCTCTGTTCTGTGTAAGCAACTCTATCTCATTGAGGAGGCCGATTCCTGCTGCTCTTGCCTCTCTGATCAATGTTCTTTTCAGTGTCTCTCTCTGGGTCTTCCTCTTTTTCTCTTACCTGTTGTTTCCCACATGAGGGCTTGCTTTGTTATTCGGTTATTATCTCTTCTCATCACATGTCCAACATATGACCATCGTCTTTTCTTTATTACTGAAGATATTAGTGGTTGATTGGCGATTTCTCTAATTTTCTCGTTTGTTTTGAATTCGTTCCACGCTATACCAAGTATTTTCCCTAGACATTTATTTTTTAATGCGTTCAACTTTGTTTCTATGTCTCTTGTTGTTTTCATGTCAATGTTTGTTTCACTTATAAAAATTGTATTATGTCAATGTTTACTCCAATTATAAAAGTTACATTATGTCAATGTTTACTGCATTTATAATAGTTGCATTATGTTAATGTTTATTTCTTTAAAAGGCACATTGTTAATGTTTATCCCTTTACAAGTTGCAATATGTCAATGTTTACTCCTTAAAAGTTGCATTATGTCAATGTTTACTCCTTTAAAGTTGCATTATGTCAATGTTTACTCCTTTAAAGTTGCATTATGTCAATGTTTACTCCTTAAAAGTTGCATTATGTCAATGTTTACTCCTTAAAAGTTGCATTATGTCAATGTTACTCCTTAAAAGTTGCATTATGTCAATGTTTACTCCTTTAAAGTTGCATTATGTCAATGTTTACTCCTTAAAAGTTGCATTATGTCAATTTTTACTCCTTAAAAGTTGCATTATGTCAATGTTTACTCCTTAAAAGTTGCATTATGTCAATGTTTACTCCTTAAAAGTTGCATTATGTCAATGTTTACTCCTTAAAAGTTGCCTTATGTCAATGTTTACTCCTTAAATGTTGCATTATGTCAATTTTTACTCCTTAAAAGATGCATTATGTCATTGTTTACTCTTTTAAAAGTTGCATTATGTTAATGTTTACAATAATACTATAATGTGTACACTGTCCTAACAATATGCAGCTTCAGAAGTACTCTCCTTTATTTTTTAATCCATAAACAAGTAGATCCATAAACAAGTAAACATTATAGATCAGATTCATAAACAAGTAAACATCACAGATTAGATTCATAAATTAGTGAATATCACATATTAGATCCATAAACAAGTAAACATTATAGATCAGATTCATAAACAAGTAAACATCATAGATTAGATTCATAAACAAGTAAACATCACAGATTATTAGAATCAAAAACAAGTGAACATCACAGATTATTAGATTAATAAACAAGTAAACATCACAGGTTAGATTCATAAACAACTAAACATCACAGATTACATTAATAATAAACAAGGCTGGTTCAAACAACAAGAAAAAATAAAGCAGAAAATCACAAACTAAGATATCTACAACACATTTAAAAGCAAAATAGGGGTAATTGGCAAGAAAACAAATTTAAGAAAATACAAAAATGGCAGGCATATAAGTTTAGAATAATATAGCAAAAAGCAAAACTGAATTAAATGCAGAAAACAATTCACTCATTTTTGGGTTTACTTAGCAAGTTAGTCTATGAGCCTCAACATTTAGGACGAATATATCTATCTCTCCATGAGCCTCGACGAATATATCTATCTCTCCATGAGCCTCAACATTTAGGACAAATATATCTATCTCTCCATGAGCCTCAACATTTAGGACAAATATATCTATCTCTCCATGAGCCTCATCAAATAGGACAAATACATCTATCACTCTATGAGCCTCACCATAAAGGACAAATACATCTATCTCTCTGTGAGCCTCACCGTATAGGAAAAATATATCTATCTCTCCATGAGCTTCAAAATTTAGGACAAATACATCTATCTCTCCATGGTCCTCAACATTTAGGTCAAATACAATTATCTTCATGAGCCTCAACATTTAGGATAAACGTATCTTTCTCTCCATAAGTTTCAGCATTTAGGATAAACATATCAGTCAGTCCACTAGCCTCAGCTTTTATGATCTTATCTATAGCTCTGTGAGTTTAGGTGTTTAGGATAAACATATCAGTCAGTCCACTAGCCTCAGCTTTTATGATCTTATCTATAGCTCTGTGAGTTTAGGTGTTTAGGATAAACATATCAGTCACTCCACTAGCCTCAGCTTTTATGATCTTATCTATTGCTCTGTGAGTTTAGGTGTTTAGGATAAACATGATATCTCAGTGTGTTTCAGTATTTAGAATAAAATACGGAGGCGAAGGTGCGCCTCACAGCAGCAGGGCTAGAAGTTGACAGCAACCCACAGCTGATGGCTTGCGTCAGGATCGGTGAACCAGAACCATCCAGACCCTGTTCCACCTCTCCATCGTGCCACTAGTAACAGACTAACCTGTCTAGTCTGGCCAAGCGATTAGGGATCAAAGAGGGAAGACAACCCGGCACTCAAAAATGTCATGCTGAAGTCAGATGTGTTGGGCCGAAAGGCGCAAATATCACAGTTATACTGCAAACCACAACACAACGCAGACACGCCCACTTTACATCCTTTTAAGGGCGGATGATGAAGGGGTATACTTCTTTAGTCATCAGGCGAACGCAAGCAAGCAAGGAAAAAACACATTTATCTCTCAATGAGTGTAGGCATTTAGAATGAAAATAACTATCAGTCTGATTTCAAGATAAACATAACTATCAGCCTGATCAAGATAAATATAATTATCAGCCTGATCAAGATAAACGTAACTATCAGCCTGATCAAGATAAACATAACTATCAGCCTGATATCAAGATAAACATAACTATCAGCCTGACCATGATAAACATAACTATCAGCCTGATCAAGATAAACATAACTATCAGCCTGATCAAGATAAACATAACTATCAGCCTGATCAAGATATATCAAGGTATTTATTGAAAATTTCAAAAGTTGACTTCTGACCTACTAAACATTTCAAAAGTTGACTTCTAACCTACTAAACATTTCAAACGTTAACTTCTAACCTACTAAACATTTCAAAAGTTAACTTCTAACCTACTAAACATTTCAAAAGTTAACTTCTAACCTACTAAACATTTCAAAAGTTAACTTCTAACCTACTAAACATTTCAAAAGTTAACTTCTAACCTACTAAACATTTCAAAAGTTAACTTCTAACCTACTAAACATTTCAAAAGTTAACTTTTAACCTACTAAACATTTCAAAAGTGGACTTCTAACCTACTAAACATTTCAAAAGTTGACTTCTAACTTACTAAACATTTCAAAAGTGGAATTCTAACCTACTAAACATTTCAAAAGTTGACTTCTAACCTACTAAACATTTCAAAAGTTGACTTCTAACTTACTAAACATTTCAAAAGTTGACTTCTAACCTACTAAACATTTCAAAAGTTGACTTCTAACCTACTAAACATTTCAAAAGTGGACTTCTAACCTACTAAACATTTCAAAAGTGGACTTCTAACCTACTAAACATTTCAAAAGTGGACTTCTAACCTACTAAACATTCCAATAGTGGATTTTAACATCTTTTTTTTTGTTTTAAAGCAAACTCTTACTGTATTGAACATTTAAAAAATTGATAATTTCACATATAAAATATTTCACAAGTGAAATCTGTGAATCTAGTAAGCATTTCAAACATGGATTTTTAACACACCTTAACATTCCGTACCAAGAACTGCAAAAACTGGTGTTAGTTACACTGTAGTTGAACACCAGGACCAGTTTTTGCGACGTTTCATTTATTGACATTTTCACAATTATTTTCTCTAAAACCTTATCAGTTATTTAACCTCTTTTCCGACTTCCAGAGAAAATTATCCAAACAAACCAAGTATTTTGGATAAATTTTCTTTTTTTTTCCCTTATATGTGTAATGGTTGGCCGTACCACAGCGTGTTAATCAAACCTCTTGGTAAGGAATGTGTTAATAGCTAACCGCTTGGAAGCCAATATTTGGGAAGGAGTTTCAACTCAATTTACTACACCTGGTCCGAAGCAGAAGAGTACAACAAATGCATCAACTCAGTTTTAATAAATCCCTTCATCTGAAAAAACCAAAAACATGTTAACTGAAGTTAGTCACGTGTCAGTTGGTCACAAATGTCACCTCGGAGAGAAATAAAGAGAACATCAAAACATGCAGTGAACATGCTTGGAGAGTGAGGCCACATGATAGTGGGCAGCACGTTTACCTGGTCCCCAGAGGAGTAGATCTGTGCTAGTAGGTCACTCTCAATGTAATGACGGACCTGAAACAGGGTTGATTTGAGAAGGATTATGTCAGTGGTAATATTTAATGTTGTGGCCCCGTCATAGCTGTCCTTTGCTTACCAGTAAGTGTTGAGCTCAGTTTATTTAGTAGTGGAAAACAGGTAAGATAAGAGATAGAAAAACAGGTAAGATAAGAGGTAGAAAACAGGTAAGATAAGAGGTAGAAAAGAGGTAAGATAAGAGGCAGAAAACAGTTAAGAAAAGAGGTAGAAAACAGGTAAGATAAGAGGTAGAAAACAGGTAAGATAAGAGGTAGAAAACAGGTAAGATAAGAGGTATAAAACAGTTAAGATAAGAGGCAGAAAAAAGTTAAGAAAAGAGGTAGAAAACAGGGAAGATAAGAGGTAGAAAACAGGTAAGATAAGAGGTAGAAAACAGGTAAGATAAGAGGTAGAAAACAGGTAAGATAAGAGGTAGAAAACAGGTAAGATAAGTGGCAGAAAACAGATAATATAAGAGGTAAAAAAACAGGTAAGATAAGAGGTAGAAAACAGGTAAGATAAGAGGTAGAAAACAGGTAAGATAAGAGGTAGAAAACAGGTAAGATAAGAGGTAGAAAACAGGTAAGATAAGAGGCAGAAAACAGTTAAGATAAGTGGCAGAAAACAGATAATATAAGAGGTAAAAAAACAGGTAAGATAAGAGGTAGAAAACAGGTAAGATAAGAGGTAGAAAACAGGTAAGATAAGAGGTAGAAAACAGGTAAGATAAGAGGTAGAACAGTTAAGATAAGAGGCAGAAAACAGTTAAGATAAGAAGTAGAAAACAGAAAAGTTAAGTAGCAAACAGTTAAGATAAGAGGTAGAAAACAGTTAAGTTAGGTAGAAAACAGTTAAGATAATAGGTAGAAAACAGTTAAGATAAGAGGTAGAAAACAGTTAAGATAAGAGGTAGAAAACAATTAAGATAAGAGGTAGAAAACAATTAAGATAAGAAGTAGAAAACTGTAAAGATAAAAGGTAGAAAACAATTTAGATAAGAGTAGAAAACAGTTAAGATAGGAGGTAGAAAACAATTTAGATAAGAGTAGAAAACAGTTAAGATAAGAGGTAGAAAACAGGTAAGATAAGAGGTATATAAAGTAAGCTAAAAGATAGAAAACAGGTAAGATAAGAGATAGTAAAAAGGTAAGATAAGAGGTAGAAATCAGGAAAGATAAGAGGTAGAAAAAAGGTAAATTAAAAGGTAAAAAACAAGAAAGATAAAAAAAAGAAAACAGGTAAAGTAAGCAGTGCAAAACTGGAAATATAAGAGGTAGAAAACATGTAAGATACAGATAAGATTAGAGGTAGAAAATGAGACAGATTAGAGGCAGGAAACAGGATAAAGATGGTAGAAAACAAGAAAGATTAGAGATAGAAAATGGGAATGAAAAGAGCAAGAAAATGGGAATGAAGAGAGCAAGAAAATGGGAATGACAAGAGATAAAAAAATGGAAAAGATAAGAGGTCAAAAATAGAAAAAATAAAAGATAAGAGACATTATAAGACAGCACTAGAAGATGTAATATATGAGTATTTACAAGACAGTACTAGAAAATGTAATACATGAGTCATTACAAGATAGTACTAGAAAATGTAATACATGAGTCAATACAAGACAGTGCTAGAAATTGTAATACATGAGTCATTACAAGACAGTACTAGAAAATGTAATACATGAGTCAATACAAGACAGTACTAGAAAAGTTAATACATGAGTCATTACAAGACAGTACTAGAAAATGTAATACATGAGTTATTACAAGACAGTACTAGAAAATGTAATATACGAGTCATTACAAGACAGCACTAGAAAAGTTAATACATGAGTCATTACAAGACAGCACTAGAAAAGTTAATACATGAGTCATTACAAGACAGTACTAGAAAAGTTAATATATGAGTCATTACAAGACAGTACTAGAAAAGTTAATACATGAGTCATTACAAGACAGTACTAGAAAAGTTAATACATGAGTCATTACAAGACAGTACTAGAAAAGTTAATACATGAGTCATTACAAAAACAGTACTAGAAAATGAAAGACATGAGACATTACAAAACAGCAATAAACATAAGACATGAGTCATTACAAGACAGCAATAAACATAAGACATGAGTCATTACATGACAGCAGTAGATAAACATAAGACAAGAGACATTACAAGACAGCAATAAATAAGCATAAGACATGAGTCATTACATGACAGCAGTAGGTAAACATAAGACATAAGTCATTACATGATAGCAGTAGGTAAACATAAGACATAAGTCATTACATGACAGCAGTAGGTAAACATAAGACATGAGTTATTACATGACAGCAGTAGGTAAACATAAGACATGAGTCATTACATGACAGCAGTAGGTAAACATAAGACATAAGTCATTACATGACAGCAGTAGGTAAACATAAGACATAAGTCATTACATGACAGCAGTAGATAAACATAAGACATAAGTCATTACATGACAGCAGTAGATAAACATAAGACATGAGTCATTACATGACAGCAGTAGGTAAACATAAGACATCGTCATTGCAAGACAGCAATCTAAATTCATCATCATGTGCCATACCGGTTGGCGTAGGCGATCATGTCCTTCCACAATCTTCTATCTACAGTGCATCGTATCAGTTCTGTTGTTGGCTGTTTTCCATGCCATGACACCAAGCTATCCAGTATTTTCTCTCTTTGTCATCTGCGATCTCTCTTTCCTTCTTTTTTGCCAGTTGTAACCAAGTATTCCAATGTTCCTCTTCTCATGATGTGCCCGAAAAATGTTGATTGTTTCTCTCTGATGTTTTTTAGGAGCTCCATTTTTGTGTTGGCCTCTTTGAGAACTTCCTCATTGGTCTTTTTAGCTGTCCAGGGAACTTTCAACATTCTTCTGATAAATACCATCTCTGTGGCCCATCTTTTCATTTGTTTGTCTACTGTAAAATATAAGACACCACAGAGCAGCAATAGATAAATGTAAAATATAAGACACCACAGAGCAGCAATAGATAAATGTAAAATATGAGACACCACAGAGCAGCAATAGATAAATGTAAAATATGAGACACCACAGAGCAGCAATAGATAAATGTAAAATATGAGACACCACAGAGCAGCAATAGATAAATGTAAAATATGAGACACCACAAAGCAACAATAGATAAGAGACACTCCAAGACAACAACTGACATACATAAAATACTAATCACAGCACAAGATAACAATAGATAAACAAATGATCTGAGACATAATCGGACAGCATACACAATTCCTAAGACAGAGTCAGCACATCAGAAACTGTCTTACATTGCTGATGATCAGGTACATGATAGTCTTGGGGACAAGGTCTCGTTGTGTCTTGTTAACAATCTTCAAGTAGGAGTCAACAAGGTTTCTGATTGTCTCCACCTGCCTCTCTAGCTGCGGGTCCATGGAGGCATAGTCTTCTTTGGACTGTTCAGGGGTTTAAGTTCAAATAAATATATAGCATGCCTAACAAAAATAGACTCTGTGTTCAATGTCATGAATTCAAGACAAATATAGAGATAAGAGAAAGAGTTATTGAGTAATTTGCGGGTCATCATCATTGCACTCCAAACATGTCCATAGGTGCTCAGATCCCCTCCTCAGCAAGTCTCGAAGCGTCCAGCGACTGACGACTCCAGTTCTGTGTTGGGTGATAAGTATTCTTACACGCCCACTATGTTTCTCATTGTTGGCTGTGTCCATCTTAACTCCTCATCTCTTTCATTCAAAGGAGTGACGTGGATTTGTGGTTGACAAAGTCCTGTGGCCTTCCCACTTCTTGGAGGGCATTGATGATATATGCCCGATCCATTGGTTGACCATTTACAACGACAGCGCAGCTAGCCAACCGACCACATTATTTTTTTTCTTTTTTTAAGGATGGGCTCATCAGCCCTGGCTGACACACACCCTCATTGAGTGCCGTCTCCGCATCGAAGGTTGGCTACCAAGGAGCGCCATTCCATTCTGTTTCCTGCTTTGATGGTGCAGATTGCCATAGGCTGACTTGTCCATCTTTTGATGTTACTCGTCCATGTTAGTCTTGGTCTGCCTCTGCCTCTTTTACCTTGTATTTTCCCTTCTAATATTACTTTTATTAGACTGTTGTGTCTTTTAACATGACCAAAAAATTTTATTTGTCTTGCTCTAATTACATCCATTGGTTGACCATTTACAACAACAGCGCAGCTAGCCAACCTGTCAGCTCTTTCATTTCCCCGTACTCCCACATGACCAGAGACGTAGACAAAGGTGATCATATATATTTTTTACTTTTGCAATAATTCTACCCATTGAATGCATATCCAATGATCTCATCTACAATTTGGAAAAGAGAATGGGATTGTGTTGACAAGAGACAAGAGAATTTCAAAACATGCTCTTCTATGGGAAACATCAATACACAGAAACAGAGGAAAAGAGGCAGCAAAAAAACACTTACAAGAGAAGCAAAGTTGACAGGCACTGACTCATTGGATAAACTCAAACACCTCGTCAAGAATAGAGTTAGATGGCAAAAAAAACAAAAACAATCGCCATGTGACATTCAGTGGCACTGGGTGGATCTAGAGAGATCAAGAGAGAGATATCAAAGTATACTATTATAATTATTTGTTGCTTCTATTGGCATATGCCAGATTTGACATCTCTGGCAAAGTCTCAAGGGGTTGAATTTTGCATGAATATCGCTTTTTTCTATTTCCTACACCAGATGTGTGCTCATCTGTCCTAGATGTGTATTCAGGTGTCCCAGATGTGTGTTCAGGTGTCCCAGATGTGTGCTCATCTGTCCCAGATGTGTGTTCAGGTGTCCCAGATGTGTGCTCATCTGTCCTAGATGTGTATTCAGGTGTCCCAGATGTGTGTTCAGGTGTCCCAGATGTGTGCTCATCTGTCCTAGATGTGTGTTCAGGTGTCGCATATGTGTGCTCATCTGTCCCAGATGTGTGCTCAGGTGCCCCAGATGTGTGTTCAGGTGTCCCAGATGTGTGCTCAGGTGTCCCACATGTGTGCTCAGGTGTCCCTCGTCATTGAGACAGATATTCTCTGACTTCTGAGGTATTATAATTACTTTATTTTCTACGAGAGAACTTTTGTCTTGCTCTTTGTTTCATCATTTGCCTTTGAGCATTGAAAGAGTTTACTGCATTTTGCTGTTCTGTTGGCCTATCCTGCTGTCATGTTTCCCAATTTTATGATATTCCATTGGCAGGGTGGGCTCATTCTGTGGTTAGTGAGCTAGCCTACTAAGGACAAGAGGTCGGGTTCAATTCTGATCGATGGCCTCCAGGTTCACCCAGCCTTAAATGGGTACCGGATTTTTTTTATGAGAGAATAAAGCGGCACGGGCATAATACCGACCCCCCACCCCAAAAATCATGTGTTAAAGATCTATCAAAATTATGTGTTAAAGATCTATCAAAATCATGTGTTAAAGATCTATCAAAATCATGTGTTAAAGATCTATCAAAATCATGTGTTAAAGATCTATCAAAATCATGTGTTAAAGATCTATCAAAATCATGTGTTAAAGATCTATCAAAATCATGTGTTAAAGATCTATCAAAATTATGGTGACTAACACCATGATCCCTATATGCCACTTGGCATGACAGAGCTCTTTACTTTTGTTCACCCATCTTTAAATGGCTACATGTTTTTTTCCTGAGAAAGTAAAGCGGCACAAGCGTAATACCGACCACATTATTTTTTTTCTTTTTTTAAGGATGGGCTCATCAGCCCTGCTGACACACACCCTCATTGAGTGCCGTCTCCGCATCGAAGGTTGGCTACTATGGAGCGCCATTCCACTCTGTCTCTTGCTTTGATGGTGCAGATTGCCATAGGCTGACTTGTCCATCTTTTGATGTTACTCGTCCATGTTAGTCTTGGTCTGCCTCTGCCTCTTTTACCTTGTATTTTCCCTTCTAATATTACTTTTATTAGACTGTTGTGTCTTTTAACATGACCAAAAAATTTTATTTGTCTTGCTCTAATTACATCCATTGGTTGACCATTTACAACAACAGCGCAGCTAGCCAACCTGTCAGCTCTTTCATTTCCCCGTACTCCCACATGACCAGAGACGTAGACAAAGGTGATCATATATATTTTTTACTTTTGCAATAATTCTACCCATTGAATGCATATCCAATGATCTCATCTACAATTTGGAAAAGAGAATGGGATTGTGTTGACAAGAGACAAGAGAATTTCAAAACATGCTCTTCTATGGGAAACATCAATACACAGAAACAGAGGAAAAGAGGCAGCAAAAAAACACTTACAAGAGAAGCAAAGTTGACAGGCACTGACTCATTGGATAAACTCAAACACCTCGTCAAGAATAGAGTTAGATGGCAAAAAAAACAAAAACAATCGCCATGTGACATTCAGTGGCACTGGGTGGATCTAGAGAGATCAAGAGAGAGATATCAAAGTATACTATTATAATTATTTGTTGCTTCTATTGGCATATGCCAGATTTGACATCTCTGGCAAAGTCTCAAGGGGTTGAATTTTGCATGAATATCGCTTTTTTCTATTTCCTACACCAGATGTGTGCTCATCTGTCCTAGATGTGTATTCAGGTGTCCCAGATGTGTGTTCAGGTGTCCCAGATGTGTGCTCATCTGTCCCAGATGTGTGTTCAGGTGTCCCAGATGTGTGCTCATCTGTCCTAGATGTGTATTCAGGTGTCCCAGATGTGTGTTCAGGTGTCCCAGATGTGTGCTCATCTGTCCTAGATGTGTGTTCAGGTGTCGCATATGTGTGCTCATCTGTCCCAGATGTGTGCTCAGGTGCCCCAGATGTGTGTTCAGGTGTCCCAGATGTGTGCTCAGGTGTCCCACATGTGTGCTCAGGTGTCCCTCGTCATTGAGACAGATATTCTCTGACTTCTGAGGTATTATAATTACTTTATTTTCTACGAGAGAACTTTTGTCTTGCTCTTTGTTTCATCATTTGCCTTTGAGCATTGAAAGAGTTTACTGCATTTTGCTGTTCTGTTGGCCTATCCTGCTGTCATGTTTCCCAATTTTATGATATTCCATTGGCAGGGTGGGCTCATTCTGTGGTTAGTGAGCTAGCCTACTAAGGACAAGAGGTCGGGTTCAATTCTGATCGATGGCCTCCAGGTTCACCCAGCCTTAAATGGGTACCGGATTTTTTTTATGAGAGAATAAAGCGGCACGGGCATAATACCGACCCCCCACCCCAAAAATCATGTGTTAAAGATCTATCAAAATTATGTGTTAAAGATCTATCAAAATCATGTGTTAAAGATCTATCAAAATCATGTGTTAAAGATCTATCAAAATCATGTGTTAAAGATCTATCAAAATCATGTGTTAAAGATCTATCAAAATCATGTGTTAAAGATCTATCAAAATCATGTGTTAAAGATCTATCAAAATTATGGTGACTAACACCATGATCCCTATATGCCACTTGGCATGACAGAGCTCTTTACTTTTGTTCACCCATCTTTAAATGGCTACATGTTTTTTTCCTGAGAAAGTAAAGCGGCACAAGCGTAATACCGACCACATTATTTTTTTTCTTTTTTTAAGGATGGGCTCATCAGCCCTGCTGACACACACCCTCATTGAGTGCCGTCTCCGCATCGAAGGTTGGCTACTATGGAGCGCCATTCCACTCTGTCTCTTGCTTTGATGGTGCAGATTGCCATAGGCTGACTTGTCCATCTTTTGATGTTACTCGTCCATGTTAGTCTTGGTCTGCCTCTGCCTCTTTTACCTTGTATTTTCCCTTCTAATATTACTTTTATTAGACTGTTGTGTCTTTTAACATGACCAAAAAATTTTATTTGTCTTGCTCTAATTACATCCATTGGTTGACCATTTACAACAACAGCGCAGCTAGCCAACCTGTCAGCTCTTTCATTTCCCCGTACTCCCACATGACCAGAGATGTAGACAAAGGTGATCATATATATTTTTTACTTTTGCAATAACTCTACCCATTGAATGCATATCCAATGATCTCATCTACAATTTGGAAAAGAGAATGGGATTGTGTTGACAAGAGACAACAAGAGAATTTCAAAACATGCTCTTCTATGGGAAACATCAATACACAGAAACAGAGGAAAAGAGGCAGAAAAAAAAAACACTTACAAGAGAAGCAAAGTTGACAGGCACACACACCCTACAAGAAGGAAAACTCTAATGTCAAACCAAGATCCAGTTTCCTGAAGACAGAGTGTGTCAGCCACAGCACAGTTTTGGGACAAATCAGGACAAACGTTTATATATGTGTAACAACCATGCAACCAGCCTATCTTGTGTCATGAAGCTGTTCCTACACCCTTTAGGTAGCTGAGTTGGCCATGTGCTCTAGCGTTTGGTTCTTGTGGCAAGGCGCTGTGCCGAGGCTTCGGACCATCTATTGCTCATCAAATACAAGTAACGATGATGACCATAATATATACTTTACATATATATGACCTTTGGTGTCTTCAAAACTATTGTTAGAAAGAAATAATGATTTCCAGTAGCTTGGTAATATATTTGTGTCTTATGTTCGACGCTGTTTTACTGAGTCGCTTTTCTTATGACTGAATCTGTGAATATTTAATAGCAGATGGGATCACAGAATGATAGAACAAAGAAGTATGTGTTAGCACTCGGAAAAATTGACAGACAAACAACAATAGAAAAAAACGAAGAACAATATATAGTCCGAAGTGGGATCGAACCCGTACTCAGTGGCACCGCGCCTTGCCACGAGAAGCCGAACGCTTGGCACACTACCACGCAGCCAACTAAAAAATTGGCTATTGCAGTAGTGTCTTACACGATGACGTTCTCAATGACTATAGCATAGGGTAACGATCACAGACCGGAAATAAATTGTATATTTGTACTTTCCTATTAATGCAAGTATCTCCCAGTAGGGCTGAATACTTGTGTTGTAGACAAACATTTATTGGACGAAACAGCACGAATAGTAGTTCCCAGTGTTTATATACTGGGTACAAATAATAATACATAAATATTATTATATGGGGAACTTCCATTTTCAATTTTTTAGTTGGCTGCGTGGTAGTGTGCCAAGCGTTCGGCTTCTCGTGGCAAGGCGCGGTGCCACTGAGTACGGGTTCGATCCCACTTCGGACTATATATTGTTCTTCGTTTTTTTCTATTGTTGTTTGTCTGTCAATTTTTCCGAGTGCTAACACATACTTCTTTGTTCTATTATTCCCTATTATCGCCTCGGAAGTTCCCCATATAATAATATTTATGTATTATTATTTGTACCCAGATCACAGAATGAACAAGAAGATGTATTTGTGGTGCCTGGCCTCATCTCCTTTCTTTTGTGCCTTAGTGGTTAGTCGAAGACCCCAGTATCACTGCAAACAAATTAAAATCCATGATTGCTAAACCGCCCGTACCAATGGAATCATCTGAATTAAAACTCATCTCATTGAAGGATCCAAATAAAGAAAAGCAGCTGCAGTCCCCATCACAGCAGCTACAGCACATGCCAAAAGACATAAGGCCAAGCGGCATGTAAAGTGAACGCAGCTGAACTGTCTTTCATCATACGATATCATCATTCATCGTAAGCAATCAAAACACAATCCGGATGAAAAACACAGCTCACGATGTGCATATAGCACTGAACTCAGTAGCTCCAGCAGCAAGCTGAAAATTAATCTAATTCAGCAATTGTGACTGTAATCTCTAAACCACAATAAACTCACAGTGCTACCCTCCTCTGTGGTGCGTTCTGGGTATACACCAGCACGGAGGAAAGATGCCTTCCAACTGTCAACTTCATCTTGGGAGTCGGCTGATAACTCCAGCTGCTTGTAGTCTTTGTACACATTCCTGCATACAAAGAGAAAAATCTTACATTTAGTTCTTTACTGCTTGACTTGTAAAATCAAAAGGAAGACTATTACATTCAGTTCTATACTGTTTGGATTGTTACGTCATAGGGACAAATCTTACATTTAATTCTTTACTGCTAGGCTTATAAAATCATAGGGACGAATCTTACATTTAATTATTTACTGCTTGGCTTGTAAAGTCATAGAGACGAATCTTACATTTAATTATTTACTGCTAGGCTTATAAAATCATAGGGACGAATCTTACATTTAATTATTTACTATCTATCTATCTATTGACCTTTCGAGCCGTAACCGGCCCATAGGGCGTAGACCAAGATACACCTTCTCCTATATGAATTTTTGTTCTAGCAGTTTTCTTTTAAAGATATTTTATCAAATCTCGCCATCTGTCTCTGTTCTGTGCAAGCAGTTCTATCTCATTGAGGGAGCCGATTCCTGCTGCTCTTGCCTCTCTCATCAATGTTCTTCTCAGTGTCTCCCTGGGTCTTCCTCTTTTTCTTTTACCTGTTGTTTCCCATATGAGGGCTTGCTTTGCTATTCGATTATTATCTCTTCTCATCACATGTCCAACGTATGACCATCGTCTTTTCTTTATTACTGAAGATATTAGTGGTTGATTGGCGATTTCTCTAATTTCCTCGTTTGTTTTGAATTCGTTCCATTCTATACCAAGTATTTTCCTTAGACATTTATTTTCGAATGCGTTCAACTTTGTTTCTATATCTCTTGTTGTTTTCCAGCTTTCACACGCATATGTAAGGGTTGATAGTACATTTGATTTGAATAGCCTAAGTTTTGTGTTTGTGCTAATGAGTTTTGATTTCCACAACTTTTCAAGGCTTCTGAAAGACATTGCTGCTTTAGCCAGTCTGATTCTAATTTCTTTGCTCGTATCCCCTTCTCGATCAATGTGACTTCCAAGATAGATGAAGTGATCGATCTCTTCTACTGGTTTGTTTTCCATGTATATTTTGTCACTTGTTGGAATTAAACTTTTCATGACTTTAGTCTTAATTATTTACTGCTTGGCTTGTAAAGTCATAGGGACGAATCTTACATTTAATTATTTACTGCTAGGCTTATAAAATCATAGGGATGAATCTTACATTTAATTATTTACTGCTTGGCTTGTAAAGTCATAGGGACAAATCTTACATTTAATTATTTACTGCTTGGCTTGTAAAGTCATAGGGACGAATCTTACATTTAATTATTTACTGCTAGGCTTATAAAATCATAGGGATGAATCTTACATTTAATTATTTACTGCTTGGCTTGTAAAGTCATAGGGACGAATCTTACATTTCATTATTTACTGCTTAGCTTGTAAAATCATAGGGACGGATCTTACATTTAATTATTTACTGCTAGGCTTGTAAAATCATAGGGACGAATCTTACATTTAATTATTTACTGCTTGGCTTGTAAAGTCATAGGAACGAATCTTACATTTAATTATTTACTGCTTGGCTTGTAAAATCATAGGGACGAATCTTACATTTAATTATTTACTGCTAGGCTTGTCAAATCATAGGGACGAATCTTACATTTAATTATTTACTGCTTGGCTTGTAAAGTCATAGGGACTAATCTTGCATTTAATTATTTACTGCTTGGCTTGTAAAATCATAGGGACGAATCTTACATTTAATTATTTACTGCTTGGCTTGTAAAGTCATAGGGACGAATCTTACATTTAATTATTTACTGCTTGGCTTGTAAAGTCGTAGGGACGAATCTTACATTTAATTATTTACTGCTAGGCTTGTAAAATCAAGGGATGAATATCACATTTAATTCTTTATTGTTTGGCTTGTAAAGTCAAGGTTTTAGTGGAAATAACTGTAGAAACATCAATAAATTAAAAGCCGTAAAATATTACTCCTGGGTTTTACGCACTGACTACTAGAGTCACGAATTGCAGCCCATGGTACAGAATATGTTAACAAACTACTATTGACCTTTCAAGCTGTGGCCGGTCCATAGGGCATAGACTCAGATACTCTTTCCCTGTTTAGAATTTTCCTTTCTAGCAGTCTCAATCCTTGCAAAGATCTTTTATCAAATCTCGCTATTTGTCTCTGTTCCATGAATGCCAATTAGGGAAAAAGAATTGGGGAAGCCAATTACAGCTGCCTTTGCCTCTCTTATCAAAGTTCTTTTTAATGTTTCTCTGGGTTGGCTTTTTTCTTCCCACCTGTTGTTTCCCCACATGGCTTGCTTTGCTATTTGATTATTATCTCTCCTCATCGTATGCCCAACATATGACCAACGTCTTTTCTTGATTACTGAAGATACTAGTGGTTCATTGGTGATTTCTCTAATTTCCTCATTTGTTTTGAATTCGTTCCACACTATACCAAGTATTTTCCTTAGACATTTATTTTCAAATATGTTCAACTTTGTTTCTATGTCTCTTGTTGATTTCCAGCTCTCGCATGCATACGTAAGGATTGATAGTATGTTTGATTTGAATAGTCTAAGTTTTGTGTTTGTGCTGATGAGTTTTGATTTCCACAGCTTTTCAAGGCTTCTGAAAGATAACTACTCTCCTGGAATTAATGACAATGTTACTAAATTTAATCAAAACTGACATTGCTCGTGACATTTGGCTAAGCAAATAAAACTTTTAAAATGCAAGCGTTTAATTTGAGATATTTCTGGCCAAGCAAAAATTCATTCAGGAAGGAGCTCTGAAGAAAGGGGGGGATGCTGGACATCAGAGATTGGACAGAACTAGACTTTGTGGAGTCCCAGAGAATGGCTGAAGATAGAAATGGAGGAGGTTGACAAAGTCTGTCAGTGGTGCCCCAATCACCTCCAGGTTGACAAAGTCTGTCAGTGGTGCCCCAATCACCCCCGGTTGACAAAGTCTGTTTGTGATGCCCCAATCACCCCCTGGTTGACAAAGTCTGTCAGTGGTGCCCCAATCACCCACTGGTTGACAAAGTCTGTCAGTGGTGCCACAATCACCTCCAGGTTGACAAAGTCTGTCAGTGGTGCCCCAATCACCCCCTGGTTGACAAAGTCTGTCAGTGGTGCCCCAATCACCTCCAGGTTGATAAAGTCTGTCAGTGGTGCCCCAATCACCTCCAGGTTGACAAAGTCTGTCAGTGGTGCCCCAATCACCTCCAGGTTGACAAAGTCTGTCAGTGGTGCCCCAATCACCTCCAGGTTGACAAAGTCTGTCAGTGGTGCCTCAATCACCCCCTGGTTGACAAAGTATGTCAGTAGTGCCCTTAATGACTCCCAGATTGACAAAGTCTGTCAGTGATGCCCCAACAACCCCCAGGTTGACATGTCTGTCGGTAGTTTCCCAACAACCCCTATGTTGATAAGTCTGTCGGTACCCCAATGAATTTCCAGAGTTATTGGGAAGAAGAATAGTTTGAGACAATATATAATTAATTAAATTGACACCTTATGTCAAATGTAACTAAGAAATCTGGCTCATGTAATCTTGTGAAAATAATTGACAAACACCACAACATTGAAATATTAAATTATAACAAAACCATAACAGAATAATTAAGATATAAATAATTATGATTCATACTTTACTTCTCACCTTAAAGAAATAATGTATAACTTGTGTGAATGATGTGTGATATAAAGTCATACCTTTTATTTTATTTATCAACTTAACGAAATTATATCAGCTGTTATAAAACATAAATTCTTATTTTCGTAATCAATATTACATGTGATTAATTGACTGACACACATTCCTAACTATAATTTCATGAATCAAACGTAACACATATTTAACTTAATTTTTTTTAAAAAAGTTAAGTGTCCCCGTCACACCAAGTGGCGTATAGGGAATATGGTGTTAATGACCATAAATTTTACAGACCTTCGGCACATGATTTTTAGGGTAATGTGGTCGGTATTACGCCCGTGCCGCTTCACTTTCCCAGAAAAAAATCCGGTACCCATTTATGGCTAGGTGAACCCGGAAGCCGTCAGTTGGGATTGAACCCTACCCCTTGTCCTTTCTAGTCCAGTTCACTAACCACTGACCTATCGCAGCTCCCATTTAACTTAATTACAGCCCTAAATTCATCAAACTAATATAAATTCATTATACAAACTAATATAAATTAATTAACTGGCACAAAATTTATATCTCTTGTTTTATAATCATATTAATGCATAATTAATTAGCAGACATAGTCAGTATGTCATAACATTTATTTCATTAACCAGATTAATGTGTAATTAATAAACAGACATAATTGCATAACACTTATATCATTCACCAACATCATGCATTAGCAAACATAAACACATAACTTATTTCTTTCATCAAATTAATGTTATTTGCAGCATTCATAATTCTGTATGTATTCTCTTCTCATGTGTAATAATTGTTTATGTGTTTTTTCTTCTGTGTCAACAAATCTTTGTGTATTCTTGACTTTTGTCCAAAAATATCTTTACATATTCTCTACTTTTGTGTCAACAAATCTTTATGTATTATATAATTTTGTGCAAAAAAATCTTCATGTATTCTCCTCTTTTATGTAAAATATGTTAATGTATTCTCCTCTTTTATGTAAAATATGTTAATGTATTCTCCTCTTTTATGTAAAATATGTTAATGTATTCTCTTTTATGTAAAATATGTTAATGTATTCTCCTCTTTTATGTAAAATATGTTAATGTATTCACCTCTTTTATGTAAAATATGTTCATGTATTCTCCTCTTTTATGTAAAATATGTTAATGTATTCTCCCCTTAATAACAAAGCAAGCCTTCATGTGGGAAACAACAGGTAAGAGGAAAAGAGGTAGAACCAGAGAGACACTGAGAAGAACATTGATCAGAGAGGCAAGAGCAGCAGGAATCAGCTCCCTCAATGAAATAGAGCTGCTTGCACAGAACAGAGACAAATGGCGAGATTTGATAAAATATCTTTACAAAGAATTGAAAACTGCTAGAATAAAAATTTAGATAAAAGAAAGAGTATCTGGGTCTATGCCCTATGGGCTGGCTACGGCTCGAAAGGTCAATAGATAGATAGATTCTCCTCTTTTATGTAAAATATGTTAATGTATTCTCCTCTTATGTGCAAAAAATCATGCATTCTCTACTTCTCCTTGGTCATGACATAACAAGACAGTCAGGGTGGACATGTCATTTGGAATCTTGGAGGGGCAGCAACAAATTCTCTACATTATGACTGGTCTGTGTCAAACCTTAGCTGTGCATTCAAAGTCTGTCCCACTCTGCATCTACTCAACAGTTTTCTGTCAGATTGTATTCGATCTCAGAAAAAATTACAAATAAACAACGACAGAAAAAAAATTATATTGTCATTTGCCTATTTGTCATTTTTTCTGAGTGCTGTAAAACATACCTCTTCCTCCTATGATTCGCTGGATTATCGCCTCGGAAGTTTAATAATATTCATTTATTATTATTTGTCTCCTGTGTTTGATCTGTCTTCCTTGGTGAACGTCTTGCCATTGCAGTTATTGTAATGAATTGAGATTACATGTTTGCACATGTATGACTTACACAGCTTTCATTTCCAAGTTCAGTAAAATAAATATATATATATATGGGAAACCTAAAAGGGGAAAGAGAAAAACAGTGGGGAAAAGAGGAAACCCAGTGGGGAAAAGAGGAAACCCGGTGGGGAAAAGAGGAAACCCTGGTGGGGAAAAGAGGAAACCCTGGTGGGGAAAAGAGGAAACCCTGGTGGAGAAAAGAGGAAACCCTGGTGGGGAAAAGAGGAAACCCTGGTGGGGAAAAGAGGAAACCCTAGTGGGGAAAAGAGGAAACCAGTGGGGAAAAGAGGAAACCCTGGTGGAAGAAATGAGGAAACCCTAGTGGGGAAAAGAGGAAACCCAGTGGCGAAAAGAGGAAACCTGGTGGGGGAAAGGAGAAAACCCGATGTTGAAAAGAAGAAACCCAGTATAACCCCAAGTGTGGTATACAGGATATAGTGTCAGTGTTCATATTTTCGTGGCTAGACCTGTCTGACCTGACCAAATCAGGGGAGAATAGAACAGAGGAACTGTTACTTGAAACACAGATAAGAGGTGACAAAGGAGTTTTTGGGTGGGGGGGGGGGAGACAAGGTCATTGTCAGTGCATTGGAGTTTGTGCAGGTGAGCTGTAGTAACTTCGCTAGTACGTGGTGAGAGTGTTTCATGCCAGGGAACATGCTGAGGTGGGGGTGTGAGCACTATGGAGTTGTCTGTTGTGCAAAGATTGTGATCTGTCAACTAAACTAAACTAAACTAAAGTAAACTAAACTAAACTAAACTAAACTAAACTAAACTAAACTAAACTAAAGTAAACTAAACTAAACTAAACTAAACTAAACTAAACTAAACTAAACTAAAGTAAAGTAAACTAAACTAAACTAAATTAAAATAAAATAAACTAAACTAAACTGACCAATTGCACATTGTTGGGATATGTGGTTAGCCCAAGGTAAGGACATCTTTCTTTCCCTGACAAAAGTCTCTGGTACTTAAACGAACTTAGAAACAAAATCGGCCAGAAAAGTAAACCTGACTTCTTGACCTCAATAAAATAATCAATCCTTTAAGCCCCTGTTTTGAGCATCAGGCGTGGGCAAGGTCTTTCCAGCGTCCTCTGCCTTTAACATTTTTTCTACTTCTTTCCACGTTACGCCAATATCCTTTAAGGCTTCCATAACTTCTCTTCTCCATGGTTTCCTGGGTTAGACATTGGATCACACTACTCAAAGATCATCATCATCGAGTGCCATCTCCGCAATGAAGGTTGGCTATCATGGATTGCCATTCCACTCTGTTTCTTGCTTTGATGGTGCAGGTTGTCATAGATTGACTTGTCCATCTCTTGATGTTACTCGTCCATGTTAGTCTTGGTCTGCCTCTGCCTCTTTTATCTTGTATGTTCCTTTCAAATATTACTTTTAGTAGGCTGTTGTGTCTTTTAACGTGCCCCAAAAATTTCATTTCATTTTCATAATAGTTCTCTTTTTATTTTTAATTGTTTTAAACCTTCATGGTTTGTTTTCTTTTCTTTCCATCCAATTCTACCTATTCTTCTATAATTCCACATTTCAAAAGCTTCAATTTTCTGTTCTGTTTTCTTGTCTAATGTCCATGTTTCTGCACCATATAGGAATATTGAG
This sequence comes from Megaustenia siamemsis, assembly GCA_032433765.1. Classification (NCBI taxonomy): domain Eukaryota; kingdom Metazoa; phylum Mollusca; class Gastropoda; order Stylommatophora; family Ariophantidae; genus Megaustenia; species Megaustenia siamemsis. The sequence continues at coordinate 32,507,238 of JAVIAB010000159.1, read as the reverse complement.
AAGATGTAACATTTTGCTATTCTTAGTTTCAGCCCTGATGTTATATGTTTTGTTGTTAGTATATTTTTCGTGGCATTAAAATTACTTTTTGCCATACCTATTCTTTTGTTTATTTCAATTTTACATTTTCCATCATTGGTTATAGTATGTCCCAGGTAGTTGTAGCTCTGGACTGTCTCCAGATGTATTCCCTCCACTGTGATATGTAATTGTAGGTCTTGAGAATAAAGACCAGAGGAGGGTAAAGCCATGAAAAAAACTATGAATACCAAATGCAAACTTCTCACCACCTATGGTGCATTTCACACCTGGTCTCTTCTTTTCCACAGGCCGATGTGTTACCTGTATAGATGATCCAGTGCCCCCACTCCCCCTTCTTCTTCTACCTTTTTAGCTCCCAGTGGAGCATAGATCTTCAACAAACATTTTCCAAGTCGTTCTGTTTTTTGCCATTCTTTTAAGAACATTTCATGTCTTCCCCATCATCTTCATCTCTGCTTCTATCTGTCTTCTCCAAGAATACCTTGGTCTTCCTCTTTGTCTTTTCCCCTGGGGATTCCAAAAAGGGCCTGTTGTGTAATACTCTCAGTTGGCTTCCGCAGAGTGTGTCCTATCCAGCGCCATCATCATCGTTGTATCTCTTTATCCACTGGTATTTGGCTGGTACATTTCCATAATTCCATGTTAGTGATTTTGTCCTGCCATTTCCATCCTTTTATTCCGCGTAAGCATCCATTAATGAAAGTCTGTATCTTCATGATTGTAAATTTTGTTGTTCTCCATGTTTCACAGCCATAAAACAGGACCGACTTAACATTTGAGTTGAAAATTTTTATTTTTGTATTTAATATAATTTCTTTGGACTTCCATATGTTTCCCAGTGCAACGAAAGCTTCTCTTGCTTTTGATATCCTTATTTTGGTATCATTTTCTGTTCCTCCCTCTTTATCTATATTACTGCCCAGATATATGTAAGATTGTACAGTAGAGACTAGTTGTCTAGTAGAGGTACTTCTAATTTTATTAAATTCCTCGCCTCCCCCCTCCCCTTTTAACTCCCCAATCATTTGGCCACTTTCAACAGAATAGTTCCCCTTGAAACTACTTTCTGGCAATGTTCAAACCTTTGCACAAACATTGTTAATAATTGAAACATTGAAGTATAGATCATGATTAAAGTGAATAAGTTAAATATGAAACTATGGTTAACGCAGTATAACAGAATTTGCACATGATGTTTTCAAAATGCCAGAAGTATTTGTCTGGAGTTTCAGAACTAGAATACCTGAAGGTGATCAGTCTTAATCTACTGGTCTGTCTTCTCTACACTTTTCTGTCTTCTCTACACTTTTCTGTCTTCTCCACACTTTTCTGTCTTCTCTACACTTTTCTGTCTTCTCTACACTTTTCTGTCTTCTCCACACTTTTCTGTCTTCTCCACACTTTTCTGTCTTCTCCACACTTTTCTGTCTTCTCCACACTTTTCTGTCTTCTCTACACTTTTCTGTCTTCTCCACACTTTTCTGTCGTCTCCACACTTTTCTGTCTTCTCCACACTTTTCTGTCTTCTCTACACTTTTCTGTCTTCTCTACACTTTTCTGTCTTCTCTACACTTTTCTGTCTTCTCCACACTTTTCTGTCTTCTCTACACTTTCTGATAGGTCCCATCCAGTAACTTTATAGCTTTTATCCACCATCTGGCACTTAGTCAAAAGCAGTGAATCAATTGGTTTCTGATTAGATCCAAGATGGTGAATATGTTTTCCTCCCGCCTGGTATAGAACCATTGATCAGAGATTTAACAAGCTGCTATCGTAAAAACACTTTTGTTAATGAAACATAGACCTGATACAGAGACGAATGGTGAGATTTGATAAAAGATCTTTACAAGGATTGAAAACTGCTAAAATAACAATTTAGATAGGAGAAAGAGTATTTGGGTCTATGCCCTATGGGCCCACTATGGTTCGAAAGGTCAAAAGATAGATAGATGGTGAATCAACCATTTCTCATTGTCTTTGAAGATGCCAGGATTAAATGGTCACTGTGGCCGATAGCTGAAATTCCTCCACACCTACTTGAACTAAATTTCCAGCCTTATATATTACCTTGCAATTACCTGGATATTACCTTGCAATTACCTGGATATTACCTTGCAATGAGAACCTCACACTTAGATTCACTTAGAATCTATTTATCTGTATACTGAACTTTCGAGCCGTAACTGGCCCACAGAGCATAGACTCAGATACTCTTTCCCTGTTTCAAAATTTTCTTTCTAGCAGTCTCAATCCTTGCAAAGATCTTTTATCAAATCTTGCCATTTGTCTTTGTTCTGTGCAAGCATCTTGAATCTCAGCAGCTGATTCCTGTCGGAATGTGTAACATTAATTCTAATGCTGTTAAAATCTATTGTCAACTGAAAATTACTTCACACCTACTGCCTTGGTCTCCAGTCATCTGCTGTAACCTAAATTCAAACCCCCTGGAAGAAAGGCATTACTGGATAGTTCTATAGAACGATTTTCCTAAAGAAGTCCTTGTAAAAGCCCTTTGAATCTTTAATGTTGTTGAAAGTATTAACACTTGTTACACGTCATGAAACAGAGGCCACATTGTTACATGAATCTTGAGTTACTGAGCAGAGGCCACATTGTTACATGAATCTTGAGTTATTGAGCAGAGGCCACATTGTTACATGAATCTTGAGTTACTGAGCAGAGGCCACATTGTTACATGAATCTTGAGTTATTGAGCAGAGGCCACATTGTTACATGAATCTTGAGTTATTGAGCAGAGACCACATTGTTACATGAATCTTGAGTTACTGAGCAGAGGCCACATTGTTACATGAAAATTGAGTTATTGAGCAGAGGCCACATTGTTACATGAATCTTGAGTTATTGAGCAGAGGCCACATTGTTACATGAATCTTGAGTTATTGAGCAGAGGCCACATTGTTACATGAATCTTGAGTTACTGAGCAGAGGCCACATTGTTACATGAAAATTGAGTTATTGAGCAGAGGCCACATTGTTACATGAATCTTGAGTTATTGAGCAGAGGCCACATTGATACATGAATCTTGAGTTACTGAGCAGAGGCCACATTGTTACATGAAAATTGAGTTATTGAATAGAGGCCACATTGTTACATGAAAATTGAGTTATTGAGCAGAGGTCACATTGTTACATGAATCTTGAGTTATTGAGCAGAGGCCACATTGTTACATTAATCTTGAGTTACTGAGCAGAGGCCACATTGTTACATGAATCTTGAGTTATTGAGCAGTGGCCACTATGTTACATGAATATTGAGTTATTGAGTTATTTGTGGGTCATCATCACTGCACTCCGGACATGTCTATAGGTGCTCAGATCCTCTCCTCAGCAAGTCCTGCAGTGTCCAGCGACTGATGACTCCAGTTCTGAGTTGGTTGATTAGAGTTCTTATACACCCACTAAGTTTCTCGTTTCTGGCTGTGCCCATCTTAACTCCCATCTCTTTCACCCGAAAGAGTGATGTAGACTCATGGTTGTTGAAGTCCTGTGCCCTTCCCACATCTTGGAGGGCATTGATGATGTAGTCCTGCATGTCCAGGGACGTAGAACAAAGGTGACCCTATGTATTTTTACCTCTGCAATGACTCTACCTGCGCACAGAGCCTGCCTCCACTTTTCTGAATCCAGAGTTTTCTGTACCATGGAAATTATAGAACCTGCAGAAAAGATTGTCTTATTTGCCAAATACCCACAATTTTAAAAATATGGTATTGGGCTTGTCTGCAGCTACAAATGAAAACTACAGAAGAAGGCTGTGGACTAAATGAGGCCTTCGGTTCATAGGTTGGACCACAATGCTCTAAATCATAGATGGAACTCCTTCTTTATTTGCACCCCCACATCACACGGCATGATGAACCCCCTTTACTAGACACACCTACCTGGATGAAGGGTTATAGAGCGCAAACAGATTCTTTGACTGTAAAAATCCACCTTCAAGGTCTCGAACCTGCAACCCTTCCAGAGATAACATGTAGCGCTTCTCTTTCTCCTAGTCACACAATGGGAGAGTGGGTACATCACCACAGGGGAAACAGACAACAACAAAATAAGGATGCAGGAAGCAAATGAAAAAAGGAAGGGAAAGAAAAACAGATGGCAATAAACTCAGGGCAATATTCTACAACAGAAATATTAATCCTAGATTATGAAGTGAATCTGTGACTGATGTGTTTACGATACCGTAGGAAAAATTACTACCACTTAATTGTAACAATAGGAGCTCTAAAAATAGTGTTTTCTTTGAACTTCTTGACACACAGCTGTGTGTTTACAATAGGACAGATACAGGGAACTCAGATTTCCTCTCCAGTTGATTTATGATCTGAATTTGACTTCAGGGGTTGGAAATGTTACAATGTATATCGGTACAGATACTGTAAGTTCATCAGTATGTTCGGCTACCTCACAGCATTATTCGCTGCATTTATACAAGTTAAAAAGAGTTGTATGATGCCAGCCGATGACCGAGGGAAGTGGTAAATTAGAAGGTACACAGAGGGGGGTAATATTTGGACACTGCAAAATGTCAAATTTGGAAGAATTTGTGTTTTGATGCAGTAATTTTTACAATGGTATCGTAATCTTGGATTAAACATGAAATAATTCACACTTTTAAGGATATGTGAAGGCATATATGGGAGTATGGGGAATAAAAATGCTATCATTTCCCAAAGTTCACATATGTTGAAAATCTTAGCTGAAGTTTAATTATGACTCATATGTTTTGTTGTAGTAACTTTGGAAAATTCAGCATTTTTAATCAAACAGCCTAGAAGAATGGTAGGATGCATGTCAGTGAGACCTTACAGAGTGTTCAGGTAAGAGATCGGGGTAGAGTGCTATGATGAAAGTCACAGGAACAAAAAATATAACTGGAAATTTGGAATTAAATACACTTTTGGGGGGGGGGGGGGAATAAGAGTTAAACTAAAAATAAAAACCTGACTGTTACGTCATTATTTCATTTCTGGGGACTCTCATGGGGTTTAAGAATGATTAGTTATTCATTAATAACTTTAAAAATATGATTTCCACAGTCCTGTTGTTGCAATGTATGCTTTTTCTAATATCTATAACTGGAGGCTCCGTGGCTGAGTGGTTAGTTTACTCGCTTCCTGATCAGGAGACTCCAGGCTCAATTCCCAGAAGTGGCAGATTTTTTTTTTGGAATCAAAATGGCTCCAAAGCAGACCCAACCACCTAAAAAAGGGTACCAGAGATTTTTCAAGGAAGTAAAGGTGATCTAGCATGATACCGGCCACATCACTCAAAGATTTGCTGAAAAATAAGGTCGCTAATACCATATTCCAAACAATATCTCTGTCCCAAATATTTGTAACAATGACTTCTCCTCCAAAGTGCCATGTTGACTGATGTAGACAATCATACCTTTCCACAATTTCCGGTCTGCAATTTTATATCTAGATGTGGGGACTCGTTGGTCTCGCGGCAAGCCGGTTGTGGGTTCAAATTCCAGCTACACCGGTTCTATCTATTGACCTTTCGAGCCGCAACCGGCCCATAGGGCGTAGACCAAGATACACCTTCTCCTATATGAATTTTTGTTCTAGCAGTTTTCTTTTAAAGATATTTTATCAAATCTCGCCATCTGTCTCTGTTCTGTGCAAGCAGTTCTATCTCATTGAGGGAGCCGATTCCTGCTGCTCTTGCCTCTCTCATCAATGTTCTTCTCAGTGTCTCCCTGGGTCTTCCTCTTTTTCTTTTACCTGTTGTTTCCCATATGAGGGCTTGCTTTGCTATTCGATTATTATCTCTTCTCATCACATGTCCAACGTATGACCATCGTCTTTTCTTTATTACTGAAGATATTAGTGGTTGATTGGCGATTTCTCTAATTTCCTCGTTTGTTTTGAATTCGTTCCATTCTATACCAAGTATTTTCCTTAGACATTTATTTTCGAATGCGTTCAACTTTGTTTCTATATCTCTTGTTGTTTTCCAGCTTTCACACGCATACGTAAGGGTTGATAGTACATTTGATTTGAATAGCCTAAGTTTTGTGTTTGTGCTAATGAGTTTTGATTTCCACAACTTTTCAAGGCTTCTGAAAGACATTGCTGCTTTAGCCAGTCTGATTCTAATTTCTTTGCTCGTATCCCCTTCTCGATCAATGTGACTTCCAAGATAGATGAAGTGATCGATCTCTTCTACTGGTTTGTTTTCCATGTATATTTTGTCACTTGTTGGAATTAAACTTTTCATGACTTTAGTCTTTTCATGATTGACCTCAAGCCCAATTTTGCTGGCTATTGAACATAACACCGGTTGGGATTTTTAATTATGATTTCTTTCTGCGGCAACTACCCCTGGTCTCAGCAGCGAGGCCCGGCTTGAAGCATCAATTACTCATAGACAGAAAAAATATGAGTACCTCCGAAGACAGTGTTATCTGCCTGTACGGTGAGGGACCCCTGTGCACATGGCTGCCAGGGAAAAATGGATTAACACGCAAAATTCAGTTCCAAGCCTCTAGGGACTTTGCCAGAGGTGAAAGCTGGCGAACGAAAAAAAAAAAAAAAAAAAATATCTAGATCGTCTTTTTCTTTTTAGCGTCCCCCCACTTAGAGGTGTGGGTGTGTTGTATTGCTACATTATAGCATCGCAGCGATATCTTTTGGCCCAACACATCTGTTTTCTACAAGGGTAGATTTGCATCATAAATTTTGCCTGGGCAGCAGACATTTTTGGCCTACTCTTTTAGACTTTTAACTGCTAAGAGTTTTTTTACATGTGCCAAGTACACACGGGATCCCCTGTTTCTTTGCCGTTATCCAAGAAAGCCAGACAGTGGACTTCACCACCCAGAGACCAGGGAAGCTGTGATAGCTCAGTGGTTAGTGAACTGGACTACAAAGGACAAGGTGTAGGGTTTGATCTCAAACGACGGCTTCCGGGTTCACCCAGGGTACCAGATTTTTTTCTGGGAAAGTAAAGAGGCACGGGCATAATACAACCACATTACCCCAAAAATCATGTGCTGGAGGTCTGTAAAATTTATGGTCACTAACACCAAACAAAACCGAAGTAATGGCAATAGCGAGAAAGAAAGAAAAACTAAACATCATAATAGATAATACAACTCTGAAGCAAGTAGACAATTTTAAATATCTGGGTAGCATGTTAACACAAGACAATAACCAAGAGACAGAGATAGATATAAGGTGTAACATAGCATGCCAAGTTATAGGCCAAGTATCAACACTATTGAAAAACAAAGCAATAACTACGGAAGCAAAAAGGGCAATATACAAATCAATTTTTCTACCAACTCTGTGCTATCAGTGCCAGAATTGGATGCTGAACTCTAGAACAATAAGAAAGATAACGTCCACCGAATGAAATGTGTCAGAAGAATGACAGGAAACAGTTTAAGGGACAGAGTAAGAAACACCGACTTGAGGAAGAAACTCTAAATTGAACCAGCCATCAAATACATAAAGAAACAACAGATAAATTGGTTCAGCCACATAACAAGACAAAAGAACTAACAATGACTCAAAGAGCCATAAACAAACGCTACGAAAACGCCAGATTAAGAGGAAGACCGAGAAAGAGATGGATAAAGGGAATACTAGAGTCACTAGAGGGATAACACCAGAAGAGGCCAAAAGAAGAGCAAAGAATCGCAGATTGTATCTCCCCTCGACGCCAACGGCAATGGAGGAAGGATAGAAGAAGAAGAAGAAGAAGATGAAACACCATATTCCCTATACGCCACTTGGCGTGACTGGGGGGGGGCTCTTTACTTTTACCTTTTTTTAACCAGGAAACCAGGGGAGAGCACCCGTGAAAAAAGCCACAGATTCAAAGTGAAAAATGTCACCTGCCATTGGTGGGATTCAAACCTGACCTTTCTTGTCCAGAAATTGACATGTTTCCACTAGACCACGCAGCACCACCCAGTTTTCTATCAATTCTGCTGGGGACTATCTTCCATACCATCATGTAATGCATTCCAGCTTCCATCTTTTACTAACATGTTCAAATAAGGTTGACTGTCTTTTGTAATATCTGATAGAAAACTTTTTGATCTATAGATCTCACAAAGAATATATTTATCGATCTCTTTAGTTTAAAATGGTATCACTAACAATATAAAGCTTTGATGTCACTGATTCTCAAAACAAAATTCTCAACAAATTTGATATAAAATATATGCACTGACTTCTAACTCTAAGCACCGAAACCACAAAAGAATGCATAATTTACCACTTCCAAATTTAAAACTTCCACATATAAAATAATCTTTCTAAACTTCCACATATAATATAATCTTGCTAAACTTCCACATATAAATAATCTTGCTAAACCTCCACATATAATCTTGCTAAACCTCCACATATAATATAATCTTGCTAAACTTCCACATATAACATAACCTTGCTAAAATTCCACATATAGATAATCTTGCTAAACTTTCACATATAAATAATCTTGCTAAACTTCCACATATAATATAATCTTGCTAAACTTCCACATATACCATAATCTTGTTAAAATTCCGCATATAGATAATCTTGCTAAACTTCCACATATAAATAATCTTGCTAAACTTCCACATATAAATAATCTTGCTAAACATCTACATATAAATAACCTTGCTAAACTTCCACATATAAATAATCTTGCTAAACTTCCACATATAAATAATCTTGCTAAACTTCCACATATAAATAACCTTGCTAAACTCCCACATATATATCTTGACCAGTGTTTGCTCCAGTGTGAGAACAAAGCAGCAAATATATCAGCATAAAATTGCAGCTGATGGGATGAGGATGGAACATGTGTCAGGGATAGAGAGCACGAGACAGGGAAGGAACATGGGACACTATTAGGGGATGGAACTACCTGGTTTCCCCATTGTACAATGCAAATCCACACTTCTTGCTCATAAAGCCTTGTTCAGCATCTTTGAGTCTTAGACTGTCTAGCATTAGCATATATTTTTTGTCTCTTTCCTGTCAAGAGCAGATAATTCATCAGTCGGAATCATATTTTAATGCTATGAACTAAGACTGGGCTAAAATTTTAACTGCCGTGACTGAGACTGGCATACATTATTTTTACGGCTCTGTTCTATAAATGGCACAAATTTACTGCAGCTAGTCCCTCTTACCTCCCATCACATACATAGTCTATTCATTCCCATCTTGTGTTAACAGTGTCAAACATGTCTTCTCACAAATAAATATAAAGGGAAGCTAATCACCACAAAAACTGGAGTGACCAGAAGAGACAAAATTAGAAATGATGTGATAAGAGAGAGATTGAGCATTTCATCAAATGTCAACTATATGCAGAGGCAACATATGAAATGGTTTGCTCATATGGAAAGAATGCCAAAAGATTCTAGAAAACTACAAAACATATATTAAAACAAGAGATGACTTGCTTGCATTCACCCGATGACTAAAGGAATAGACTTTGGGCATGGTTGCAATGTTGATTTTATCGCTTGGCAGGAAGAATAGTCAAGGAAGACAGTGGTGCATACGTTATGACCATGAGTATAGCATGATGATGGAGGTGATGGCAGTGACCAGGGCATTCTTCTGGTTAGAGTCACAAGACGTACGTACACTCATGCGTGCATACTGAGTGATTCGATGAGCATGATAAAAAAAAGTGGAGGCAGGCTCTGTATGTAGGTAATGGGTACATGCGGGAGTACAGGGAAATGAAAGAGCAGACAGATTGGCTAGCTGCGTTGTCATTGAAGATGGTCAACCAATGGATTGGGCAGACATCATCAATGCCCTCCGAGATGTGGGAAGGGCACAGAACTTCGACAACCATGAGTCCACATCACTCCTTTGGATGAAAGAGATGGGAGTAAAGATGGGCACAGCCAGAAACAAGAAGCTTAGTAGGCGTGTAAGAAGATTTATCATTCAACACAGAAATGGAGTCGTCAGTCAGTGGACACTTCGGGACTTGCTGAGGAGGGGATCAGAGCACCTATAGACATGTTTGGAGTGCAATGATGATGACCCGCAAATAACTCAATGGTTGCACTGTATTTTGGTTTGTGGGAGAAATGTGATATTTGTGCCTTTCAGCCCACAACATCCGACTTCAGCATGGCATTTTTGAGAACCGGGCTTGTCTTCCCTTTTGATTCTTATTCACTTGGTCAGACTAGACTAGTTAATTTGTTTCTAGAGGCACTGCAGTGAAGTGAAGTGAATAGTTCTGGTTCACCAATCCTGGTGCTAGCATCAGCAATGATTCGCTGACTTCGCTGTTGTTGAGCAACCAATCTTGGTTTGAAACAGGAGTTATTCTTCTTGCAGTGTACCAGTCAAGGCTGTTTAAGCCAACTATGTCCCATTTCTGTCCTGAGTGATCTCCCATTGTCTTTTCTTTCCCCTCGGTGCAACTACTAGGCAGTAGTGGTTTAATTTCTTTCATTATTCTTCCTCATGGATGGAGTTTTAATGGCTCCCATGCAGCACTCATATATACGTCTAAAACGTACTCTCATTCATGTTGAATTCACTTATTCAGTGTTCAATTCTCACTTTCTAAGAGGAATAGGAAAACGTTCTGAAAGAGGACAAAGCAAAAAGAGATCTAATTTCCAATATTAGGAACAAACAATCATCATTTTTTTGGTCATGTAATGAGAAGGGAACAGCTGGAATATATTGTAACAACTGGAAAAATTGAGGGACAAAGAGATAGAGGAAAGCAAAGAGAAAAAATACCAGACAGCTTAAGAGAATGGCTTGGCAGAAGGTCAACAACAGAAATGATAAATAACTGTCGAGATTGAAAATTGTGGAGAGACATGATCACCTACGCCAGCAGGCCCCCGTACTTGATGATGATGATGAAGGGGAATAAGCTTAAGTAAAATACAAGATCGATGGCTTGACAAGCTGTCATTGTAAACAGCATTGTTATGGAAACAGTGCCATAGATTTTAGAACAGCGATCTCTGCAATATGTGCCATTTTGGCACACAATGTTTCTGTTTTTGAGATTGTGGTTCTGCCCTATGTGCCGTCTTCGACTCGAAAGGACAATAGATAGATAGAAAATACAAGACTTGAATTGTTTGAAGACTTCAGTGTCGCTTCAAGCATTAAAACTATGATGCGAGGCAGCGTTCCTCACCTTCCTAGAGTACTACCCCGGTACCCATTTCTGCCAGCGGCTGGGATGACCGCGGGGTATTTTTTTCTAACTATGACTACAACTTACACTGCTTCCAACGGGGATCGAACACGGGTTGTCCGAACACCGGTATCCAAGTCAGGTAGCTTTCCCAACTAGGCTACAGAGGCCCCAGGAATATAATTACTATCTACATAAATATATAAACTGATATATATCGGATACCCCTTGATCACACACTTTAAATGTTTGCAGGACACTGACAGCTCAAAGGAAATGGGGTTGTCCAGCTAAATGTATAATTATCCAGTCTGTTAGTAGTGCCCCAATGATTCCTAGGTTTACATAATGTAGAAGAAGAAAAAAGAAAAAAGAATGTTTGTGAAGTTTTCGTGGTTTATTTTTGTAGAGAATGGGTTTAGCCAAGCCCATGTCCAAGCCCAAGCCCATCTTAGTTGCCTGCTATGACATGCCTTCAGGGTGTAGGTTTGATATTCTTTACTCCCTTTCTAGATCTCAACAATGCACTGGCACTGACATCAAGAATGCACTGACATCAAGAATGCACTGGCACAGACATCAAGAATGCACTGGCACTGACGTAAAGAATGCACTGGCACTGACATCAAGAATGCACTGGCACTGACAGCAAGAATGCACTGGCACTGACATCAAGAATGCACTGGCACAGGCATCAAGAATGCACTGGCACTGACATCAAGAATGAAATGGCACTGACATCAAGAATGCACTGGCACTGACATTAAGAATTGCACTAGCACTGGCAATGACATCAAGTATTGTACTATCACTGGCACTGACATCAAGAATGAAATGGCACTGACATCAAGAATGAAATGGCACTGACATCAAGAATTGCACTAGCACTGACATCAAGAATGCACTGGTACTGACATTAAGAATTGCACTAGCACTGGAACTGACATCAAGACTGCACTGGCAATGACATCAAGAATCGTATTAGCACTGGCACCGACATTAAGAATGCACTGGCATCAAGAATTGCACTAGCACTGGAACAGACATCAAGAATGCACTGGCACTGACATCAAGAATGCACTAGCGCTGATATCAAGAATTGCACTAGCAGTGGCACTGAGATAAAAAAAATCACACTAGCACTGGCACTGACATCATAAATCACACTAGCACTGGCACTGACATCAAGAATGCACTAGCACTGACATCAAGAATTGCACTAGCACTGATATCAAGAATTGCACTAGCAGTGGCACTGAGATAAAAAAAAATCACACTAGCACTGGCACTGACATCAAGAATGCACTAGCAATGACATCAAGTTTTCAAGCACAAAGGACACAAGCCACAATTGAAATATCAGACTACAACTAGAGAGGATCACTCAGTCAGGGTCTAGCAAAAAAGTTGCCAAACAACAAGAAGCTTCATAATAATTAAAAAGACAACAAATACAAAGAAAACCATCAAAGCACATGTCTCTCATTTCTTCCAAGAGATTAACAGTTGGGTGGAGGAGAATAATGGCTGCATGTCATGTGCTGTTTTAAGATATTAACATTGTAAAAATGTGAATAATTTACAAATAAGTAGCGTTATGCAGACAGGCACCATGCAAGCTGAAAACAACCAAAACAGAAAAAGAAAAACACTTTAAAAAAAAAAAACACAACAGCAAGATGATTGAAACCTAAATATGAATATTTTATTTCTAGCGTTATTTTTTAAAAAATAATGTCAATATGAAGTAATCTTAAATATGATACGTTTCCCTTGCTTAAAAAATTGATATTTCCTGATTTATGGGTGGTTCCAATTGAAGACATAATAAGTAAATTTGAAAGCTCGAGTTTAATTAGTCTGATGTTAGCGATGTTTTAACCAATGAACATTTTGAGATTAAATATTCAAACAATTGTTTGTTTTGTTTTGTAATACAGAATAAGAACCTTTCTGCGGCAGATATCTCACAAATTAAACCCAGCTCTATCCTATTCTATTAGAAAATAGAGGGAAGAGAGTTGGGTTGTTGAAAAATATTGTAGAAAAATAGAGGAGACGGTGATTAGAATAAAAATAGAGGAGAGAGGGAAATTAGAAGAAAAATAGGGGATAGATGGTGATTAATAAAAAGTAGAGGAGAGAGGGCAATTAGTAGAAAAATTGAGGGGGAGATTGGGAATTAGTAGAAAAGTGGAGGAGAGAGGGTGATTAATAGAAAAATAGTGGTGACAGGGTGATAAGTAGAAATAGAGAGGATTGGGGGTGATTGATAGAAAAGTAGAGGAGAGAAGAAAATTGGTAGAAAAATAGAGGGCAGTTGGAAGAAAAATAGAGAAGAGAGTGAGATTATAAAAAAAGAGAGGGTGATTAATAGAAAATTAGAGGAAAGAAGGAAATTGTAGAAAAACTGAGAGGGCAATTAGTAGAAAAGTAGAGGAGAATAGTAGAAAAATAGGGCTGATCAGTAGATAAATAGAGAAGAGAGAGAAACTTGTACAACAATAGAGAAGAGAGGGCGATTAATAGAAAATAGAGAAGAGAGAGAAACTTGTACAACAATAGAGAAGAGAGGGCGAGAAAAATAGAGAAGAGAGAGAAACTTGTACAACAATAGAGAAGAGAGGGCGATTAATAGAAAAATAGAGAAGAGAGAGAAACTTGTACAACAATAGAGAAGAGATGATTAACAGAAAAATAGAGAAGAGAGAGAAACTTGTAGAATAATAGAGAAGAGAGGGCTATTAATAGAAAAATAGAGAAAAGAGAGAAACTAGTAGAATAATAGAGAAGAGAGGGCGATTAATAGAAAAATAGAGAAGAGAGAGAAACTAGTAGAATAATAGAGAAGAGATGGTGATTAATAGAAAAATAGAGAAGAGAGGGCGGTTAAAAGAAAAATAGAGGAGAGAGGGCAATTAGTAAATGAGGGTAATTAGAAAAAGAAAAGAGCATTAAGATATTTCTGCTGTAAATATCTAAAAATTTAAACTCATTGGCTATAAACAGTCAAAATGACAAATGTGTGTTTGGATGATGAGAGTGCGCTAGCAGAAAGGTACTAGAACAATTAGTAAGCACCTTCATCACAAATGAGCTCAATAGGATTCATAAACCGCAGTGTTATCAAGAACAGCTCTGCCGTGTTCTGCTAAACATTAACTCTTTCTGTAAATTTAAACGCACCGTAGATCGTGCCGATTTCAGTCATGCATGTTTAGCAGCAGAGTGTGCAGTACTCTCAATTTGATTAGTGTAAACCGTCATCAAACCGTATTCATTTTACATCTCACGTATCATCTTGATATTGATGAAATCTAATTCCTTGTTCGATTTTCTAAAAATTCATATATAATATGTTATGTGTTATAAATAAATATAGGACAAATATAAATAAGTCGATTGATTTTTAAAACTATGAAAACTTTTATCTCTGAAATCTCTTCCGTTGCATTGATAAAAAAAAAAAACCTTCCGTACTGAAAGAGTTAATAATAGCAACATGAACACAACAAACACAAGACTCATAGTTTTTAATGTGTTGAAGCAGTGCTATCAAAAAACAACATGCATAACATACAGAAGCATTGTACAATGATCGATGTTTAAAAAATGTTTAGAAATTTTTAAAAAAAAGGGGGGTATCTGATCAAACAAGAAAATCATGCCACACACACACACACATATTCTACCAAGAAAAAAAAAACAATTAAAGAAAAACAATTTGTGAATAGTGAGAAAACAGTACCTATTTTCAGCACTGAAAAGGGCAAAAATAGGATGCCTCGAGAATAATCCCGACTCGAGGTCTCGCAGCTTCAACCCCTCAAGGGGAAGCATGTATTTCTTGTCCTTTTCCTAGCGGAGAGAGTCAGAGAATCGGAGGAGGAGTCAGAGAATGGTAGAGAGAGTCAGGCAATGACATAGAGTTTCAAGGGATAACAGGGAAAGAATATGGTCCAGTGTAGGAGAATGGCAGAGAGAGTCAGAGAATTGGAGAAGGAGTCAGAGAATGGCAGAGAGAGTCAGGCAATGACATAGAGTTTCAAGGAATAACAAGGAGAGAATATGGTCGAATGGCAGAGAGAGTCAGAGAATTGGAGGAGTCAGAAAATGGCAGAGGGAGTCAGAGAATTGGAGAAGGAGTCAGAGAATGGCAGAGAGAGTCAGGCAATGACATAGAGTTTGAAGGAATAACAGGGAGAGGATATGATTGAATGGCAGAGAGAGTCAGAGAATGGCAGAGAGTCATAGAATTGGAGAAGGAGTCAGAGAATGGCAGAGAGAGTCAGGCAATGACATAGAGTTTCAAGGAATAACAGGGAGAGAATATGGTCAAGTGTCAGAGAATGGCAGAGAGAGTCAGGCAATGACATAGAGTTTCAAGGAATAACAGGGAGAGAATATGGTCAAGTGTCAGAGAATGGCAGAGAGAGTCAATGAATTGGAGGAGTCAGGGAATGGCAGAGAGAGTCAGGCAATGACATAGATTTCAAGGAATAACAGAGAGAGAATGGTTGAGTGCAGGAGAATGGCAGAGAGAGTCAGAGAATTGGAGGAGTCAGAGAATGGCAGAGAATATATAAAAAATGACATTGAAAAATCAGAGAATTTGCAAGGAGAATCAATTCATGGCAAAGTTATAAATGGAAACAAAGTTAGAAAATGGAAGAGAGACAGAAAGAGAGAGAAAGAAAGAGGCAATGAATCATGTCTGAGTCAGAAATCAGAGAAATTTACAAAGAGAATAGGAGAGAGTGAACAAAATATTTAAAAATATGAAAACAATGAAAACAGGATGGCCAAACTAATGGAACCAAATAAAATGCTTCATAACATGAGTCCACGTAGTGGGAACTAATAGTCTCCTATATCAAACTATAATCATTATAATGCTTTAGAGCACATAGAACACTGAATAGATCAAGCAACATTTATTCTATAAATGTACCACCAAATGAAACTACGATAGTTTAGACAGTCAAGTATTAATGAGACAATCAACCACACGATTAATTGAGACAATCAAATCAACCATTACGATTAATTGAGACAATCAACCATTATGATTAATTGAGACAATCAACCATTTATGATTGAGACAATCAACCATTACGATTAATGAAATAAATGAATCACTAAATCATACATTTATGCTCTAAACATTCACAATAAATGAAACACTGAATGAGATCATGATGTTTAAAACTATGAGAATAAATGAGACGCAGAATGAAACAATGAAGTTTAAAACTATGAAAATAAATGAGAAATGAATGAAACAATGGTGCTCAAAATTATGAGAATAAATGAGAAATGAATGAGACCATGATGTTTAAAACTATGAGAATAAATGAGAACTGAATGAGACAATGATGTTTAAAACTATGAGAACTTAATGTAACCATGATGTTTAAACCTATAAGAATAAATGAGATACCAAATGAGACCATGATGTTCAAAACTATGAGAATAAATGAGAACTGAATAAGACCATGGTGTTCAAAACTATGAGAATAAATGAGAACTGAATAAGACCATGGTGTTCAAAACTATGAGAATAAATGAGAACTGAATAAGACCATGGTGTTCAAAACTATGAGAATAAATGAGACAATGTATGAAACCATGGTGTTCAAAACTATGAGAATAAATGAGACACGGTATGAAACCATGATGTTCAAAACTATGAGAATAAATGAGACACTGTATGAAACCATGATCTTCAAAACTATGAGAATAAATGAGATCCTGAATGGGAGATGATGTTCAAACCAAAGAGAATAAATGTGACACTGAATTATGGTCAATGAGAAATAAAACAATATTAAATTAAAACCTGATAGGCTCATAGTCCAAATATGAATGTTAATTAAATAACAATGGGGAAAAAAAGATAATAAAGTCCAATGTAAAAATGGAATCAAATTATAATTGATAGCCAAGATTAAAACCAAATAAAAAATATCAAGTCAAGTAAATCAAAGATACTGAATTGAATCAAACAATAATAGTTCACACAGTGCAAGAGAGAAAAAATATTGAATCACATAATTCTAGCTCAGACGATTTAAAAAACATAAAATTGAAACGAGTAATGGTAATCCAAACAAATGAGAGTATAAAAGATGAATTAAACAATTTTACTTCAGAGAGTGGAAGAGGAAATGTTGAAACAAAGAAAAAGAATGAGAGAAAAGATACTGAAAAACAAACTATGATAGTCAATACAATGAGGGAAAAACAAAACCAAACAGTATGAAAAATAAAAAGTATGAGAGAAAAACAAGAGCATCAAGCAATGAGCATTAAGTCATTATGGAAAATATCAGCAGTGAACAATGAGCACCATAATAATGTGAAAGAAAACATGACAAAGATAATTCATAACATAAAAGGGCAGAGAAATAAACAAAATTGTGATCATGAGTTTTTGAATCAATTATACCATTCAGGCTATTCTATTCCTCTACACATAACTCTCACTCTCTCCTCTATTCTCCCACAGCACAACGCTCTCAACTATTCTTCTTCAACATAACTCTCTTTCCTCGATTCTTCAACAACATAGTTCTCTCCCTCTAGTTTTCTTCGATATAACTCTGTCTCCTCTATTTCTCTACAAACCAACTCCTCTATATTTCTCTACAACCCAATTCTCTATAACTCAATTCTCTCTTCTCTACAGCCCAACTCTTCTATATTTCTCTACAACCCAATTCTCTCTTCTCTACAACCCAACTCTTCTATATTTCTCTACAACACAACTCTTCTATATATCTGTACAACCCAATTCTCTCTTCTCTACAACCCAACTTTTCTATATTTCTCTACAACCCAATTCTCTCTTCTCTACAACCCAACTCTTCAATATTTCTCTACAACACAACTCTTCTATATATCTGTACAACCCAATTCTCTCTTCTCTACAACCCAACTCTTCTATATTTATCTACAACCCAATTCTTTCTTCTCTACAGCCCAATTCTTCTCCGTGTCTACAACACAACTCTCTCTTTGCTCAATCCAACTCTTCTTCATGTCACTACAACACAACTCTCTCTTTTCTCAACCCATCTCTTCTCCATGTCTCTACAACCCAACTCTCTCTTCTCTATTTCTTACAACCCAACTCTTCTTCATGTCTCTACAACTCAATCTCTTTTCTCTATTTCTTTACAACCCAACTCTCTCTTCTCCATTTCTCTACAACCCAACTATCTCTTCTCCAATTCTCTGCAACCCAATTATCTCTTCTCCATTTCTCTACAACCCAACTCTCTCTTCTCCATTTCTCTACAACCCAACTCTTCTCCATTTCTCTTCAACCCAACTCTATCTTCTCTACAACCCCTCTTCTCCATTTCTCTACAACCCAACTCTTCTCCATTTCTCTACAACCCAACTATCACTTCTCTACAAATCAACTCTTCTCCATTTCTCTATGACCCAACTCTCTCTTCTCTACAACTGAACTCTCTCTTCTCCATGTCTCTACAACCCAACTCTCTCTTCTCCATGTCTCTACAACCCAACTCTCTCTTCTCCATGCCTCTACAACCCAACTCTCTCTTCTCCATGCCTCTACGACCCAACTCTCTCTTCTCCATGTCTCTACAACCCAACTCTCTCTTCTCCATGTCTCTACAACCCAACTCTCTCTTCTCCATGTCTCTACAACCCAACTCTCCCTTCTCCATGTCTCTACAACCCAACTCTCTCTTCTCCATGTCTCTACAACCCAACTCTCTCTTCTCCATGTCTCTACAACCCAACTCTCTCTTCTCCGTGTCTCTACAACCCAACTCTCTCTTCTCCATGTCTCTACAACCCAACTCTCTCTTCTCCATGTCTCTACAACCCAACCCTTTCTTCTCCATGTCTCTACAACCCAACCCCCTCTTCTCCATGTCTCTACAACCCAACCCCCTCTTCTCCATGTCTCTACAACCCAACTCTCTCCTCTCCATGTCTCTACAACCCAACTCTCTCTTCTCCATGTCTCTACAACACAACCCTCACTTCTCCATGTCTCTACAACCCAACTCTCTCTTCTCCATGTCTCTACAACCCAACTCTCTCTTCTCCATGTCTCTACAACCCACCTCTCTCTTCTCCATTTCTCTACAACACAACCCAACTCTCTCTTCTCCATGTCTCTACAACCCAAACCTCTCTTTTCCATGTCTATACAACCCAACTCTCTCTTCTCCATGTCTCTACAACCCAACCCTCTCTTCTCCATGTCTCTACAACCCAACTCTCTCTTCTCCATGTCCATACAACCCAACTCTCTCTTCTCCATGTCTCTACAACCCAACCCTCTCTTCTCCATGTCTCTACAACCCAACTCTCTCTTCTCCATGTCTCTACAACCCAACCCTCTCTTCTCCATGTCTCTACAACCCAACTCTCTCTTCTCCATGTCTCTACAACCCAACTCTATCTTCTCTGTGTCTCTACAACCCAACCCTCTCTTCTCCGTGTCTCTACAACCCAACCCTCTCTTCTCCATGTCTCTACAACCCAACCCTCTCTTCCCCATGTCTCTACAACCCAACTCTCTCTTCTCCATGTCTCTACAACCCAACTCTCTCTTCTCCATGTCTCTACAACCCAACTCTCTCTCGTCCATGTCTCTACAACTCAACTCTCTCTTCTTCATGTCTCTATAACCCAACTCTCTTTTCTCCATGTCTCTACAACCCAACTCTATCTTATCCATTTCTCTACAACCCAACCCTCTCTTCTCCATGTCTCTACAACACAACCCTCTCTTCTCCATGTCTCTACAACCCAACTCTCTCTTCTCCATGTCTCTACAACCCAACCCTCTCTTCTCCATGTCTCTACAACCCAACTCTCTCTTCTCCATGTCTCTACAACCCAACTCTATCTTCTCTGTGTCTCTACAACCCAACCCTCTCTTCTCCGTGTCTCTACAACCCAACCCTCTCTTCTCCATGTCTCTACAACCCAACCCTCTCTTCCCCATGTCTCTACAACCCAACTCTCTCTTCTCCATGTCTCTACAACCCAACTCTCTCTTCTCCATGTCTCTACAACCCAACTCTCTCTCGTCCATGTCTCTACAACTCAACTCTCTCTTCTTCATGTCTCTATAACCCAACTCTCTTTTCTCCATGTCTCTACAACCCAACTCTATCTTATCCATTTCTCTACAACCCAACCCTCTCTTCTCCATGTCTCTACAACACAACCCTCTCTTCTCCATGTCTCTACAACCCAACTCTCTTTTCTCCATGTCTCTACAACCCAACCCTCTCTTCTCCATTTTTCTAGAATCTGACTCCACCAATAAGAGCTGTCAACCTTTAACTCTGCCTCCTTAACTCTTCCTAATTAAAGAAACCAGAAAGTGGATCAAACATTACCTCCTCTCCATGTCTCTACAACCCAACCCTCTCTTCTCCATGTCTCTACAACCCAACTCTCTCTTCTCCATTTTTCTAGAATCTGACTCCACCAATAAGAGCTGTCAACCTTTAACTCTGCCTCCTTAACTCTTCCTAATTAAAGAAACCAGAAAGTGGATCAAACATTACCTCCTCTCCATGTCTCTACAACCCAACTCTCTCTTCTCCATGTCTCTACAACCCAACTCTCTCTTCTCCATTTCTCTACAATCTGACTCCACCAATAAGAGCTGTCAACCTTTAACTCTGCCTCCTTAACTCTTCCTAATTAAAGAAACCAGAAAGTGGATCAAACATTACCTCCTCATCCTTGTACCAAGAAAGAGATTCAGCAGTCAGCACAAACCAGAAGTCCTTGGAGCCTCCTTTAATGAAGCTGATGTTGTGCAAAGACAGCCACCCTTTACGGATCACCTGCTCAAGGTAACAAGAATGAAACACTGGTTACCCCTAGATTATGTCACCTATCCTTGAATCACCTATTTACAACACCTTTGTAAAATTTATGAATGATAAATGTTACATTTCTTCTTCTTCTTTTACCTTTCGCCATTTCTATGATTAGGAGTCAGCTTTACCGCAGCACTGCAATTATTCACCTGTTCCCTGATTAGGAGTCAGCTTTACCGCAGCACTGCAATTATTCACCTGTTCCCTGATTAGGAGTCAGCTTTACCGCAGCACTGCAAATTATTCACCTGTTCCTTGATTAGAAGTCAGCTTTACCGCAGCACTGCAATTATTCATCTGTTCCCTGATTAGGAGTCAGCTTTAGCGCAGCACTGTAATTATTCGCCTGTTCCCTGATTAGGAGTCAGCTTTACCGCAGCACTGTAATTATTCGCCTGTTCCCTGATTAGGAGCCAGCCAGCTTTACTTCAGCACTGTAATTATTCGCCTTTTCCCTGATTAGGAGCCAGCCAGCTTTACTTCAGCACTGTAATTATTCGCCTGTTCCCTGATTAGGAGCCAGCTTTACCTTAGCACTGCAATTATTCACCTGTTCTCTGATTAGGAGTCAGCTTTACCGCAGCACTGCAATTATTCACCTGTTCCCTAATTAGGAGTCAGCTTTACCGCAGCACTGCAATTATTCACCTGTTCCCTGATTAAGAGTCAGCTTTACCGCAGCACTGCAATTATTCACCTGTTCCCTGATTAGGAGTCAGCTTTACCGCAGCACTGCAATTAATCATCTGTTCCCTGATTAAGAGTCAGCTTTACCGCAGCACTGCAATTATTCGCCTGTTCCCTGATTAGGTGCCAGCATGGAGGTCAAAATGTATAAGTAATACAATTATGAAAACAGTATGGGGTCAGTTCTGCAGCAGAAAAATAAAGAAACAACAAATTTAATAGTTTGGCCATGTATTCTTCTTCTTCTACCTTTCAGCTCACTGTGGAGTATAAGTTTTCAACAAAACACTTTCCAAGCCGTTCTGTTTCTTGCCATTCTTTTAAGATCATTCCATGTCTTGCCCATCATCCTCATCTCTGCTTCTATCTGTCTTCTCCAAGAATTCCATGGTCTCTTTGACTTGTCCATGTATGTGAAGTTTTTCTGCTAAATTTTGTACAGTATGGGATAGCCAGTCCCATGCCCAACCCTCCTTAGTCACCTCTTATGTACATGCATGGTAGGGAACAGCGCTACTATTCTTTACTCCCCTTTTGGGCCCCGGGCAGCGCACGGGCAAATGATACATTTGGAATTTTAAAAATAGTAATTTCTTTGAACTTTTGCTACACAGCTGTGTGTTTGCACTACGAGAGATATGGGAATTGGATGCGGTAATCATTTCCTCGCTTATGTTTGATTTATGGCCTGAAATTTAATTGCATGGCACCATGGTTAATGATGGTGTCATGTTGTCTATTCACACATCGGCCATCAGTCCATCATTCAAGCCATATGTTCAGTTCACTCTTAATGTCGTTCTCTGCATATCCTATGTTACTCTTTTGAAGGTTCAGTAATAAGTGCAAAAACAATATCAGTAACAGTAGAAAAATGATATCAACAACAACAGCAAAGAAGTAGCAGCAAAAGAATGATGTAACTACAACAATAATAAGTAACAAGAGCTATAACAGTAACAACAACAATAACAATATCAGTAACAATCAGTAAACAATATCAAAAACAACAAAACAGTGACAGTAACATTAGCTCAACAATGTAATTAACAATAGCAACAACAACAAAAATCACTATAGAGCCAATAAAAGCTTCACTAAAGTGACAGCAACAACAACAGTGAAATAAAAAATATCAAGAGCAAAATGGAAGCAATAACAGCAAAACAAAAACAGAAACAATAACAATAGCAAAACATAAACTTAAAAAGAGAAACAACAACAGCAGCAAAACAAAAAAACAGAAACAATAACAATAGCAAAACATAAACTTAAAAAGAGAAACAATAACAGCAGCAAAACAAAAACAAAAACAGAAACAATAACAATAGCAAAACATAAACTTTAAAAGAGAAACAATAACAGCAACAAAACAAAAACAGAAACAATAACAATAGCAAAACATAAACTTAAAAAGAGAAACAACAACAGCAGCAAAACAAAAACAGAAACAATAACAATAGCAAAACATAAACCAAAAGATAAACTATAACTGCAACAAAACAAAAACAGAAACAATAACAAAAGCAAAATATAAACCAAAAGAGAAACAACAACAGCAAAACAAAAACAGAAACAATAACAAAGTCAAAACATAAACCAAAAGATAAACAATAACCGCAACAAAACAAAAACAGAAACAATAACATAAGCAAAACATAAACCAAAAGAGAAACAATGGTAGCAAAACAAAACCGTAACAACAAAACAATGACAGCACAACAGCATAACAATGAAAGAGACAACTACAAAATAACAACAACAGCAACACAGTAGACCAGCAACACAACCACCTACACTGACCTGGTTTCCCACCTTCCGTTTGCTGGTGTTCTCAGATTTCTGCTGGGCACTGTCGACATAAGAGACCACAAAAAAGTCAACATAATGAAACAACCAAAACAAAACCAGCTTATTTGATAATTATCAACAATTTGTTTTTGATCAACCTGTGACAAATGAAGTAAAAGAGTGGTACACAAGACAATCTTTGTACCAACAATATCTCATAAATGTCCAACAAGGACATTAAAAATAAATACAAAAGAAAGACCAATTGTATACATGGAATTAGTTCCACAGCAGGGAGACCCGGCTTGAAACGTCAATTACTCATCGACGAAAAAAATATGAGTACCTCCGATGATGGAGTTATCTGCCTGTACAGCGAGGGTCCCCTGTGCACACGACTGCCAGGTAAAAATGGATTAACAAGCAAAATTCAGTTCCTTGTCTCTAGGGTCTAGGGACTTCGCTAGAGGTGAAAGCTGATGAACACAAAAAAAAAAAAAAAAAAAAAAAAGGTTTCACAGGAGTCGTAACACCCCTGTAGTCATTCCACCGCTGGCCCTGCATTTCTCATAGTGTATGTAGACTGACGGCTGTTCCTGTAAGTTGTTGATTATAGATACATCTGCTTTTCCCACTAAACACTCTGGATTGACAGGACCCTTTTTTCACATTTAGACTCTCAGTCTCTATATACATCAATGATATACATCATTGTCCCACCCATTCTCCTCTTCTCTTAACTCTATCCGTACGTTTTGCAGCACTGTGCACCATGTCGATTTCGGCAGCGTACGTTTCGCCGCATAGTGCGCCACGCTCAATTTGATTAGTGTGAACGCCATAAAAACCTTATTCTTTTTATATGTCTTGTATCATCTTGGTATTGGTGAAATCTAATACCTTGTTCAATTATCTAAAAGTTCATATATGATATGTTATATGTTAGATGACTATAAATATGTAGATTGATTCTTAAAACCATGAACAATTTTGTCTCTGAAATCTCTTCCTTTGCGTCGATAAAAAGCTTCTGTACCGAAAGAGTTAAGGAATGAAGAACAAACTTTGCGATGTCCTCTTTGTCCAGAGTCAGGCCACACTAGATGACTCAGCTGCCTGTGAGCTTATCTGCTATTTCATTGTCGTACACACCAGTGTGTCCTGGACAGCACACCCAGGTTAACGTGCTCACTTCAGACTCATCCAAGAGCTGCATCCACTCCTGCAGCAGAGAGTTACTGTCAATCTTCTGTAGCATACTTTGTGAGCCAGTCACCAAGACAGCGTGATCGATGTTCTATGTAACCAGTCATGTTGTCACTGCTGTTCAAGACGATTCAACTAATGAAATAAGACGTCTTGAATGAAAAGAAATAAATAGAACTTTATATATGAATAATTTTTCAATTGCTGAAGTGGCTGGGTGGTCTAGAGGTAAGTTATCAGCCGAGTAGGGAACAGGCAAATAATTGCAATGCTGCGGTAAAGCTGGTAGCAAAGAGCCAGTGGTAGGGTGTGCTAAACACTCCAAAGTATGATGACAGCTTTACAAGGAAGGGGAGCAGCGATAGCTCAGTGGTTAGTGAACTGAACTACCATGGACAAGGGGTAGGGTTCGATCCCAACCGACGACTTCCGGGTTCACCCAGCCTTAAATGGGTACTGGATTTTTTCCTGGGAAAGTAAAGCAGCGCGGGCGTAATACTGACCACATTACCTCAAAAATCATGTGCTGAAGGTCTGTAAAATATAGGGTCACTAACACCATATTTCCCTATATGTCACTTGGCGTGATGGGGGTACTTTACTTTTTTACTTTACAAGGAAGGAACACAAAACAATACTGACGTTTCGGCTTGTGGCCTTCTTCAGAGTACAAGGACAACGACAACAAACGGTGAAGCACAATTATCTATAACTACATGTTAGATGATCAATTGCAGGGCTAGGAAAGTAGGATGTAGAAATAAGAAAGGAGAGAGAAATGAATACTAATGATAGGAGATAGGCTGATAGGATAAGTTATCAGCCTCTGGACAAGAAGGTCTTGGGTTCGATTCTCAACACAAAAACGTAAAACATAAAAAAAAATAAATAAAATCCATGACTTTACCCTCCCCTGGTCTCTGGGCAGTGAATCCGATGTCTAGCCCTCTCAGAAATTGGTGAAAAATAGGAGGTCCAGTGTGCATTCTGAGCATGGTAAAGAAGCTTTGACAGTTGGAAACTGAAAGGAGTCGGCCAAAGATGGCCACTGTCCAAGCAAAATTAAAGGGAAAAAAATCTAACTTTGATGTTAAAACTGTCAAAGATAAATAATATGAGGTAACTTCTGAATTAGGGAGGTAACTTCTGAATTAGGGAGATAACTTCTGAATTAGGGAGGTAACTTCTGAATTAGGGAGATAACTTCTGAATTAGGGAGGTAACTTCTGAATTAGGGAGATAATTTCTGAATTAGGGAGATAACTTCTGAGTTAGGGAGGTAACTTCTGAATTAGGGAGGTAACTTCTGAATTAGGGAGGTAACTTCTGAATTAGGGAGGTAACTTCTGAATTAGAGAGGTAACTTCTGAATTAGGGAGATAACTTCTGAATTAGGGAGATAACTTCTGAGTTAGGGAGGTAACTTCTGAATTAGGGAGGTAACTTCTGAATTAAGGAGGTAACTTC
Organism: Megaustenia siamemsis; assembly: GCA_032433765.1. Classification (NCBI taxonomy): domain Eukaryota; kingdom Metazoa; phylum Mollusca; class Gastropoda; order Stylommatophora; family Ariophantidae; genus Megaustenia; species Megaustenia siamemsis. Next base: position 32,480,992 of record JAVIAB010000159.1, on the reverse strand, counting down.
TGAATTAGGGAGAGTATCTGCCTGTATAATCAGACTTCCAGTGTGAAAAACAGGGAAAAGAGATATTCACAGAAAACTTCAGCCCCTAGGAACTTTGCTAGAGTTATAAAGTTGGAGAACAACAAGAACAAATGCTGAGATAAGTGACATTTATACCCATGTAATGTGGACTGGGAGCCATGATAGCTCAGTGGTTAGTGAACTGGACTACAAAGGACAAGAGGTCGGGTTCGATTCCAACCAACGACTTCCAGGTTCACCCAGCCTTTAATGGGTGCCTGATTTTTTTCTGGGAAAGTAAAGCGGCACGGGCGTAATACCGACCACATTACCCCAGAAATCATGCGCCGAAGATCTGTAAAATTTATGGTCACTAACACCATATTTCCCTATACGCCACTTGGTGTGACGAGGCACTATACTTTACTTTACTAAGGTGGACTGGATGGTCTAGATGTAAGACATTGGCCTCTGGACAATAAGGTCACAGGTTCTAATCCAGCAGGTGATGGGAATTTGTCGCTACCAATTTGTGGTTCTCTTATGGCTCTACCATCCCCTGATGGCTCTTCTTTTTTGCAGTACACTAATCAAGTTGCATTTCACCTTGTCTTGCACCTTGTGGTTCAGTGTACCTATCTTCAGATTCTATTTTTTTCAGACTCAGAAGAGATCACAGTGGCCTCATAGCACACCTACACAAGATAATATAACTGCAGAGCATCAAGACAAACTGCAGAGCATCAAGACAAACTCCAGAGCATCAAGACAAACTCCAGAGCATCAAGACAAACTGCAGAGCATCAAGACAAACTCCAGAGCATCAAGACAAACTCCAGAGCTTCAAGACAAACTGCAGAGCATCAAGACAAACTGCAGAGCATCAAGACAAACTCCAGAGCATCAAGACAAACTCCAGAGCATCAAGACAAACTGCAGAGCATCAAGACAAACTGCAGAGCATCAAGACAAACTGCAGAGCATCAAGACAAACTCCAGAGCATCAAGACAAACTGCAGAGCATCAAGACAAACTCCAGAGCATCAAGACAAACTCCAGAGCATCAAGACAAACTCCAGAGCATCAAGACAAACTCCAGAGCATCAAGACAAACTCCAGAGCATCAAGACAAACTCCAGAGCATGTTCTACAGGACTGCAGTACTCTTATCATCATTATCAGGTACCATGCCTGCAGGCATAGGTGATCATGTTTCTCCACAACTTTTGATCTTGACAGTTATTCATCATTTCTGTTGTTGACCTTCTGCCAAGCCATTCTCTTAAGCTGTCTGGTATCTTTTCTCTTTACTTCCCTCTATCTCTTCGTCCCTCAATTTTCCCAGTTGTTACAATATAACAAAGTTGAACGCATTCGAAAATAAATGTCTAAGGAAAATACTTGGTATAGAATGGAACGAATTCAAAACAAACGAGGAAATTAGAGAAATCGCCAATCAACCACTAATATCTTCAGTAATAAAGAAAAGACGATGGTCATACGTTGGACATGTGATGAGAAGAGATAATAATCGAATAGCAAAGCAAGCCCTCATATGGGAAACAACAGGTAAAAGAAAAAGAGGAAGACCCAGGGAGACACTGAGAAGAACATTGATGAGAGAGGCAAGAGCAGCAGGAATCGGCTCCCTCAATGAGATAGAACTGCTTGCACAGAACAGAGACAGATGGTGAGATTTGATAAAATATCTTTAAAAGAAAACTGCTAGAACAAAAATTCATATAGGAGAAGGTGTATCTTGGTCTACGCCCTATGGGCCGGTTACGGCTCGAAAGGTCAATAGATAGATAGATAGACAATATATTCCAGCTGTTCTCTTCTCATTACATGGCCAAAAAATTATTATTGTTTCTTCCTAATATTGGAAATTAGCTCTCTCTTTGCTTTATCCTCTTTCAGAACATTTTCATTACTCTTCTTAGCTGTTCATGGTATTCTCAACATTCTTCTATAAAACCACATTTCTACAGCCTCCTCCAGTGATTTTCTTGTCTGTTGTCCTATTGTCCATGATTCAGTAACTCTCAACAAGAGAACACAAATATGGCCCACGGAATCAACCCTGCAAGTAAAACTATAGGGAAACCAGTGAAGACCTCCAACAAATGTTCGCTACTCACGCTGGTCTAAACAACTAAATGCATAGCAGTAGATGATCACTGAAGGGGAAGAAGAAAACTCTATTTTCATGAAGCCAACACAACCATAGAGACCAACATTACAAACTTATCAGAATCATACTTTGCAAACCCAATGAAGTCTTCATGGTTAGTGTTCATGTACGACAGTTGTATGTCAATAAACTGCAGGATTTGTTGTTTGGTTATTTGTTCTTGCTCTCGGATACGTGTGTTCACGATTCTCTCTGTTTCTTCTCTGAGTTGAGGGTATCTGCTCATCTGTTATATCATAAGTGAAAGAATTTTTAAATCATGGGTGGGAATGATGATTATGAGTTCAGAATTATTAACAGATATGAGGAAGTGAATTTTGATGCACTAATTTATTACAATGCAAACATAAACTCGCTACTAATTTATTAAAGAATTAACCATACTTCTATAGTTTATTACAAAATTAACACCTCTATAATTTATTACAAAATTAACACCTCTATAATTTATTACAAAATTAACACCTCTATAATTTATTACAAAATTAACACCTCTATAATTTATTACAAAATTAACACCTCTATAATTTATTATAAAATTAAGCCCAACATATTATTCATTACAAAATCAGATATACCTTCTTTACTAATTTATTACAAAATCAGCAATATATTCTCTTCCAATTTATTATAAAATAATCAGCCATATCTTCTCTGCCGATTTATTACAAAATCAGCCATATCTTCTCTACCAATTTATTATAAAATCAGCCATATCTTCTCAACCAATTTATTATAAAATCAGCCATATCTTCTCTACCAATTTATTATAAAATCAGCCATATCTTCTCTACCAATTTATTATATAAATCAGCCATATCTTCCCTACCAATTTATTACAAAATCAGCCATATCTTCTCTACCAATTTATTACAAAATCAGCCATATCTTCTCTACCAATTATTATAAAATCAGCCATATCTTCTCTACCAATTTATTACAAAATCAACCATATCTTCCCTACCAATTTATTACAAAATCAGCCATATCTTCTCTACCAATTTATTACAAAATCAGCCATATCTTCTCTACCAATTTATTATAAAATCAGCCATATCTTCCCTACCAATTTATTATAAAATCAGCCATATCTTCTCTACCAATTTATTACGAAATCAGCCATATCTTCCCTACCAATTTATTACAAAATCAGCCATATCTTCTCTACTAATTTATTACAAAATCAGCCATATCTTCCCTACCAATTTATTATAAAATCAGCCATATCTTCCCTACCAATTTATTATAAAATCAGCCATATCTTCTCTACCAATTTATTATAAAATCAGCCATATCTTCCCTACCAATTTATTATAAAATCAGCCATATCTTCTCTACTAATTTATTACAAAATCAGCCATATCTTCTCTACCAATTTATTATAAAATCAGCCATATCTTCTCTACCAATTTATTACAAAATCAGCCATATCTTCTCTACCAATTTATTATAAAATCAGCCATATCTTCCCTACCAATTTATTACAAAATCAGCCATATCTTCTCTACCAATTTATTACAATATCAGCCATATCTTCTCTACCAATTTATTATAAAATCAGCCATATCTTCCCTACCAATTTATTATAAAATCAGCCATATCTTCTCTACCAATTTATTACAAAATCAGCCATATCTTCCCTACCAATTTATTACAAAATCAGCCATATCTTCTCTACCAATTTATTACAAAATCAGCCATATCTTCTCTACCAACTGATACAAAAATCAGCCATATCTTCTTTACCAAGTGATTACAAAATCAGCCATATCTTCTTTACCAATTAATTACGAAATCAGCCATATCTTCTCCACCATTTCATTATTGTATTACCCACCATACCATCTTTCTAATTCCCCCTCACAAAAAAAAATCACCCTCTTTCATAACTAATTCCCTACATTAACCAGCCATACCTTCTCCCCACACTTGCGAACAACTGCAGACAACTCTGTTATCACTAAATCCACACAATGCAAGGATGGTTCCTTTAGCCGTTTCACCTGCTTCTTGACAATATTCTCAAATGCCATGTCAGGAGTAAACAGACCAGTTCTGGTAAAAATAAACAAGTGAAAATGGTAATCAGTTTAGATGTTAGTTTGCTGTTGTTGGTTTAGAAACATAATAGTTTGATGTTGATTTAGAAATCTGTTAGTACCATATTGTTGGTTTAGAAACATATTAGTTTGATGTTGTTGATTTAGAAACATAATAGTTTGATGTTGATTTAGAAATCTGTTAGTACCATATTGTTGGTTTAGAAACATATTAGTTTGATGTTGATTTAGAAATCTGTTAGTACCATGTTGTTGGTTTAGAAACATAATAGTTTGATGTTGTTGATTTAGAAACATAATAGTTTGATGTTGTTGATTTAGAAACATATTAGTTTGATGTTGATTTAGAAATCTGTTAGTACCATGTTGTTGGTTTAGAAACATAATAGTTTGATGTTGTTGATTTAGAAACATAATAGTTTGATGTTGTTGATTTAGAAACATAATAGTTTGATGTTGATTTAGGAATCTGTTAGTACCATGTTGTTGGTTTAGAAACATAATAGCTTGATGTTAATTTAGAAATCTGTTAGTACTATATTGTTGGTTTAGAAACATAATAGTTTGATGTTGTTGATTTAGAAACATAATAGTTTGATGTTGATTTAGGAATCTGTTAGTTCCATATTGTTGGTTTAGAAACATATTAGTTTGATGTTGTTGATTTAGAAACATAATAGTTTGATGTTGATTTAGGAATCTGTTAGTACCATATTGTTGGTTTAGAAACATATTAGTTTGATGTTGTTGATTTAGAAACATAATAGTTTGATGTTGATTTAGGAATCTGTTAGTACCATATTGTTGGTTTAGAAAAATATTAGTTTGATGTTGTTGATTTAGAAACATAATAGTTTGATGTTGATTTAGGAATCTGTTAGTTCCATATTGTTGGTTTAGAAACATATTAGTTCACCATTGTTGGTTTAGAAACATATTAGTTCACCATTGTTGGTTTAGAAACATATTAGTTCACCATTATTGGTTTAGAAACATATTAGTTCACTATTGTTGGTTTAGAAACATATTAGTTCACCATTGTTGGTTTAGAAACATTAGTTCACCATTGTTGGTTTAGAAACATATTAGTTCACCATTGTTGGTTTAGAAACATATTAGTTCACCATTATTGGTTTAGAAACATATTAGTTCACCATTGTTGGTTTAGAAACATATTAGTTCACCATTGTTGGTTTAGAAACATATTAGTTCACCATTGTTGGTTTAGAAACATATTAGTTCACCATTGTTGGTTTAGAAACATATTAGTTCACCATTGTTGGTTTAGAAACATATTAGTTCACCATTGTTGGTTTAGAAACATATTAGTTCACCATTGTTGGTTTAGAAACATATTAGTTCACCATTGTTGGTTTAGAAACATATTAGTTCACCATTGTTGGTTTAGAAACATATTAGTTCACCATTGTTGGTTTAAACAACAATTCAGATCATCATTAATAGATGTAAGAGCATACAGAGGTGCTGATGTTAATAGTGACCACAACCTGTGCATTGGGAAAAATAAGATTAAAATTTAGAAGCCAACAGAAGAGGTCAATTACACATACAATTGATAGTCATAAACTGAAAGATGAAGCCATAAAGGAAAAGTTTAACATAGAGCTAAGTAATTGTTATACAGCACTCGGTGAAATAGACTTAGATATCAATGAAATGTGGGACTCACAGAGCAAAATACTAATGACAGCAGCAGAAGCAAGTGCTGGACTGAAGAAAATGGAAAAACGAGCTTGGATCTCAGACACCACGTGGAAATACATCAAAGAAAGAAGAGAAGCGAAGAGAGCCATGACTAATGTAAAGACAGATCTTGGAAAGGTTCTGGCAAAAAGCAACATACAAAGAATTAGACAACAAAGTGAAAAGTTCAGCAAGAAGAGGTATAAGAGCTTATATAGACAATTTGGCAGAGAAAGCAGAGACAGCTGCAACTACAGGAGACAGCAGAACTCTTTATACTGTACAAAAGATGCTGACAAACACCTATACATCCATCACCTTGAGTGAAATAGAAACCACCTTAAAGCTTATGACCAATAACAAGGCTGCTGTAGAGGATAAGTTAACAGCTGAGATCCTCAAGACAATTGATAGCCATAATCTAATACATCTCCAAAAAATGTTCAACATCATTTGGAAAACAGAGAAGACGCCTCATAAATGGGAAAAAGGAAGCATTGTTAAGATCCAAAAAAAAGGGTAATCTTAGAGATTGTAACAACTGGAGAGGCGTGACACTTTTGTCAGTTGCCTCAAAGTTATTCTGCAAAATCATCCTAAATAGAATAAAGGATTCAATAGATACAGTAATGTGTGAAGAACAGGCTGGGTTTAGAAAAGGGAGAAGCTGTCTTGACCACATTTTCACTCTACGACTTATATTGGAGGAACACATTGAAAAGCAAAAACCTTTTGTACTTAACTTCATCGACTTCAAAACAGCATTTGACAGTATTCATAGAGATTCTTTGTGGAAAATTCTGAAGCAATATGGTTTACCATCAAAAATCATAAATATTATCAAAGACATGTATGATGGTTACACATGTGCAGTTCGAACAGAGGAAGGACTGAGCGAATGTTTCCCAATAGAAACTGGGGTTAATCAAGGATGTATTTTATCGCCCTTGTTATTTGGAGTTGTTATGGACTTCATAATGAAGAAATGCTGCACTGGTAATAAAGGCATTGAATGTATTCAAGGAGACCATTTGGAGGACCTCGACTTTGCTGATGACATAGTTCTCATCAGCAGTCAGATAAAAACGATGCAGGAAAACACAAATGAACTATCATCAATAGCCAGCAAAATTGGGCTTGAGATCAATCATGAAAAGACTAAAGTCATGAAAAGTTTAATTCCAACAGATGACAAAATATACATGGAAAACAAACCAGTAGAAGAGATCTATCACTTTATCTATCTTGGAAGTCACATTGATCGAGAAGGGGAAACGAGTAAAGAAATTAGAATCAGAATGGCTAAAGCAGCAATGTCTTTCAGAAGCCTTGAAAAGTTGTGGAAATCAAAACTCATCAGCACAAACACAAAACTTAGGCTATTCAAATCAAATGTACTATCAACCCTTACGTATGCGTGTGAAAGCTGGAAAACAACGAGATATAGAAACAAAGTTGAACGCATTCGAAAATAAATGTCTAAGGAAAATACTTGGTATAGCGTGGAACGAATTCAAAACAAACGAAGAAATTAGAGAAATCGCCAATCAACCACTAATATCTTCAGTAATAAAGAAAAGACGATGGTCATACGTTGGACATGTGATGAGAAGAGATAATAACCGAATAGCAAAGCAAGCCCTTATATGGGAAACAACAGGTAAAAGAAAAAGAGGAAGACCCAAGGAGACACTGAGAAGAACATTAATGAGAGAGGCAAGAGCAGCAGGAATCGGCTCCCTCAATGAGATAGAACTGCTTGCACAGAACAGAGACAGATGGCGAGATTTGATAAAATATCTTTAAAAGAAAACTGCTAGAACAAAAAATTCATATAGGAGAAGGTGTATCTTGGTCTACGCCGTATGGGCCGGTTACGGCTCAAAAGGTCAATAGATAGATAGATAGATTGTTGGTTTAGAAACATATTAGTTCACCATTGTTGGTTTAGAAACATATTAGTTCACCATTGTTGGTTTAGAAACATATTAGTTCACCATTGTTGGTTTAGAAACATTAGTTCACCATTGTTGGTTAGAAACATGTTAGCTCACCATTATATATATGGCCCTTTTCGTCTTGTCAGACGGTCTAGTGGAGGCTATTGCGTATTTTTTTGAGGTATTGTTTTTGCCGAACAGCTTCTCTCGTGGCTAATTCTACCAATGTTTGACAAACACACACGGTCACATAATGAACAGGTCAGGCTCGCTGGTCCACAGGGTTTACCATCCTTTTTCATGAGTCTCTTCTCTTCTAAGTCCTGTCTTAGAACAGTCTCAAATGTTGTTATACCGTTCCTTATACGTGCCCTCCATGATGTGCGATCACTTACCAGATGTTGCCAGTCGTTTTCACAGATGGAGAAGTCTTTCAGAGATGATTTGCAGATATCTCTATATCGTAGTTTAGGTCTGCCGATTTGTCGTTTTCCGTGTTTTAGCTCGCCATATAGTATTTGCCTAGGAATGCGTTTTTCTTCCATCCGTTGGACATGCCCCAGCCATCTTAGCCTTCGACTTCTGAGCATCGACATGATTGTTAGGGTCTTAGCACGTTGAAGGACAGCTAAGTTGGTTATTTTGTCCTGCCATTTGATGTGCATTATTTTGCGGAGACATCGCATGTGGAAGACATTTAGTCTTTTTTCCTGGTTTGAGTATGTTGTCCAGGTTTCGGATCCATATAGTAGTGTGCTAAGCACACAAGTTTGATATATTAAGAGTTTAGTCTTTTGAGTTAGTTTCGTGTTGTTCCATGCCCTTTTTGTGAGTTTGCCGAAGGTCGTAGCTGCCTTACCAATTCGACAGTTTATTTCTTCATCAAGAGAGATGGTTTGCGTAACTGTGGATCCAAGATATGTAAATTTCTGTACTGATTCTAGTGGGCAGTCTTCTGGAGTAATAGATATAGGTTTGAAGTCACCTTGATTTAGTATTACTGTCTTCTGAACATTAATTGACAGTGAAAAAAGGTCGCATGCTTTATCCAGGTTGTTGATCAGCGACTGTAGGGTGGCCTCACTATGAGCGACTAGGGCTGCATCGTCAGCAAATAAAAATAGCTCACCATTGTTGGTTTAGAAACATATTAGTTCACCATTGTTGGTTTAGAAACATATTAGTTCACCATTGTTGGTTCAGAAACATATTAGTTCACCATTGTTGGTTTAGAAACATGTTAGTTCACCATTGTTGGTTTAGAAACATGTTAGTTCTATGGTTGACAGTGCTATGGTTGACAGTGCTATGGTTGACAGTGCTATGATTGACAGTGTTATGATTGACAGTGTTATGGTTGACAGTGTCATGGTTGACAGTGTTATGATTGACAGTGTTATGATTGACAGTGTTATGATTGACAGTGTTATGGTTGACAGTGTTATGATTGACAGTGTTATGATTGACAGTGTTATGATTGACAGTGTTATGATTGACAGTGTTATGGTTGACAGTGTCATGGTTGACAGTGTCATGGTTGACAGTGATATAATTGACAGTGTTATGATTGACAGTGTTATGATTGGCAGTGTTATGATTGGCAGTGTTATGATTGGCAGTGTTATGATTGACAGTGTTATAATTGACTGTAAAATGTGAATGTCCTTACTTCCTCCATGTTCACTCAACAAATACTCCTCTTTATCAAATGTTCTAAACAAAAATACAGAGTAGGTGTAATTTAGTAGGTCATTTATAGGTCAGAATGAATCCTCACCAATCACCATCAAGGGCGTTCTTCTCGAGAATGCATGGAAAAAGACCAAGAGGAAGACCCAGAAGAAGATGGATAGATGCAGTGACAGAGACATGTAACAACAAAGGAAAATCACTAATTCAGACAATTCGAGCAGCACAAGAACGACAAACGATATAAACCACGACAACTTTTAGGTATCAGTGAAAAGAGAAAAGAGGAAGAAGAAGATTTACAGCCAGCTGTGAGACCTGCATTTTTGGGCACAATACAGATACTTAAACATGGTTTTTTTTTTAGGAATGGCCTGCCTCCTTTGATCCCTACACATTTGGCCAAATTGGTTATTTGTTTCCAGAACCACATTGGTCATTTCTAATTCAGTGATCCTGAAGCAATCAGTCAGCTATAAGTCACCAGCCATATTTTAGCCCAGGTACTGTCAGTCATCTTGGCCCCAAATCACTGCTCGTTTCTGTTACATGCTCAAAGTGAAAAAAAAGGATATACATCTTATATTTTGTTTCCAGTTGGACTAGTTACTTAACCCTTACATTATCATCATCATGTGCCATACCGGTTGGCGCAGGTGATCATGTCCTTCAACAACCTTCTAACTACCGTAAATCATATCGGTTCAGTTGTTGACTGTTTTCCATGTCAAGGCACCAAGCTATCCAGTATCTTCTCTCTTTGTCATCCATGATCTCTCTTTCCCTGTATTTTGCCAGTTGTAACCATGTATGCCAACTGTTCGCATGATGTGTCCAAAAAATGTTGATTATTTCTTTCTGATGTTTCTTAGGAGCTCCTTTTTTGTGTTGGTCTCATTGAGAATTTCCTTGTTGGTCTTTTTAGCTATCCAGGGAACTTTCAACATTCTTCAACATAACCCTTACACATCCGGCTTGTTGCAGGAGCTACTGAGTTAAGTGCTCTGTGCACACCGTGAGCTGTGCTTCATCTGTTTTGATCGTATTTCGATTGTTTACGATGAATGATGATATCATATGATGGAGAACATATGGCTGTGTTCACTTTCTGTGCGGTCTCACCTTATGTCTTTTGCTGTGTACTGAGATTGCTATGATGGGGACTACAGCTACCTTTGTTTGGGAGATGAAATAGTAATTCGGATGATTCCACTGGCATTGGCAGTTGAGCAATTATGGATTTTAATTCGTTTGCAGTGATACCGGAGCCTTCCATATCCATAGCCATAACCGTAACATACCTTGAAATCAAAGATCACTAAAATTAACTGCTGCACGAGGGATTCAAACCTGTTTCATTCTAGCAAGAGGCAAGCAGCATACGTCGAAGCTACATTGATCTTCATCACTAAGAAAACAACCAATCAAACTGAAACACCTACATTTTCCTGCATGAAATGAGAAGCTTATAACTCACCTGATACCATGGATGTTGGTAATGGTGATGGCAATCTCTCGACGCAGTTCTCTCTCATCAAATTCCATCTGAAAAGATTCAGTCGAAAAGTTATTAGTTTGCTTTGTGCATGCCCTCATCTCAGAGCCAAGATGCTGGTTTATTGCTTAGTCTCGTCTAGTCCACAAAATTGTTACATTCACCTGGCCAATAAAAGTTGTTACATTCACCTGGCCAATAAAAGTTGTTACATTCACCTGGCCAATAAAAGTTGTTACATTCACCTGGCCAATAAAAGTTGTTACATTCACATGGGCAATAAAAGTTGTTACATTCACCTAGCCAACAAAAATTGTTGTATTTGACTTTTTGCAGTCACATGTACAGTCACAATAAACAAAACCTATACTACAGCCAGTGCAATGATGTGTGCAGTTACATCAGAGTTAACAAAACTTAGTTACATCACAATAGACAAACCTCACAGTTACACCACAATAGACAAACCTCACAGTTACACCACAATAGACAAACCTCACAGTTACACCACAGTAGACAAACCCTACATTTACATCACAAAAGACAAACCTCACAGTTACACCACAATAGACAAACCTCACAGTTACATCACAATAGACAAACCTCACAGTTACACCACAATAGACAAACCTCACAGTTACACCACAATAGACAAACCTCACAGTTACACCACAATAGACAAACCTTACAGTTACACCACAATAGACAAACCTACAGTTACATCACAATAGATAAACCTCACAGTTACACCACAATAGACAAACCTCACAGTTACACCACAATAGACAAACCTCACAGTTACACCACAATAGACAAACCTCACAGTTACACCACAATAGACAAACCTCACAGTTACACCACAATAGACAAACCTCACAGTTACACCACAATAGACAAACCTCACAGTTACATCACAAAAGACAAAACTCACAGTTACACCACAATAGACAAACCCCACAGTTACATCACAATAGACAAACCTCACAGTTACACCACAATAGACAAACCTTACAGTTACACCACAATAGACAAACCTCACAGTTACACCACAATAGACAAACCTCACAGTTACACCACAATAGACAAACCTCACAGTTACATCACAATAGACAAACCTCACAGTTACACCACAATAGACAAACCTCACAGTTACACCACAATAGACAAACCTCACAGTTACATCACAATAGACAAACCTCACAGTTACACCACAATAGACAAACCTCACAGTTACACCACAATAGACAAACCTCACAGTTACATCACAATAGACAAACCTCACAGTTACACCACAATAGACAAACCTCACAGTTACACCACAATAGACAAAATTTACAGTTGCATCGCAATAGACAAACCTCACAGTTACACCACAATAGACAAACCTTACAGTTACATCACAATAGACAAACCTTACAGTTACACCACAATAGACAAACTTTACAGTTACACCACAATAGACAAACCTTACAGTTACACCACAATAGACAAACCTTACAGTTACACCACAATAGACAAAATTTACAGTTACACCACAATAGACAAACCTCACAGTTACACCACAATAGACAAACCTTACAGTTACACCACAATAGACAAACCTCACAGTTACACCACAATAGACAAACCTCACAGTTACATCACAATAGACAAACCTCACAGTTACATCACAATAGACAAACCTCACAGTTACATCACAATAGACAAACCTCACAGTTACACCACATTAGACAAACCTCACAGTTACATCACAATAGACAAACCTCACAGTTACACCACATTAGACAAACCTCACAGTTACACCACAATAGACAAACCTCACAGTTACATCACAATAGACAAACCTCACAGTTACACCACAATAGACAAACCTCACAGTTACATCACACTAGACAAACCTCACAGTTACACCACAATAGACAAACCTCACAGTTACACCACAATAGACAAAATTTACAGTTGCATCACAATAGACAAACCTCACAGTTACACCACAATAGACAAACCTCACAGTTACACCACAATAGACAAACCTCACAGTTACACCACAATAGACAAACCCCACAGTTACATCACAATAGACAAACCTCACAGTTACACCACATTAGACAAAACCATGTTACAGCTAGTGGTCTTCCAAAAGTAGGATGTGTGATTCTGAAACAATTAAAAACAACAGGTATTTCTACACCTTTACGGCAAAAACAGAAAGATATCACAACAGACAAATCCCATGTGATGGTCATGGTCTTCCTCGGGTAAAACATGAGATGGAAAATGATAACACTTTTTCAAAATTTAAAAAAGAACAGATACTGCTACTGCTATTTGGTTATTAAAAAAAAAAAACACTATAATAGACAAAACCAATGATACTGTCCATTGTCTTTCTCAGGGACATCAAACAATACAAAGTAGAGCATTAAAAAATACAAAATATTTAAAATATGCTTCACTTGCAGGCAAAATTGAAGAGAAACATAAAATTGGCCCAGCAAACCTTGACAAGCTCAAAGGGAAACCTCTCATGGAAGATCCTGTTGATCTTGGCACCTCCGGATAAGTCTTCTGTTGAGATGTGAGCCCCGAATCCTTCAATGTCTCTTTCAAAGTCTGTGCTGAACTGGGAGATCATTCTGTTGAACGTTGTAGACTAATTAGTTGTATTAAAGAAACACTATAAGGAACAATGTCTACACAACTCTCTCTCAAAGTCTGTGCTGAACTTTGAGATCATTCTGTCGAAGGTTGTAGACTAATTAATTGTATTAAAGAAACACTATAAGGAACAATGTCTACATAACTCTCTCTCAAAGTCTGTGCTGAACTTTGAGATCATTCTGTCGAAGGTTGTAGACTAATTAATTGTATTAAAGAAACACTATAAGGAACAATGTCTACATAACTCTCTCCGTATGAAGAGGGAGATCATTCTGTCGAAGGTAGTAGATTAATTAGTTGTATTAAAGAAACACTGCAAGGAACAATATCTACATAACTCTCTCCATGGGAACTGGGAGATCATTCTATTAAAGGTAGTAGACTAATTAGTTGTATTAAAGAAATGCTACAAGGAACAGTGTCTACACAACTCTCTCTGTGTGAACAGGGAGATCATTCTATTAAAGGTAGTAGACTAATTAGTTGTATTAAAGAAATGCTACAAGGAACAGTGTCTACACAACTCTCTCTGTGTGAACAGGGAGATCATTCTATTAAAGGTAGTAGACTAATTAGTTGTATTAAAGAAACACTACAAGGAACAATGTCTACACAACTCTCTCCATGTGAACAGGGAGATCATTCTATTAAAGGTAGTAGACTAATTAGTTGTATTAAAGAAATGCTACAAGGAACAATGTCTACACAACTCTCTCTGTGTGAACAGGGAGATCATTCTATCAAAGGTAGTAGACTAATTAGTTGTATTAAAGAAACACTACAAGGAACAGTGTCTACACAACTCTCTCTGTGTGAACAGGGAGATCATTCTATTAAAGGTAGTAGACTAATTAGTTGTATTAAAGAAACACTACAAGGAACAATGTCTACACAACTCTCTCTCTGTGAACAGGGAGATCATTCTGTCAAAGGTAGTAGACTAATTAGTTGTATTAAAGAAACACTACATGGAACAATGTCTACATAACTGATGCTGACAGATGGAATTATCCCTCTCCTCATTTCCTCATATACCCCCCTATGGGTGTCATGGGAGATACAAAGCTCTAGTTCCTACCCTTCTGGCAGCCTCAGTTAAAGTGGATTAACATTATGACAACTTCGTAAAAATTATGAACTCAAAATACAAATTCTTGGAATTCAACAGTTTGTCACGGACAAACATTTCCCACTTCCCTATACCTTCCTGGTTATTGCTTCCAGTGTGGTGACCCATGAGTGTTGGATTTTTTTTTTTTTTAAACACCACATGCATGTGTAAAAAGTATGAAAATGTAAAAATGGGGCTCATTTTTTTTTTTATAAATTTGGCCAATTTTTAAGAAATTCACATTTTTCTTATATCTTAAATACTCATAAGGGTAAATCTCTTCAGCTGTCAGCGAGACATCAAACATAGGATAGCTACACTTTGTTAACACAGGATCGCCAGTGAGCGACACTTTGAGGGAGCTGAACATATGGCTAGATGGACGGACTTATGGCGGCCGTATGAATAGACAAAGTAACACCTCTGGTAGCCACTTTTTTATCAGAAAATTAAAATTAGGTTATTTGTAAACAGTTTAATGACATTGATAACGTAAAAAAACTGCCTAAGAAAATAGATAAATAACAGTTTACAAAAATTACAAATTTACAACTTCTTTCTTTCCTCACTTTCCATTCAGCTTTGAAAAGAGAAATAGTTTAGTCTTTTGTTCTTCTGTTAGTTTCTCCTGCTGTTATATTTTTCCTAGTGTTTCTAATTGTCCATCAATCCATCTTTTTTGTGGCCGGCCCTTGGGTCTGGTGTTCTTTGCAACATTTATTGAAGGATAGTTGTTTTGTATTTTGTTCTTATTTTTTCTTATACAGTCGAACCTGTCTAAGGCGACCATTCACGGGACTTTCAAAAACTGGTCCCATAGGACAGGTGGTCCTGCCTCACAGGTTTCACATAATAAATAGAGCGATAAAAAAAATTTTATCCTAAGCACTATGAAAACTAACCTGCAAATCAGCGTAATCCATGAGTAGAACATAGTGCACATGTCGGTCTACAATAGCCACTGGTTGGACACTTTTCATAAAACACAATAGTTAAACACACAAAAATAAAACACACATACACAGATTCCACAGATGTTGTTTGACAGATGAAATAAACGATAAGTTCAATTTTTCTCTCAAGTCCATGATAACGTCTAGTATGTCAGATCTCCCGTTTGTTATTGAATAGGTGCGCAGAAGCTCCAAAGCATTATGTGCATCTGCGATAGTGTATGTTTTCTCAATGTCAGTAGAATCTTGTTCGTTGTCTGATTCACTATTCACATCCTCAGCAGCTAAAATTGCAGTGGCAGGAAGATCCCAGTTTGTTTCTATTGTGTTGCAAGTTTGGAGCCTGAATCAATCATGGAGATGTCTTATTTTCAAAGTCATTCATATACTCGGCTTTTCTCTTAACGTACGTAAAATCTGTGTCTTTCCCACTCCAAACTGTTCTGCCAATAATCGCGAACTTTTACCTTGCTGATTTTGTCGAATCACTGATATTCGTTCTTCCAGCGTTAATGCTTTTGGTTTTACACTTTTGACACTGGCCATTTCCTATATTGTGTGTAACACTTTTAAAATCCACAAAAATAATTCACTGAGATACTGTACATGTACATGAATACACTCTAAGCGGGCAATGACTAATTCTTTAGTTAATTCCTGTAATTTATACGGGCCACGCAATGGTCTACTCTGGTCTAGACGGAACCGCGAAGTGATGTCACTTCAGGAATCATAGATCTGTGTCTGCACCAGTATTGACTGATAAACGTAACACGTCCCACTGTAATCTGGGACTCACTAAATACGGGAAAACATCAACACCTGTAGACACCTGTGTCGATCGTTTATAGCTCCCAGCGAGACGAAGGACTGGCTGGTCGTCGTAAACGGGATAAATAACATTGGCGGCGGTTAATTAGCCTGGTCTCTGGTCGCGTCATACGGTGAGCGCCGTAATCAGTGTTAGCATATAGTAAAAAACTCGGGGAAATTGTAGACCCGGTCCTATAACCAGGGAAACGCTTTAAACAGGTGGTCCTAATACCAGGTTCGACTGTATTAATTGAAATATATTTGTAATCTTTATATCGTTGATATTGATGGCGCTGGATAGGACACACACTGCAGAAGCCAACTGAGAGTATTACACAACAGGCCCTTTTTTGGAATCCTCAGTGGAAAAGACAAAGAGGAAGGCCAAGGAATTCTTAGAGAAGACAGACAGAAGCAGAGATGGAAGATGAGGGGGAAGATATGGAATGATCTTAAAAGAATGGCAAGAAAGAGAATTGACTTGGAAAGTGTTTGTTGAAGGCCTATGCTCCACAGGGAGCTGAAAGGTAGAAGAAGAAGAAGATATCATTGATATTGCCTTCCATTACAATTTTGAAATGTTAAAATGCTTCATACTGGGAAACATGCTGACTGTCACTAAAGAACTCTGGACTGACTGAGGTCTGTTTCTTTTTCATCCCTGGACACATGGGTGAGAAAGGAAATAGATTAGGTAGAAGAGCTACCATGGAGAAAGGAAATAGATTAGGTAGATGAGCTACCATGGATGGCAGACATGCAATGGACTGGGCTGACATTCTGAATGCCCTCATTGAGGTAGGGTGAGTTAATAACTCAATCAATATTCAAGAATCCACAACCATGTTCAGACTGCACAGACATCAGGACAAAAATGGAGAAGCCAGATAGGGACACACTAAGCAGGGAGACAGAAGAATAACAAATCAACACAGAACTGGAGTCATCAGTCTCCACACATTGGAGACATACTGCGGAGGAGATCTGATGGCTTATGGACGTACAATGTGCAGTAAGGATGATCAGTCAACTAAACTAACTATGCTGAGAAGAGAGGATCTGATCATTAAGGAGTTATATGTTAACAAATGAATATAATCTGTCAACTAGAGTTGTCTGCTGATAAATGAATATGGTGTGCCGACTGGAGTTGTCTTTTGACAAATGAAGATTATCTGTTGACTGGAGTTGTCCATTGACAAATGAAGATGATCTGTCAACTGGAGTTGTCCACTGACAAATGAAGATGATCAGTCGATTAAACTAATTAAAAAGAAAACTGAAAAATCTTTACAACTGTTTGCCACATGAGAACAAACAACTTACTGCATCATTGCTTTTGTTTTCCTGGCCGGGTCATCAGGTCTAAAGTTCTTGTACTCTTCCACTTCCTTTTCCATGGCAAGCATCTGAGATTGAAGTTTGTTCCTCAGGGATGGAAGAGTGTCTCGAATGTGATTGGTCAGTTGTTGGTTGAGGACTTTCTGTAAATATGGTGTGCCCAGTCGATCAGCCATATGTCTATAAAGAAGGGTAGATAATAAATAGACTTGTTACTCCTAGATTACAATACCATTATAAAAATTACTATATTAAAATACAGATTTTTCTAAATTTAATATTTTGCCGTTGTAAAACATCCTCCCCTCAGTGTACCTTTTTAATTACTACTTCCTGTTACCCCTGAGTGATGGATTTATTTCCTTTGGTGCTACATTTTTTTTTTATTTCATGAGATATGATCTTATATAATGCAAAAACAAATCTGCCTTATTTTCAAAAGACCAAAGCAGATCAGTTGGCAGAGGAAGGCTCAACAGGCACACAACTAGATGCACCGGTTACATACCATCATAAGAAACAGATAATCAAATCAATCAGAGGACCACAAGCCCCAAATCAGGATGCCTTTCATAATATGAATAGATGTGAACAAGCTATCATTATACGCCTCAGAATAGGACACAATCGACTCCATAGTCACATGTATACAAAATTCAAGATCGGCACATCAACTACTTGTACACGTGGACAGGCACCCCAGACTGCTGAACACATACTTCAAGATTGCACTGAATATAGTAGACTGAGGAAAATCCATTGGCCCATAGATACAGCACTACAGACAAAACTATATGGGCCACTGCAAGAATTACAAAAGATAGTAAAATTTACACAGGAAACGACATTGCTGATATAGACAATACTTCGGGCGAACGAAAGATAGATAGATAGATTTCCCCCCTCAGTAAACCTTCCTAATTACTACATCCTGTTACCCCTGAGTGTTGGATTTCTTTCCTTTGGTGTTAGATTTTTTTTTTTCATTTCATGAGATATGATCTTGTACAATGCAAAAACAAATCGGCCTATTTTCAATAAATTTTTCCGTCGGTTGTCATTCGACATAAACAGCCCTTTGTGACCAGGAAACTCCGCAAATAATGCTGAGGCAGTTAAACATTGAAGAATTGAATGGAAAGAAAGGAAAACAAACTATGAAGTCTTAAAACAATTACAAATGACAAGAGAACTACTAAACACAATTCAAACAAGACAAATGTGATTTCTGGGCCATGTTAAAAGACACAACAGCCTACTTAAAGTAATCCTGGATGGGATAATACAAGGTAAAAGAGGCAGAGGCGGACCAAGACTAACATGGACAAGTAACATCAAAAGATGGACAAATCAGCCTATGACAACCAGCACCATCAAAGCAAGAGACAGAGCAGAATGGCGCTCCATGGTAGCCAACCTTCGGCACTCGATGATGATGATGATGAGTATCTTGTTAAGATTGTTCTGTAAAGTATCTTGTTAAGATTGTTCTATAAAGTATCTTGTTAAGATTGTTCTGTAAAGTATCTTGTTAAGATTGTTCTGTAAAGTATCTTGTTACGATTGTTCTGTAAAGTATCTTGTTAACATTGTTCTGTAAAGTATCTTGTTAAGATTGTTCTATAAAGTATCTTGTTAAGATTGTTCTGTAAAGTATCTTGTTAAGATTGTTCTATAAAGTATCTTGTTACGATTGTTCTGTAAAGTATCTTGTTAAGATTGTTCTGTAAAGTATCTTGTTAAGATTGTTCTGTAAAGTATCTTGTTAAGATTGTTCTGTAAAGTATCTTGTTAAGATTGTTCTGTAAAGTATCTTGTTAAGATTGTTCTGTAAAGTATCTTGTTACGATTGTTCTGTAAAGTATCTTGTTAACATTGTTCTGTAAAGTATCTTGTTAAGATTGTTCTGTAAAGTATCTTGTTAAGATTGTTCTATAAAGTATCTTGTTAAGATTGTTCTGTAAAGTATCTTGTTAAGATTGTTCTATAAAGTATCTTGTTAAGATTGTTCTGTAAAGTATCTTGTTAAGATTGTTCTGTAAAGTATCTTGTTACGATTGTTCTGTAAAGTATCTTGTTAACATTGTTCTGTAAAGTATCTTGTTAAGATTGTTCTGTAAAGTATCTTGTTAAGATTGTTCTATAAAGTATCTTGTTAAGATTGTTCTGTAAAGTATCTTGTTAAGATTGTTCTGTAAAGTATCTTGTTACGATTGTTCTGTAAAGTATCTTGTTAACATTGTTCTGTAAAGTATCTTGTTAAGATTGTTCTGTAAAGTATCTTGTTAAGATTGTTCTGTAAAGTATCTTGTTAAGATTGTTCTATAAAGTATCTTGTTAAGATTGTTCTGTAAAGTATCTTGTTAAGATTGTTCTGTAAAGTATCTTGTTACGATTGTTCTGTAAAGTATCTTGTTAACATTGTTCTGTAAAGTATCTTGTTAAGATTGTTCTATAAAGTATCTTGTTAAGATTGTTCTGTAAAGTATCTTGTTAAGATTGTTCTGTAAAGTATCTTGTTACGATTGTTCTGTAAAGTATCTTGTTAACATTGTTCTGTAAAGTATCTTGTTAAGATTGTTCTGTAAAGTATCTTGTTAAGATTGTTCTGTAAAGTATCTTGTTAAGATTGTTCTGTAAAGTATCTTGTTAAGATTGTTCTGTAAAGTATCTTGTTACGATTGTTCTGTAAAGTATCTTGTTAACATTGTTCTGTAAAGTATCTTGTTAACATTGTTCTGTAAAGTATCTTGTTAAGATTGTTCTGTAAAGTATCTTGTTAAGATTGTTCTATAAAGTATCTTGTTAAGATTGTTCTGTAAAGTATCTTGTTAAGATTGTTCTATAAAGTATCTTGTTAAGATTGTTCTGTAAAGTATCTTGTTAAGATTGTTCTGTAAAGTATCTTGTTACGATTGTTCTGTAAAGTATCTTGTTAACATTGTTCTGTAAAGTATCTTGTTAAGATTGTTCTGTAAAGTATCTTGTTAAGATTGTTCTATAAAGTATCTTGTTAAGATTGTTCTGTAAAGTATCTTGTTAAGATTGTTCTGTAAAGTATCTTGTTAAGATTGTTCTGTAAAGTATCTTATTAAGATTGTTCTATAAAGTATCTTGTTAACATTGTTCTGTAAAGTATCTTGTTAAGATTGTTCTGTAAAGTATCTTGTTAAGATTGTTCTGTAAAGTATCTTGTTAAGATTGTTCTGTAAAGTATCTTGTTAAGATTGTTCTGTAAAGTATCTTGTTAAGATTGTTCTATAAAGTATCTTGTTAAGATTGTTCTGTAAAGTATCTTGTTAAGATTGTTTTGTAAAGTATCTTGTTACGATTGTTCTGTAAAGTATCTTGTTAACATTGTTCTGTAAAGTATCTTGTTAAGATTGTTCTGTAAAGTATCTTGTTAAGATTGTTCTGTAAAGTATCTTGTTAAGATTGTTCTATAAAGTATCTTGTTAAGATTGTTCTGTAAAGTATCTTGTTAAGATTGTTCTGTAAAGTATCTTGTTAACATTGTTCTGTAAAGTATCTTGTTAAGATTGTTCTGTAAAGTATCTTGTTACGATTGTTCTGTAAAGTATCTTGTTAAGATTGTTCTATAAAGTATCTTGTTAAGATTGTTCTGTAATTAACTTTGTTAAAGAACTTACAAACTCATGTTTTGTACATCTTGAATAGATTCTAAAGAAAATCTTTCAAAACAAAACAAAAAGAAAAAGCAAACATTCAAGGGCAGATAACAACCTGTATGATGGATGAGATAAGAAAAACTTCCTCTCTGCTGCAAGAGCAGCTCTGATATCCTTCCGGCCTTCAATGTCCTTCTGACTTCTGTTGACAACACCAATGTACCCTGCAAGGAAATGACAGAAAAATATCAATAGTAAGTAAAAAGTAAAGTACCCCCGTCACGCCAAGTGGCGCATAGGGAATATCGTGTTAGTGACCATATACAGACCTTCGACACATGAATTTTGGGGTAATGTGGTCAGTATTACGCCCGTGCCACTTTACTTTCCCAGAAAAAAATCTGGTGCCCATTAAAGGCTGGGTGAACCAGAAGTTATCAGCTGGGATTGAACCCTACCTCTTGTCCTTTGTAGTCCAGTTCACTAACTACTGAGCTATCGCGGTTCACTTTTTTTTTTCATCATGGAAAAGTCATTTGTTTCGTTGTGTAGCAGACTGCAGTCAATCGCTGCTAAATGTATGAGGAGTATGGTTTTAGTGACCATATTTTCCATGACCACAGCACATTTAGTCGATGTGGTTGGTATCATGTGTGCTAAGACACTGAAACAAGTCTCGTACTTTACCTTTACTTTAGATGTGCAACCCATTTGTTACTCTGCCAATATCGGCTGCTTTACTTTCCCAGAAAAAAATCTGGTACCCATTAAAGGCTGGGTGAACCAGAAGTTATCAGCTGGGATTGAACCCTACCTCTTGTCCTTTGTAGTCCAGTTCGCTAACCACTGAGCTATCACGGCACCCAAATGTCAATAGTAACCCTTGTGTTACTGTTGTATTATATGGTGTTACTGTGCACACTTTTCATTGACAACCAGCACATCTATGGGCAAAGTTGTTAGTGTTAATCCAGGCTGTTCCAGAGAAAATCTCTTATGCCAATTTTTAATGGATGGCAAAATGAGGTTGGTTTGGGAAGAATTCCACCAAAATTTTAGAAATGAGTAGTGTTGGTTTGGAAAAAATGTACCAAAATTTGAGAAATTAATAATGTTGGTCTGGAAAAAATGTACCAAAATTTGAGAAATTAATAATGTTGGTCTGGAAAAAATGTACCAAAATTTGAGAAATTAATAATGTTGGTCTGGAAAAAATGTACCAAAATTTGAGAAATTAATAATGTTGGTCTGGAAAAAATGTACCAAAATTTGAGAAATGAGTAATGTTGGTTTGGAAAAAATGTACCAAAATTTGATAAATTAATAATGTTGGTCTGGAAAAAATGTACCAAAATTTGAGAAATAAATAATGTTGGTTTGGAAAAAAAAACAACCAAAATTTGAGAAATGAGTAATGTTGGTCTGGAAAAAATGTAACAAAATTTAAAATTTTAACCATTTAAATGTATATGAATTGTGACCTACATAGTTGTTAACAGATTTTAGTTTTTTAATCTCATCGCCACATCATTTTTCTCACAATCACGTTTAAATATGTAGGTCACTGTATTTTTACTGGCAAAGGTCACGATCGATGGTACCTTGTTTAACTCTTTCCATACGGAAGCTTTTCATCGATGCAACGGAAGAGATTTCAGAGAAAAATTGTTCATGGTTTTAAGAATCAATCTACATATTTATATTTATCTAACATATAACATATTATACATGAATTTCTAGATAATTGAACAAGGTAATAGATTTCACCAATATCAAGATGATACAAAACATGTAAATAAAAAATATGGTTTGATGGCATTCACACTAATCAAATTGAGCGTGGCACACTATGCGGCGAAACATACGCTGCCAAAATCGGCATGGCGCACAGTGTGGCGAAACGTACGGAAAGAAAAGAGTTAAAACTATTTTTTCTTAACTTCAAGGAACTATGTCAGCAGTGAAACTTCACAGTGCAATGAATGGTTTATTAAATTATTAGTCCGTGTAGTTTTTTTTTTTTTGTGTTAGAAGAGCAAAAACATGCAACCGTAACAGGGAATTTTGATCTTATTTTTTAACATTTTGAGAAACCTCCCATCGCCAATCATGGCACAAATATCTGAATCACAGAGTTCTTGAAGAGTTATCCTTGAAGGCAGAACTAAAGTAGTCATTGTTATATAGAAAACAAGGCCCAGTATCGATTACTATTCCCTAAACCCAGTGAGCTAGTTACCCATTCCTTTATCATCTGGGCTGACTGGAGAATGCCAAGCTGCATCTGTCCTTCATATGCCAAGCTGCACCTGTCCTTCATATGCCAAGCTGCATCTGTCCTTCATATGCCAAGCTGCATCTGTCTTCATATGCCAAGCTGCATCTGTCCTTCATATGCCAAGCTGCACCTGTCCTTCATATGCCAATCTGCACCTGTCCTTCATATGCCAAGCTGCATATGTCCTTCATATGCCAAGCTGCATCTGTCCTTCATATGCCAAGCTGCATCTGTCCTTCATATGCCAAGCTACATCTGTCCTTCATATGCCAAGCTGCATCTGTCCTTCATATGCCAAGCTGCACCTGTCCTTCATATGCCAAGCTGCATCTGTCCTTCATATGCCAAGCTACATCTGTCTTCATATGCCAAGCTGCATCTGTCCTTCATATGCCAAGCTGCACCTGTCCTTCATATGCCAAGCTGCATATGTCCTTCATATGCCAAGCTGCATCTGTCCTTCATATGCCAAGCTGCATCTGTCCATCATATGCCAAGCTGCATCTGTCCTTCATATGCCAAGCTGCATCTGTCCTTCATATGCCAAGCTGCACCTGTCCTTCATATGCCAAGCTGCATATGTCCTTCATATGCCAAGCTGCATATGTCCTTCATATGCCAAGCTGCATCTGTCCTTCATATGCTATGCTGCATCTGTCCTTCATATGCCAAGCTGCATCTGTCCTTCATATGCCAAGCTGCATCTGTCTTCATATGCCAAGCTGCACCTGTCCTTCATATGCCAAGCTGCATCTGTCCTTCATATGCCAAGCTGCATATGTCCTTCATATGCCAAGCTGCATATGTCCTTCATATGCCAAGCCAATGCATTAGAACATTTCCATCTAAAGAAGTAGGCCTGAGGGTTGAAAGGGAAACCTCAAACACCCTTACTACACACTGACATTTTCAGGTATAGGAACGGAGGCTTTCCTGAGTTTCCCTTTTAGCCCTCTGGCCTACTTCTATAGATGGTGATGGTTAGAACAATACAAGTGACATTTTGTTTACTCTACTTCCTTAGTAATCTATGAGGTGAAATAAAAATAAATGTAGAAAAAAAAAATGAAACAAAATATTGTATGGTTAAATCTTTATATAATAAGTAAAAAAGTAAAGTAAAGTACCCCCCGTCACGCCAAGTGGCGTATAGGGAAAATATGGTGTTAGTGACCCTATATTTTACAGACCTTCAGCACATGATTTTTGGGGTAATGTGGTCGGTATTACGCCCGTGCTGCTTTTACTTTCCCAGAAAAAATCCGGTACCCATTTAAGGCTGGGTGAACCCGGAGCCGTCGGTTGGGATCGAACCCTACCCCTTGCCCGTAGTAGTCCAGTTCACTAACCACTGAGCTATCGCGGCTCCTACTAATTTTTAGGGAATTAGTAAAACCCAGGTGTCCTCGCCAGGATTACGAACCCCGGCTGTTGCCGTGGTAAGCCAACCGCCTATCGATTGCGCTAACCGGACACCCATATAATAAGTGGACAACACAAATTAGAAACGGGAGCCACGCTAGCTCAGTGGTTAGTGAACTGGACTACAAAGACAAGAGGTAGGGTTCAATCCCAACCGATGGTTTCCGGGTTTACCCAGCCTTAAATGGGTACCAAATTTTTTTCTGGGAAAGTAAAGTGGCATGGGCGTAATACCGACTACATTACCCCAAAAATCATGTGCCGAAGGTCTGTAAAATTTATGGTCACTAACACTATATTCCCTATACGCCACTTGGTGTGACAGGGGTACTTTACTTTACTTTACTTTACTTACAAATTAGAAACACGTTTCGGCCTTCAGCAGGAACAAATATACAACACACATACAGATAGGTATTTAAAATAAAAAATAATAAATAATAAAAAAATAATAATTTAGAACTAAATGAGAAATAAAAATAAGAATAAAAATTGTATGTCTGCCCTATGACCAGAAGGAAAATTAATGTTAGTGCATACGGGGTGTGTGTGTATGCACCCAAGATTACTGATTATAAGGAAGAATAAACATCCCCACATTTCAGGCGAACACTTAGGTATTTACCCTGAACAGACAACAAAGGGTATTCATATTGATGATCCTCATGGTGTCTTTTGGTGTGTGCTGAGACTGCTACGATGGGGACTACAGTTACCTTTCTTTGTTTGGGAGATGAGTTAGTAATTCGGATGATTCCACTGGCACGGGCGGTTGAGCAATTATGGATTTTAATTCGCTTGCTGTGATACCGAGGCCTTCCATAACCAATAACCAATAACCAATGGTGTACTAGTTGTACAAACTTAAATATATTTATAAACAAATATAACATCTAAACAGTTCTTTTACTACCTATCTATTGTCTACCTATAGACAATAGATAGGTAGAAGGTGTATCTTGGTCTACGCCCTATGGGCCGGTTACGGCTCGAAAGGTCAATAGATAGATTGTCTACCTAACTATTGTCTACCTATCTATTGTCTGCCTATCTATTGTCTGCCTATCTATTGTCTACCTATCTATTGTCTACCTATCTATTGTCTGCCTATCTATTGTCTGCCTATCTATTGTCTGCCTATCTATTGTCTGCCTATCTATTGTCTGCCTATCTATTGTCTACCTATCTATTGTCTAACTATCTATTGTCTAACTATCTATTGTCTGCCTATCTATTGTCTGCCTATCTATTGTCTACCTATCTATTGTCTAACTATCTATTGTCTAACTATCTATTGTCTGCCTATCTATTGTCTAACTATCTATTGTCTGCCTATCTATTGTCTAACTATCTATTGTCTGCCTATCTATTGTCTACCTATCTATTGTCTACCTATCTATTGTCTAACTATCTATTGTCTGCCTATCTATTGTCTAACTATCTATTGTCTAACTATCTATTGTCTACCTATCTATTGTCTACCTATCTATTGTCTACCTATCTATTGTCTAACTATCTATTGTCTGCCTATCTATTGTCTAACTATCTATTGTCTGCCTATCTATTGTCTGCCTATCTATTGTCTAACTATCTATTGTCTGCCTATCTATTGTCTACCTATCTATTGTCTACCTATCTATTGTCTAACTATCTATTGTCTGCCTATCTATTGTCTAACTATCTATTGTCTAACTATCTATTGTCTAACTATCTATTGTCTAACTATCTATTGTCTACCTATCTATTGTCTACCTATCTATTGTCTACCTATCTATTGTCTACCTATCTATTGTCTACCTATCTATTGTCTAACTATCTATTGTCTAACTATCTATTGTCTGCCTATCTATTGTCTGCCTATCTATTGTCTACCTATCTATTGTCTACCTAGCTATTGTCTAACTATCTATTGTCTACCTATCTATTGTCTACCTATCTATTGTCTACCTATCTATTGTCTACCTATCTATTGTCTATCTACTACCCCTTCAAGCAAAAGATAGCACATAGCACAGACATCCTAGCATCTCTATATCCAATATCTTTGTTATCAAGTGTCCTTTTATTATAACATGTAAAATGTTCATGCAGTAACATAACCTGTCCTTATATTCAATCAATCATTGAGTGCTGTCTCCGCATCGAAGGTTGGCTACCATGGAGCGCCATTCCACTCTGTCTCTTGCTTTGATGGTGCAGATTGTCATAGGTTGACTTGTCCATTTTTTGATGTTACTCGTCCATGTTAGTCTTGGTCTGCCTCTGCCTCTTTTACCTTGTATTTTCCCTTCTAATATTACTTTTATTAGGCTGTTGTGTCTTTTAACATGCCCCAAAAATTTCATTTGTCTTGTTCTAATTATATTTAGTAGTTCTCTTTTCATTTTTAGTTGTTTTAAAACTTCATCGTTTGTTTTCTTTTCTTTCCATCCAATTCTACCTATTCTTCTATAGATCCACATTTCAAAGGCTTCAATTTTCTGTTGTCTTCTGGTCGTTTTCCATGTCCATGTTTCTGCACTATATAGGAATATTGAGAATATGTAACATTTTGCTATTCTTAGTTTTAGCTCTGGTGTTATTTGTTTTGATGTTAGTATGTTCTTCATGACATTAAAATTACTTTTTGCCATACCTATTCTTTTGTTTATTTCAGTTATACATTTTCCATCACTGGTTATGGTATGTCCAAGGTAGTTGTAACTCTGAACTGTCTCCAGATGTATTCCTTCAACTTTCATATTTAATTGTAGGTCTTGACAATTTTCTTTGTTTATGATCATAGTTTTAGTCTTTTTTGAGTCCTTATATTAATTCACCAAAAAATGTCATGTATTAACACCTAAATGTCCATGTATTAACACCTAAATGTCCATGTATTAACACCTAAATGTCCATGTATTAACACCTAAATGTCCATGTATTAACACCTAAATGTCCATGTATTAACACCTAAATGTCCATGTATTAACACCTAAATGTCCATGTATTAACATATCTAAATGTTCTTGTATTTATATAATCTAAGGTTCTTGTTCTCTCATTTCTGCACCCACCTCTTCTCAGCGGTAACAATCGGTTCTCCAATATTTCCCTGGCATCTGTCCCATCATCCATCAGGTCCAGCTTGGTAATCACACCAATTGTTCTTAATCCTGAAACAAAAAATCATATTTTTTCTGATTATCAAAAAATTGTAGACTATTCTCAATCTTGAAAAAAAATCACTAAAAAGATTGTAGATTATTCTCAATCTTGAAAAAAAATCACTAAAAAGATTGTAGATTATTCTCAATCTTGAAATAAAATCACTAAAAAGATTGTAGATTATTCTCAATCTTGAAATAAAATCACTAAAAAGATTGTAGATTATTCTCAATCTTGAAACAAAGATTATCAAAAAATTGTAGATTATTTTCAATCTTGAAATAAAATCACTAAAAAGATTGTAGATTATTCTCAATCTTGAAATAAAATCACTAAAAAGATTGTAGATTATTCTCAATCTTGAAACAAAGATTATCAAAAAATTGTAGATTATTCTCAATCTTGAAACAAAGATTATCAAAAAATTGTAAATTATTCTCAATCTTGAAACAAAGAATTTCAAAAAATTTTTAATTTTTCTCAATCTTGAAACAAAGATTATCAAAAAATTTTTAATTATTCTCAATCTTGAAACAAAGATTTTCAAAAAATTGTAGATTATTCTCAATCTTGAAACAAAGATTATCAAAAAATTGTAAATTATTCTCAATCTTGAAACAAAGATTATCAAAAAATTGTAGATTATTCTCAATCTTGAAACAAAGATTATCAAAAAATTGTAAATTATTCTCAATCTTGAAACAAAGATTATCAAAAAATTGTAGATTATTCTCAATCTTGAAACAAAGATTATCAAAAAATTGTAGATTATTCTCAATCTTGAAACAGATTTTCAAAAAATTGTAGATTATTCTCAATCTTGAAACAAAGATTATCAAAAAATTGTAAATTATTCACAATCTTGAAACAAAGATTATCAAAAAATTGTAAATTATTCTCAATCTTGAAACAAAGATTTTCAAAAAATTGTAGATTATTCTCAATCTTGAAACAAAGATTATCAAAAAATTGTAGATCATTCTCAATCTTGAAACATTGATTATAAAAAAATTGTAAATTATTCTCAATCTTGAAACAAAGATTATCAAAAAATTGTAAATTATTCTCAATCTTGAAACAAAGATTATCAAAAAATTGTAAATTATTCTCAATCTTGAAACAAAGATTTTCAAAAAATTGTAGATTATTTTCAATCTTGAAATAAAATCACTAAAAAGATTGTAGATTATTCTCAATCTTGAAATAAAATCACTAAAAAGATTGTAGATTATTCTCAATCTTGAAACAAAGATTATCAAAAAATTGTAGATTATTCTCAATCTTGAAACAAAGATTATCAAAAAATTGTAAATTATTCTCAATCTTGAAACAAAGATTATCAAAAAATTGTAAATTATTCTCAATCTTGAAACAAAGATTTTCAAAAAATTGTAGATTATTCTCAATCTTGAAACAAAGATTATCAAAAAATTGTAAATTATTCTCAATCTTGAAACAAAGATTATCAAAAAATTGTAGATTATTCTCAATCTTGAAACAAAGATTATCAAAAAATTGTAAATTATTCTCAATCTTGAAACAAAGATTATCAAAAAATTGTAGATTATTCTCAATCTTGAAACAAAGATTATCAAAAAATTGTAGATTATTCTCAATCTTGAAACAGATTTTCAAAAAATTGTAGATTATTCTCAATCTTGAAACAAAGATTATCAAAAAATTGTAAATTATTCTCAATCTTGAAACAAAGATTATCAAAAAATTGTAAATTATTCTCAATCTTGAAACAAAGATTTTCAAAAAATTGTAGATTATTCTCAATCTTGAAACAAAGATTATCAAAAAATTGTAGATCATTCTCAATCTTGAAACAAAGATTATAAAAAAATTGTAAATTATTCTCAATCTTGAAACAAAGATTATCAAAAAATTGTAAATTATTCTCAATCTTGAAACAAAGATTATCAAAAAATTGTAAATTATTCTCAATCTTGAAACAAAGATTTTCAAAAAATTGTAGATTATTCTCAATCTTGAAACAAAGATTTTCAAAAAATTGTAGATTATTCTCAATCTTGAAACAAAGATTATCAAAAAATTGTAAATTATTCTCAATCTTGAAACAAAGATTATCAAAAAATTGTAAATTATTCTCAATCTTGAAACAAAGAATTTCAAAAAATTTTTAATTTTTCTCAATCTTGAAACAAAGATTATCAAAAAATTTTTAATTATTCTCAATCTTGAAACAAAGATTTTCAAAAAATTGTAAATTATTCTCAATCTTGAAACAAAGATTATCAAAAAATTGTAAATTATTCTCAATCTTGAAACAAAGATTATCAAAAAATTGTAGATTATTCTCAATCTTGAAACAAAGATTATCAAAAAATTGTAAATTATTCTCAATCTTGAAACAAAGATTATCAAAAAATTGTAGATTATTCTCAATCTTGAAACAAAGATTATCAAAAAATTGTAGATTATTCTCAATCTTGAAACAGATTTTCAAAAAATTGTAGATTATTCTCAATCTTGAAACAAAGATTATCAAAAAATTGTAAATTATTCTCAATCTTGAAACAAAGATTATCAAAAAATTGTAAATTATTCTCAATCTTGAAACAAAGATTTTCAAAAAATTGTAGATTATTCTCAATCTTGAAACAAAGATTATCAAAAAATTGTAGATCATTCTCAATCTTGAAACAAAGATTATAAAAAAATTGTAAATTATTCTCAATCTTGAAACAAAGATTATCAAAAAATTGTAAATTATTCTCAATCTTGAAACAAAGATTATCAAAAAATTGTAAATTATTCTCAATCTTGAAACAAAGATTTTCAAAAAATTGTAGATTATTCTCAATCTTGAAACAAAGATTATCAAAAAATTGTAAATTATTCTCAATCTTGAAACAAAGATTTTCAAAAAATTGTAGATTATTCTCAATCTTGAAACAAAGATTATCAAAAAATTGTAAATTATTCTCAATCTTGAAACAAAGATTATCAAAAAATTGTAAATTATTCTCAATCTTGAAACAAAGATTTTCAAAAAATTGTAGATTATTCTCAATCTTGAAACAAAGATTTTCAAAAAATTGTAGATTATTCTCAGCCCTGAAACAAAGATCAAAAAGACTACATTTTTTTTAAAAAAACATTTTAAATCTCAATTAACAACAGAGACTAAACATCATGAAATACATAAGTGGATTTTAATATAAATTATGTAGTTCCAGCTGAATTTACCCAGGAGTGGCGAGAAAGACTAAAATTTATGTCAGACACCTTGGTGGTGGGGGTGGGGGGAAATCCACATTTGACATCATGTCAGCATAAAACTAAGATGGATATTTCAAAGAGCAAGCGTGACTTTCGTAGCCATAGTGCCGAGCCCAAAAGCAGCAATGTGCGGCTTTTAATCTATTGACGTTTTCAAACATTTCATTTATTGACATTTTCAAACATTTCATTTATTGACATTTTCAAACATTTCATTTATTGACATTTTCAAACATTTCATTTATTGACATTTTCAAACATTTCATTTATTGACATTTTCAAACATTTCATTAATTGACATTTTCAAACATTTCATTTATTGAAATTTTCAAACATTTCATTTATTGACATTTTCAAACATTTCATTTATTGACATTTTCAAACATTTCATTTATTGACATTTTCAAACATTTCATTTATTGACATTTTCAAACATTTCATTTATTGACATTTTCAAACATTTCATTTATTGAAATTTTCAAACATTTCATTTATTGACATTTTCAAACATTTCATTTATTGACATTTTCAAACATTTCATTTATTGACATTTTCAAACATTTCATTTATTGACATTTTCAAACATTTCATTTACTGACATTTTCAAACATTTCATTAGCAAAACACTGGATAGGGTGTCTCACTCACTATGAAACTCGACATTTCCTCTGTAATCTTAATACCAACGATAATATTGGAACAAAATTGTAACTGGGTTACACTCATCCAGTGAGAAATTAGAAGGAATGTGTGTGTGCACAAGCACATGCGTATGTGTGTGTGTGGGTTGGGGGAGTTGTCATGTCTGATGCTACTGTTATTTACTTACAGGTGCCTACACAATACAGCTGTTGTTCACGCCGTGTATTTGTTTACACATGTGAGTTCAAACAGAATGGCTGGAAACTGTATGGTATACTCTGGAGGACAGAGTGTTCATTATTCACTCTTATTGGAAAACATCTTAACATATGGACGTGAATCATAGACAATAAGACAAAAGACAAGAAAATCAATAGAGGCAATAGAAATGTGATTTTACAGAAGAATGTTGAGAATACCATGGACAGCTAAGAAGAGCAATGAAAACGTTCTGAAAGAGGCCAAAGCAAAAAGAGAGCTAATTTTCAATATTAGAAAGAAATAATCATCTTTTTTTCAGTCATGTAATGAGAAGGCTCCTTTGTGTTACCGGGGCCTCATTATGAGGGAAGTAAAGAATAGTGACACTGGGACCTTCCAGGCATGTCGCAAGCGGCGACTAAGAAGGTTGATCGATGGCTTGACAAGCTGTCATTGTAAAAAGTATTGTTATGGAAACAGCGCCATATATTTTAGAGCAGTGATCTCTGCAATACGTGCCACTTTGGCATGCAAGGTTTCTGTTTTTGAGATTGTAGTTCTGCCCTATGTGTCGTCTTCGGCTCGAAAGGACAATAGATAGATAGAATGAGAAGGGAACAGCTGGAATATATTGTAACAAGTGGTAAAATTGAGGGACGAAGAGATAGAGGAAAGCAAAGAGAAAAAATACCATACAGCTTAAGAGAATGGCTTTGCAAAAGGTCAACAATAGAAATGATAAATAACTATCAAGATAGATAGTTGTGGACAGACATGATCACTACACCAGCAAACAAGGTACTTGATGATGATGATGATGATGATAATGATGATAATGATGATGATGATAATGATGATGATGATGATAATGGTGATGATGATGATAATGATGATGATGATATGATGATGATGATAATGATGATGATAATAATGATGATGATGATAATGATGATGATGATGATAATGATGATGATAATGATGATGAGAAAACAGTATTGATAAAATCATGTCAACAGCAAATCCTAGAGAAGTTTGGAGGCCAACATCCACCGAGCAAGTTTCTATCTATTGACCTTTCGAGCCGTAACCGGCCCATAGGGCGTAGACCAAGATACACCTTCTCCTATATGAATTTTTTGTTCTAGCAGTTTTCTTTTAAAGATATTTTATCAAATCTCGCCATCTGTCTCTGTTCTGTGCAAGCAGTTCTATCTCATTGAGGGAGCCGATTCCTGCTGCTCTTGCCTCTCTCATCAATGAGCAAGTTTAGTCTCTTTTATATTTAGGGAGAAAGGAGGAAGACTGAAACAAACCACAGACACCTTGAAAGCAAACATCATCGAAGAAATTCAGACAGTGACAGTGGACGTACTGGCAAGGACTTTCTCAAATATAAGGCACTGAATTCAACCCTGTCTGGATGGAAAATGGTGGTCACTTCCAGCATATATTATAAAGTAAAAAGTAAAGTACCCCCATCACGCCAAGTGGCGTATAGGGAATATGGTGTTAGTGACCATAAATTTTACAGACCTTCGACACATGATTTTTGGGGTAATGTGGTTGGTATTATGCCCGTGCTACTTTACTTTCCCAGAAAAGATCTGGTACCCATTAAGGCTGGGTGAATCCAGAAGCAGTTGATTAGGAGCGAACATGACCTCTTGTCCTTAAGCCGTTAAAGAAATGCCAAGTTTTGTAGCAAGTGTGAGACACCTTACAGAAATAATAGTATTAATATTGAAACTGCCAGACGGTCCAGTACTATCTTTCTGTTTAACAAAATCTTTCAAATAATTTGACAAAAACTTACCCTGAGGGTCAACTTCTTTGGCAATCTTGAGAGCATCTGAGTTGGCCAGGTCAGTATTAGCTGGGCTTACGGCCAGGATCAAGCACGACTCCTTGGTAATGAACTCCATTAGCATGCCTCTTATCTGCTGCTCAATGTCTGCCGGCTGGTCACCCACGGGCACCTTTGTCATTCCAGGGAGATCAATCAGCGTCAGGTTGAGAACTACAGAAAACGTGTTTTTTTTTTAATCGGGGTTGAGTCTCTCAGCTTTTTGTGGTATGTTGGTTTTCTTGTGTTAGGAAAGTTTACTGATTACTTGGTTAAGGGAATGGATGGTCTAGAAATTAAGACATCTGCCTATAGACAAGAGAGTTATAGGTTCAAATGCTAGGAGGTCAAGAAGATAAGAGATCAACCTCTACAAGAGAGTTTCAGGTTCAAATGCTAGGAGGTCTAGAAGATAAGACATCTGTCTTTAGACAAGAGAGTTTCAGGTTCAAATGCTAGGTGGTCTAGGAGATAAGACATCTGTCTCTAGACAAGAGAGTTTCAGGTTCAAATGCTAAGTGGTCTAGAAGATAAGACATCTACCTCTAGACTAGAGAGTTTCAGGTTCAAATGCTAGGTGGTCTAGGAGATAAGACATCTGTCTCTAGACAAGAGAGTTTCAGGTTCAAATGCTAGGTGGTCTAGGAGATAAGACATCTGTCTTTAGACAAGAGAGTTTCAGGCTCAAATGCTAGGTGGTCTAGGAGATAAGACATCTACCTCTAGACAAGAGAGTTTCAGGTTCAAATGCTAAGTGGTCTAGGAGATAAGACATCTATCTCTAGACAAGAGAGTTTCAGGTTCAAATGCTAGGAGGTCTAGAAGATAAGACATCTGTCTTTAGACAAGAGAGTTTCAGGCTCAAATGCTAGGTGGTCTAGGAGATAAGACATCTACCTCTAGACAAGAGAGTTTCAGGTTCAAATGCTAGGTGGTCTAGGAAATAAGACATCTATCTCTAGACAAGAGAGTTTCAGGTTCAAATGCTAGGTGGTCTAGGAGATAAGACATCTGTCTCTAGACAAGAGAGTTTCAGGTTCAAATGCTAGGAGGTATAGAAGATAAAAAATATGTCTTTAGACAAAAGAGTTTCAGGTTCAAATGTTAGGTGGCCTAGGAGATAAGACATCTGTCTCTAGACAAGAGAGTTTCAGGTTCAAATGTTAGGTGGTCTAGGAGATAAGACATCTGTCTCTAGACAAGAGAGTTTCAGGTTCAAATGCTAGGTGGTCTAGGAGATAAGACATCTGTCTCTAGACAAGAGAGTTTCAGGTTCAAAAGCTAGGTCACCACCTAATCTATAACTTTCAGCTTTATGTTTTCTCTCTCAACCACCTAATCTATAACTTTCAGCTTTATGTTTTCTCTCTCAACCACCTAATCTATAACTTTCAGCTTTATGTCTTCTTTCTCAACCACCTAATATATAACTTTCAGCTTTATGTCTTCTCTCTCAACCACCTAATCTATAACTTACAGCTTTATGTTTTTTCTCTCAACCACCTAATCTATAACTTTCAGCTTTATGTCTTCTCTCTCAACCACCTAATCTATAACTTACAGCTTTATGTTTTCTCTCTCAACCACCTAATCTATAGCTTTCAGTCTGCAAGCCAGGGTTATGTGAATGTATGTGTTACACTTCTGGTTGTGAATCTGCACATACAGACTTTTAATGTGGAAAAAAAAGATGAATAATTAATGTGCATACATTTATTTTATTAGAAGAAGGATGTGTCAGGCCAGATGGCAAGAGTACATGTAAACTATTTGTTTATATTTGTTTTAGAGTAGTACTTTCCCTTTTGTGTCTGTTTTTGTATATAAATTTGTTGTCTACAGAAGTAATGGTCATATTGAAGAAACAATCATCACCATCATGCAGCATAAAAATAAACAGGACAAATATTAAACAAGTGCAAAGCGTCAAATTCTTGGACACAATAATATCATCAGATGGAAGATGCACCACAAAAATAAAAAAACAGAATAGCTCAGGCCAAAATAGCATTTCAGAAAATGAAAAATGTCTTATGCAATAAATCTGTCAATAGAAGTGAGAAAGAGTTCATCGATGCTATTTAGAGCCATTTCTGACCCTTGAAAGCGAATCATGGACAGTAATCCAACAAATGAAAAGTATATTAGAGGTCACAGAGATGGGATTTCTCAGAAGAATGTTGAAAGTTCCTTGGACAGCTAAAAAGACCAAAAAGAAAATTCTCAAAGAGACAAAACCTAAAAAGGAGCCCCCAAGAAACATCAGAAAGAAACAATCAACATTTTTCAGGCACATCATGAGAAGAGGGACGTTGGAATACTTGGTTACAACTGGCAAAATACAGGGAAAGAAAGGTAGTGGACGACAAAGAGAGAAAATACTGGATAGCTTGGTGTCATGGCATAGAAAATGGTCAACAACAGAACTGATATAATGCACTGTAGATAGAAGATTCCTGTGTGTTACCGGGGTCTCATTATGAGTAAAGAATAGTGACACTGGCCTTCCAAGCATGTCGTAAGAGGCGACTAAGGAGGTTGATCGATGGCTTGACAAGCTATCATTGTAAAAACTATTGTTATGGAAACAGAGCCATGGATTTTAGAGGCAGTGATCTCTGCAATATGTGCCATTTTGGCATGCAAGGTTTCCATTTTTTGAGATCTGGTTCTGCCCTATGTGCCGTCTTCGGCCCAAAAGGACAATAGAT
Source organism: Megaustenia siamemsis (assembly GCA_032433765.1). NCBI lineage: Eukaryota > Metazoa > Mollusca > Gastropoda > Stylommatophora > Ariophantidae > Megaustenia > Megaustenia siamemsis. The sequence continues at coordinate 32,443,909 of JAVIAB010000159.1, read as the reverse complement.
AGATCGATAGATAGATAGAAGATTGTGGAAGGACATGACCGCCAACGCCAACAGGTATGACACATGATGGTGATGATGATTTGTTGTCTTGTTTCCATTGAAGGATTTTGTCAAAACATTGTTGTTTGTCTTGTCTCTCAACTAATTTAGCTTCTTGATGTGATTCTCAGTTAACCTTTTTTTTATTATTATTTGCCTATTACCATTTGGTGAGTAGACTCTGAGGTTGATGGGTATGTTCGATATACCCTTGTTGCTTCCTGTGACCCTATCGGTTTCATCCTCAATCTCCTTTCGGACGAGGTTGAAGTCTGTGAACTTTTTCCCCTTCGTGTGCACAAACTCAGCATACTCTGAAATAGGAAATAGCAGAAATAAGCTTTGATAAACAATGTCTTTGGTAAACATACAATGTCTTTGGTAAACATACAATGTCTTTGGTAAACATACAATGTCTTTGGTAAACATACAATGTCTTTGGTAAACATACAATGTCTTTGGTAAACATACAATGTCTTTGGTAAACATACAATGTCTTTGGTAGACATACAATGTCTTTGGTAGACATACAATGTCTTTGGTAAACATACAATGTCTTTGGTAAACATACAATGTCTTTGGTAAACATACAAACAATTCACTTTTTCAACGAAGATAGGAAACTCTTTATACAGAGCTTCACAGCAGGAGGTGATCTGATTATCAGAAGAAGACTGTCTGTCAAGTATTTCTATCTTTTAGCTCTTGTGGGACTGTCTGTCAAGTGTTTCTATCTTTTAGCTCTTGTGGGACTGTCTGTTAAGTGTTTCTATCTTTTAGCTCTTGTGGGACTGTCTGTCAAGTGTTTTTATCTTTTAGCTCTTGTGGGACCGCCTGTCAAGTGTTTCTATCTTTCAGCTCTTGTTGGACTGTCTGTCAAGTGTTTCTATCTTTTAGCTCTTGTTGGATCATTTGTCAAGTGTTTCTATCTTTCAGCTCTTGTGGGACTGTCTGTCAAATATTTCTATCTTTAGCTCTTATTGGACCATCTGTCAAGTGTTTCTATCTTTCAGCTCTTGTGGGACTGTCTGTAAAGTTTTTCTCTCTTTTGGCTCTTGTGGGACCGTCTGTCAAGTGTTTCTATCTTTTAGCTCTTGGGGGAAGTATCCATGACTCCCAGATGTCAGCCTCCTGCTGCACTGACCTAGAAAGCTCACACTATGTTAGGCTTATAATAACTAAACTTGTTCTGCTCAATCTATCGACCTTCTGAGCCATAACCAGCCCATATAGCATAGACTCAGAAACTCTTTCCCTGTTTCGAAATTTTCTTTCTAGCGGTCTTAATCCTTGCAAAGATCTTTTATCAAATTTTGCCATTTGTCTCTGTTCTGTACAAGCATCTCGATCTCATTGATAAGTCAATTTCTGCTGCCTTTGCCTCTCTGATCACTGTTCCCCTCTGTGTTTTTCTGGGTCGGCCTCTTTTCCTCCTACCTGTTGTTTCCCACTTGAGTGGATACATCTGCTCAATAAAAAAAAAAAAAGTAAAGTACCCCCGTCATGCCAAGTGGCGTATAGGGAAATATGGTGTTAGTGACCCTATATTTTACAGACCTTCAGCACATGATTTTTGGGGTAATGTGGTCGGCATTACGCCCATGCTGCTTTACTTTCCCAGAAAAAAAATCAGGTACCCATTTAAGGCTGGGTGAACCCGGAAGCCATCGGTTGGGATCGAACCCTACCCCTTGTCCTTTGTAGTCCAGTTCACTAACCACTGAGCTATCGCGGCTCCCTCATCTGCTCATTACTTCTGATAAAATCTGCGGTTCATACCCCATCGCCATAGCCCCAGCCTAGAAAATTGAGTGATGCCCTCTTCATGGTAGCAGAGTCTTAGAAGGCTTGCTATTCCGCGTTAAAGCTGCAGACTGCAATCTCTGGAAACACACTCTAAAGGTTCACCTCAAACAAGAAGAAGCACACAGATTCACAGAGAAAGAGAATACACGATGAAAGAAAAGAAAAGATAACATTTCTAGGGGTGTGTCATCCTTATGGATGCCTCACTCTGAAAATAATCCACTTAAAAGAGGGCCAAACTCCACACACTGAAACATGCCTGTTGATGATATCAGTTAATAATATGTCTGGCTGGGCGTTTCATTTTGTTATGTCGGCAACACTTGACTGTACCATGATCTTGTGAGATCACAATTAGCAGAGATGTAATATTTTTTTTTTATAAATAAAATAATTGTACAAATGCATGCCTAAAGCTTTATGTAGATGGACTATACAATTAGACAATTTAACAGTACAGCCACATAGGCCTTCAACAGGGGGGATAAAAACATCAGGAAAAAGAAAATAAAACTAACAAATAAAAAAGCAATTAAATTAAATACAATAAAAAAAAACATTACCAAAAACAATTGAATATTGTTTCAGAATATTGTTTAATAAGAAGAAATATAAATTAACAACAATATATAAACAAAATACTACAAAATTATTATTTAGAGATATGGATGATGTAAAATGCTGTTGGAGCAGTTAGGAAGTCATGTCATAGGCAAGTGTTGACAAATACAATGAATCTCAAAACAGGAGAGAAGAGGATCCTACAAAAATTAAAGAGAAAGAAACTAAATGATATATTTAAAGAAAAATAGAATTTTGCTCTCTGGAAGAGTGAAACCTCACAAACATACAAACTGTTAACTATTTCAGTAACATATACGTAAATGCCCCCTTACACCTTGCTAAGCATATTGGGAATATAGTGTTAGTGACCATATTTTTCTCAGTTCCATAAGAGACCAAAGTAAATCAGAGATAGAATCAATGTCTTTGACACAGTGACATCTCACAAACATTAACTTCTGATCAAGTCAACCCTCTTCTCATTTCTTAACTCTTTCCGTACGGAAGCTTTTTATCAACACAACGGAAGAGATTTCAGAGACAAAATTGTTCATGGTTTTAAGAATCAATCTACATATTTATCTAACATATAACATACCATATATGAATGTTTAGATAAATGAACAAGGTGTTAGATTTCCCCAATATCAAGATGATACAAGACATGTAAAAAAGAATATGGTTTGATGGCGTTCACACTAATCAAATTGAGCGTGACGCACTATGCGGCAAAACGTACGTTGACGAAATCGGCATGGCTCAGCGCGGCGAAATGTACGGAAAGAGTTAATTTACATCAACAATAATAGCAACGAAGCATAAAGAGACGGGCTATAACAATCTAAGGTCATCATCATCATTAAGTGACGTCTGCGCATCAAAGATTGGCTACTATGGAGTGCCATTCCGCTCTGTCTCTTGCTTTGATGGTGCAGGTTGTCATAGGCTGACTTGTCCATTTTTTTATGCTACTCATCCACATTAGTCTTGGTCTGCCTCTGCCTCTGTTACATTGTATTTTCCCTTCTAAGATTACTTTTAGTAGGCTGTTGTTTAACATGTCCCAAAAATCTCGTTTGAATTGCCTTTAGTAGTTCTCTTTTCATTTTTAGTTGTTTTAAGATTTTGCCATTTGTTTTCTTTTCTCTCCATCCATTTCTACCTATTCTTCTATCTATCTGTCTATTGTCCTTTCGAGCCGAAGACGGCACATAGGGCAGAACCACAATCTCAAAAACAGAAACCTTGCGTGCCAAAATGGCACATATTGCAGAGATCACTGTTTCTAAAATCTATGGCTCTGTTTCCATAACAATATTTTTTATAATGACAGCTTGTCAAGCCATCGATCAACCTCCTTTGTTGCCTCTTACGACATGCTTGGAAGGTCACAGTGTCACTATTCTTTACTCCCTCATAATGAGGTCCCGATAACACACGGGAATATATCTTCTATATATCCATATTTCAAATGCTTCAATTTTGTGTTTTGTTTTTGTGTCTAATGACCATGTTTCTGTACCATATAGGAATGTTCAGAAGATATACCATTTTGCTATTCTTAGTTTTAGCCCTGGTGTTATTTGTTTTGATGTTAATATATTTTTAATGGCATTAAAATTACTTTTTGCCATTCCTATTCTTTTGTTTATTTCAGTTTTACATTTTCCATCACTGGTTATAGTATGTCCAAGGTAGTTGTAGTTCTGAACTGTCTCCAGGTCTATTCCTTCAATTTTGATGTCTATGGTCTAATAAAAGTAATATTAGAAGGGAAAATACAAGGTAAAAGAGGCAGAGGCAGACCAAGACTAACATGGACAAGTAATATCAAAAGATGGACAAGTCAGCCTATGGCAACCTGCACCATCAAAGCAAGAGACAGAGTGGAATGGCGCTCCATGGTAGCCAACCTTCGATGCGGAGACAGCACTCAATGATGACGATGATGATGGTAGAATAGACAAACCAGGGAAAGATACAAAAAAATCTAAGAAATCTTATGTGATCAGCAGCTAACACGGCATTACCTCTCCTTATGGCTCTATAAATGTTCATGTCTGAAACAGAAGAATGTTGAGAATATCATGGACAGCTGAGATGAGTAATGAAAATGTTCTGAAAGAGGCCAAAGCAAAAAGAGAGCTAATTTCCAATATTAGAAAGAAACAATCATCAATTTTTGGTCATGTAATGAGAAGGAAACAGCTGAAATATATTTAACAACTGGCAAAATTGAGGGATGAGGAGAAAGAGAGAAGCAAAGACAAAAGATACAAGACAGCTTAAGAAAATGACTTGGCAGAAGGTCAACAACAGAAATGATAAATAACTGTAGAGACTGAAAGTTGTGGAGAGACATGATCACCTATGCCAGCAGGCATGGTACTTGATGATGATGTCTGAACTGAAGAAGAGCAAATGTAGTAACAGGTCAAACCAGATATGCTGCACAGAGTCTGGTCTAGATTATCGCACCGATATTGGCAGAGTAACAAATGGTTGCACATCTAGTGTAGAGGTAAAGTACGAGACTTGATTCAGTGTCTTAGCACACATGATATGCTGCACAGAGTCTGGTCTAGATTATAGCACTGATATTGGCAGAGTACCAAATGGGTTGCACATCTAGTGTAAAGGTAAAGTACGAGACTTGATTCAGTGTCTTAGCACACATGATACCAACCACATCGCCTAAATGTGCTGTGGTCATGTGGTCAAAATATTGTCACTAAAACCATAGTCCTCATACATCTAGCAGGGGTTGACTGCAGTCTGTTGCACAACCAAACAAATGCCTTTTCCATGATGAAAAAAAAAGGGAACCGCGATAGCTCAGTGGATAGTAAACTGGATTACAATGGACAAGAGGAAGGGTTCGATCCCAACCGTCGGCTTCCGGGTTCACCCAGCCTTAAATGGGTACCAGATTTTTTTCTGGGAAAGTAAAGTGGCATGGGCATAATACCGACCACATTACCCCAAAAATCATGTTCCGAAGGTCTGTAAAATTTATGGTCACTAACACCATATTCCCTATACGTCACTTGACGTGACAGGGGTACTTTTATATGATGAAAAAAAAGGAGAAATAAAAGTATAAGAAAATAATATTCCCCTTTCCCTCCCAACTTGTACAGTTAAAGATCTGGGGGTCTCAGTAACCTAGTTGGGAAAATCACCAAGATCATGGCAGAAATGGGTACTAGGGTATTACTCAGGGATGGTGAGGAATGCCACCTCGCATTGTGAGTTTCAATGCTTGAAGTGACACCGTCCAGAAGTCTCCGATCACTTCTGGATAGGCGGTCGAGCACATATGGGTGAAAACTCGCGTGCTAAGATGCAGATTCGAGTCTCATACTTTACCTTTACCTTTTGTTAAAGACCTGAATCTTAATTACCAGCTGCAACAGTCAAGTTTATCGGGAGCACTTTTCTGCCAATTTAAGCACCAAGATGTGGACACAAGAAAACTTACCCACTTTACTGTACATGAGCTGATGTGGACACAAGAAAACTTACCCACTTTACTGTACATGGGCTGATGTGGACACAAGAAAACTTACCCACTTTACTGTACATGAGCTGATGTGGACACAAGAAAACTTATCCACTTTACTGTACATGAGCTGATGTGGACACAAGAAAACTTATCCACTTTACTGTACATGAGCTGATGAGAACACAAGAAAACGTACCCACTTTACTGTAAATGAGCTGATGTGGACACAAGAAAACTTACCCACTTTACTGTACATGAGCTGATGAGAACACAAGAAAACTTATCCACTTTACTGTACATGAGCTGATGAGAACACAAGAAAACGTACCCACTTTACTGTACATGAGCTGATGTGGACACAAGAAAACTTACCCACTTTACTGTACATGAGCTGATGTGGACACAAGAAAACTTATCCACTTTACTGTACATGAGCTGATGTGGACACAAGAAAACTTATCCACTTTACTGTACATGAGCTGATGCGGACACAAGAAAACTTACCCACTTTACTGTACATGAGCTGATGTGGACACAAGAAAACTTACCCACTTTACTGTACATGAGCTGATGTGGACACAAGAAAACGTACCCACTTTACTGTACATGAGCTGATGTGGACACAAGAAAACGTACCCACTTTACTGTACATGAGCTGATGTGGACACAAGAAAACTTGCCCACTTTACTGTACATGAGCTGATGTGGACACAAGAAAACTTACCCACTTTACTGTACATGAGCTGATGTGGACACAAGAAAACTTATCCACTTTACTGTACATGAGCTGATGCGGACACAAGAAAACTTACCCACTTTACTGTACATGAGCTGATGTGGACACAAGAAAACTTACCCACTTTACTGTACATGAGCTGATGTGGACACAAGAAAACTTACCCACTTTACTGTACATGAGCTGATGCGAACACAAGAAAACTTACCCACTTTACTGTACATGAGCTGATGTGGACACAAGAAAACTTACCCACTTTACTGTACATGAGCTGATGTGGAACACAAGAAAACTTACCCACTTTACTGTACATGAGCTGATGTGGACACAAGAAAACTTATCCACTTTACTGTACATGAGCTGATGTGGACACAAGAAAACTTATCCACTTTACTGTACATGAGCTGATGCGGACACAAGAAAACTTACCCACTTTACTGTACATGAGCTGATGTGGACACAAGAAAACTTACCCACTTTACTGTACATGAGCTGATGTGGACACAAGAAAACTTACCCACTTTACTGTACATGAGCTGATGCGAACACAAGAAAACTTACCCACTTTACTGTACATGAGCTGATGTGGACACAAGAAAACTTACCCACTTTACTGTACATGAGCTGATGTGGAACACAAGAAAACTTACCCACTTTACTGTACATGGGCTGATGTGGAACACAAGAAAACTTACCCACTTTACTGTACATGAGCTGATGCGAACACAAGAAAACTTACCCACTTTACTGTACATGAGCTGATGCGAACACAAGAAAACTTACCCACTTTACTGTACATGAGCTGATGTGGAACACAAGAAAACTTACCCACTTTACTGTACATGAGCTGTAACACCAAGGGTCTTCTGGTCACAATGCCAGAACCTCTGGGCAAAAAATCCCTGAAATACAAAAATGTGGAATCTGAAATAATATAAATCTCTGATAAATGACAAAGCTTGATAAAATAGAGAAGATGATCCTGAATTTAATATCCTTATCATGGAACAACCCAGCCTTTAATGGGTACCAGATTTTTTTCTGGGAAAGTAAAACGGCACGGGTGTAATACTGACCACATTACCCCAAAAAATCATGTGCCGAAGGTATGTAAAATTTATGGTCACTAACACCATATTGCCTATACACCACTTGATGTGACGGGGGCTCTTTACTTTTTTTACTATCATGGAACAATTTAGCAACACCAGAGGTACTGGGTGATCCAGAGGTCAGCATCTGGACAGAAAGGTCTCAGGTTCAAATCCTGCCAAAAGTAGTGATGAACTTTTTACTTTGATTCAATGGCTTTCTGATGACTTTGCCTTTCCTTAGCAATGCATAGTTATATCCAATATCTAGCCCTCATGGAAAACAGAGAAAAATAGGAGGCATTTGTCCATTTAAAGTTTTTTAAAAATGACTGGAGCTGGAGGAAACAAGGAAAACAATTTAAACATGATTTTCTATGTGACAGCTTGACCAAGTGAGGACAGAACAAAGAGACTGAATGTTGCAGATGTAAGTCTTAACTGCTTGAATAGGACAACAAACAAGCTACATGATCACATAGATTTACATTGAATTACCTATCTCTTATGTAAAACTATGTGATCATGTTGTATGTGTGTTAAGTAAATCAATGTATGTGATTGTGTAGTTGTCTTATTTATGTGTTAAATAAATCAATGTAAATATATGTGATTGTGTAACTGTACATGCATTAAGTATATCAATGCAAATATATGTGATTGTGTAGTTGTCTTTTATATGTGTTAAGTAAATTAATGTAAATATATGTGATTGTGTACGTATAATAAGTGAATAAATGTAAACCTACATGGTTGCATCTTGTACATGTTTGCTGTTCTATTCTACCAATGAAAACCTTTTCGCTGAAGCGTTTAGTAATTTTGTTCAGTCTTCACTTAGTCAAACTGTCACACAGTTTTATGTTTATGTATTTATTGACACAGCAAAACGTTAATCCTAGGTAGCCCGAACTTCAACTTAGAGTTGGCACAAAATGTATAAGCCAATCTAGTAGCCTCTATCAGTCATATTTGACTATAGTAGCCTCCGTCAGTCACAGTTGACTATAGTTGCCTCCGTCAGTTACAGTTGACTAAAGTAGCCTCCATCATTCATAGTTGACTATAGTTGCATCCATCAGTCATATTTGACTATAGTAGCCTCCGTCAGTCATAGTTGACTATAGTTGCCTCCATCATTCATAGTTGACTATAGTTGCATCTATCAGTCATATTTGACTATAGTAGCCTCCGTCAGTCATAGTTGACTATAGTTGCCTCCGTCAGTTACAGTTGACTAAAGTAGCCTCCATCATTCATAGTTGACTATAGTTGCATCCATCAGTCATATTTGACTATAGTAGCCTCCGTCAGTCATAGTTGACTATAGTTGCCTCCGTCAGTTATAGTCGACTATAGTAGCCTCTGTCAGTCACAGTTGACTATAGCAGTCTCCGTCAGTCATAGTTGACTATAGTAGCCTCCGTCAGTCACAGTTGACTATAGTAGCCTCAGTCAGTCACAGTTGACTATAGTTGCCTCCGTCAGTCATAGTTGACTATAGAAGCCTCCGTCAGTCATAGTTGACTATAGTAGCCTCCGTCAGTTACAGTTGACTATAGTAGCCTCCGTCAGTCATAGTCGACTATAGAAGCCTCCGTCAGTCATAGTTGACTATAGTAGCCTCCGTCAGTCATAGTTGACTATAGTAGCCGACGTCAGTCATAGTTGACTATAGTAGCCTACGTCAGTCATGACTGACTATAGAAGCCTCCGTCAGTCACAGTTGACTATAGTAGCCTCCGTCAGTCATAGTTTACTATAGAAGCCTCCGTCAGTCACAGTTGACTATTGTAGCCTCCGTCAGTCACAGTTGACTATAGTAGCCTCCGTCAGTCATAGTTGACTATAGAAGCCTCCATCAGTCACAGTTGACTATAGTAGCCTACATCAGTCATAGTTGACTATAGAAGCCTCCGTCAGTCATAGTTGACTATAGAAGCCTCCGTCAGTCATAGTTGACTATAGTAGCCTCCGTCAGTCATAGTTGGCTATAGAAGCCTCCGTCAGTCATAGTTGACTATAGTAGCCTCCGTCAGTCATAGTTGACTATAGTAGCCTCCGTCAGTCACAGTTGACTATAGTAGCCTCCGTCAGTTATAGTTGACTATAGTAGCTTCCGTCAGTCATAGTTGACTATAGAAGCCTCCGTCAGTCATAGTTGACTATAGAAGCCTCCGTCAGTCATAGTTGACTATAGTAGCCTCTGTCAGTCATAGTTGACTATAGAAGCCTCCGTCAGTCATAGTCGACTATAGTAGCCTCTGTCAGTCATAGTTGACTATAGTAGCCTGCGTCAGTCATAGTTGACTATAGTAGTCTCCGTCAGTCACAGTTGACTATAGTAGCCTCCGTCAGTCATAGTTGACTATGGATTTATCAGTGCTCCTAGAAATGTTAATATTTTTCTTTTCTTTCATCGTGTATTCTCTTTTTCTATGAATCTGTCTGCCTCTTGTTTGAGTTGGAGCTTTAGAGTGTGTTTCTAAAGATTGCGGTCTGCGGTTATTTCTTCCCAGGCTGCAGGGTTTATGTTCAGAGTCTTCATGTCACGTTTACACACGTCTACAAATCGAAGTTTTGGGCATCCCCTAGTCCTTTTACCATTTGCTAGTTGCTCATAGAGTATATCTTTTGGTACACAGCCATCTTTCATATGGTGTACGTGGCCAAGCCAGTGTAACCAACGTTGTTTGAGCAGCGTGTAAATATTCGGGAGGCCTGTGCGAGTGATGACCTCATAAACGACGGCAGAAAGCCGATCTAAACACAGCACATTTGGGTATCAGATTGCCTTCCCCCTTAAACCCCTACTTGCTTTGGCCAGGCTGGTTAGTCATGCGGAGGCAGAGCAGGATTATTATCAGTTATGGTTCACTGATTCTGATGTAAGCAGTTAGACATAATGTTGGGTTGGTCTATAACAGACATTTAGCTTACACTTCATTTGTGTCTTGTAAAAGATAAAGGGTGCCCCACAGCATGTTTTAGTGTCACCAAATGGTTAATTATAAAACTTCCCCATGCTTGTCCACAACATTTGGAGATAAGAAGGGCAGTGCTTTTCCACAAGGTAATTTCTTCTTTTTTCTTCACTACCTTTTGTACCTGTTCGGCTGTCAAGGGAGAAATAAATTTCTGGTTCTCGCTATTTTTGCGGTTTCAATCATAATCAATTAATGTTGTAATGATTCTTTGATATCCTCAGCCCAGCTTACTCTGGGTCTGAATCTTGCTCTTCTCCTCTTTTAACATATGCTTTGGTAATGTATGCTTTGGTACATATGTATGGTAATGAATCACACTGTATTCTTTCTAGATGGGCAAACCAGTTTATTTGTTGTTTCTGTATAAAGCTTAGGATTGGTTCAATACCTACTCTTTCTCTTATAATACTATTTATGATTCTGTCTTTTCTGCTATTTACTTTTCCCAATTGCTTTGAGTCAGGTACCCATTTATCAGGTGGGTCTGCTGGGGAGCATCAATTGTAGACAAATTCATGTTCATTTTTTTCACCAAAACCAACATGCTATCACAACCCTAATGAGTCTGTCTATCATGCATTTTGTCTATAGTCAATTTATGATAGGTGATAAGAATAAGGCAAACAAATCTGGAACAAGCGCATGGCATCAAATACTTGGGCACAATAATAACATATGGCAAAAGATAGTAAAGATAAAGGTAAAGTAGAAGACTTGAATCAACATCTAAGCATGCGAGTTTTCATCCATATGTTCTCGGCCACCTATCCAGCAGTGTTCGAAGACTTCTGGATAGTGACACTTCAAGCAGCATCGAAACTCATGATGGAAGGCAACATTCCTCACCTTCCCGGAGTATTATCCTGGTACCCATTTCTGCCAGCAGCTGGGTCAACCACTGGGGTATTTTTTTTCCAACCACGATTAAAATTCACACTGCTTCCAGCGGGAATCGAACACTGGTTTTTTTTTCTTAACGTCGGTAGCTGAATCAGGTAGTTTTTCCAAATATGCTATCGAGGCCCCCTGACAGAAGATGCACCACAGAAATAAAAAAAAACAATAGCTCAGGCCAAAAGAAAATGAAAAACGTCTTGTGCAACAAGTCTATGTCAACAGAGGTGAGAAAGAGTTCATCAGAGCTATATAGAGCCAATTCTAACCTATGGAAGCGAATCATGTACAGCAGACAAATAAATAAAAAGACAATTTGTGGCCTTAGAGATGTGGTTTCTCAGAAGAATATTGAGAGTTACCTGGACAGCTATAGAGAGCATTTTTTTTTTTTTATCGCATTTACACACAGTAATTATGCTTTTCAATATTTAAGTCCTTTTATTTATTGGAAAATGTTTAATAAATGAGTTTTTAATTTTGCATTAATATTACAACATATTTGTGAAATATGAAAGTTATCATATGGGGATGCATACAATCAGGACTGCCTGGAAACTATTATAATATTAATACATTTTTAAAAAATTATGAATGCATTTTTTCCATTTGTACACCTTTTTTGGTCTTGTGTGGGGCTCTCGGTAGCCGAGTTGGGAAACCCACCCGACTGGACTACCGACGTTCGGACAACCCGTGTTCGATTCCTGCTGGGAGCCGTGTGAATTGTACTCGTGGTTGGAAAAAAAAATACCCCTATGGTCGACTCAGCCGTTGGCAGAAATGGGTACCAGGGTATTACCCTGGGAAGGTGAGGAATGTCGCCTCGCATCTGAGTTTCGATGCTTGACGCGACACTATACAGAAATCTCCGAACATTTCTGGATAGGCGGCCGAGCACATATGGGTGGAAACTCGCGTGCTAAGACACCGGTTCAAGTCTCGTACTTTACCTTTTGGTCTGGTGAACGAGTTTGACTCTAACAAATATGGATGGTATGTGACAGGGAAGAGGCAAATAACTGCAGCAAAGCTGGTAGCAGGAGCAAGTAGTGGGGTGTAATGTACATTCCTACAAGGTATGGTGACAGCTGGTAGCAGGAGCAAGTAGTGGGGTGTAATGTACATTCCTACAAGGTATGGTGACAGCTGGTAGCAGGAGCAAGTAGTGGGGTGTAATGTACATTCCTACAAGGTATGGTGACAGCTGGTAGCAGGAGCAAGTAGTGGGGTGTAATGTACATTCCTACAAAGTATGGTGACAGCTGGTAGCAGGAGCAAGTAGTGGGGTGTAATGTACATTCCTACAAGGTATGGTGACAGCTGGTAGCAGGAGCAAGTAGTAGGGTGTAATGTACATTCCTACAAGGTATGGTGACAGCTGGTAGCAGGAGCAAGTAGTGGGGTGTAATGTACATTCCTACAAGGTATGGTGACAGCTGGTAGCAGGAGCAAGTAGTGGGGTGTAATGTACATTCCTACAAGGTATGGTGACAGCTGGTAGCAGGAGCAAGTAGTGGGGTGTAATGTACATTCCTACAAAGTATGGTGACAGCTGGTAGCAGGAGCAAGTAGTAGGGTGTAATGTACATTCCTACAAGGTATGGTGACAGCTGGTAGCAGGAGCAAGTAGTGGGGTGTAATGTACATTCCTACAAGGTATGGGTGAAAGTTTTACAAAACAGGAACACAACAAAATACTGATGTTGTGACCTACATGCGGCCTTCCTCAGAAAACAAGAACAATACAAACAAACAACGAAATAAAGATAAACTCTACAACATCTAGGATGAGCTGAACAGGTAAATCAATGAGAAATAAACAGAGGGATAAGAGATGAAATTATGAAACGGCAGAGTTTGTAGGATAAAAATAGATAATATGTGAAAATTAGTAAGCTAAAATAAATATAAAATTTAAGAGAGACTTAACTGAGGCAAAATCCAAAAGCTCCCAGCGAGTAAATTACTGTGAGTTTAAAGGGACGCAAGAGAGGAGTGGGAAATCAGTTATGTGATTAGACAAGAAATCGGACGAGATTACAAGGTGGTAGAATGAGGTGTGAGATGCAGTCAAGAGTGACACAGGTAATCATTAGAGATAAAGAAGTGTATATATACGGAGTGAAAATGACCAATCAAAGCCAGACGTTGTTCAGGTAACATTGCAATAAATGAGGCGTAATAGGGGAATTATCAAGGACTTCGTACGAGACAGTCTTGCTTGAAGGGTACCTGCACATTCAAACTTGACAAACCATATGATATGGTGAAGTCTTTCCATGGTCATCTACTGGAGGGGTGAACTTCAGAGATGAGGGTATGATGCTTGTACTTAAGAGTGCTGAGAGTCAAGTTTGGAACAAGTAGAAAGTGGGTGATTGAGAGGTGAGTCATGAGTGTGCCTAACCATTCCTTTCTTTTCTCTTTTCTTTCTGGCACTCACCTGATGACTACCAAAGGAATAGATGGTTCTTTTCACCATCCATACTTAAAAGGATTCAGAAATGAAGAACTGAGAAAAAAGCTAGGAATAATCCCCGCCATCGAATATATAAAGAAACAACAGATAAAATAGTTTGGCCACGTGACAAGGCAGAGTGATCAAAACACAACACAATGAGCCCTTAGTAAATGTTGCAAGAACACCAGGCCCCAGGGACGACCACGAAAAAGATGGATCGACGTAATATTAGAAGCACTAGAAACACAACAATGGAGCAGCGATAGCTCAGTGGTTGGTGAACTGAACTACAAAGGACTAGAGGTAGGGTTCGATCCCAACCGACGGATTCCAGTTCACCCAGCCTTAAATGGGTACCGGATTTTTTTCTGGGAAAGTAAAGCAGCATGGACGTAACACAGACCACATTACCCCAAAAATCATGTGCCGAAAGTCTGTAAAATTTATGGTCCATAACACCATATTCCCTATACGCCACTTGGCGTGACGGGGGTACTTTACTTTACTTAGGAAACATAACAGCAGTAGAGGTGAATAGAAGAGCAAAAGACCGACAATTATATCTCCCCTCGACGCTGAAACGCTGCAATAGCTCGGTGGTTAGCGAACTGGACTACAAAGAACAAGAGGTAGGGTTTGATCCCAACCGACGGCTTCTGGGTTCACCCAGCCTTTAATGGGTACCAGATTTTTTTCTGGGAAAGTAAAGCTGCACGGGCGTAATACTGATCACATTACCCCAAAAATCATGTGCCGAAGGTCTGTAAAATTTATGGTCACTAACACCATATTCTCTATACCACCACTGGTGTGATGGAGGCACTTAACCAACTTTTTTTTTCGACGCTGAAAGGCAAATGAGGAAGGAAAGAAGAAGAAGGTACTTAAAAGGATGTTAAATGGGCACTGATGCATTGTGGTTTATTTGCACTTCTTGGCCCAGCATATCCTACTTCAGCACAGTACTTGTGAGTACTGAGTTGCCTTCCCTCTTCATTCCTTACTCACTTGGTCAGACTGGATGGTCTGTTTCCAGGAGCACTGATGGGAGGTGGAGCGGAGTCTCGATCAGCTCTGTTGTTTGACCTATGCATCCCTGCTTGAGTCAAACCTTGTCATTTATAATCAGTAATCTGCAACAGATGTTCAGTTGTCCTAGAGGATGTGTTATTTCTTTGGAGCAGCATACAAGGCTCGTCTGCAACAGATGTTTAGCTGTCACAGGGAGGTCAAAGAGGGGATTGGTGTCTGTCTATTATCTTTAGACTTTGAGGTCAGTGACTCATAGCTGAATGTTTGCATCAGAATCAGCAGCTGATCAAGGTCCAATTTCACCCCCAAAACAAAAGGTTGTATTTAAGCTGGATAAGTTCAGCCATAAAGCAAAGGTAAGTTGGGCCATAGAGCTCAGGATAAGTTGGGCCATAGAGCACAACATAAGTTGGGCCATAGAGCACAGAATAAGTTGGGCCATAGAGCACAGGATAAGTTGGGCCAAAGAGCACAGGATAAGTTGGGCCATAAAGTACAGGATGAGTTGGGCCATAGAGCACAGGATGAGTTGGGCCATAAAGCACAGGATAAGTTGGGCCATAAAGCACAGGATGAGTTGGGCCATAAAGTACAGGATGGTTTGGGCCATAGAGCACAGGATAAGTTGGGCCATAAAGCACAGGATGAGTTGGGCCATAAAGTACAGGATGGTTTGGGCCATAGAGCACAGAATGAGTTGGGCTATAGAGCACAGGATGAGTTGGGCTATAGAGCACAGGATGAGTTGGGCCATAAAGCACAGGATGAGTTGGGCTATAAAGCACAGGATAAGTTGGGCTATAAAGCACAGGATAAGTTGGGCCATAGAGCACAGGATAAGTTGGGCCATAAAGCACAGGATGAGTTGGGCCGTAGAGCACAGGATGAGTTGGGCCATAGAGCACAGGATGAGTTGGGCCATAGAGCACAGGATGAGTTGGGCCATAGAGCACAGTATGAGTTGGGCTATAGAGCACAGGATGAGTTGGGCTATAGAGCACAGGATGAGTTGGGCTATAAAGCACAGGATGAGTTGGGCCATAGAGCACAGGATGAGTTGGGCCATAGAGCACAGGATGAGTTGGGCCATAAAGCACAGGATGAGTTGGGCTATAAAGCACAGGATAAGTTGGGCTATAAAGCACAGGATAAGTTGGGCCATAGAGCACAGGATAAGTTGGGCTATAGAGCACAGGATGAGTTGGGCCATAGAGCACAGGATATGTTGGGCCATAGAGCACAGGATGAGTTGGGCCATAGAGCACAGAATGAGTTGGGCCATAGAGCATAGGATGAGTTGGGCTATAGAGCACAGGATGAGTTAGGCCATAAAGCACAGGATGAGTTGGGCTATAAAGCACAGGATGAGTTGGGCCATAGAGCACAGGATGAGTTGGGCCATAGAGCACAGGATGAGTTGGACCATAGAGCACAGGATGAGTTGGGCCATAGAGCACAGGATGAGTTGGGCTATAGAGCACAGGATGAGTTGGGCCATAAAGCACAGGATGAGTTGGGCTATAAAGCACAGGATGAGT
Organism: Megaustenia siamemsis; assembly: GCA_032433765.1. Classification (NCBI taxonomy): domain Eukaryota; kingdom Metazoa; phylum Mollusca; class Gastropoda; order Stylommatophora; family Ariophantidae; genus Megaustenia; species Megaustenia siamemsis. The sequence goes on along the minus strand of JAVIAB010000159.1, from coordinate 32,427,253 downwards.
TGGGCCATAAAGCACAGGATGAGTTGGGCCATAAAGCACAGGATGAGTTGGGCCATAGAGCACAGGATGAGTTGGGCCATGGAGCACAGGATGAGTTGGGCCATAAAGCACAGTATGAGTTGGGCCATAAAGCACAGGATAAGTTGGGCCATAAAGCACAGGATGAGTTGGGCCATAAAGCACAGGATGAGTTGGGCCATAAAGCACAGGATAAGTTGGGCCATAGAGCACAGGATGAGTTGGGCTATAGAGCACAGGATGAGTTGGGCTATAGAGCACAGGATGAGTTGGGCTATAGAGCACAGGATGAGTTGGGCCATAAAGCACAGGATGAGTTGGGCCATAAAGCACAGGATGAGTTGGGCCATAGAGCACAGGATAAGTTGGGCCATAAAGCACAGGATGAGTTGGGCCATAGAGCACAGGATGAGTTGGGCCATGGAGCACAGGATGAGTTGGGCCATGGAGCACAGTATGAGTTGGGCCATAAAGCACAGGATAAGTTGGGCCATAAAGCACAGGATGAGTTGGGCCATAAAGCACAGGATGAGTTGGGCTATAAAGCACAGGATAAGTTGGGCCATAAAGCACAGGATGAGTTGGGCCATAAAGCACAGGATGAGTTGGGCCATAAAGCACAGGATGAGTTGGGCCATAAAGCACAGGATGAGTTGGGCCATAAAGCACAGGATAAGTTGGGCTATAAAGCACAGGATGAGTTGGGCCATAAAGCACAGGATGAGTTGGGCCATAAAGCACAGGATGAGTGGGGCCATAAAGCACAGGATGAGTTGGGCCATAAAGCACAGGATGAGTTGGGCCATAAAGCACAGGATAAGTTGGGCCATAAAGCACAGGATAAGTTGGGCCATAAAGCACAGGATGAGTTGGGCCATAAAGCACAGGATAAGTTGGGCTATAGAGCACAGGATGAGTTGGGCCATGGAGCACAGGATGAGTTGGGCCATAAAGCACAGGATGAGTTGGGCCATAAAGCACAGGATAAGAGTTGGTTGGTCTAGAGGTAAGACACTGACTTCTAAAAAGAGCACTTGGGGGACCTCTGTGGCCTAGTCCACCCAAAAACCACCCGATTAGGCTACCAAAGTTCAGACAACCTGTGTCCGATTCCCACTGGAAGCAGCGTTAATTGTTCTCATGGTTGGAAAAAAGAAATATCCTTGCAGTGAATCCAGCCGCTGACAGAAATGGGTACCAGGGTAGCATTCTGGGAAGGTGATGAATGCTGCCTCGCATCGTGAGTTTCGATGCTTGAAGTGACACTACCCAGAAGTCTCCAAACACTTCTGGATAGGCGATCAAGCACATAAGGGTGAAAACTTGCGTGCTAAGGCGTCGATTCAAGTCTCTAACTTTACCTTTACTTTACCTTTTTATATTTACTTTCCCTTTACTTAATTTTGGGAGCCGCGATAGCTCAGTGGTTAGTGAACTGGACTACAAATTACAAGGGGTAGGGTTCGATCCCAACCGACGGCTTCCGGGTTCACCCAGCCTTAAATGGGTACCGGATTTTTTTCTGGGAAAGTAAAGCAGCACGAGCGTAATACCGACCACATTACCCCTAAAATCATGTGCCGAAGGTCTGTAAAATATAGGGTCACTAACACCATATTCCCTATACGCCACTTGGCGTGACGGGGGTACTTTACTTTTTACTTTACTTAATTTTACTTTACCTTTACTTTACACTTATGGGTTTGAAAGTTCCCAGGACAGCTAAAAAGACCAATGAGGAAGTTCTCAAAGAGGCCAACAGAAAAAGGGAGCTCTTAAAAACATCAGAAAGAAAAATCAATATTTTCGGGCATATCATGAGAAGAGGAAAGTTGGAATACTTGGTTACAACTGGCAAAATATAAGGAAAGAGAGACCGCGGGCGACAAAGAGAGAAAATACTGGATAGCTTGGTGTCATGGCATAGAAAACAGTCAACAACAGAACTGATACGATGCACTATGGATAGAAGATTGTGGAAGGACATGATCACCTACGCCAACCGGTATGGCACATGAGGATGATGATATGGGTTTGAATTCTTGCCACAGGCTGTGAGAACATTTTTTTTTTAAATTGAATCTGTGGTTTTCTTGGGAGACCAAGGAAGAGATGGACCAAAATCATTCTATCTTAACAGTGTCCAGATATGCCCAAGAATGATGCAACATCTAAAAGGGATGTGACCAAAAGGAAAAGCAGTACAGCATCTACAGATGTCAGATTATGTTATACACTCTGCCATTTTCTTGTGTGGCTTCAAGGCAACAATAGATGGACAAAAGAAAGAAGCCTGCCATTTTCTTGTGTGGCTTCAAGGCAACAATAGATGGACAAAAGAAAGAAGCCTGCCATTTTCTTGTGTGGCTTCAAGGCAACAAAAGATGGACAAAAGAAAGAAGCCTGCTATTTTCTTGTGTGGCTTCAAGGCAACAATAGATGGACAAAAGAAAGAAGCCTGCCATTTTCTTGTGTGGCTTCAAGGCAACAATAGATGGACAAAAGAAAGAAGCCTGCCATTTTCTTGTGTGGCTTCAAGGCAACAATAGATGGACAAAAGAAAGAAGCCTGCCATTTTCTTGTGTGGCTTCAAGGCAACAATAGATGGACAAAAAAAGAAGCCTGCTATCTTGGTAATAAGGTGATCATTGCTCAATCCCAGCCTGACACATTAAAATGAAAATGGGTACCTGTATCACTGAGCTAAGGGAGGTATTAACAGTGCAGAAGAGCACTGACCTCCTCACTTCCAAAGTGTCAACAATGTACGATGACATTTAACACTTCACTTCTCTACAACATTATATCATACAAAATTATATCCTTTGCACCTTTATTGACATATCGACCTATTAATATTCATTGATTATTATAGCCCCGCAACATATGCTGTACAACCAACTCATTTCTCACCCTTTCGATGGAAAATTTATGCAGTCAGACTGACCTATTTTTTCTTCCTTCCTTTCTTCCCTCCTCATCTACTTTGCAGTATCAGGGGTGATACATATAGTTGGTGTCTTTGCAACTTTACTGGCCTTTTTCTACTGTTTTGTTTTAAAGTGTTTGAATACTCAATTAATCTTTTTCCAGTTTGTGTGTGTATGTAAATATATATAGGAAGAAGTGATTTTGTTTAGCAAAAGACATTCCGGTATTCACTACAAGTGTATATGCCATCAGCAACAAATAATATTTCATTTTGAAAACATAATTGGCTGAATGAAAAAAGGTGCAGTAAGAAGTATTGTTGTAAACCACCAGGGAAAAAAAGCACATATACATATATCATCATCATCATCATCAGGTTACATGTGCTTTGCAGAAAGTTGTATTCACCACAGTAAATCTGAAAGAATCTCTCCGTCTAGTCAGATCTCTCACTTCTTCTGTTGTCATGTTCAGGGTCTTCCATGTCTTGAAACCATTTTCATCTTGGTCTGTCCCTGATGTGTTGTCTAGGAACCATGACTTCCATTATTGTTCTTACCAGCCCGCTGTGTCTTTTGACATGGCCATAGTGTTCTGATTTCCTCTGCAGAAAGATGTTTATATGCCAGTTCTTTATTATGTTTCAACCTTTTAATATGTATGTTTCTTTCAAGACAGTATAGTAGCCTCCATCAGTTATAGTAGCTTCCATCAGTTATAGTAGCCTCCATCAGTTACAGTTGACTTTGGATTTTTCAGCGCCCCTAGAAATGTTATTTTTTTCTTTCTTTTCTTTCGCCGTGTATTTTCTTTCTCCATGAATCTGTCTGCTTCTTCTTTGAGGTGAACCTTAAGAGTGTGTTTCCAGAGATTGCGGTCTACAGCTATGTCTTCCTATGCTGCAGAGTTCATGTTCAGAGTCTTTATGTTGCGTTTTCACACACATCTACAAATCAAAGTTTTGGGCACCCTCTAATCTTCTTGCCATCTGCCAGTTGTCCGTAGAGTATATCTTTTGGTATGCGGCCATCTTTCATACGGTGTACATGGCCAAGCTAGCATAACCTACGTTGTTTGAGCAGCGTGTAGATATTCGGGAGGCCTGTGCAAGTCAGGACCTCCGCGTTTGTCACTTTATCCTTCCAGGTGATACCAAGAATACGGCGTAGACATCGCATATGGAATACATTTAGCCTTCTCTCCTGCTTTACATAGGTTGTCCAAGTTTCGCTGCCATGCAGGAGGATACTAATTATGCAGACATTGTACACTGCGGCTTTTGTTTTAATTGTCAGTTTGTTGTTTTGTTTTACATAGGTTGTCCAAGATTCGCTGCCATACAGGAGGATACTAATTATGCAGACATTGTACACTGCAGCTTTTGTTTTAATTGTCAGTTTGCTGTTTTGCCAGACACGCCTAGAATGACGGGCAAAGGTGGTAGCAGCTTTACCAATACGAGTGTCAATTTCTGTATCTAAAGATAGTCTGTCGCTGATGATGGACCCCAGGTAGTTATACTGCCGCACGATATCAAGTTTATAGTTGTCGATAGAGATTTCAGGTGTTGCTTCGACGTCCTGACCGAGTATGTTAGTTTTCTGCAAACTTATTGTTAGACCGAAGTCTCGGCAGGCATGCGCAAAGCGATGTACCATGCTCTGGAGTTCTTCCTGACTTTGCGTGACAAGTGCAGCGTCGTCAGCAAATAATAGATCTCTAATAGAGATATGTCTGACCTTAGACCTTGCCTTTAGTCTTGAGATATTGAATAATCGACCAATGGATCTAGTATGCAGATAGACTCCTTCATTTGCATGTGAGAATGCATGTTTTAACAGAGCAGCAAAGAAGATTCCAAATAGAATTGAAACAAGAACGCATCCCTGCTTGACACCGCTGTGTATGCCGAAGGGTTGTGATGGGCTGCCGTCGTATTGGATGGTGCCCTTCATGTCCTCATGAAACGATTTGATTAGCGTCAGTAGAGTATGTGGGCAGCCTATTTTGGAAAATATTTTGAAAAGACCTTCTCTGCTGACAAGATCAAATGCCTTTGTAAGGTCGATAAAGGCGATGAAGAGAGGCTTTTTCTGCTCTCTAGATTTTTCTTGAAGAAGGCATAAAGAGAAAATCATGTCTGCAGTTATCTTCCAGATCTAAAGCCACATTGCGATTCAGGATATACGTGTTCTACAAGTTTTTGTAGCATTCCTAAGATGACTCTGGCGAAGGTCTTTCGAGACAGTGCTGATATCAAATTCAGAAGACAAAAGGTGCAAGAGAAAAGAGACAAGTCCAGGTACCGCAAATACACCTTGCTCATTCTGTGGATAAATCTGTCTGTCCAGGATTGGCAAATTCGGCCACGAGAGAAGATGTTCAGTAATGCAGCAGCCAGTATGAGACACTAATGCTTTACCAAACTACTGACTTATCATGATTGCTTGCTACCAACCAATTGGCAAGACGCCAAATACCATATATGTATGTTTTGTTCTGAACAAGAAAATCACTGGAGACTAGAAATGTAGTTTTACAGAAGAATGTTGAGAATACCATGGGCAGCTAAGAAGAGTAATGAAAATGTTCTGAAAGAGGCCAAAGCAAAAAGAGAGCTAATTTCCAATATTAGGAAGAAACAAACATCATTTTTTGGCCATGTAATGAGAAGAGAACAACTGGAATATATTGTAACAACTGGAAAAATTGAAGGACGAAGTGAAAGAGGAAAACAAAGAGAAAAAATACCAGACAGCTTAAGAGAATGGCTTGGCAGAAGGTCAACAACAGAAATGATAAATAACTGTCGAGATCAAAAATTGTGGAGAGACATGATCACCTACGCCAGCAGGTCCGGTATTTTATGATGATGATCATCATATATAAACAATGCAAACATATTAAAAGATTATAGAAGAAAACCAACAATTAAGATTATTAAATAAATAGCTCAGGAGGCTGGGAATGGCTGCCTGAGTGTTAGACTAAAATAAATGACACGTTATGTCAATCAACGGGGAAAAAAATGTTTGTTATGCATGTCAAGTCGCAGCATCTTCAAAGGAAAAAGAAGCTATTATTTTCTCCCTAAAACACGGCAGCAACTGGTGATAAACAAATGATTTGATGAGCTCACTCTCAGAACTGATATGGGATAACGCCCACCTTGGGCGGTAGCAGCCATCGTCATCAATGAGTTCAATGAAACCAAATATGACATTTGTACCTACATTCTGAAACTATACACAGATTCAACAAAGCAATCCCATATATTTTATTAAAATAATTTGCAATTTCGCATTCAACGTCGGATATATCAAACTAGAGCAAGAACAATATTATATATATTTGTAATTTTCTTCAACTTCTTTTTTATTTATTTACGGACGAACGGCGGGGCGGGCGGAGATTGGAATTAAATATGCTGATGAGATTTCTTACCTTCCAACAAAATTCTCCAAAACACTACTCTTTCCAGCACTTTGGCTTCCAACTACTGCAATTTGTGGTAGATCCAGAGATAAAGGAACGCCGAGAGAAGCAAAAATATCTTGTAATTTATTAACAATTGGAATAAGCTGTTCCATCCCAACGTTGCCCGCCATCTTGTCTTGTTGTTGATTGACCTGTGTCCTGTGGCCACTAGAAACAGCAACGGTCACGCCAGCTTTCAATAATAGTCTGGCTTTTTAAGAAGCTTTATTAACTGTAAACATAATTTGGCTCCCTCCTTGTTGAATATCAAATGTCTTATAAATAGATTTTAATTACGCCACGACCGTGTGTTCGTGTGTCACTTCTATCACCATCATCCTGTGTTCTGCTCATCGTGGAATCCAGTGGTTCTAAAATTGTTGTTCTAAGCAGGCCCTCAAATTGGAACCAGGGGGTAAAAGAGGAAGAGGCCGACATAGAGAAACATTTTTTTTAAAAAAAACATTAAAACAAGAGGCAATAACAGCAGGCATCAGCTCTTTCGACGATATTGAACACCTTGCATAGAACAGAGCCATTTGGCGAGACACAATGCAGGTCTAGTGCAAGGTTTGACAGTTGAACGATCGTCAGAGACAAGAGTCTACAATTTCTGCCCGATGTGCGGGCTTCGGCTAAAAGGATAGATAGAAAATTGTGGTCAAATGTTACAATGGAATGTACATGGAAAATCATGATAGTCTGCGGCAAAGCTGGACAACATACGTTTAAAAGATAGCTTGAGTGTTTCAACATTGCGAACAAAAACAAAATTAATTTTTAAAAAAAAAACGTTTCGACTGAAAGGTCTTCAAATGGGCCGAAAATAAACAAAATAGAACACATCATCATCAAGTACCAAGCCTGCTGGCGTAGGTGATCATGTCTCTCCACAACGTTCGATCTCGACAGTTTTTTATCATTTCTGCTGTTGATCTTCTGCCAAGCCATTTTCTTAAGCTGTCTGGTATCTTTTCTCTTTGCTTCCCTCTATCTCTTCGTCCATCAATTTTCCCAGCTGTTACAATAAATTCCAACTGTTCTCTTCTCACTAGATGGCCAAAAAATGATGATTGTTTCTTCAATAATAATATTGGATATTAGCTCTCTTTTTGCTTTGGCCTATTTCAGAACATTTTTATTATTCTTTTTAGCTGTCCACGGTATTCTCAACATTTTTTTTTGTAAAACCACATTTCTACAGACTTCAGTGATTTTCTTGTCTGTTATCCTATTTTAAACAGAACACAAATCCATACAAATCTGAAGAAATATAAACAGTAGCCATAGTTATCTAGCAATATCATTATCCGCTGGACGTCGGCAAGAGAGGTTGTGGATTCAAATCTCGGCTTCACCGGTTAGGATTTTTATGTATGATTTCTCTCTGCGGCAACCACCCCTGGTCTTAGCAGCGAGGCCCGGCTTGAAACGTCAATTACTCATCGACGGAAAAAAAATTAATACCGCCGAAGTCGGAGTTATCTGCCTGTGCGGCGAGGGACCTCTGTGCACACGACTACCAGGGAAAAATGGATTAACACGCAAAATTCAGTTCCTAGTCTGTAGGGAACTTCGTCAGAGGTCAAAGCTAACGAACGGAAAAAATAAATCCACTGTACTCGTTACATGATAAGTACAGGTTCCATCCCCTGCCTTGCTAGGTGTAAGGGGAACATGATGCTAGTGACCAGATTTTTCCAAGACCACAACATATTTTGGGTGATGCCGTCGGTATCATCGTCAAGCCGCCTTTACTTCTAGAAGAATCTCTGGGACTCATTTTTCTTTAGAGGCTATTTGAACCAGGGAGCCTTGTTGGTCCGGAAAAAAATCAGCCGCATCTGGTGATCAAATTCGGACATTTTTGATCAGGAAGCCAGCACACTTGCTACTCAGCCACAGACACTACCTTGTAGTTCTCAACCAGGTTTTATATTTTACATCATCATCATCAAGTACCATACCTGCTGGCGTCGGCGATCATGTCACTCCGATCTGGAAAATTATTTATCATCTATGTTGTTGACCTTCTGTCAATTCTGTTATTCTCTTAAGCTGTCTGGTATTTTTCTCTTTGCTTCCCTCTATCTCTTCGTCCCTCAATTTTTCCAGTTGTTACAATATATTCCATCTGTTCTCTTCTCATTACATGGCTTAAAAAAAATGATAATTTTTCTTCCTAATATTGGAAATTAACTTTCGTTTTATTTTTTTTTTTTTTTTTGCCTCTTTCAGAGCATCTTTATTACTCTTCTTAGCCGTAAATAGTAATCTTAACATTCTTCTATAAAACCACAATTCTACAGGCTCCAGTGATTTTCTTGTATGTTGTCCTATTGTCCATGATTCAGATCCCGATTTTAAGACTTGCTCTTTATATTATTACCCACGCAATAATCATGATCCTCTAAAACTTGTCTTAATAATAACTTGATTAGGAGCCAGCTTTACCGCAGCACTGTAATTATTCGCCTGTTCCTTGATTAGGAGCCAGCTTTACCGCAGCACTGTAATTATTCGCCTGTTCCCTGATTAGGAGCCAGCTTTACCGCAGCACTGTAATTATTCGCCTGTTCCCTGATTAAGTGCCAGCTTTACCGCAGCACTGTAATTATTCGCCTGTTCCCTGATTAGGAGCCAGCTTTACCGCAGCACTGTAATTATTCGCCTGTTCCCTGATTAGGTGCCAGCTTTACCGCAGCACTGCAATTATTCGCCTGTTCCCTGATTAGGAGCCAGCTTTACCGCAGCACTGCAATTATTCGCCTGTTCCCTGATTAGGAGCCAGCTTTACCGCAGCACTGTAATTATTCGCCTGTTCCCTGATTAGGAGCCAGCTTTACCGCAGCACTGTAATTATTCGCCTGTTCTCTGATTAGGAGTCAGCTTTACCGCAGCACTGCAATTATTCGAATGTTCCCTGGTTATGAGCCAGCATGGAGGTCAAAATGTATAATCAATTCAACTATAAAAACAGTATGGGGTCAGTTCTGCATTAGAAAAATAAAGAAGCAACAAATTTAATAGTTTGGCCATGTCTTCTTCTTCTACCTTTCAGCTCACTGTGGAGCACAGGTCTTCAACAAACACTTTCCAAGCCATTCTTTTAAGATCGTTCCATGTCTTGCCTATCATCTTCATCTCTGCTTCTGTCTGTCTTCTCCAAGCATTTCTTGATCTTCCTCTTTGTCTTTTCCCCTGGGGATTCCAAATAAGGGCCTGTTGTGTAATACTCTAAGTCGGCTTCCGTAGTGTGTGTCCTATCCAACGTCATCGTCTTCGCTGTATCTCTTTATCCACTGGTATTTGACTGGTACATTTCCATAATTCTATATTAGTGATTTTGTCCTGCCATTTCCATCCTTTTATTCTGCGTAAGTATCCATAAATGAAAGCATGTATCTTCATGATTGTCAATTTTGTTGTTCTCCATATTTCACAGTGAGTTTGGCCATGTAAAAAAAAAAAAAAAAACAGAAACAATTAAGTCAAGTCCACGCTTCTCTTTCAACAAACACAACGAAACAATAAACATGGTGGACGTCATCGAAAAAAAAAGGATAAACAGAATACCCGAAACACTCGGGAATGTTACAATAGAAGAGGCCAATCAAAAACAATGAACTGCAAAACTGTCTTTCTTATCAACACTGTAAGGCAAATGAGGAGAGAAAGAAGACAACTAGCAATCTTAGACACCTGGTATTTATAAATGAAAGTTAAAGTAGAGACATTTCTTTTTATATATTATTTGGTTTTTGTTTTATCTTTGTCCCCAGCTGAAGACTTTTCCGTCGAAACGTTGGTGATGTTTGGACTGGTGACCTATCCGTAAAGCTGCTGTAAATAATGTGTCTATGTTTTATTTCCTGTTGGTTCCATAACTTCGTCCTCCGAGTAACCTTTATTGCAAGAACTCGTTGACAAAGTAGCCATAACTTCGTCTCCGAGTAACCTTCATTGCAAGAACTCCTTCACAAAGTAACCATAACTTCATCCTCCGAGTAACCTTTATTGCAAGAACTCCTTCACAAAGTAACCATAACTTCGTCTCCGAGTAACCTTTATTGCAAGAACTCCTTCACAAAGTAACCATAACTTCATCCTCCGAGTAACCTTTATTGCAAGAACTCCTTCACAAAGTAACCATAACTTCGTCTCCGAGTAACCTTTATTGCAAGAACTCCTTCACAAAGTAACCATAACTTCGTCTCCGAGTAACCTTTATTGCAAGAACTCCTTCACAAAGTAACCATAACTTCGTCTCCGAGTAACCTTTATTGCAAGAACTCCTTCACAAAGTAACCATAACTTCATCTCCGAATAACCTTTATTGCAAGAACTCGTTGACAAAGTAACCATAACTTCATCCTCCGAATAACCTTTATTGCAAGAACTCCTTCACAAAGTAACCATAACTTCATCCTCCGAGTAACCTTCATTGCAAGAACTCCTTCACAAAGTAACCATAACTTCATCCTCCGAGTAACCTTTATTGCAAGAACTCCTTCACAAAGTAACCATAACTTCATCCTCCGAGTAACCTTCATTGCAAGAACTCCTTCACAAAGTAACCATAACTTCATCCTCCGAGTAACCTTTATTGCAAGAACTCCTTCACAAAGTAACCATAACTTCGTCTCCGAGTAACCTTTATTGCAAGAACTCCTTCACAAAGTAACCATAACTTCGTCTCCGAGTAACCTTTATTGCAAGAACTCCTTCACAAAGTAACCATAACTTCGTCTCCGAGTAACCTTTATTGCAAGAACTCCTTCACAAAGTAACCATAACTTCATCTCCGAATAACCTTTATTGCAAGAACTCGTTGACAAAGTAACCATAACTTCATCCTCCGAATAACCTTCATTGCAAGAACTCCTTCACAAAGTAACCATAACTTCATCCTCCGAGTAACCTTTATTGCAAGAACTCCTTCACAAAGTAACCATAACTTCGTCTCCGAGTAACCTTTATTGCAAGAACTCGTTGACAAAGTAACCATAACTTCATCCTCCGAGTAACCTTTATTGCAAGAACTCCTTCACAAAGTAACCATAACTTCGTCTCCGAGTAACCTTTATTGCAAGAACTCCTTCACAAAGTAACCATAACTTCGTCTCCGAGTAACCTTTATTGCAAGAACTCCTTCACAAAGTAACCATAACTTCGTCTCCGAGTAACCTTTATTGCAAGAACTCCTTCACAAAGTAACCATAACTTCATCCTCCGAATAACCTTTATTGCAAGAACTCCTTCACAAAGTAACCATAACTTCGTCTCCGAGTAACCTTTATTGCAAGAACTCCTTCACAAAGTAACCATAACTTCATCTCCGAATAACCTTTATTGCAAGAACTCGTTGACAAAGTAACCATAACTTCATCCTCCGAATAACCTTTATTGCAAGAACTCCTTCACAAAGTAACCATAACTTCATCCTCCGAGTAACCTTTATTGCAAGAACTCCTTCACAAAGTAACCATAACTTCATCCTCCGAGTAACCTTCATTGCAAGAACTCCTTCACAAAGTAACCATAACTTCATCCTCCGAGTAACCTTTATTGCAAGAACTCCTTCACAAAGTAACCATAACTTCGTCTCCGAGTAACCTTTATTGCAAGAACTCCTTCACAAAGTAACCATAACTTCGTCTCCGAGTAACCTTTATTGCAAGAACTCCTTCACAAAGTAACCATAACTTCGTCTCCGAGTAACCTTTATTGCAAGAACTCCTTCACAAAGTAACCATAACTTCATCTCCGAATAACCTTTATTGCAAGAACTCGTTGACAAAGTAACCATAACTTCATCCTCCGAATAACCTTTATTGCAAGAACTCCTTCACAAAGTAACCATAACTTCATCCTCCGAGTAACCTTTATTGCAAGAACTCCTTCACAAAGTAACCATAACTTCGTCTCCGAGTAACCTTTATTGCAAGAACTCCTTCACAAAGTAACCATAACTTCGTCTCCGAATAACCTTTATTGCAAGAACTCCTTCACAAAGTAGCCATAACTTCGTCTCCGAGTAACCTTTATTGCAAGAACTCCTTCACAAAGTAACCATAACTTCGTCTCCGAATAACCTTTATTGCAAGAACTCCTTCACAAAGTAACCATAACTTCGTCTCCGAGTAACCTTTATTGCAAGAACTCCTTCACAAAGTAACCATAACTTCATCCTCCGAGTAACCTTTATTGCAAGAACTCCTTCACAAAGTAACCATAACTTCGTCTCCGAGTAACCTTTATTGCAAGAACTCCTTCACAAAGTAACCATAACTTCGTCTCCGAATAACCTTTATTGCAAGAACTCCTTCACAAAGTAACCATAACTTCGTCTCCGAATAACCTTTATTGCAAGAACTCCTTCACAAAGTAACCATAACTTCGTCTCCGAGTAACCTTTATTGCAAGAACTCCTTCACAAAGTAACCATAACTTCGTCTCCGAGTAACCTTTATTGCAAGAACTCCTTCACAAAGTAACCATAACTTCGTCTCCGAGTAACCTTTATTGCAAGAACTCCTTCACAAAGTAACCATAACTTCGTCTCCGAGTAACCTTTATGCAAGAACTCCTTCACAAAGTAACCATAACTCTCAAGACACATCATCACACTAAGTTTAGTTTTAGCCTCTTAAACAATTGCCGTAGATTTTAGACATTATAGTGGAGGAAAGCAAAATTGAAGGATCTGCCTCAATATTAAAAAGACAGAAGTAATGGAAGCAACCTAGAAAAAGATCTCACCGCAATGCAAAATAAAGACAAGTGGAACAACATAGAAACCTTTTAAATGAATTTAAATATCTGGGAAAATTGTTAACCTCAGATGGTAGATGCACAACAGAGGTGAGATGCAGAATAAAAACAGTAAAGTGCCCCATCACGCGTGGCGTATAGGGAATATGGTGTGAGTGACCGTAATTTTTTTTACAGACCTTTGGCACATTCATTTTGGGGTAATGTGGTCGGTATTACGCCGGTGCCGCTTTACTATCCCACAAAAATCCGGTACCCATTTAAGGCTGGGTGAACCTGGAAGTCGTCGATCAGGATCGAACCCGACGCTCTTGTCCTTTGTAGTCCAGTTCACTAACCACTGAGCTATCGCGGCTCCCGAGATGTAGAATGGCTCAAGCAAAAGAAAAGTTCCAAAAAATTAGGAAGATACTGTCCAATCCATTTTTGACAACAGAAACAAGAAAAGGAGTTCTGAAATGTTATGTAGAGCCAGTCTTAACATATGGATGTGAATCATGGACAATAGACAAGAAAATCACTGGAGCCTGTAGAAATGTGGTTTTACAGAAGAATGTTGACAATACCATGGACAGCTAAAAAGAACAATGAAAACGTTCTGAAAGAGGCCAAAGCAAACAAAGAGCTAATTTCCAACATTAGGGAGAAAAATAATCATTTTTTGTTGCTTGGTCAGTGACCACTGGATTCCATTTCTGTTGTTCTGAGTTATTTTCATAATCCATTCTATGGCCAGTAGAAAGAGAAATGGAGATAGAAGGCATCCCTGCCTTACTCCTGTTCTTATTTCAAATGTTTCTTTAAGTTGCCTTTCGTGCATAAAATACATTTAATTCCTTCATACATTGCTCTTATCAGGTTAATAAACTTTATGGGGATTCCATAACGACAGATTGTTCCTGCCAGATGCTGACTTTAGACACATCTTCTCTCTCACCCTGCACATAATGATCGACCAGATCCCTTTATTCATCCCTTAACGCCGCCTCTCAATGTATGTATGAATTTGTTGGCAAATAATGGATAAATAAACAAAGCGCTGTGGCTAAATCTCTCCGTTTGAGAACCACTTTTTTAATACACACTGATATCGTGTTTATCCGTAATGTAATATTACTATATTTCCAGCATTAATGGTTTTTAAACAGATTATTGCAGATATTTTATTTTATCTTGTACTATTCACATATGTCATGAAACGATGTGGGGGGAGATGTATTTTTTTGTCTTAATCACAGGACAAGTGTCACACTGATAATGTGTTTACCATACGCCGCTGCAGGATTGCTTACATCCGTTTCAACTTCTGATGCGTTTGCTCGTTAATTATTACCCCTAGTCGTCCGTCGTTACACAGGACGTTCCATGGGCGTAGCTGTGCTGTAATGTTATTGTTTACAGCAAGCTGCTATATTTTTGCGTTTCGACCCAGAATATCTGACTTTAGCATATCCGTTTCCTTTCCTTTCCATTCCTACTCGCTTGGACAAAACGGCTAGTTTTTTCCAGAACAATCGAGGCGATATATAGAATAATAGGTAGAATTGTATGAAAGGAAAGGAAAACAACCGATGAAGTCTTAAAACAACTAAAATGAAAAGAGAACTACTAAACACAATTCAAACAAGACAATGCGATTTTTGGGCCATGTTAAAAGAGACAACAGCCAAATAAAAGTATATTGGAAGGAAAAATACAAGGTAAAAGAGGCAGAGGCAGACCAAGACTAACATGGACGTTAACATCCGTTTTGATCATGTTTCGATATTCCAATTGTTTACGATGAGTGATAATATCGTATGACAGGGAACAGTTGACTGTGTTCACTTTCTGCGCGGTTTCGCCTTATGTCTTTTGGCGTATGCTGAGACTGCTACGATGGGGACTACAGTTACCTTTCTTTGTTTGGGAGATGAGATATTAGTTCGGATGATTACGCTGACATTGGCGGTTGGGCAATTATGGATTTTAATTCGTTTGCAGTTATACCGGGGCCTTCCATAACCAAATAAATAAACAAATAACATGGACGAGTACCATCAAAAGATGGACAAATCAGCCTATGACAACCTGCACCATCAAATCAAAAGACAGAGCAGAATGGCGCTCCATGGTAGCCAACCTTCTTTGCGGAGATGGCAGCCGACGATGATGGTGATCGAGGTGAAGTAGATCAGCGGTTTGTCACTGAATATAACGCATGTAGAATTATCGCATTTAGCATGCCCTGTATAGCCTGTAAAGTTTATGTCCTGTGTCCGTCCGGGCCTATACTCGATCAGAAGTTGTGTGAGTCTCGTTTATTATGTGCAACCTTAACTGCGATACTTATATGTAATCTAACAGTTACGATACCGTAGTAAAAATCACTACCACTTAGATGTAACATTAAGTGCTCCTAAAATAGTAATTTCTCTGAGCTCTTGATATACTCCCGTGTGCTCACACTAGGCAAAACACGGGGATTCGAAATTCATGGCTCAATTTGATTTGTGACCTGGGTTGCACCTCATGACTGGACGTGTTACAATATATATCCGTACGGTCACCATAAATCTGTCAGTATGTTCGGCGACCACATAGCGTTGTTCGCTGTGTTTCCCGGGTCACAAAGAGTCGTTTGATGTCTGCCGATGACCAGGATCGCAGGACAAAAAATTGTGAAAAACAGCCAATTTCTTGAAAATTGACAGTTTTTCGCTTTAACATATTGTGCACTTTCAGGCTGCAACATAGCAAGGGCCGACCCCTGGGAGCAATGACTCAGGCTGGCCCCTCCTCTTCGAGTGTCAAGAAGCCAAATGGCCGAAATACGTGCTAGAGGAGGTTTACTTCTGATGATCAGATTATCTCCTGTTAAGAAGTTCTGTGACATGAGCTTCCCTTCACTACCTTCTTTGATTTATTTCACCCGATGGCTAAAAAAATGTTTATACTTCTTTGTTCCGCCCTTTAACCAGGGACAGAAAAGTGAAGCCTTTGAAATGTGGATTTTTAGAAGAATAGGTAGAATTGGATGGAAAGAAAAGAAAACAAACGATGAAGTCTTAAAACAACTAAAAATGAAAAGAGAACTACTAAACACAATTAGAACAAGACAAATGACATTTTTGGGCCATGTTAAAAGACACAACAGTCTAATAAAAGTAATATTGGAATGAAAAATACAAGGTAAAAGAGGCAGAGGCAGACTAAGACTAACATGGACGAGTAACTTCAAAAGATGGACAAGTCAACCTATGACAATCTGCACCATCAAAGCAAGAGACAGAGTGGAATGGCGATCCATGGTAGGCAACCTTCGATGTGGAGACGGCACTCAATGATGATGATAGACATAGGGGCATATAACTCGCTCGCTTATTAATCATTTATTTGTCAATGAAGGGCTTTATTTCAATGTTTCAGCTCGTGATTTTGTTCGACGATACTTATTTTATTGTTTGCCCTTAAGAGGACGTTAAGTGGACGTTGCTGCGCTGTGTTGTTATTTACAGCAAGTTACAAGGATGTGCCTTTCAGCATAACACGTCCATCATCAATTCACTCAGAGATGTGGGAAGAGCACAGGACTTCGACAAACACAGATCAACGTCGCTTCTTCGGATGATGGAAATGGGAGTTAAGATGGGCACAGCCAGAAATGAGAAACTTGGTGGCCGTGTAAGAAGACTTATCAACCAACATAGAACTGGAGTCGTCAGTCGCTGGACACTGAGGGAATTGCTGATGAGGGGATCTGAGCACCTATGGACATGTTCGGAGTGCAATGATGATGACCCGCAAATAACTCAATAACACGTCCATCAAAGTGACATCATTTTTAGTGGGACACAAGCATGTCGTCTGTGATCTATACTTGCTTGACCCTAAGTGGTTCAACTTTTGCCAGAGGAACGGGGGAGGAGTGAAACAGGACCTTTAGTGGATGTATGTCAGTGCTTCTTAAAGTGTGCCAAAGGCTCCCAAGGGCGCCGTGTCGAGGATATTGTGGAGTGCCTACTATTATTCTTTCCGTCCCCATTTACTTTTCAGCGTCGAGGGGAGATATAATTTGCGGTCTTTTGCTCTTCTGTTCGCCTCTGCTGCTGTTATGTTTCCTAGTGCTTCTAATATTCCATCGACCCATCTTTTTCGTGGTCGGCCCTTTGGGTCTGGTGTTTTCGCAACGTTTATTGAAGACTCGTTGTGTTGTGTTTTGATATTTCTGCTTTGTCACGTGGCCAAACTATGTTATCTGTTGTTTCTTTATATATTCTATGGCGGGGCTATTCCTAGCTTTTTTTCTCTCAGTTCTTCATTTCTGATCTTATCTCTCAGACCTGTCATTTGTCTAACATATTTCATCTCAGTAGAGGTTATTTTTCTTATTGTATTTGCATCTTTAGTCCATGACTGGCATTGGTTGGGATGAAGATTGTATTGTAGAGTGCACATTTTGCCTCCATAGTTATTTCCCTTGTTGGACAATAGTGGTGATAGCTGTCGACATATAATAATAAATGAATATTATTATAAAGGGAAACTTCTGAAGCGATAATTCAGCGAATCTCAGGAGGAAGAGGTATGTTTACAGCACTCAGAAAAAATGACAAATAAACAACAACAGAAGAAAAACAAAGAACAATGTATGGTCCGAAGCAGGATCGAACCCGTACTAAAAAAATAGCTATCGTGGACGATGTCTTTCACGCAGATGTTCTCGTGACTATAGCATAGAGTTACGATCACAGCTCGTGAATAAATTGTATTTCTGTACTTTCTTATTAAGACAAGTATCTCTCTGATAGCGCTGTACAATGATTGGACAATAGTGGTGATAGTGCTTACTTAATGGTTAGCAATCATAAAAAGGCATAACATAGACATACTATTTTTAGTAGCTACACGAGTTTCTGCAGGATAATGTTAATTATGTCTTCACCTTTATTGATATTGAATATCATTGTGTACCTAAAGTACTCTCTTCTTGTTCTTCGCTTCCTCTTGTTCACATTCGGTTGTCGAGAATAATACAAAGTTCTGGTTCTCGCCCTCTGGCGGTTTCAGCCATTGTCAATTGATGCTGTTGTAGCGTTTCTTTAATGTTATATGTCCCTCTAACTTTCAGTCTGCGTCTTGCACTTCTCCCTCCTCATAGTTTAATGTTATATGTCCCTCTAACTTTGAGTCTGCGTCTTGCGCTTCTCCCTCCTCATAGTTTAATGTTATATGTCCCTCTAACTTTGAGTCTGCGTCTTGAACTTCTCACTCCTCCTCGTTTAATGTTATATGTCCCTCTAACTTTGAGTCTGCGTCTTGCACTTCTCCCTCCTCCTCGTTTAATGTTATACGTCCCTCTAACTTTGAGTCTGCGTCTTGCACTTCTCCCTCCTCATCATTTAATGTAATATGTCCCTCTAACTTTGAGTCTGCGTCTTGCACTTCTCCTTCCTCCTCGTTTAATGTTATATGTCCCTCTAACTTTGAGTCTGCGTCTTGCACTTCTCACTCCTCATCATTTAATGTTATATGTCCCTCTAACTTTGAGTCTGCGTCTTGAACTTCTCCCTCCTCATCATTTAATGTTATATGTCCCTCTAACTTTGAGTCTGCGACTTGCACTTCTCCCTCCTACTCGTTTAATGTTATATGTCCCTCTAACTTTGAGTCTGCGTCTTGCACTTCTCCCTCCTCATCATTTAATGTTATATGTCCCTCTAACTTTGAGTCTGCGTCTTGCGCTTCTCCCTCCTCATCATTTAATGTTATATGTCCCTCTAACTTTGAGTCTGCGTCTTGAACTTCTCACTCCTCATCATTTAATGTTATATGTCCCTCTAACTTTGAGTCTGCGTCTTGCACTTCTCACTCCTCATCATTTAATGTTATATGTCCCTCTAACTTTGAGTCTGCGTCTTGAACTTCTCACTCCTCATCATTTAATGTTATATGCCCCTCTAACTTTGAGTCTGCGTCTTGCACTTCTCACTCCTCCTCGTTTAATGTTATATGTCCCTCTAACTTTCAGTCTGCGTCTTGCGCTTCTCACTCCTCATAGTTTAATGTTATACGTCCCTCTAACTTTGAGTCTGCGTCTTGCACTTCTCCCTCCTCCTCGTTTAATGTTATACGTCCCTCTAACTTTGAGTCTGCGTCTTGAACTTCTCACTCCTCATCATTTAATGTTATATGTCCCTCTAACTTTGAGTCTGCGTCTTGCACTTCTCACTCCTCATCATTTAATGTTATATGTCCCTCTAACTTTGAGTCTGCGTCTTGCACTTCTCCCTCCTCATCATTTAATGTTATATGTCCCTCTAACTTTGAGTCTGCGACTTGCACTTCTCCCTCCTACTCGTTTAATGTTATATGTCCCTCTAACTTTTAGTCTGCGTCTTGCGATTCTCCCTCCTCCTCGTTTAATGTATATGTCCCTCTAACTTTGAGTCTGCGTCTTGCACTTCTCCCTCCTCCTCGTTTAATGTTATATGTCCCTCTAACTTTGAGTCTGCGTCTTGCACTTCTCACTCCTCATCATTTAATGTTATATGTCCCTCTAACTTTGAGTCTGCGTCTTGCACTTCTCCCTCCTCATCATTTAATGTTATATGTCCCTCTAACTTTGAGTCTGCGTCTTGCGATTCTCCCTCCTCCTCGTTTAATGTTATATGTCCCTCTAACTTTGAGTCTGCGTCTTGCACTTCTCCCTCCTCATCATTTAATGTTATATGTCCCTCTAACTTTGAGTCTGCGTCTTGCGCTTCTCCCTCCTCATCATTTAATGTTATATGTCCCTCTAACTTTGAGTCTGCGTCTTGAACTTCTCACTCCTCATCATTTAATGTTATATGTCCCTCTAACTTTGAGTCTGCGTCTTGAACTTCTCACTCCTCATCATTTAATGTTATATGTCCCTCTAACTTTGAGTCTGCGTCTTGAACTTCTCACTCCTCATCATTTAATGTTATATGCCCCTCTAACTTTGAGTCTGCGTCTTGCACTTCTCACTCCTCCTCGTTTAATGTTATATGTACCTCTAACTTTCAGTCTGCGTCTTGCGCTTCTCACTCCTCATAGTTTAATGTTATACGTCCCTCTAACTTTGAGTCTGCGTCTTGCACTTCTCCCTCCTCCTCGTTTAATGTTATACGTCCCTCTAACTTTGAGTCTGCGTCTTGAACTTCTCACTCCTCATCATTTAATGTTATATGTCCCTCTAACTTTGAGTCTGCGTCTTGCACTTCTCACTCCTCATCATTTAATGTTATATGTCCCTCTAACTTTGAGTCTGCGTCTTGCACTTCTCCCTCCTCATCATTTAATGTTATATGTCCCTCTAACTTTGAGTCTGCGACTTGCACTTCTCCCTCCTACTCGTTTAATGTTATATGTCCCTCTAACTTTGAGTCTGCGACTTGCACTTCTCCCTCCTCCTCGTTTAATGTTATATGTCCCTCTAACTTTGAGTCTGCGTCTTGCACTTCTCCCTCCTCATCATTTAATGTTATATGTCCCTTTAACTTTGAGTCTGCGTCTTGCACTTCTCCCTCCTCATCATTTAATGTTATATGTCCCTCTAACTTTTAGTCTGCGTCTTGCTCTTCTCCCTCCTCCTCGTTTAATGTTATATGTCCCTCTAACTTTGAGTCTGCGTCTTGAACTTCTCACTCCTCATCATTTAATGTTATATGCCCCTCTAACTTTGAGTCTGCGTCTTGCACTTCTCACTCCTCCTCGTTTAATGTTATATGTACCTCTAACTTTCAGTCTGCGTCTTGCGCTTCTCACTCCTCATAGTTTAATGTTATACGTCCCTCTAACTTTGAGTCTGCGTCTTGCACTTCTCCCTCCTCCTCGTTTAATGTTATACGTCCCTCTAACTTTGAGTCTGCGTCTTGAACTTCTCACTCCTCATCATTTAATGTTATATGTCCCTCTAACTTTGAGTCTGCGTCTTGCACTTCTCACTCCTCATCATTTAATGTTATATGTCCCTCTAACTTTGAGTCTGCGTCTTGCACTTCTCCCTCCTCATCATTTAATGTTATATGTCCCTCTAACTTTGAGTCTGCGACTTGCACTTCTCCCTCCTACTCGTTTAATGTTATATGTCCCTCTAACTTTGAGTCTGCGTCTTGCACTTCTCCCTCCTCCTCGTTTAATGTTATATGTCCCTCTAACTTTGAGTCTGCGTCTTGCACTTCTCCCTCCTCATCATTTAATGTTATATGTCCCTTTAACTTTGAGTCTGCGTCTTGCACTTCTCCCTCCTCATCATTTAATGTTATATGTCCCTCTAACTTTGAGTCTGCGTCTTGCACTTCTCACTCCTCATCATTTAATGTTATATGTCCCTCTAACTTTGAGTCTGCGTCTTGAACTTCTCACTCCTCATCATTTAATGTTATATGTCCCTCTAACTTTGAGTCTGCGTCTTGCGCTTCTCCCTCCTCCTCATTTAATGTTATATGTCCCTCTAACTTTGAGTCTGCGTCTTGCACTTCTCCCTCCTCCTCGTTTAATGTTATATGTCCCTCTAACTTTGAGTCTGCGTCTTACACATCTCCCTCCTCCTCATTTAATGTTATATGTCCCTCTAACTTTGAGTCTGCGTCTTGCGCTTCTCCCTCCTCCTCATTTAATGTTATATGTCCCTCTAACTTTGAGTCTGCGACTTGCACTTCTCCCTCCTCCTCATTTAATGTTATATGTCCCTCTAACTTTGAGTCTGCGTCTTGCACTTCTCCCTCCTCATCATTTAATGTTATATGTCCCTCTAACTTTGAGTCTGCCTCTTGCGCTTCTCTCTCATCCTCGTTTAATGTTATATGTCCCTCTAACTTTGAGTCTGCGTCTTGCACTTCTCACTCCTCATCATTTAATGTTATATGTCCCTCTAACTTTGAGTCTGCGTCTTGAACTTCTCACTCCTCATCATTTAATGTTTTATGTCCCTCTAACTTTGAGTCTGCGTCTTGCACTTCTCACTCCTCATCATTTAATGTTATATGTCCCTCTAACTTTGAGTCTGCGTCTTGCGCTTCTCCCTCCTCCTCATTTAATGTTATATGTCCCTCTAACTTTTAGTCTGCGTCTTGCGATTCTCCCTCCTCCTCGTTTAATGTTATATGTCCCTCTAACTTTTAGTCTGCGTCTTGCGATTCTCCCTCCTCCTCATTTAATGTTATATGTCCCTCTAACTTTTAGTCTGCGTCTTGCGATTCTCCCTCCTCCTCGTTTAATGTTATATGTCCCTCTAACTTTGAGTCTGCGTCTTGCACTTCTCCCTCCTCATCATTTAATGTTATATGTCCCTCTAACTTTGAGTCTGCGTCTTGCGATTCTCCCTCCTCCTCGTTTAATGTTATATGTCCCTCTAACTTTTAGTCTGCGTCTTGCACTTCTCCCTCCTCATCATTTAATGTTATATGTCCCTCTAACTTTTAGTCTGCGTCTTGCGATTCTCCCTCCTCCTCGTTTAATGTTATATGTCCCTCTAACTTTTAGTCTGCGTCTTGCACTTCTCCCTCCTCATCATTTAATGTTATATGTCCCTCTAACTTTTAGTCTGCGTCTTGCGATTCTCCCTCCTCATCATTTAATGTTATATGTCCCTCTAACTTTTAGTCTGCGTCTTGCACTTCTCCCTCCTCATCATTTAATGTTATATGTCCCTCTAACTTTTAGTCTGCGTCTTGCGATTCTCCCTCCTCCTCGTTTAATGTTATATGTCCCTCTAACTTTTAGTCTGCGTCTTGCGATTCTCCCTCCTCCTCGTTTAATGTTATATGTCCCTCTAACTTTGAGTCTGCGTCTTGCACTTCTCACTCCTCATCATTTAATGTTATATGTCCCTCTAACTTTGAGTCTGCATCTTGCACTTCTCCCTCCTCCTCGTTTAATGTTATATGTCCCTCTAACTTTGAGTCTGCGTCTTGCGCTTCTCCCTCCTCCTCGTTTAATGTTATATGTCCCTCTAACTTTGAGTCTGCGTCTTGCACTTCTCCCTCCTCCTCGTTTAATGTTATATGTCCCTCTAACTTTGAGTCTGCGTCTTGCACTTCTCCCTCCTCCTCGTTTAATGTTATATGTCCCTCTAACTTTGAGTCTGCGTCTTGCGCTTCTCCCTCCTCCTCGTTTAATGTTATATGTCCCTCTAACTTTGAGTCTGCGTCTTGCACTTCTCCCTCCTCATCAATAAATAATTAGATAAAATACCCCCTTTAACCTGTATAACAGACCCTTACCCCGTCAACATTCCGTGTTGGTATTATAAATTGTCATCATCAATGTCGTCATGTGCCATCATCAATATGTGCCACCATACCCTCACCAGCATCATCAAGTACCAAGCCGGTTGGTGTAGAATGATCATGTCGCGCCACAACTTTCGATCTCTAACTAAATAATAAAAGTGAGAGTTTTAAAGTGTTATTCTTAAATAAAGCATGCAGTCCGCTCGTATATGAGTGGGCTATGAACTGGCCGGAACTTACATCGTAGGCCTCTATCAGCTGAACACATGACAAGTAACGCGTACATGATTGGGTTCACGAAACTGACCACTGGGGTGACGACGACGTGCTGTAAGGCGAATGTTTACTTTTCAAATCTATTAGCGTGTCGCGGTTCTAAAACTTGGGGAAAGTGGTATTGCAGGGGTGATGTGAATATGTTGTGTGTGTCATGTGTTTATATTTTGAGGAAAGGAGTATCTGATTCAGTGGTTCTCTCTCTCTCTCTCTCCTCATTAGGACTGGACCTTTCTTCTTCTTCTTCACTGTAACACTTTAGTATTTGAATATCAATTGGAATAAATAATTAGATAAAATACCTCCTTTAAACTAGATCACAGAGACTGAAGACATTATTCCCTATTCGCCCCGTCAACATTCCATGTTGATATTATAAATTCTCATCATAATCAATATGTGCCACCCTCCCCTCCCCTCAACAGCATCATCAAGTACCATTCCGGTTGGTGTAGAGTGACCATGTCTCGCCACAACTTTCGATCTCGTACTCTAAATAGTGAGGAGGGGAGGGGGGGGGGTGAAAGGGGACGTGGTTGGATATTATCCCTTAAGGTACCTATGTGCTGATATCGGGTGACTATAAGACCAGGTGTCCAAATTTAAATAACGTGTTGGTTGTGATGATTCTATAAAATGGAGAAAAGTGGTGTTTTCCATTTTGATTGTTCGTCTCATCATCATCATGACCACCCGCATGTAATGTACTCTCTCTCTCTCTCTCTCTCTCTCTCTCTCTCTCTCTCTCTCTTTCACATTCAAATTAAAACAAGTCAAATAAAACAAATACTTTCTATATTTAATTTCACAATAAAGATTTTATTGTGAAATTAAAAATTTCATTAAAAATTGTATGCGACAACGGCTCATATAACTACCATGTGACAAATAAAGACAAGCTCTAAGTTGGGAGATAGTTTCCCAAACACCAGCCACAGCATGGTTCTCTCTCTCTCTCCTGACTCCCGAGTTAACGGTTCGTAAAACAGGCTCTCCAAAAGTTTCCCCCAGGGGTATAGTCGATTGTGGTGGTGAGGATTAGTTCCTGGAACAGAAGGTCTCTGTCATGTCTTCTAACAGTTTGAAATCCCACTTCTGCAAATAGAAAGATGGCGTCTGGTAATAAAATTAGAGGTTGCTTCCCTCCGAGACATATGTGTCCTTGGTGGTGGTGGGGATCTGTCGGGGGTCATCGATGGGACCAGTCAAGTCTTGATGGAATGTCCAATGAAGTGTGCATGTTTTGACCTTTTGTCTCTTGTTCCGTGAGAGATGGGCCCTGGTCTCTATCTGATTTTTTCTAGTGATGTCCTGTTCTCATACTGGAATGTGTTGAAGTTGGTTTTCTGGTTTCTACCTTTCTCAATTACGAGGTTACGTGGCTAGTGATCTCTTCCGTGGAATCCTACTACACTCCACTTACAAACCGAGTGTGAAGGCAGACGACATCCGTTCTATGATATACTATCAGACTCTCCTGTTCGAGTAGCCCTCAGAACCTCAACTACACGCCACCTCTTGTTAACCAGACGGAAGATCCTGCAGTCATGGATGCCCCAGGTGATTCAACAGAGTCACCAATTACCTATTCCATCTTTGATCAAGTTTTTGTAAAAATGGAAGGTGTTTTGAACGCTAATCAACCTTCCTATGCACCTGTGTTTGATAGACATTTAACACAAACAGACAGTACCACCAAAACAGGAGGGAGGAAGCCCAGACGGTTAAAATGAATAAATTCATCAAGCGGACAGTAATATATTTTCAAATATCTGTTCTCCGTTGTATTAATAAAATCTTTATTGTGAAATTAAATATAGAAAGTATTTGTTTAATTAATATAATAATTATTATAAAACCACTCGACTGGACTACCGACGTTCGGACAACCCATGTTCGATTCCCGCTGGAAGCAGTGTGAATTGTATTCGTGGTTGGAAAAAAAAACCCACGGTTGACCCAGCCGTTGGCAGAAATGGGTAACAGGGTATTATACCCTGGGAAGGTGAAGAATGTTGCCTCGCATCGTGAGTTTCGATGCTTGAAGCAACACTATCCAGAAATCTCCTAACATTTCTGGATAGGCGGCCGAGACATATGGGTGGAAACTCGCGTGCTAAGACGCCGGTTCAAGTCTCGTACTTTATACCTTTACCTTTATATATTATATTACTATATGTATTACGTCTATATATTTATTATTATTGTTTAGTTTTTGACAAGAGTTTTTTTTTTTATTTCAAGAAAT
The DNA here is from genome assembly GCA_032433765.1 of Megaustenia siamemsis. Lineage (NCBI taxonomy): Eukaryota > Metazoa > Mollusca > Gastropoda > Stylommatophora > Ariophantidae > Megaustenia > Megaustenia siamemsis. Next base: position 32,401,291 of record JAVIAB010000159.1, on the reverse strand, counting down.
TGAAAATCTTCAACGGTGAAAATCTTCAAATATAGCCAATTCTGACCTATGGAAACGAATCATGGACAGTATAAACAAACAAATGAAAAGACGATTAGAGGCCACAGAAATGGGATTTCTCAGAAGAATGTTGAAAGTTCCCTGGACAGCTAAAATGATAAATGAAGAAATTCTCTAAGAGACCAACACAAAAAGGAAGCTCCTAAAAAACATCAGAAAGAAACAATCAACATTTTTCGTGGACATCATGAGAAGTGGAAAGTTGGCATACTTGGTTACAACTTGCAGAATATAGAGAAAGAGAGAGATCATGGATGAAAAAAGAGAGAAAATACTGGATAGCTCGGTGTCATGGCATGGAAAACAGTCAACAACAGAACTGATACGATGCACTGTAGATAGAAGATTGTGGAAGGACATAATCGCCTACACCAACCGGTATGGCACATAATAATGATGACGATAAATATTGAAGTCAACCAACCATACTACATGGATACACACAACCAACGAAAAATGTTTTGACAACAATTAGATAAGAGGTTGAACATAATTGTACTTGCTAAGAACGTGACATAAGAAATTGGCATACGAGATTTCTTTCCCTTTGTCTACATTTTTTGCCTGGTGTACAATTTAAAAGCCTTAAAAAGACACAAAAGATTTGATGTTAAAATGAAATCAGATGTTTTCAAGCAAAACAAAAAGACACAAAAGATTTCATATTAAAATGAAATCAGATATTTTCAGGCAAAACAAAAAGACACAAAAGATTTGATGTTAAAATGAAATCAGATATTTTCAGGCAAAACAAAAAGACACAAAAGATTTCATATTAAAATGAAATCAGATGTTTTCAGGCAAAACAAAAAGACACAAAAGATTTGATGTTAAAATGAAATCAGATGTTTTCAGGCAAAACAAAAAGACACATAAGATTTGATATTAAAATGAAATCAGATGTTTTCAGGCAAAACAAAAAGACACAAAAGATTTCATGTTAAAATGAAATCAGATATTTTCAGGCAAAACAAAAAGACACATAAGATTTGATGTTAAAATGAAATCTGATGTTTTCAGGCACTAACAATGAACCAAAGAGCCATAAACAAACGCTACAAAAATGCCAGATTAAGAGGAAGACCGAGAAAGAGATGGATAAAGGGAATACTAGAGTCACTAGGAGGAATAACATCAGAAGAGGCCAACAGAAGAGAAAAGAATCGCAGATTGTTTCTCCCCTCGATGCCAACGGCAACAGTGGAAGGATAGAAGAAGGGGAAGAAGATGTTTTCAGGCAATGCAAAAAGACACAAAAGATTTGATGTTATAATGAAATCAGATGTTTTCAGGGAAAACAAAAAGACACATAAGATTTGATGTTATAATGAAATCAGATGTTTTCAGGGAAAACAAAAAGACACAAAATATTTCATGTTAAAATTAAATCAGATGTTTTCAGGCAAAAAAAAAGCAGATATCTGAGTAAACTGTCATATCTTAGTTGATTTAACATCCTTGAACACTTTCTGCTTTCTTTCAGTAATCAAGAAAAGACGATGGTCATATGTTGGACATGTGATGAGAAGAGATAATACAGAATAGCAAAGCAAGCCCTCAATCCAGTGGTCACTGACCAAACAACTTGATGATTTAGACTTTGCTGATGACATAGCTCTCCTATCACACAGCCATCAACAGACGCAGGATAAAATGAGCGTACTTGAAAGATCACAACAGCTAGGACTGAAGATTAATAGAGATAAGACCAACATTATGAGAATTAATACAGTTGGCAATAACCAAATAAAACTAGGAGAAATACCTCTATTAGATGTACAATCTTACATATATCTGGGCAGTAATATAGATAAAGAGGGAGGAACAGAAAATGATACCAAAATAAGGATATCAAAAGCAAGAGGAGCTTTCATTGCACTGGGAAACATATGGAAATCCAAAGAAATTAGGTTAAATACAAAAATAAAAATTTTCACCTCAAATGTTAAGTAGGTCCTCTTATATGGCTGTGAAACATGGAAAACAACAAAATTGACAATCACGAAGATACAGACTTTCATTAATGGATGCTTACGCAGAATAAAAGGATGGAAATGGCAGGACAAAATCACTAACATAGAATTATGGAAATGTACCAGTCAAACACCAGTGGATAAAGAGATACAGCGAAGATGATGGTGCTGGATAGGACACACACTACGGAAGCCAACTGAGAGTATTACACAACAGGCCCTTTTTTTTGGAATCCCCAGGGGAAAAGACAAAGAGGAAGACCAAGGAATTCTTGGAGAAGACAGATGGAAGCAGAGATGAAGATGATGGGGAAGACATGGAATGATCTTAAAAGAATGGCAAAAAACAGAACGACTTGGAAAGTGTTTGTTGAAGACCTATGCTCCACTGGGAGCTAAAATGGTAGAAGAAGAAGAAGAAGAAGAAGAAAGCAAGCCCTCATGTGGGAAACAACAGGTAAGAGGAAAAGAGGGAGACCCAGAGAGATACTGAGAAGAACATTGATGAGAGAGGAAAGAGCAGCAGGAATCGGCCCCCCTCAATGAGATAGAGTTGCTTGCACAGAATAGAGACAAATGGCGATATTTGATAAAATATCTTTAGAAGGATTGAAAACTGCTAGAACAAAAATTTAGATAAGAGGAGTATTTTGGTCTACACCCTATGGGCCAGCTACAGCTCGAAAGGTCAATAGATAGATAGACTCTTTCTGCACGCTTCACGCACCGTGCACCACTCTCAATCTAATTAGTGTGAACCGTCATCAAGCTATACTCTTTTTACATGCCTTGTATCATCTTGGTATTGGTGAAATATAATCATCGTCATCATCAAGTATCGGGCCTGCTGGCATAGGTGATCTTGTCTCACCATAACTTTCGATCATGACAGTTATTTATCATTTCTGTTGTTGACCTTCTGCCAAGCCATTCTCTTAAGCTGTCTGGTATTTTTCCTCTTTGCTTCCCTCTATCTCTTCGTCCCTCAATTTTCCCAGTTGTTACAACATATTCCAGCTGTTCTCTTCTCATTACATGGCCAAAAATGATGATTGTTTCTTCCTAATATTGGAAATTAGCTCTCTTTTTGCTTTGGCCTCTTTCAGAACGTTTTGATTACTCTTTTTAGCTGTCCTTGGTATTCTCAACATTCTTCTGTAAAACAACATTTCTAAACTCCAGTGATTTGAAGTCTAATACCTTGTTCAATTATTTTAAAATGTGTACATAATATGTTATATCATAGATACATATAAATATGTAGATTGATTCTTATCACCACGACAAATTTTGTCTCTGAAATCTTTTCCGTTGCATCAATAAAAAGGTTCCGTAGAGTTAACACATTCCATAAACTCTTGTAAAGGATGTGAGAAAACTATGAGCTGTGTTGTGTCACTTTTAATTTACTGACATTTCCACAATTATTTCTTTAAAACCTTGCAGCTCTCCCATTTAAACGTCTTCTCCAGCTTCCAAAGCAAATTGTCCAAACAAACCATGTATTGTAGATCAATTTTCATTAATTTTCTCACTGTTATTTCAAATAGAAAAAACAAATTGTATGACCTGGCCACTGAATGTTAAGGGAGCCACTATAGCTTAGTGGTTAGTTAGTGAACTGGACTACTAAGGACAAGAGGTAGGATCGATCCTGATCGACGGCTTCCAGGTTCACCCAGCCTTAAATTGGTACCAGATATTTTCCTGGAAGAGTAAAGCGGTACGTGCGTAATACCGACCACATTACCCCAAAAATCATGTGCCGATGTTTTGTAAAAATTATGGTCACTAACACCATATTTCCCATACGTCACATGGTGTGATGGGGCTCTTCCTTGACTTTGATTGAATGTGTTTTAAACAAATTACAAATAAATCTACATATAACATTTTATAATATAACACGTATGTAGAATTGTGAAAATAGGTCAGTTGATATGTGGTAAAATCTATGTCATTAAAAATGAGAAAGAGAGTTCATCGGTGCTATATAGAACCAATTCTGACCCATGGAAGCGAATCATGGACAGTAGACAAACAAATGAAAAGACGATTAGAGGCCACAGAAATGGGATTTCTCAGAAGAATGTTGGAAGTTCCCTGGACAGCTAGAAAGACCAATGAGGAAGTTCTCAAAGAGGCCAACACAAAAAGGGAGCTCTTAAAAAACATCAGAAAGAAGCAATCAACATTTTTCGGGCACATCATGAAAAGAGGAAAGTTGGAATACTTGGTTACAACTGGCAAAATAAAATGAAAGAGAGATCGCGGACGACAAAGAGAGAAAATACTGGACAGCTTGGTGTCATGGCATGGAAAACAGTCAACAACAGAACTGATACGATGCACTGTAGATAGAAGATTGTGGAAGGACATGATCGCCTACGCCAACCGGCATGGCACATGATGATGATATGTGGTATACTAGCTGACCAAACTGTACCAAACCTACGTTTAAAATGAACTATAAATACTGAGGTAAACTAATCACATTACATGGATGCACATAAATAATAAACATAAGGTTTTCGATTTTTTACAATTTTTTAATGGCAATTGCGGTTTAATATAACCTAGAGGTCATATTACAAGGCTGAATGGATTGTACTTTGCTAAGAATGGAGTATATAAGACATTCACACATAAGGTTTTTTTTTCATTTATCACAATTTTTTGGGGTCTGGTCTGTAGGTTTGGAGCCTCAATGGCTGAGTGGTTAGTGTACTCACTTTCTGATTAGAAGAGTTCGTATTCGATCTTCAGAAGTAGCGGATTCTTTTTCGGACTGACAAGCCCCGAGGTTCACCCGACCTCTAAAAGTGGGTATTCGAGATTTTTCTGGGAAGCAAAGGTGGCCTATATGCGATCTTTGGGCCATGTTAAAAGACACAAAAGTCTACTAAAAGTATTCCTGGAGTATTTTGATCCTGCTTCGATATCCCGCTTGTTTACGATGAATGATGATATCGTATGACGGGGAACAGTTGGCTGTGTTCACTTTCTGTGCGGTTTCGCTTTATGTCTTTTGGCGTGTGCTGAGACTGCTACGATGGGGACTACAGTTACCTTTCTTTGTTTGGGAGATGAGTTAGTATTTCGGATGATTCCACTGGCACGGGCGGTTGAGCAATTATGGATTTTAATTCGTTTGCTGTGATACCGAGGCCTTCCATAACCAATAACAATAACAATAACAATTCCTGGAGGGGAAAATACAAGGTAAAAGAAGCAGAGGTAGACCACGACTAACATGGACGAGTAACATCAAAAGATGGACAAACCAGCCAATGACAACCTGCACCATCAAAGTAAGAGACAGAGCAGAATGGCGCTCCATTATAGTCAACCTTCGTTGCGGAGATGGCACTCGATGATGATGAAAGGCGGCCTGAGGTGGTTCTGACCATATCATCTGAAAATGTGCCGAGATCATAGAAAATGATGGTCACTAACACCGTATTATCCATACGCCTAGCATGGCAGGGAAACCTTTACTTTACCTCTTACTACAGGTTTGTCTTTAAAAATGATGGAAGGTTTGATGTTGCCAAGAAATCAGATGTGTTGACATGGGAAAAGGTAGATATCAGAGTTTGCTGTAAGCTACAAGACATCCCATCCAATCCCATTTCATCATCATTATCGAGTGCCATCTCTGCAGCGAAGGTTGGCTACCATGGAGCACCATTCTGCTCTGTCTCTTGCTTTGAAGGTGCAGGTTGTCATAGGCTGGTTTGTCCATCTTTTGATGTTACTCGTCCATGTTAGTCTTGGTCTGCCTCTGCCTCTTTTACCTTGTATTTTCCCCTCCAAAATTACTTTTAGTAGGCTGTTGTGTCTTTTAACATGGCCAAAAAATCGCATTTGTCTTGTTTGAATTGTGTTTAGTAGTTCTCTTTTCATTTTTAGTTGTTTTAAAACTTCATCGTTTGTTTTCTTTTCCTTCCATCCAATTCTACCAATTCTTCTATATATCCACATTTCAAAGTCTTCAATTCTCTGTTCTGTTTAAGTCCATTTAATGTCTTTTAAAGGATGGACAATGAGGAGTAGCGGTCTCACAAACACATCAGAAGGAATGGGAAACATCTTAATCTATCTATCTATCTATTGACCTTTCGAGCCGTAACCGGCCCATAGGGCGTAGACCAAGATACACCTTCTCCTATATGAATTTTTGTTCTAGCAGTTTTCTTTTAAAGATATTTTATCAAATCTCGCCATCTGTCTCTGTTCTGTGCAAGCAGTTCTATCTCATTGAGGGAGCCGATTCCTGCTGCTCTTGCCTCTCTCATCAATGTTCTTCTCAGTGTCTCCCTGGGTCTTCCTCTTTTTCTTTTACCTGTTGTTTCCCATATGAGGGCTTGCTTTGCTATTCGATTATTATCTCTTCTCATCACATGTCCAACGTATGACCATCGTCTTTTCTTTATTACTGAAGATATTAGTGGTTGATTGGCGATTTCTCTAATTTCCTCGTTTGTTTTGAATTCGTTCCATTCTATACCAAGTATTTTCCTTAGACATTTATTTTCGAATGCGTTCAACTTTGTTTCTATATCTCTTGTTGTTTTCCAGCTTTCACACGCATACGTAAGGGTTGATAGTACATTTGATTTGAATAGCCTAAGTTTTGTGTTTGTGCTAATGAGTTTTGATTTCCACAACTTTTCAAGGCTTCTGAAAGACATTGCTGCTTTAGCCAGTCTGATTCTAATTTCTTTGCTCGTAACCCCTTCTCGATCAATGTGACTCCCAAGATAGATGAAGTGATCGATCTCTTCTACTGGTTTGTTTTCCATGTATATTTTGTCACTTGTTGGAATTAAACTTTTCATGACTTTAGACTTTTCATGATTGACCTCAAGCCCAATTTTGCTGGCTATTGATGATAGTTCATTTGTGTTTTCCTGCATCGTTTTTATCTGATTGCTGATGAGAACTATGTCATCAGCAAAGTCCAGGTCCTCCAAATGGTCTCCTTGTATCCATTCGATGCCTTTATTACCAGTGCAGCATTTCTTCATTATGAAGTCCATAACAATTCCAAATAACAAGGGCGATAAAATACATCCTTGTTTAACCCCAGTTTCTATTGGGAAACATTCGCTCAGTCCTTCCTCTGTTCGAACTGCACATGTGTAACCATCATACATGTCTTCTACGTTTCATTAACAACATCGTTTTTACGATAGCGGCTTGTTAAACCTCTGATCAACGGTTCTATACCAAGCCGGAGAAAAATAATTCCTCCATTTTGGAAACAACCGGAAACGGTTTACATCTTAATGGTGACAAATAAATAACAATGGAGTCGTCAGTAGCTGGACACTGCAGGACTTGCTGAGGAGGGGATCTGAGCACCTATGGACACGTTCAGTGTGCAGTGATGATGGCCCACAAATATCTCAAATTAATAATCATTAACACTACAGACCAGAAGGATTTAAGTTCCATGTTCAGTGTGCAGTGATGATGGCCCACAAATATCTCAAATAAATAATCATTAACACTACAGACCAGAAGGATTTAAGTTCCATGTTCAGTGTGCAGTGATGATGGCCCACAAATATCTCAAATAAGTAATCATTAACACTACAGACCAGAAGGATTTAAGTTCCATGTTCAGTGTGCAGTGATGATGGCCCACAAATATCTCAAATAAATAATCATTAACACTACAGACCAGAAGGATTTAAGTTCCATGTTCAGTGTGCAGTGATGATGGCCCACAAATATCTCAAATAAATAATCATTAACACTACAGACCAGAAGGATTTAAGTTCCATGTTCAGTGTGCAGTGATGATGGCCCACAAATATCTCAAATAAATAATCATTAACACTACAGACCAGAAGGATTTAAGTTCCATGTTCAGTGTGCAGTGATGATGGCCCACAAATATCTCAAATAAATAATCATTAACACTACAGACCAGAAGGATCTAAGTTCGATCCCAGTTGTGGTATTTTTTTAAAATATTTTTTTTTTTCGGGGTTTACCGATGAAAGAACTTTTGTTTTTCAGGCTGGTTAAAAAAAACATCAAAGGCTAGGGAAGCAGTCCCAAGCAAATGCACATAGAGGTAGATGAAATGGATCATATGATAATATTGCTAAACACAGAGCAATACAATTCACTTGAACCTCCCAATACTGCTAGACATCACGTAGCGCTCATTGTGTTTTTTGTGGCAAGAGTGGAAATGGCAGGACAAAATCACTAACATAGAATTATGGAAATGTACCAGTCAAACATCAGTGGATAAAGAGATACAGCGAAGACGCTGATGCTGGATAGGACACACACTGCAGAAGCCAACTGAGAGTATTACACAACAGGCCCTTTTTTGGAATCCCCAGGGAAAAAGACAAAGAGGAAGACCAAGGAATTCTTGGAGAAGATAGACAGAAGCAGAGATGAAGATGATGGGGAAGACATGGAATGATCTTAAAAGAATGGCAAGAAACAGAATGGCTTGGAAAGTGTTTGTTGAAGACCTATGCTCCACTGGGAGCTGAAAGGTAGAAGAAGAAGAAGAAGATATGATAATATTGCTAACACAGAGCAATACGATTCACTTGATTATCTTCATCTTCCCAGCACTGATAGATGTCACATAGCGCTCATTGTGCTTTTTGTCCTCCATCTCTATTCTGAGCTCAATCTTATCAAATGAGTCTATGCCTGTCAACTTTGCTTCTCTTATAAATGTTCTCTTCGGTGTCGCTCTAGGTCTTCCTCTTTTTCTGTATTTTGTTATTTCCCATCTATGAATATGTACATGGAATGTTAGGACACTACCAAGGAGGAAATTGGGAAAATCTTATTTTAAAAGCAGAACGACTAAACATAGATATTTTAGGCACATCAGAGACAAGATGGAAAGAATGTGGGTACATAGAGGATGAAAAATATACATTTATATACTCAGGCAACACAACAGAACATCAAAAAGGTGTAGGAATGCTAATAAAAAGAGAGCTACAAAAATATATAAGTACCCACTGGACATACAATGATAGGATTATACTACTCTATATTGTGTTGCTTTCCAACTTTCACATGTAGGTAAGGGTTGATAATACATTTGAATTGATTATTCTTAGTTTAGTTTCTTTGTCTACTATTTTTAATCTTCATATTTTGTCCAAGTTTTTTAATTTGCTGCTGCTTTTGCTAGCTTGCTTCTGGTCTCTTGTTTTGTTTGACCTTCTTGATCTATATTACTACCAAGATATACATGGTGGTCTCTCTTTTTTTGTTTCACCTTCTTGATCTATATTACTACCAAGATATACATGGTGGCCTTTCTTTTTTGTTTGACCTTCTTGATCTATATTACTACCAAGATATACATGGTGGTCTCTCTTGTTTTGTTTGACCTTCTTGATCTATATTACTACCAAGATATACATGGTGGCCTCTCTTGTTTTGTCTCATCTTCTTGATCTATATTACTACCAAGATATACATGGTGGTCTCTCTTTTTTTGTTTCACCTTCTTGATCTATATTACTACCAAGATATACATGGTGGCCTCTCTTGTTTTGTCTCATCTTCTTGATCTATATTACTACCAAGATATACATGGTAGCCTCTCTTGTTTTGTCTCATCTTCTTGATCTATATTACTACCAAGATATACATGGTGGTCTCTCTTTTTTTGTTTCACCTTCTTGATCTATATTACTACCAAGATATACATGGTGGCCTCTCTTGTTTTGTCTCATCTTCTTGATCTATATTACTACCAAGATATACATGGTGGCCTCTCTTGTTTTGTCTCATCTTCTTGATCTATATTACTACCAAGATATACATGGTGGCCTTTCTTTTTTTGTTTCACTTTCTTGATCTATATTACTACCAAGATATACATGGTGGCCTTTCTTTTTTTGTTTCACTTTCTTGATCTATATTACTACCAAGATATACATGGTAGCCTCTCTTGTTTTGTCTCATCTTCTTGATCTATATTACTACCAAGATATACATGGTAGCCTCTCTTGTTTTGTCTCATCTTCTTGATCTATATTACTACCAAGATATACATGGTGGACTTTCTTTTTTTGTTTGACCATCTTGATCTATATTACTACAAAGATATACATGATGGCCTCTCTTTTTTTGTTTGACCATCTTGATCTATATTACTACCAAGATATACATGGTGGCCTCTCTTTTTTGTTTCACTTTCTTGATCTATATTACTTCCAAGATATACATGGTGGCCTCTCTTTCAAATGCCTGACAATTTAGATACACAATGAGAATACAATTCACAAGACACCAACAATTGTACTCTGGTATTTTAAACTGCGGCAAAATAAAAAAACAAAAAACAAAGTTGACAATCACATGCCAGGATGTGGGTCAAGATTTAGGAATGCAGCATTAAAATGATCATCTCACACACATTCTCAACTGTTAAGGGTTCTTTTATGTTTGTGGCTTCAGCATTAAATTTCCTTTTTCTCATCAGTCTCTGATAGGTCTTAGTACTTGATCTCATCTTAAGCCAATCTCTGCTACAATTGAACCCACACATTCTCTGCTAGGATTAACCCCACACATTCTCTGCTAGGATTAATCCGACACTTTCTCTGGTAGGATTAAACTCACATTCTGTTAGGATTAATCCCACACATTCTCTGCTAGGATTCAACTCACACATTCTCTGCTAGGATTAATCCCACACATTCTCTGCTAGGATTAAACTCACACATTCTCTACTAGGATTAAACTCACACATTCTCTACTAGGATTCAACTCACACATTCTCTACTAGGATTCAACTCACACATTCTCTGCTAGGATTCAACTCACACATTCTCTGCTATGACTGAATTCACACATTCTCTACTAGGATTCAACTCACACATTCTCTACTAGGATTACACTCACACATTCTCTACTAGGATTTAACTCACACATTCTCTACTAGGATTAAACTCACACATTCTCTGCTAGGATTCAACTCACACATTCTTTGCTATGACTTAATCCACACATTCTCTACTAGGAATAAACTCACACATTCTCTATTAGGATTAATCCCACACATTCTCTGCTAGGATTCAACTCACACATTCTGTTAGGATTAATCCCACACATTCTCTGCTAGGATTCAACTCACAAATTCTCTATTAGGATTAATCCCACACATTCTCTGCTAGGATTAAACTCACACATTCTTTATTAGGATTAATCCCACACATTCTCTGCTAGGATTAAACTCACACATTCTCTGCTAGGATTAAACTCACACATTCTCTGCTAGGATTCAACTCACACATTCTCTGCTAGGATTAATCCCACACATTCTCTGCTAGGATTAAACTCACACATTCTCTACTAGGATTAATCCCACACATTCTCTGCTAGGATTCAACTCACACATTCTCTGCTAGGATTAAACTCACACATTCTCTGCTAGGATTAAACTCACACATTCTCTGCTAGGATTCAACTCACACATTCTCTACTAGGATTCAACTCACACATTCTCTGCTAGGATTCAACTCACACATTATTAGGATTAATCCCACACATTCTCTGCTAGGATTAAACTCACACATTCTCTATTAGGATTAATCCCACACATTCTCTGCTAGGATTAAACTCACACATTCTCTGCTAGGATTAATCTCACACATTCTCTGCTAGGATTAATCCCACACATTCTCTGCTAGGATTCAACTCACACATTCTCTGCTATGACTGAATCCACACATTCTCTACTAGGATTCAACTCACACATTCTCTACTAGGATTAAACTCCCACATTCTCTGCTAGGATTAAACTCACACATTCTCTGCTAGGATTAAACTCACACATTCTCTGCTAGGATTCAACTCACACATTCTCTACTAGGATTAAACTCACACATTCTCTACTAGGATTCAACTCACACATTCTCTACTAGGATTCAACTCACACATTCTCTACTAGGATTCAACTCACACATTCTCTGCTAGGATTAATCTCACACATTCTCTGCTAGGATTAATCCACACATTCTCTGCTAGGATTCAACTCACACATTCTCTGCTATGACTGAATCCACACATTCTCTACTAGGATTCAACTCACACATTCTCTACTAGGATTAAACTCCCACATTCTCTGCTAGGATTCAACTCACACATTCTCTGCTAGGATTCAACTCACACATTCTCTACTAGGATTCAACTCACACATTCTCTACTAGGATTAATCCCACACATTCTCTGTTAGGATTAAACCCACACATTCTCTGCTAGGATTAAACTCACAAATATTTATAGCCAAGACAGTGCTCTGAATACTCTGCTATAGTGTAATTATATGCATAGAAAAATATATACACATACAAATGTATACATATATAAATGTACGTAAACAAAGTCAAAGGCAGGCTGAGAAAGACATATGATCAAATATCTGGTGAGAGGGAAAAACAGTACAAAACTGTGAATCTGGGAATCGGAATAGAAGTAAACATGAAAAACAGTTATACAAAATATGGCACTAACATAATTTCTTCACTTAAAAATGAACAACATATTGTAAGTGATTAGACATCAAGATAGGAACAATAAAACAATATATTATTGATCAAATGTCTCTGTGCACGTATTAATGACATTAAAAAATATGCTGAGATTTTGAAAAGCTTGTAATTTGTATGCTGTGTTGACTACTGATTTCAGATGCACTCAAAGTCTATCTATTGACCTTTTTGGCTGTAGTCGGCCCATAGGGCATAGACCAAGAGACTCTTTCTCTTATCTAAATTTTTATTCTAGCAGCTTTCAATCCTTGTAAAGATCTTTTATCAAATCTTGCCATTTGTCTCTGTTCTGTGCAAGCGACTCTATCTCATTGAGGGAGCCGATTCCTGCTGCTGCTCTTGCCTGTCTGATTAATGTTCTTCTCAGTGTCTCTCTGGGTCGGCCTCTTTTCCTCTTACCTGTTGTTTCCCACATGAGGGCTTGCTTTGTTATTCAGTTATTACCTCTTCTCATCACATGTCCAACATATGACCATTGTGTTTTCTTCATTACTGATGATATTAGTGGTTGATTAGAAATTTCTCTACTTTCCTCATTTGTTTTAAATTCGTATCACGCTATAACAAGTATTTTCCTTAGACATTTATTTTTGAATGCGTTCAACTTTGTTTCTGTCTCTTGTTGGTTTCCAGCTCTCACACGCATACATAAGGACTGATAGTACATTTGATTTGAATAGTCTAAGTTTTGTGTTTGTGCTGATGAGTTTTAATTTCCACAACTTTTCAAGGCTTCTGAAAGACATTGCTGCTTTAGCTACTCTGATTCTAATTTACTCAAAGTCTGCTACCTATATTAATCAGACTAATATGCTCACTGGCAGCTCTGGCACTGAGTGTGGTCTGACTCTGGACATAGATGACATCGCCAAGTTTGTTCTTCATTTCATAAGGGAAGAGGAGGAGGATGGGTGGGACAAGGATGTATACAGTGAGAGAGTGATGAGTCTAAAGGTGGAAAAGGGGTCTGGTTGATCCAGAGTGCTTAGTGGGACAAGGAAATAAATACAGCAAAAACATAGCACTCTATTTTGCCAGCTAAATCTCTTTCCAAGATTTATTATGGTGTCTAAAGATGGTCAGATTGAGACATGTCATGGTGTCTAAAGATGGTCAGATTGAGACATGTCATGGTGTCTAAAGATGGTCAGATTGAGACATGTCATGGTGTCTAAAGATCTAATGGTCAGACTGAGACATGTCATGGTGTCTAAAGATGGTCAGATTGAGACATGTCATGGTATCTAAAGATGGTCAGATTGAGACATGTCATGGTGTCTAAAGATCTAATGGTCAGACTGAGACATGTCATGGTGTCTAAAGATGGTCAGATTGAGACATGTCATGGTGTCTAAAGATGGTCAGATTGAGACATGTCATGGTGTCTAAAGATCTAATGGTCAGACTGAGACATGTCATGGTATCTAAAGATGGTCAGACTGAGACATGTCATGGTGTCTAAACATGTCAGACTGAGACATGTCATGGTATCTAAAGATCTAATGGTCAGACTAAGACATGCCATGGTGTCTAAACATGGTCAGATTGAGACATGTCATGGTGTCTAAAGATCTAATGGTCAGACTGAGACATGTCATGGTGTCTAAAGATGGTCAGATTGAGACATGTCATGGTGTCTAAAGATGGTCAGATTGAGACATGTCATGGTGTCTAAAGATCTAATGGTCAGACTGAGACATGTCATGGTATCTAAAGATGGTCAGACTGAGACATGTCATGGTGTCTAAACATGGTCAGACTGAGACATGTCATGGTATCTAAAGATCTAATGGTCAGACTAAGACATGCCATGGTGTCTAAACATGGTCAGATTGAGACATGTCATGGTGTCTAAAGATCTAATGGTCAGACTGAGACATGTCATGGTATCTAAAGATGGTCAGATTGAGACATGTCATGGTGTCTAAAAATCTAATGGTCAGACAGAGACATGTCATGGTATCTAAAGATGGTCAGATTGAGACATGTCATGGTGTCTAAAGATCTAATGGTCAGACTGAGACATGTCATGGTATCTAAAGATGGTCAGATTGAGACATGTCATGGTGTCTAAAGATCTAATGGTCAGACTGAGACATGTCATGGTGTCTAAAGATCTAATGGTCAGACTGAGACATGTCATGGTGTCTAAAGACGGTCAGACTGAGACATGTCATGGTATCTAATGATGGTCAGACTGAGACATGTCATGGTGTCTAAAGATCTAATGGTTAGACTGAGACATGTCATGGTATCTAAAGATGGTCAGACCAAGACATGTCATGGTGTCTAAAGATCTAATGGTCAGACTGAAACATGTCATGGTATCTAAAGATGGTCAGACCAAGACATGTCATGGTGTCTAAAGATCTAATGGTTAGACTGAGACATGTCATGGTATCTAAAGATGGTCAGACCAAGACATGTCATGGTGTCTAAAGATCTAATGGTTAGACTGAGACATGTCATGGTATCTAAAGATGGTCAGACCAAGACATGTCATGGTGTCTAAAGATCTAATGGTTAGACTGAGACATGTCATGGTATCTAAAGATGGTCAGACCAAGACATGTCATGGTGTCTAAAGATCTAATGGTCAGACTGAAACATGTTATGGTATCTAAAGATGGTCAGACTAAGACATGTCATGGTGTCTAAAGATCTAATGGTCAAACAGATCTAAAAAAATGAAAGAAAAGACAGTGGCTAGGAACTGTAATAGATTTGTCTATTCATCTTTTAACCAGACCATACAAAAAACCTGGCCACTGTCTTTTCCGCCATTTTTAGATCTGTGGTGTTGTTTATTCTAACTCAGAATTGTGTATTTAATGTGTCTAGTTTGTTTGCTATACCTGATGAGGGCTTTTGCTGTAATGTTGTACTTTGTCTTGTCTTTCTGTTAGTCCAGCTGCTCAATATCATTTTATGTTTATCTTCTTTATTTTCTGCAGCTTGACTAGTGGCCCTGGGAGCTGCGATAGTTCAGTGGTTACTGAACTGTATTACTAAAGACAAGAGGTCAGGTTTGATCCTGATCGATGGCTTCCGGGTTCACCCAGCCTTAAATGAGTACTGGATTTTTTCTGAGAAAGTAAAGCAGCACATAGGCGTAATCATCATCAAGTACTGGACCTGCTGGCGTAGATGATCATGTCTCTCCACAACTTTCGATCTCTACAGTTATTTATCATTTCTGTTGTTGATCTTCTGCCAAGCCATTCTCTTAAGCTGTCTGGTATCTTTTCTCTTTGCTTCCCTCTATCTCTTCATCCCTCAATTTTCCCAGTTGTTACAATATATTCCAGCTGTTCTTTTCTTATTACATGGCCAAAAAATGATGAAGAAATATTAGTTTCTTCCTAATATTGGAAATTAGCTCTCTTTTTGATTTGACCTCTTTCGGAACGTTTTCATTACTCTTCTTAGCTGTCCATGGTATTCTCAACATTCTTCTGTAAAACCACATTTCCACAGACTCCAGTGATTTTCTTGTCTGTTGTCCTATTGTCCAAGATTCACATCCATATGTTAAGACTGGCTCTACATAACATTTCAGAACTTTTTTTCTTGTTTTTATTTTCAAAAATGGATTGCACAGTATCTTCCTCATTCTTTGGAAAGGTGCTTCCTGAGCCATTCTGCATCTCACCTCTGTTGTACATCTACTGCCTGAGGCTAACAAAGGTTAACGGGCGTAATACCAATCACATTACCCCTAAAAGTTATGTGTCGAAGGTCCATAAAAATTATAGTCACCATATTCCCTATACGCCACTTGGCATGACGGGGCTCTTTATTTTGTTTTTTACTTCCAGGGGCCCTGCATAGTATTTAATGTTTTATAATATTTGATATCGTGTTCATCTCCCTCTAATTAAAGACCTCTCAATTAAGTCTTCCTGTTTCCCCCCTCGTTGCTTTTATAGGACCAATGGAAGACATAGTTTGTAATATGTTGGTTGGCCTCATTTGTTGGCACATTTTTGCGAGCAGTCCCATAGCAACTGCCTTTTGGTAATAAAGTATTATAGATTTCTTGATCTTCTTCTTTTCTCTTTCTCACTGATATATAAAAGGTGTTGTGGTTTATATCATTTGTCGTTCTTGAGCTGCTCGAACTGTCTGAATTAGTGATTTTCCTTTGTTGTTACATGTCTCTGTCACTGCATCTATCCATCTTCTTCTAGGTCTTCCTATTGGTCATTTTCCATGCATTCTCGAGAAGAACGTCCTTGATGGTGATTGGTGAGGATTCATTCTGACCAGGTGGCCCAACCATTTAAGTTTTTGTTGTTCTATATATTCTTGGCAGTGTTTTATTCCTACCATTTTCTTATTGTTTCATTTGCTATTCTATCTCTTCTTGTGTTGTTTATTACTTTTCTCAAGCATTGTATCTCACATGTATTGATCTTTCTTAGATGTGATTTAGAAAGGGTCCATATAGACTTCTTGATACTACGCCTCAATTATATGAGGTGAGGTAGTCAGTTCGCTGCCTTTCCTCTACTGAGTATGTCTCTGGTACCTATTTAAAGAGGTTGGGTGGAAACGAGGAGCCTCTTTTAGGAAAATGTTTTCCTCAATCGGCTTCAACTTCAGATCAGTAGGAGAGTGCACCAACCACAGTGCCATTGGACAACATTTCTGGGTACTTTGGGTATTTCTTGTATTCTATCTATCAATCTTTAGGACCTTGGGTATTTCTTACATCCCATATATCAATCTTTAGGACCTTGGGTATTTCTTACATCCCATATATCAATCTTTAGGACCTTGGGTATTTCTTACATCCCATATATCAATTTTTAGGACCTTGGGTATTTCTTACATCCCATATATCAATTTTTAGGACCTTGGGTATTTCTTACATCCCATATATCAATCTTTAGGACCTTGGGTATTTCTTACATCCCATATATCAATCTTTAGGACCTTGGGTATTTCTTACATCCCATATATCAATTTTTAGGACCTTGGGTATTTCTTACATCCCATATATCAATCTTTAGGACCTTGGGTATTTCTTACATCCCATATATCAATTTTTAGGACCTTGGGTATTTCTTACATCCCATATATCAATTTTTAGGACCTTGGGTATTTCTTACATCCCATATATCAATCTTTAGGACCTTGGGTATTTCTTACATCCCATATATCAATTTTTAGGACCTTGGGTATTTCTTACATCCCATATATCAATCTTTAGGACCTTGGGTATTTCTTACATCCCATATATCAATTTTTAGTACCTTGGGTATTTCTTGTATTCTATCTATCAATTTTTAGTACTTTGGATATTTCTTGTATTCAATGTATCAATTTTTAGTACCTTGGGTATTTTTTGTATTCTATCTATCAATTTTTAGTACCATGGGTATTTCTTGTATTCCATCTATCAATCTTTAGTACTTTGGGTATTTCTTGTATTCTATCTATTAATCTTTAGTACCTTGGGTATTTCTTGTATTCTATCTATCGATCTTTAGTACCTTGGGTATTTATTGTATTCCATGTATCACTCTTCAGTACTTTGGGTATTTCTTGTATTTCATTTATCAATCTTCAGTACCTTGGGTATTTCTTGTATTCCATCTATTAGTTTTTAGTACCTAGCTTGGGTATTTCTTGTATTCAATGTATCAATTTTTAGTACCTTGGATATTTCTTGTATTCCATCTATTAGTTTTTAGTACCTAGCTTGGGTATTTCTTGTATTCAATGTATCAATCTTTAGTACTTTGGGTATTTCTTGTATTTCATTTATCAATCTTTAGTACCTTGGGTATTTCTTGTATTCTATCTATTAATCTTTAGTACCTTGGGTATTTCTTGTATTCTATCTATCGATCTTTAGTACCTTGGGTATTTATTGTATTCCATGTATCACTCTTCAGTACTTTGGGTATTTCTTGTATTTCATTTATCAATCTTCAGTACCTTGGGTATTTCTTGTATTCCATCTATTAGTTTTTAGTACCTAGCTTGGGTATTTCTTGTATTCAATGTATCAATTTTTAGTACCTTGGATATTTCTTGTATTCCATCTATTAGTTTTTAGTACCTAGCTTGGGTATTTCTTGTATTCAATGTATCAATCTTCAGTACCTTGGATATTTCTTGTATTCCATCTATTAGTTTTTAGTACCTAGCTTGGGTATTTCTTGTATTCAATGTATCAATCTTCAGTACCTTGGGTATTTCTTATATTCCATCTATTAGTTTTTAGTACCTAGCTTGGGTATTTCTTGTATTCCATTTATCAATCTTTAGTACCTTGGGTAATTCTTGTATTCCATTTATCAATCTTCAGTACCTTGGGTATTTCTTGTATTTCATTTATCAATCTTCAGTACCTTGGGTATTTCTTGTATTCCATCTATCAATCTTCAGTACCTTGGGTATTTCTTGTATTCCATCTATCAATCTTCAGTACTTTGGGTATTTCTTGTATTCCATTTATCAATCTTTAGTACCTTGGGTATTACTTGTATTCCAATTACTAATCTTTTCCTACGACAACTTCCCAGTATCTAAACTCTGATTGCATAATTTAACAGGAAAAGACAAACATCTAAACACCCCCCCCCCCCACCCCCACCCAAAAAAAAATTTAAAAAAATTGGTGTGAACACCTATTATTATAGAAGACCTACTATTGCACTAGAAAACTGGGGCTAAAATGAGACAAGAAGTTGAGAAAATTGTTGTCTAAAATGAGTTGGAATATTTAGTAAATTAAAGTATATATATATATATATATATATATATATATATATATATATATATATATATATATATATATATATATATATATAAGATAAACGTTTAGAAAACCCTGGTACAAAGTGTGGATAAAAGTTTAGAAACCCTAGTACATAGTGAGGATAAAAGTTTAGAAAACCCTGGTACAAAGTGAGGATAAAAGTTTAGAAAACCCTGGTACAAAGTGAGGATAAAAGTTTAGAAACCCTAGTACATAGTGAGGATAAAAGTTTAGAAAACCCTGGTACAAAGTGAGGATAAAAGTTTAGAATCCCTGGTACATAGTGAGAATAAAAGTTTCGAAAACCCTGGCGCAAAGTGAGGATAAAAGTTTAGAAAACCCTGGAACAAAGTGAGGATACAAGTTTAGAAAACCCTGGTACAAAGTGAGGATAAAAGTTTAGAAAACCCTGGTACAAAGTGAGGATAAAAGTTTAGAAAACCTTGGTACAAAGTGAGGATAAAAGTTTAGAAAACCCTGGTACAAAGTGAGGATAAAAGTTTAGAAAACCCTGGTACAAAGTGAGGATAAAAGTTTAGAAAACCCTGGTACAAAGTGAGAATACAAGTTTAGAAAACCCTGGTACAAAGTGAGGATAAAAGTTTAGAAAACCCTGGTACAAAGTGAGGATAAAAGTTTGAAAAACCCTGGTACAAAGTGAGGATAAAAGTTTAGAAAACCCTGGTACAAAGTGAGGATAAAAGTTTAGAAACCCTGGAACAAAGTGAGGATAAAAGTTTAGAAAACCCTGGTACAAAGTGAGGATACAAGTTTAGAAAACCCTGGTACAAAGTGAGGATAAAAGTTTAGAAAACCCTGGTACAAAGTGAGGATAAAAGTTTAGAAAACCCTGGTACAAAGTGAGGATACAAGTTTAGAAAACCCTGGTACAAAGTGAGGATACAAGTTTAGAAAACCCTGGTACAAAGTGAGGATACAAGTTTAGAAAACCCTGGTACAAAGTGAGGATAAAAGTTTAGAAAACCCTGGTACAAAGTGAGGATAAAAGTTTAGAAAACCCTGGTACAAAGTGAGGATAAAAGTTTAGAAAACCCTGGTACAAAGTGAGGATACAAGTTTAGAAAACCCTGGTACAAAGTGAGGATACAAGTTTAGAAAACCCTGGTACACAGTGAGGATAAAAGTTTAGAAAACCCTGGTACAAAGTGAGGATAAAAGTTTAGAAAACCCTGGTACAAAGTGAGGATAAAAGTTTAGAAAACCCTGGTACAAAGTGAGGATAAAAGTTTAGAAAACTACTAAGGTTATGAAATACATAAAGGATGATGGTTCCTTAATTAATATACCATCAACAACATTAGTCAACAAACATAATAGTTATGATATATGATAACAATGTGATAGACATTTGAGCCTTGTGTACAAATAATCGTCAATGCACAGACTTTGAATAATCAATTTTCAATTACTTGATGTCATTTTGAGCTAGTTTGATTTTCTTTAAACCATATAAAGATATATATATATATTTTGAAATCTTGAAAGCCATTAACAAATATGATTATTGCAAAAATCAATAACTTGAGAAATATGTAAACTAACAAGTCACAGCATTGAATAATCAAATACGAGTCACATTCGTCACAGCCGGCATCAACTTAAATAATCAACCTTCAACACATCTCAACCTCATCACTCAACATACAACTTAAATAACCAGCATTCAACACTCACCCCATCATACAACTTAAATAATCAACCTACGACACTCACCCCCTCACACAACTTAAATAATCAACCTACGACACTCACCCCCTCACACAACTTAAATAATCAACCTACAACACTCATCTCATCACACAACTTAAATAATCAACCTACAACAATCACCCCCTCACACAACTTAAATAATCAAACCTCAACACACACTCTATCACACAACTTAAATAATCAACCCTCAACACTCATCTTAATATACAACTTAAATAATCAACCTACAACACTTATCTCATCACACAACGTAAATAATCAACCTACAACACTCATCTCATCACACAACTTAAATAATCAACCCTCAACACTCATCTTAATATACAACTTAAATAATCAACCTATAACACTTATCTCATCACACAACTTAAATAATCAACCTACAACATTCACTCCCTCACACAACTTAAATAATCAACCTACAACATTCACTCCCTCACACAACTTAAATAATCAACCTACAACATTCACTCCCTCACACAACTTAAATAATCAACCCTCAACACTCATCTTAATATACAACTTAAATAATCAACCTACAACACTCATCTCATCACTCAACTTAAGCAATCTTGAAGTATGATGCATGACACCTGTGTCCTGTAATAATCACATTAAAAGCTAACCACCTCACATACGAACCCAACAATCCAGGACTACCACAATGAACACAATGCTGAACTTTCCAACGTGAACATCAACACAAAGAAAAATGAACTTAATTTTAACTCTTCCCCTGCTAATGCACTGATCTTCGCCATTTTTGGTTCCTCTTGTTGCAATGAATTTAGGCACTATTTTACATTACACTGGTTACCAGGAACTCTTCAATATCAAAGTATATTAATTAGCCAACATTTCTGCCTTTCTTCTTCTTCTATCCTTCCTCTGCTGCCGTTGGCGTCGAGGGGAGAAACAATCTGCGATTCTTTGCTCTTCTGTTGGCCTCTTCTGATGTTATCCCTCCTCGTGACTCTAGTATTCCCTTTATCCATCTCTTTCTCGGTCTTCCTCTTAATCTGGCGTTTTCGTAGCGTTTGTTTATGGTTCTTTGAATCATTGTTAGTTCTTTTTGTCTTGTTATGTGGCCGAACCAATTTATCTGTTGTTTCTTTATGTATTTGATGGCTGGTTCAATTTCGAGTTTCTTCCTCAGGTCAGTGTTTCTTACTCTGTCCCTTAAGCTGTTTCCTGTCATTCTTCTGACACATTTAATTTCGGTGGTCGTTATCTTTCTTATTGTTCTAGAGTCCAGCGTCCAATTCTGGCACTGATAGCACAGAGTTGGTAGAAAAATTGATTTGTATATTGCCCTTTTTGCTTCCATAGTTATTGCTTTGTTTTTCAATAGTGTTGATACTTGGCCTATAACTTGGTTTGCTTTGTTAACCTTACATCTATCTCTGTCTCTTGGTTATTGTCTTGTGTTAACGTGCTACCCAGATATTTAAAATTGTCAACTTGCTTCAAAGACGTATTTCTGCCTTTGTTAATGGTAAATAGCCAATTCTAACATTTTCAAATTTGTGTTTGAAGGTCGTTATCAAAATCCAATCGTGTTGATCCTCTTCTTCTGTTTTAAAGCTTCCGTGACAAAATTAGGTCATTGGATTTTGATGAAGATTATGCAAAAAGTGAATTAGAAATAGGTTTTATTATTCTTCAACACTCAAGTCTTGTGATCGTGCGAACCTGACTCTTTATCCTGTTTCAAGAAGGAGGGGTAAGAACAACATCATGACACACAATGAGCTGGTCACATGATCAGTACTCATATATGTACGTGTCCTGATTTTTTCTATAAACTTGTGCCGTGACTGGCACATTCCGTCTTTGGCAGGCTGGATCTTGGTTTGACGTAGAAGTTTTCCTTCTTGAGGGTGGTTGCTGGCCAGGGCTGTTGGCCCACCTTAGGTTTTATTAATTTTAGAAGTGATAGTCTGATAGTGATACTATCTCATGTTATGTGCTTTTTGATGTATTTCAACAATATTGGACCAGTAAATAAAGGATAAAGAGCTCCCGTCACACCAAGTGGCATATAGGGAATATGGTGTTAGTGATCAAAATTTTTTACAGACCTTCGGTACATGATTTTTGGGGTAATGTGGTCAGTATTATGCCCGTGCCGCTTTACTTTCCCAGAAAAAATCCGGTCCCCGTTTAAGGCTGGGTGAACCCTGAAGCCGTCGATCTGGATCGAACCCGATCTTTTGTCCTTTGTAGTCCAGTTCACTAACCACTGAGCTATCGCAGCTTCATATCCGACCAGTGCCAAATTTATATTCTGTCATGCTACTTCTTCTTTGAATAAATGTTTTAAATTCCTTTTATTGTTCTAATAACTGTACGCTTAATCGTGAACGTACTAACACATATAATGATGAGTGTTTGTTGTTATGAAACTTTACGCAATTCTCATTTTAAATTGACTTTCTTTAGTTTATTATGTTCTACCTTTATTTTAAAATAGCTTTTTAAAGTTGGTAGGATATGTTTTATTATACCACCAAGGGTAGTTTCAAGGGTAGTTATGCCCCCCTAGATTAGCAGTGATAGGGTTAATCATACTCACAATTAACTCAGCAAATCTTTTAAAGCTTCTCAGTAATGAGAGAAATATAAGTAGATAGAATACAAACCAAAACAATGCAAATATTTCAGGAGGCATATGATAAACAACAGAATGAAACAATTAAAGAAAAGAACATGGAGATTCAAATCCATTCTGTCAACAAACGAATTTGGTAATGTCAATGGCTTTCTTCATTTTCCAGGTTATGCTGGAGAAGATATCCATATTAAATGTGCTGCAATAACCAGGTCTTCTAGAGCAGCTCTTAGGGGTACTGCTAAACCTTGGCAACGGGGCAGCACTGGGGATATTGTCATGTGCCTACTCAACAGTTAGAAATCATAAAATGACAACATTGTCTTGTTAGAACACAAGTTTCTACAGTGTAGTGTTCATTCTGTCATCATTTTATATATCCCATCAGCAAATCATTTACCATCTTATATATCCCATCAGCAAATCATTTACCATCTTATATATCCCATCAGCAAATCATTTACCATCTTATATATCCCATCAGCAAATCATTTACCATCTTATATATCCCATCAGTGAATCAATCCTTTACCATCTTATTTATCCCATCAGCGAATCATTTACCATCTTATATATCCCATCAGCGAATCATTTACCATCTTATATATCCCATCAGTGAATCATTTACCATCTTATATATCCCATCAGCGAATCATTTACCATCTTATATATCCCATCAGTGAATCATTTACCATCTTATATATCCCATCAGCGAATCATTTACCATCTTATATATCCCA
Organism: Megaustenia siamemsis; assembly: GCA_032433765.1. Taxonomy (NCBI): domain Eukaryota; kingdom Metazoa; phylum Mollusca; class Gastropoda; order Stylommatophora; family Ariophantidae; genus Megaustenia; species Megaustenia siamemsis. The sequence continues at coordinate 32,376,845 of JAVIAB010000159.1, read as the reverse complement.
TCAGCGAATCATTTACCATCTTATATATCCCATCAGCGAATCACTTACCATCTTATATATCCCATCAGCGAATCATTTACCATCTTATATATGCCATCAGCGAATCATTTACCATCTTATATATCCCATCAGCGAATCATTTACCATCTTATATATCCCATCCGTGAATCAGTTTACCTGACTTATATGATCATAAGTGCCAAGAGGTACTGCCAGAATATGATCAGCAAAGACAGGGAGTCGTGGGTGTCAAAAGTTTGGAAACCACTGATCTATATCAACCTTCTTCCCTTTGAGAATTCCAGGGATTCTCACCTTGTTGGACAACTTGTTTAAACATAAAACAGTTTTTGTGAAGCACACTAGAAAGTGAAGTAAGTTCTTTATCAGCTAGAGGTTGCTGTCCTTGCCATGGTTTAGCTTGTTACTACATGATAACACTCAGTCAAAATGTAAACAAATTATTGCAAAAGGCAACGGATGTTGTGTCCACAAATTAGAAAGTATTTTATACTTCAAACTTATCAACAGATGAATAATTTTTCAGTGTTACATAGAACCTGCCCTATCATATGGAAGTAAATCATGGACAATAAATGATCAAACAAGATCATTGAAGGCAACAGACAAGTCGTTCTACAGAATAATATCAAGAGTATCATGGACAGTCAATGAGAATAATAAAGACTAGAAAAAAGTCATTGCAGAAAGGGAATTCTTCAAGTAAGTAAGTAAAGAGCCCCATCACATCTATAAGTGACTTATAGAGAATATGGTTTTAGTGACCATAATTTTTATAGACCTTTGGCACATGGTTTTTGGGGTAATGTGGTCGGTATTACGCCAGGTGCCGCTTTACTTTCCCAGAAAAAAAATCTGGTACTCATTTAAGGCTGGGTGAACCCGGAAGCCGTCGGCTGGGATCGAACCCTACCTCTTCTCCATTGTAGTCCAGTTCACTAACCACTGAGCTATGCTTCTTCTCATACACATTCAATATAGTTCAATATCCTTTTCTTATGAACTTTTCAGATTTTCCAATCTTGGATCCTTTTCTTATGAACTTTTCAGATTTTCCAATCTTGAATCCTTTTCTTATGAACTTTTCAGATTTTCCAATCTTGGATTTTTTCTAATGAACTTTTCAGATTTTCCAATCTTGGATCCTTTTCTTATGAACCTTTCAGATTTTCCAATCTTGGATCCTTTTCTTATGAACCTTTCAGATTTTCCAATCTTGGATCCTTTTCTAATGAACCTTTCAGATTTTCTAATCTTGGATCCTTTTCTTATGAACCTTTCAGATTTTCTAATCTTGGATCCTTTTCTTATGAACCTTTCAGATTTTCTAATCTTGGATCCTTTTCTTATGAACCTTTCAGATTTTCTAATCTTGGATCCTTTTCTTATGAACCTTTCAGATTTTCTAATCTTGGATCCTTTTCTAATGAACTTTTCAGATTTTCCAATCTTGGATCCTTTTCTAATGAACTTTTCAGATTTTCCAATCTTGGATCCTTTTCTAATGAACTTTTCAGATTTTCCAATCTTGGATCCTTCTCTAATGATCAACTACTAAAATATCATTCCTACCTAAATATTTGCTTTAACTAGAAATGTTACTTTTAGTGTCTGGTGTCACAAATTGGAACCACTTCCATAAAATATCAATTTTAATAATAAGTGGAGTGTACTACTAGTTTCCGGATATCTTCATTTATAGTGGCTGCAACATTTTCAGGTTTAGGTCTAAGAGAAGTGAACATTTAGGAAAACTAGAAAGAAATAGAGACAGATGGGGACAATAACAGAAAATGCAAGGCAACAGAACAATCTGGCATGGGAGGTGATTAACAGTAGAGGTGATAAAACCTAGGAGTAACAATATTGCCTATCTATTATAGAGTAACAATATTGCCTATCTATCATAGAGTAACAATATTGCCTATCTATCATGGAGTAACAATATTGCCTATCTATCATGGAGTAACAATATTGCCTATCTATCATAGAGTAACAATATTGCCTATCTATTATAGAGTAACAATATTGCCTATCTATCATAGAGTAAAAATATTGCCTATCTATCATAGAGTAACAATATTGCCTATCTATCATAGAGTAACAATATTGCCTATCTATCACGGAGTAACAATATTGCCTATCTATTATAGAGTAACAATATTGCCTATCTATTATAGAGTAACAACATTGCCTATCTATCATGGAGTAACAATATTGCCTATCTATCATAGAGTAACAATATTGCCTATCTATTATAGAGTAACAACATTGCCTATCTATCATAGAGTAACAATATTGCCTATCTATTATAGAGTAACAACATTGCCTATCTATCCTTTCAGCATTATCCCATTACTGGAGTCTGCCAGGGAGTACATATAGAAAAAGAGAATAAGGGCAACTTGCCCCGAGCAGTCATCACGAGGTATTAAGGTCGATGTTTTTATTTCACTCATTATAGAAAATACCTTTGACCCAGCAGGGATTTGAACCCGCATTCTCCTAGTTTGGAGCCCGACAAGTTATCAATTCAAATATTGCCTATGCCAATGGGGATTATACAGGATGGTGAATGAGTTAAAGCTAAAATGCCAAAACTAGCCAATAGATTAATCAGTGAAGCTTGTCTAATCCTGGCAACGACTGTCGAGCTGATCGAACATTATTGTCTGTCCGTGGTGGATTTGTAGGTGAGATTTTACATTTAAAATCTGGCTGCGGAGGTCTCGATGGTGACACTTTACGATTAATATCTGGCTGCGGAGGTTTTGATGGTGCAATTTTATGGTTAATATCTGGTTGTGGTGGTCTTGATGGTGAGACCTTATGGTGATTATCCAGTTGTGGAGGTCTAGATGGTGGGATCTTATTGTTATTATCATTATCCAGTTGTAGAGATGTGGACGGTGAGACCTTATATTTATTTGGTTGAGGAGGTCTTGATGGTGAGACCTTGCGGTTTACATCCAGCTGGGGAGGTCGTGATGGTGCAGGTCGTGATGGTGCTGGTCGTGATGGTGGTGGTCTAGATAGTGAGACTTTGTGATTGTCTGGTTTGATTAGTTTCTCCGACTGATCGAGAGATTTATTGCAGTCAAAATCTAAGTCCTGGAGATCAGACGAAAAGTCAGACTGCCTATGCAGGCTTGCCTCTGAGGAAGAAGTGCTAGAGATGCTTGAGTCAACATCACTAGATCTCTGGATTTGTTGAACACGTCCACGGACAGTTGGAGTGGACAAGGAGGGTGTTGGAAAGGCAAAGTTCATTGCTCCTGGGGTTCTAGAGCAAACAGAAGAATGTCGACTGCTTGAAGAGTTACTTGGAGTGTGATTGTGTTCTGAGTTTGATAACACAGATTGATCTATTGAATGTTGATATCTAAGTGAGGTTTGCTTAGAGGGATCGATAACCTGTCTGTCTAAAGATTGAGTGCTTCGGCTGTCTACAAATAAACTTTTATTTCGGTTCAGATTCAGTTCTGAAGGCTGGTGATTATGCATAGTTCTTCTTAGAGTAACCGAATTTGAAGACGATGAAGGCACAGCTTGGCCTGTTGAAGGAATGCTCTGAGAGGAAGCAGAACCCATGGTGGAAAGGTTGATAGGGAATCTAGGATGCTCATTTACTGGCAATTTTATACTAGGACCTTTAGCTAACATGGCCAGAGACCATTCATGTGTGAGGAGATCGGAATTGTTTCCCCGACGACTATGGCTGGATAATGGATCATGAATAATAGGACGCTGCGGTTCCACGGATGAAGTTCGGATGCTGCTGGATGTTAAATCTGACTGTGGAGGAGGTACATCCATGAATAGATTATTCTTAGATCCATCCAGATCATCATCATCATCTAAATAATGTGTACGTAGTGGAGCTGTTGGAGGTTCACGTCTGAATGCTTTGGACCGTGTCAAGGACACTCTTGTGGTGATGTCCCTCTGGATAGGCCTCATCTCTGTTTCACTTTTGTTTTCTATGCTCTCACTAGAGATAGACCTTTCAACATATGGAGGAGCATCAGATGACTCAACAGTTGACTTAGTTAATGCTTTAAAGCTTTCAGAGTCTATTGAATTGGATCTCCAAGACTCAAACTTGATGCAAGGCGCATCCTGTAAGGTTGCAGAATCAAATGAGGCTCCTGTTCTTTCAAACCTGGTATTTGGTTTAGATCGGTGAGATGAAACAGGAGTTAACATCCTTTCCTGAGCTGCTTGACTAGAGCGAACATGTGAGAAATCAGAAAGGGTTGCCGATTTCATTTTATATGTTGTCACTGCACGCTGTGAACATAAATATGCTGGGGTTTTATGAATTAGGCTGTCGTCTGTGAAAGAAAGAGATATATTGATAGTATTAATAATATGAACATCGGAAAAAAAAACAGGACATCAACATAACGATAGATAGCAGACAAATAAAACAAGTGGAGGAATTTAAATATCTAGGAAGTCTAATGGCAAACGACAACTCACAAGCAGCAGAAATAGACTCAAGATGTAACAAAGCTTGTCAAATCATTGGACAGCTATCACCACTACAGCCCAAAGAAGAAATAACACTAGAGGCAAAGTGAGCACTCTACAAAACAATCATCATCCCAACATTGTGCTATAAATGCTACACCTGAATGCTAGATTTAAAAGCAAACAAAAAAATAACTACTACAAAGACGAAATGTATTAGACGAATGACAGGAAACAACCTGAAAGATAAGATCAGAAATTAAGAATTGAGAAAAAAAAAGCTAGAAATAATTCTCGTCAAAGAATACATAAAGAAACAACAGATAAAATGGGTCGCCACTTGATAAGACAGAAGACCAAAAAACAACACAAAACTTTAATAAACAACCACCCTACTCAAGGCTTGACCACAAAAAAGAACTCTGCAAAAACATTGATTAAGATTTTTCAATGTCTTAATGTAAGCTTGTGAGTTGATTGTCTCCCCTCTTGACAGAACATCCACAAGAATCACATCTTCAATGTCTTAATGTAAGCTTGTGGATTGATTGTCTCCCCTCTTCACAGAACATCCACAAGAATCACATCTTCAATGTCTTAATGTAAGCTTGTGGATTGATTGTCTCCCCTCTTCACAGAACATCCACAAGAATCACATCTTCAATGTCTTAATGTAAGCTTGTGGATTGATAGTCTCCCCTCTTCACAGAACATCCACAAGAATCACACCTTCAATGTCTTAATGTAAGCTTGTGAGTTGATTGTCTCCCCTCTTCACAGAACATCCACAAGAATCACACCTTCAATGTCTTAATGTAAGCTTGTGAGTTGATTGTCTCCCCTCTTCACAGAACATCCACAAGAATCACACCTTCGATGTCTTAATATAAGCTTGTGAGTTGATTGTCTCCCCTCTTGGCATAACATCCACAAGAATCACACCTTCAATGTCCTAAAAGAGAGTGACCATGACCTTTCCAGCTGAAGGAGATGTCTTGAATTTCTTTCTTTGTGGTGAGTGTGGATGTTGCCACTCCATTGACTGTCTTTTTGTCTCAGGTTCAAAATGATGTGCCCAGGTTTCGTGCCCTGTAACAATCTTAGCCAAAAAGTTCTTTCCATCAACACTGAAAGGTCCCAACAGTTCACAAGAAATTGCTTTCCTTTGCAATTGGTGTTCATTTGTGAGATTTAGTGGAACCCATCTTGCACAAATTTTAGAGAGGGTTTTTATAATTACATTTGCACTACAATGCTGACTGACAACTTTAAGGTCAAATGTTGAGTAGTGGTGGACCTATCAGCAAGAATAATGCCCTCAGCACATTTCAACATCTCTGCATTGGTTGCTGTAGTAGGCCGTCCACAGGGAGACCAATCAAAAAGTTCTGTATCGCCGCTTTCTGATTCTTTTATTCTCTGAACCCAGCGACTTACTGTGCTCCCATCGACTGCAAAACTTACTTCCATACACATCACATAGGTGCTTGTGAATGTTCACAATAGTTTCCTTTTCTAAAATGAGAAATTCTATCACAATTCGCTGCTTATAATGCAAGTTGTAACATGCTCCATTTCAACGGTTTAGTACAGTCATATTATTTCTTCGATTGCAGTGCAATTTGGTACACGCAATCGACACATGTCATATTTAAAGTTTGAAAAATGTCATGATTCAATGTTTATTATTAGCTGAGAAAACCAATGTGGTACATTACCTTTTGAACGCCCCTCGTATTTTAAACAATTCACTCAAGCAAGATGAATACAATTTTTGGAAAAAAAGACACAAAAACTGACTGCAAGTCATCTTAGATGGGAAAGTACAAGGTAAATGAAACAATTCAAAATGACAAACTGTACAAAAATTATAAGTAATAGTACAAAAATGATAAATAATAGAACAAAAATGATAAATAATAGTACAAAAATGATAAATAATAGTACAAAAATGATAAGTAATAGTACAAAAATGATAAATAATAGTACAAAAATTATAAGTAATAGTACAAAAATTATAAGCAATAGTACAAAAATATCACCTATAATCAAGACAAGGTGGTCATATATTGGACATGTGATGAGAAGAGTCAACAAGAGAACCTCAAAGCAGGTCCTCAAATAGGAACCAGAGGGTAAAAATAAAAAAGAGGCTGACCTAGAGAAAGACTAAAAAGAACACTGACATGAGAAGCAAGAACAGCAAGATAAGAAGCAACATCAAGTGCCGTCTCCGCATCGGAGGTTGGCTATCACGGAGCACCATTCTGCTCAGTCTCTTGCTTTGATAGTGCAGGTTGTCATAGGTTAACTTGTCCATCTTCTAATTTAACTCGTCCGTGATAGTCTTGGTCTGCCTCTGCTTCTTTTACCTTGTATTTTCCCTCCCATCTCTCCATGGCTTTCTTTGGAGTAGTTTGTGATTAGGCTCCAATCTCGTTCACAGTGGTCAGCCATATTCGTCTTTTGTGCCCTGAATATGCCTTTTGTGTACCACGCACTTTGCTGTTTTAACTTTCTGAAACATTGATTATTTATGATTCTTCCATCCCATCTACCATCATAGACTTTGTACATTCATTTTGTGAACCAGTTTATTGTTTTACATTGTGGCTCTTGCTGAGGAGGAGATCTGTGAGGAGAACAGAGGGAGGTATTGTGAACCAGTTTATTGTTTTACATTGTGGCTCTTGCTGAGGAGGAGATCTGTGAGGAGAACAGAGGGAGGTATTGTGAACCAGTTTATTGTTTCACATTGTAGCTCTTGCTGGAGAGGAGATCTGTGAGGAGAACAGAGGGAGGTATTGTGAACCAGTTTATTGTTTCACATTGTAGCTCTTGCTGGGGAGGAGATCTGTGAGGAGAACAGAGGGAGGTATTGTGAACCAGTTTATTGTTTCACATTGTAGCTCTTGCTGGGGAGGAGATCTGTGAGGAGAACGGAGGGAGGTATTGTGAACCAGTTTATTGTTTCACATTGTAGCTCTTGCTGAGGAGGAGATCTGTGAGGAGAACGGAGGGAGGTATTGTGAACCAGTTTATTGTTTCACATTGTAGATCCTGCTGGAGAGGAGATCTGTGAGGAGAACAGAGGGAGGTATTGTGAACCAGTTTATTGTTTCACATTGTAGTTCTTGCTGGAGAGGAGATCTGTGAGGAGAACAGAGGGAGGTATTGTGAACCAGTTTATTGTTTCACATTGTAGATCCTGCTGGAGAGGAGATCTGTGAGGAGAACGGAGGGAGGTATTGTGAACCAGTTTATTGTTTTACATTGTGGCTCTTGCTGGAGAGGAGATCTGTGCACTTATGGACTGTTGTTCAACATGCAATGAGGATAATACGACGACTAACTAACATGATTTGTTAAGTAAAAAGAGCCCCTGTCACGCCAAGTGGCATATAGGGAATATGATGTTAGTGACCATGAATTTTACAGACCTTCAGCACATGATTTTTGGGGTAATGTGGCCGGTATTAATCCCGTGTTGCTTTACTTTCCCAGAAAAAATCCGGTACCCATTTAAGGCTGGGTGAACCCGGAAGCCGTCGGTTGGGATCAAACCCTACATCTTGTCCTTTGTAGTCCAGTTCACTAACCACTGAACTATCATGGCTCAACATGCGTAGGTAAGGGTTGATAATACTTTTTAGTTGACTATTCTAAGTTGATTAGTGGTAGGGCAACCAAAAAAATACAAAAATAAATAAATAAATCTGTATAGAAAGAAAAAAAAATGACATCATCATCAGGTACCATGCCTCGAGGTATTTTTCCCTTTGCAACATTTTCAAATTTTAATTTATGCACCACATGCCCAAAGAGAGAGAACTGTCTTATCCTGATAGAATATGAAAGATTCCTTTGAACTTGGCCCTCTTAGAACTTCATCATTACTATATTTAGCAATTCCATGGTATTCTCAACACTCTTCTGTAAAACCACATTTCTGCAGCCTCCAAATAGCTTCTTGTTTAACGAAGTGAGCTTTAAATAGCAACACAAAAGAGAAACGTGACAAAATAAACAAAATACTGACCAGTTTGTGAGACAGTGCCATATTGTCTGTATATACTATCATCACTGGAAGTGGTTAGATTCATACCTGGGAATGACAAAAGGAATATTAGGGATGTGTGTCTGTCTTACATTCAAATGTCAACAATGGAACTTAATCACTTTCAGCTGTCAACTGGTTGCTCTATACAATTCACACCTCTCATACTAGTTCTTCCTTTGCCTTTTGCATTCAGTTTTCTTTAAAGTTATATAAACAATAATTGTTTTTATAGCTGCAAGGTGGGGGGGGGGGGAAGTTCTGAATATAGGTCAGAAAGACCTGACTTTTTGTTCCCCAGCAATGATATGGAAAGTCAAGTCTCCACACTCTACTCACCAGCAATGATATAGAAAGTCAAGTCTCCACACTCTACTCACCAGCAATGATATAGAAAGTCAAGTCTCCACACTCTACTCACCAGCAATGATATAGAAAGTCAAGTCTCCAGACTCTAGTCACCAGCAATGATATGGAAAGTCAAGTCTCCACACTCTACTCACCAGCAATGATATAGAAAGTCAAGTCTCCACTCTCCAGCAATGATATGGAAAGTCAAGTCTCCACACTCCACTCACCAGCAATGATATAGAAAGTCAAGTCTCCACACTCTCCAGCAATGATATGGAAAGTCAAGTCTCCACTCTCCAGCAATGATATAGAAAGTCAAGTCTCCACACTCCACTCTCCAGCAATGATATAGAAAGTCAAGTCTCCACACTCCACTCTCCAGCAATGATATAGAAAGTCAAGTCTCCACACTCCACTCTCCAGCAATGATATGGAAAGTCAAGTCTCCACACTCTCCAGCAATGATATGGAAAGTCAAGACTCCACACTCTCCAGCAATGATATGGAAAGTCAAGTCTCCACACTCTCCAGCAATGATATAGAAAGTCAAGTCTCCACACTCTCCAGCAATGATATGGAAAGTCAAGTCTCCACTCTCCAGCAATGATATAGAAAGTCAAGTCTCCACACTCACCAGCAATGATATGGAAAGAAAAGTCTCCACACTCTCCAGCAATGATATGGAAAGTCAAGTCTCCACTCTCCAGCAATGATATAGAAAGTCAAGTCTCCACACTCACCAGCAATGATATGGAAAGAAAAGTCTCCACACTCCACTCACCAGCAATGATATGGAAAGTCAAGTCTCCACACTCCACCAATGATATAGAAAGTCAAGTCTCCACACTCCCCAGCAATGATATGGAAAGTCAAGTCTCCACACTCCACTCAACAGCAATGATATGGAAAGTCAAGTCTCCACACTCTACTCATCAGCAATGATATGGAAAGTCAAGTCTCCACACTCAACTCACCAGTAATGATATGGAATGTCAAGTCTCCACACTCCACTCGCCAGCAATGATATGGAAAGTCAAGTCTCCACATTCCCAGCAATGATATGGAAAGTCAAGTCTCCACACTGCCCAGCAATGATATGGAAAGTCAAGTCTCCACACTCCCCAGCAATGATATGGAAAGTCAAGCCTCCACACTCTAATCACCAGCAATGATATGGAAAGTCAAGTCTCCACAATCCCCAGCAATGATATAGAAATTCAAGCCTCCACACTCTAATCACCAGCAATGATATGGAAAGTCAAGCCTCCACACTCTACTCATCAGCAATGATATGGAAAGTCAAGTCTCCACACTCCTCAGCAATGATATAGAAAGTCAAGTCTCCACACTCTACTCACCAGCAATGATATAGAAAGTCAAGTCTCCACACTCCACTCACCAGCAATGATATGGAAAGTCAAGTTTCCACACTCTACTCACCAGCAATGATATGGAAAGTCAAGTCTCCACACTCCATTCCCCAGCAATGATATGGAAAGTCAAGTCGCCATACTCCACTCACCAGCAATGATATGGAAAGTCAAGTTTCCACACTCCACTCAACAGCAATGATATAGAAAGTCAAGTCTCCACACTCTCCAGCAATGATATGGAAAGTCAAGTCTCCACACTCCACTCACCAGCAATGATATGGAAAGTCAAGTCTCCACACTCCCCAGCAATGATATGGAAAGTCAAGTCTCCACACTCCACTCACCAGCAATGTTATGGAAAGTGAAATCTCCACACTTCACTCCCCCTGCAATGTTATGGAAAGTGAAATCTCCACACTTCACTCCCCAGTAATGGTAAAGAAAGTGAGATCTCCTCACTTCACTGCCCAGTAATGCTATGGAAAGTGAAATCTCCTCACTTCACTGCCCAGTAATGCTATGGAAAGTGAGATCTCCACACTTCACTGCCCAGTAATGCTATGGAAAGTGAGATCTCCACACTTCACTGCCCATTAATGCTATGGAAAGTGAGATCTCCACACTTCACTCCCCTGTAATGCTATGGAAAGTGAGATCTCCACACTTCACTGCCCAGTAATGCTATGGAAAGTGAGATCTCCACACTTCACTGCCCAGTAATGCTATGGAAAGTGAGATCTCCACACTTCACTGCCCAATAATGCTATGGAAAGTGAAATCTCCACACTTCACTCCCCTGTAATGCTATGGAAAGTGAAATCTCCACACTTCACTCCCCTGTAATGCTATGGAAAGTTAAATCTCCACACTTCACTCCCCAGCAATGATACAGAAAGTGAACTCCCCACACTCCACACCCTAGTAATGCTATGTAACACTTTTACTTCTAAATTCTTACAATGTACCTTCGTGTGAGCTGTGCTGGACATCAAATGAGATGATGGATCCATCGGCTTCATCACCGGAATCATTAGACCCACTGTCACTTTCACTGCTTGAGTCCTGATGGTTCAAAAGCACAAGAAAATTATAAGAGAACATGATATCTTCACAAAGTGTTGAACAAGTTATGACAACAGCTAAATTCCTGGGAAAAAAAAGAAAAGAAAAGTAATAAGAAAGAGAGAAGATAATGGATTATCCAGTAAAAATGTTATAAGATTATCCTTATCAAAACTCAGGGCAATATGACGGATAGGCGGCAGGAACCATTGAGGCTCAATCTGAAACGTGTTCCTTGTTGCAGTTTCCTCATATTCCAAGTCCAGCTTGATGCCGGAGCTATGAGTTTAGCGCTATTTGCACACAGTGAGCTGTGTTTTTCATCTGGATCGTGTTTTGATATTCCAATTTCTTAAGATAAATAGTGATATCATATGGCGAAGGACAGTTCAGCTGCGTTCACTTTCGGTGCCACTTGGCCTTATGTCTTCTGGTGTGTGCTGTAGCTGCTATGATGGGGACTACAGCTGCCTTTCTTTGTTTGGATCCTTCAGTGAGATGAGTTTTTTTTCTAGATGATTCCACATGCATGGGCAGTTAAACAATTATGGATTTTAATTCGTTTATAGTGATACCAGGGCAATTGACTAACCAAAACCATTATCCTCATAACTTAACCCTATCAGACCGCTGTCCCTAGTTTCCGGTAATTTCCTAATCTGTCACTACGCCGCTGTCCTAATTTTCGGTACTTTGCCTAGTACGTGAAAAATCGCGTCACAAATCTGTCTGACGATCTGCAATTTCTGGGGTCAGTCTAAAGATCTGTAATTTCAGGGATCTATCTTAGGGATCTGTAGGTCAGCAATATCACAGGTTTCCATTACAATAATGACTAAAGTCAGTGATGACTAACTGCAACAAACCTGCGCCTGACTGTGTATTCTCTCCTCGCTGGTTGCCTTCAGCATGGCTGCCTGAATGTCGCTGTCAGTCATTAGGCTCATGTCCACCCTCTGGTAGCTCAGATGGATATGACTATCATCTTGACTATCCTGGGCTTGTAATGCAGACCTAGTCCTGTGAACATTCAGACAAGAAAATAGATCATTATCATCATATGCTTCACTCACTACCACAACAATCAACATCTATAGACCTTCTCTAATTATGCATTATTGAGTCATTTGTAGGTTATCATCATTCTTCTTCTTTCCTTCCTCGTCTGCCTTTCAGTGTCGAGGGGAGATATAATTTGCGGTCTTTTGTTCTTCTGTTCGCCTCTGCTGCTGTTATGTTTCCTAGTGCTTCTAATATTCCAGCCATCCATCTTGTTCGTGGTCAACCCTTGGGTCTGGTGTCCTCAAAACGTTTGCTGAAGGCTCGTTGTGTTGTATTTTATCTTTCTGCCTTGTCACGTGGCCAAACCATTTTATCTGTTGTTTCCTTATATATTCTATAGTGGGGGCTAATCCTAGCTTTTTTCTCAGTTCTTCATTTCTGATCTTATCTCTCAGACTGTTTCCTGTCATTTGTGTAAAACATTTCATCTCAGTAGAGGTTATTTTTCTTATTGTTCTTGCATCTAGGGCACAGGTCTGGCATTGGTAGCGCAACGTTGGGATGACGTTATCATCATTGCACTCCGAATATGTACATGGGTACTTAAATCCCCTCCTCAGCAAGTCCTGCACCTTCCAGCGACTGAAAACTTCACTTCTGTGCTGGTTGATAGTCTACTTATACACCTATTAAGCCTCTTGTTTCTGATTGTGCCCTTCTTAACTCCCATCTCATTAATCTGAAATTGTGTCATGGACTCAAGGTTGTTAAAGTCCTGTGCCCTTCTTAACTCCCATCTCATTAATCTGAAGATGTGTCGTGGACTCAAGGTTGTTAAAGTCCTGTGTCCTTCTTAACTCCCATCTCATTAATCTGAAGATATGTGTCGTGGACTCAATGTTGTTAAAGTCCTGTGTCCTTCTTAACCCCCATCTCATTAATCTAAAATTGTGTCATGGACTCAAGGTTGTTAAAGTCCTGTGTCCTTCTTAACTCCCATCTCATTAATCTGAAGATATGTGTCGTTGACTCAAGGTTTTTAAAGTCCTGTGTCCTTCTTAACTCCCATCTCATTAATCTAAAATTGTGTCATGGACTCAAGGTTGTTAAAGTCCTGTGTCCTTCTTAACTCCCATCTCATTAATCTGAAGATGTGTGTCGTGGACTCAAGGTTGTTAAAGTCCTGTGCCTCCCGCAACTCATAGGGCATTAATTATGCATTACATTACCTCATAATTGAAGTTACATTCATCATCATCATGTGCCATACCGGTTGGCGTTGGCGATCACGTCCTTCCACAATCTCTATCCACCATGGCATCATATCAATTCTGTTGTTGACTGTTTTCCACACCACAACACCAAGCTATCCAGTATTTTCTCTCTTTGTCATCCACGATCTCTCTTTCCTTTTATTTTGCCAGTTGTAACCAAGTATTCCAAATTTCCTCTTCTCATGATGTGCCTGAAAAATGTTGATGTTTCTTTCTGATGTTTTTTAAGAGCTCCCTTTTTGTGTTGGCCTCTTTGAGAACTTCCTCATTGGTCTTTTTAGTTGTCCAGGGAACTGTCAACATTCTTCTGAGAAATCCCATCTCTGTGGTCTCTAATTGTCTTTTCATTTATTTGTTTACAGTCTATGATTCGCTTCCATATGTCAGAACTGGCTCTATATAGCACCGATGACCTCTCTTTCTCACTTCTATTGACATAGATTTGTTGCATAAGGCGTTTTTTATTTTCTGAAATGCTACTTTAGCTAGATCTATTCTGCTTTTTATTTCTGTGGTTACATTACAATACCCACAAGTTTTGATTCCAAGTTTTTTAAATTTAAAGTATGGGGGACAGTCCCCCAAATGACTGAGGATAAAGAGAGATGGAGAAAGCTGGTGAGGTCAGTCAATGGTGCTGAACATTGATGCTGTGGATAGTCTAAACTCACGTGCACTCACTCAGTCGCACGGTCTAGAACCCGTTTCCACATCATAGACTGGCCAACTCCAGTCAATTAGCTCTATGGCACATGGGAGCTGTGCTATTGTTGAGGACAGTCAACTAATGGATCGGGTGGACATCATCAATGCCCTCTGGGAAGTGGGAAGGGCACGTCACTCCTTCGGATGAAAGAGATGGAAGTTAAGATGGGCACAGCCAGAAACGAGAAACTTAGTGGGCATGTAAGAAGACTAATCAACCAACACAGAACTGGAGTCGTCAGTCGCTGGACACTGCGAGAATTGATGAGGACAGGATCTGAACACCTATGGACATGTTCGGAGTGCAATGATGATGACCCGCAAATAACTCAATAACTAAGTCAATGGTGCCTCATGAGGTTATGGGAAGAAAAAGAGAGGAGTGTGGAATGAGTAGTGTCTGTCAGCACGAGAGTTGAAAGTGGGGTCAGCAACCCATAGCTGACTTCATGCACCAGGATCGGTGTACCAAAATTGTCAGGATCCTACTCCACCTCTATGCAGTGCCCCTAGTAGCATTAATAATTTGAATCAAAATTCTTAAAGCTCCACGTTCAGCAGGGAATATTTACATTATATCAGAATCAGACATCATTGACTGAAGCCTGAACATCTACCAGCACAACAGAATAAACGAAAGAAACAAACAAACAAATGCAACATCCTCAAGCACAAATACAAAGTTTATAACAAATAATGAGAAATGTTAATCCCCTTCCAGTGTTCCCCAGTAAAACAAGGCCTACAAATATAACACAGACTTTACCTTTTGTCATAGTCCACACTGATGGCTTTGGAAGGTGGGGGTGGTCTTGGTGGCTAAATGGTGGATTAAAGATAATTTGGAGATGATTTAACAACTAGAAAAACATAGAAGAAACTAAAGTTTCTGTCTCAAATTGTGAGATGATTTAACAACTAGAAAAACATAGAAGAAACTAAAGTTTCTGTCTCAAATTGTGAGATGATTTAACAACTAGAAAAACATAGAAGAAACTAAAGCTTCTGTCTCAAATTGTGAGATGATTTAACAACTAGAAAAACAAAGAAGAAACTAAAGTTTCTGTCTCAAATTGTGAGATGATTTAACAACTAGAAAAACAAAGAAGAAACTAAAGTTTCTGTCTCAAATTGTGAGATGATTTAACAACTAGAAAAACAAAGAAGAAACTAAAGTTTCTGTCTCAAATTGTGAGATGATTTAACAACTAGAAAAACATAGAAGAAACTAAAGTTTCTGTCTCAAATTGTGAGATGATTTAACAACTAGAAAAACAAAGAAGAAACTAAAGTTTCTGTCTCAAATTGTGAGATGATTTAACAACTAGAAAAACATAGAAGAAACTAAAGTTTCTGTCTCAAATTGTGAGATGATTTAACAACTAGAAAAACATAGAAGAAACTAAAGTTTCTGTCTCAAATTGTGAGATGATTTAACAACTAGAAAAACATAGAAGAAACTAAAGTTTCTGTCTCAAATTGTGAGATGATTTAACAACTAGAAAAACAAAGAAGAAACTAAAGTTTCTGTCTCAAATTGTGAGATGATTTAACAACTAGAAAAACAAAGAAGAAACTAAAGTTTCTGTCTCAAATTGTGAGATGATTTAATAACTAGAAAAACATAGAAGAAATTAAAGTTTCTGTCTCAAATTGGGAGGAGAGTGTAGATTATAGATTTCTGCTTATGTCTGTCTGTCCAATATTGGCAGATTCAGCCACGTGAGGAACTGCTCAGTAAAACAGCATCCAGCTTAAAACACTAATATTGGATCTTCCAGTCAAAATGACGGATAGGCGGCAGGAACCGTTGAGGCTCAGTCTGAAAAGTGTTCCTTGTTGCAGTTTCCTCATATTCCAAGTCCGGCTTGCTGCAGAAGCTACTGAGTTTAGTGCTCTGCACACCATGAGCGGTGTTTTTTTATCTGGATCATGTTTCAATAATCTGATTGCTTATGATGAATGATATCATATGATGAAGGACAGTTCAGTTGTGTTCACTTTTGGTGCCGCTTGGCCTTATGTCTTTTGGTGTGTGCTGTAGCTGCTATGATGGGGACTACAGCTGCCTTTCTTTGTTTGGATCTTTCAATAAGATGAGTTTTAATTTGGCTGATTCCACTAACACTGGCGGTTGAGCAATTATGGATTTTAATTTGTTTGCAGTGATATTGATGCCTTCGACTAACCATAACACTAATATGTTATCAAACTACTGTCTAATAATAAGATATTACTATTATTATTATTATATTGTACAGAACAAAGAGACAAATTCACACAATCAAATAACTTGAACGATGAAGAAGGAAAGAAAAGCCACAGGTGTATAGTTGATTTTAGCAAATAATAAAGGGTGTACACAGTGATGGTTCCAGTAGTTTGCTGGCTATTAACACACCAAGCACTCTTTTTTCCTTCCTTATTAACCTTTCAGCTTCGAGGGGAGATATAATTTGAGATTCTTTTGCTCTTCTGTTCACCTCTGCTGCTGTTATTTTTCATGGTGCTTCTAATATTCCAACCATCCATCTTTTTTGTGGTCAGCCCTTGGGTCTGGTGTTCTCGCAACGTTTAATGAAGGCTCATTGTATTGTGTTTTGATCTTTCCACCTTGTCACAGTGCCAAGCCATTTTATCTGTTGTTTCTTTATATATTCTATGGCGGGGTTATTCCTAGCTTTTTTCTTAGTTCTTCATTTCTGATCTTATCTCTCAGACAAGAGATCTTCCTGTCATTCGTCTAACACATTTCATCTCAGTAGAGGTTATTTTTCTTGCTGTTCTTGCATCAATGGTACAGGTCTGGCATTGGTAGCACAACGTTGGGATGAAGATATCGTATAGTGCTCGTTTTGCCTCTAGAGTTATTTCCTTGTTGAACAATAGTAGTGATAGCTGTCCAATGATTTGACAAGCTTTGACCCATCTGAGCATTTGAGTCCATCTCTGCTGTTTGTGAATTGTTTTTTTTTTGGTCACTAGACTTCCTAGGTATTTAAATCACACTCTTCAGGGCTCTTAATTCCTGCTCATTCTTCTATGACAACTTAGTGATCTGTGTTGCGTTATGTCTGCCCCAACTGTGCACATATTTTGGACTGCTTGTCTAAGTATGACTGTTATGGGAAATATGTTGTTAGGGCCGCTAACAGAGATTTGAAGCCAAGAACATATGGCCCAATACCCACAAAGGAAGTTAAATTAAAACTACTGAGACATTTATCTTCCTGATAGCAACATATGGTTGTGAATCATAGGCAATCTCACAAACAACAAAGAAGAAAATAGGTTTATTAGGAAAAGAAAGCAACCAAAAAATCCTGAAGATACCCTGGATAATGAAAAAGAGAAATAAAGACATTAAAGACTTAAACATTAAAAAGAACTGGCTTATAAACACAATCCTATAGAGGAAATTAAAATAATATGGCCACATTAAAAGACACAGAACATTTGAAAGAATAATAATGGAAAACATGGTTCTAGGAAGACAAGAACAAGAAGAAGTTGGTTTCAGACATCAAGGAGACCTGGAACATGACAAAAGAAGAAGGTGGTTTCAGACATCAAGGAGACCTGGAACATGACAAAGAAGAAGTTGGTTTCAGACATCAAGGAGACCTGGAACATGGCAAAAGAAGAAGTTGGTTTCAGACATCAAGGAGACCTGGAACATGACAAAAGAAGAAGGTGGTTTCAGACATCAAGGAGACCTGGAACATGACAAAAGAAGAAGGTGGTTTCAGACATCAAGGAGACCTGGAACATGACAAAAGAAGAAGTTGGTTTCAGACATCAAGGAGACCTGGAACATGACAAAAGAAGAAGGTGGTTTCAGACATCAAGGAGACCTGGAACATGGCAAAAGAAGAAGTTGGTTTCAGACATCAAGGAGACCTGGAACATGACAAAAGAAGAAGTTGGTTTCAGACATCAAGGAGACCTGGAACATGACAAAAGAAGAAGTTGGTTTCAGACATCAAGGAGACCTGGAACATGACAAAAGAAGAAGTTGGTTTCAGACATCAAGGAGACCTGGAACATGGCAAAAGAAGAAGTTGGTTTCAGACATCAAGGAGACCTGGAACATGACAAAAGAAGAAGTTGGTTTCAGACATCAAGGAGACCTGGAACATGGCAAAAGAAGAAGGTGGTTTCAGACATCAAGGAGACCTGGAACATGACAAAAGAAGAAGGTGGTTTCAGACATCAAGGAGACCTGGAACATGGCAAAAGAAGAAGGTCATTTCAGACATCAAGGAGACCTTGAACATGGCAAAAGAAGAAGTTGGTTTCAGACATCAAGGAGACCTGGAACATGACAAAAGAAGAAGTTGGTTTCAGACATCAAGGAGACCTTGAACATGACAAAGGAAGTTGGAGATCTGTCTAGAGACAGAAATTCTTTCAGATGGGCTGTGATGAAAGCAGCGAACTGAAAAAGGACATGCAACCTGACAATAATGGCGTTAGAACCCATATTTTTCTACAACCTTGACCACATTTATAAATGATGTGGTCAACATCATACCAGGATGATCTAAGTTTTTTCCTCAGAAAAAAACAAACTCAATTGGGTATTTTGAGTCTTGACTGTTGTTATCTGTAAATAAGTGTCACCAATGATTCTGTCGCTGCAGTTTTGGTTTCTCTGACTTTTGGTTTCAACTTAGCATCTCACCTCACAGGACTTTGACCCTCTGAGATGAAGGAAGGGTACAGAACTTTGACAAGCATGAGACCACATCATTCCTTCAGATGAAGGTGAAAGAGATGGGAGTTAAGATAGGTACAGTCAGAAATGAGAGACTAGGTGGGAGCATAAGAGGATTTATCAACAAACTCAGAGTTGGAGTTGTTAGTTGTTGGATGCTGGTCGAGGACCCCCTTGGAGGAGGGGATCTGAGCATCTATGGACATGTTCGGAGTGCAATGATAATAACCCACAGATAACTCAATCTCAACACATTTTTTGCTTATCTCATTTCACTTATCTCACTTTATTTCAGCTCATCCTATTTTTAGCACACCTCATTTCAATTCAACTCAGCTATCTCATTTCCTCTTTGGGGACTGGTTGGTCTCGAGGCAAGACGCAGGCCTCGAAACAGAGAGGTTGTGGGTTAAAATCCCAGCTATAATGGTTGGGATTTTATTTGTGCTTTCCCTCTGCGGCAACCACCCCTGGTCTCAGCTGCGAGGCCCAGCTTGAAATGTCAATTACTCATCAACAGAAAAAATATGAGTACCTCCAAAGTCAGAGTTATCTGCCTGTGCGGTGAAGGACCCCTGTGCACACGGCTGCCAGAGAAAAATGGATTAACACGCAAAATTCAGTTCACTCTACGGACTTCAACAGAGGTAAAAGCTGGCGAACGAAAAAAAAAAAATTTCATCTTTGATCAGGGGTCTCGGAAGTCTAGTTGGGAAAACCACCCAACCGGGCTACTGCCATTCGGACAACCTGTGTTCAATCCTCCTAGAAGCAGTGTGAGTTGTACTCATGGTTGGAAAAAAAATACCCCTACGGTCAACCCAGCCGCTGACAGAAATGGGTACCAGGGTAGTACTCTTAGAAAGTGAGAAATGTAGCCTCACATCACAAGTTTCAATGCTTGAAGCAACACTATCCAGAAGTCTCCTAACACTTCTGAATACATGAGTGAGCACATATGGGTGAAAACTTGCGTGCTAAAATTGCCAATTCAAGTCTCGTATTTTCCCGTAACCTATCTTTGATCAACTCAACTAGCACATCTCAGCTTATCTCAATAAAGCCTATATAAACTCAAGTATCTCAT
Organism: Megaustenia siamemsis; assembly: GCA_032433765.1. NCBI lineage: Eukaryota > Metazoa > Mollusca > Gastropoda > Stylommatophora > Ariophantidae > Megaustenia > Megaustenia siamemsis. Next base: position 32,356,723 of record JAVIAB010000159.1, on the reverse strand, counting down.
CTCATTTTAGCTCAAAATAACTCAACTCACTCTTATCTTGTCCTAGCTTACCTCAACTAAAACCAGCTCAATGCAACTCAAATCAGCTTATCTCACCTTAACTCATGCAAACTCAACTCAACTCCACCATCTTATCTCATTATAGCCTATCTTAACACTTCTCCAATTTCACCTCACAACAGGACAACTCAGTTATATCTAATACCTATCAAGCAATCTATCTATCTATCTATTGACCTTTCGAGCCGTAGCCGGCCCAAGATACTCCTTCTCTTATCTGAATTTTTGTTCTAGCAGTTTTCAATTCTTTTAAAGATATTTTATCAAATCTTGCCATTTGTCTCTGTTCTGTGCAAGCAGCTCTATCTCATTGAGAGAGCTGATTCCTGCTACTCTTGCCTCTCTCATCAATGTTCTTCTCAGTGTCTCTCTGGGTCTTTCTCTTTTCCTCTTACCTGTTGTTTCCCACTTGAGGGCTTGCTTTGCTATTCGGTTATTATCTCTTCTCATCACATGTCCAACATATGACCATCGTCTATCAAGCAATGCTCCATCATATATATATATTGCTAGTAATATAGATCAAGTAGATGAAATGCTGAAAGAGATCAATCAAACCGAACCTTTGCATGTGAAAGCTGAAAAATAAAAAAAGAGATTGAAAGAAAAATAAACGCTTTTGAAGAAATACGCCTAAGAAGAATACTCTATGTACAATGGGATGATTTCAAGACTAATAAGAGATAAGAGAAATGGACATGAAATAAACAATCTTCTCTACAACTAGGTTTAGATGATGGGCATGTGTTGAGAAGAGACATCAAGAGAATTCCAAAACAGGCTCTTCTATGGGAAACATCAGGATACAGAAAAAGAGAGAGACCTAGAGAGACCCTAAAAAAGAACACTTTCAAGAGAAGCAGAGTTGGCAGGCATAGACACATACACAACTCAGTAATATCTAATACCTATCAAGCAATGCTCCGTCATATATATATTGCTAGTAATATAGATCAAGTAGATGAAATGCTGAAAGAGATCACAAACAGAATAGTAAAAGCGGCAGAAAATTAAAAAAAACCTGGACAAAGTGTAGTAATAAAAAATACTAAGCAAGAAAACCAAACTTAGAATATTCAACTCAATATTACCAACCCGAACCTCCGCATGTGAAAGCTGAAAAATAACAAAAAAAGATTCAGAAAAAATTAACGCTTTTGAAGAAATACGCCTAAGAAGAATACTCTGTGTACAATGGGATGATTTCAAGACTAATATAGAGATAAGAGAAATGGTCATGAAATAAACAATCTTCTCTACAACTAGGTTTAGATGATGGGCATGTGTTGAGAAGAGACATCAAGAGAATTCCAAAACAAGCTCTTCTATGGGAAACATCAGGATTCAGAAAAAGGAGAGAGACACTAAAAAAAAACACTTACAAGAGAAGCAAAGTTGGCAGGCATAAACTCATTAGATAAGATTAAACATGTCACCCAGAACAGAGATGGATGGACATAAAAACAATGCTACAAGCCCTATGTGACGTCTAGTGGGGCTGGAAGAATCAAGATGGTTTCTTACCCGAGTTCGCCTCATATTTTCAGCATGAGTTGTGGCTGGTCTCGATTTGGGAGGCTTTGCTGGGGCAACATTTGTGGACAGTTGGGGCTCACTTCCCCTCCTCTCATCATTGTCAGTCAACTAAAGAATGAGTCAGAGAAAGAGAGAGTTAAGCTAAACATAAATCAGATTTGCATCAGAGAAAGAGAGAGTTAAGCTAAACATAAATCAGTTTTGAGTCAGAGAAAGAGAGAGAGTTAAGCTAAAAATAAATCAGATTTGAGTCAGAGAAAGAGAGAGTTAAGCTAAACATAAATCAGATTTGAGTCAGAGAAAGAGAGAGTTAAGCTAAACATAAATCAGATTTGAGACAGAGAAAGAGAGTTAAACTAAACATAAATCAGATTTGAGTCAGAGAAAGAGAGAGTTAAGCTAAACATAAATCAGATTTGAGTCAGAGAAAGAGAGAGTTAAGCTAAACATAAATCAGATTTGAGTCAGAGAAAGAGAGAGTTAAACTAAACATAAATCAGATCTGATAACAATTTTTTTTACAAATATCTTCTTCTATGTTGGCCTGATGATGACTGTGAATCATGGACAATAGGACAACAGACAAGAAAATCTCTGGAGGAGTCTGTAGAAATGTGGTTGACAGAAGAATGTTGAGAATACCTTGGACAGCTAAGAAGAGTAATGAAAATGTCCTGAAAGAGGCCAGAGCAAAAAGAGAGCTAATTTCCAATATTAGGAAGAAACAATCATCATTTTTGGCCATGTAATGAGAAGAGAACAATTGAAATATATTGTAACAACTGGGAAAATTTGGGTACTAAGAAAAAGAGGGAAGCAAAGAGAAAAAATACCAGACAGTTTAAGATAATGGCTTGGCAGAAGGTCAACAACAGAAATGATAAATAACTGTCCAGATCGAAAGTTGTGGAGAGACATGATCCCCTACGCCAGCAGGCCCGGTGCTTGAGGATGATGAATGATGATGACCACACCTCTTGGCACAGCTGTTCATTTTCATCTCAAAGTGCCATTTTAGTTCCAACCTTAGAAATGTTGCAACATTTATAAATGAAGATGTACTGAGCCTTGTATATATCGCTCATTTTTACAATTGATATTTGATGGAAGTTTTGTTGTCCTGCCATTTCCATCCTTTTATTCTGTGAAAGCATCCATTAATGAAAGCGTGTATCCTTGTGTCTGTCATTTGTGTTGTTCACCATGTTTCACGGCCATATAATAGAACATGGACAGTAGGCAAACAAATGAAAAGACGATTAGAGGCCACAGAGATGGGATTTCTCAGAAGAATGTTAAATGTTCCCTAGACAGATAAAAAGACCAATGAGGGAATTTTCAAAGAGGCCAACACAAAAAAGGAGCTCCTAAAAAACATCAGAAAGAAACAATCAACATTTTTTGGGCACATCATGAGAAGAGGAAAGTTGGAATACTTGGTTACAACAGGCAAATTAAGGAAAGAGAGATCACGGACGACGAAGAGAGAAAATACTGGATAGCTTGGTGTCATGGCATGGGAAACGGTCAACAACAGAACTGATATGATGCACTGTAAATAGAAGATTGTGGGGGGACATGATCACCTACACCAACCGGTATGGCACAAGATGATGATGATAATAGAACTGATTTAACAATGGGGGTTTGTGTCAGATACATTAGAGTTGAGGTGACTCAGAAAACTGATATAGTCAGATTTCAAACAAAGTTATTTGACGTTTCTGTATGTGATGCATATGGTAATGGTGTATCGGTTTCAGAAATAAATTCTTTATATGATAATTGTACATATCATCATCATCATCATCATCAAGTACCGGGTCTGCTGGTGTAGGTGATGTCATCTCTCCAAAACTTTCGATCTCAACAGTTATTTATCATTTCTGTTGTTGACCTTCTGCCAAAGTTATTCTCTTAAGCTGTCTGGTATCTTTTCTTTTAGCTTCCCCTTATCTCTTTTTCCCTGAATTTTCCCAGTTGTTACAATATATTTCAGTTGTTCTCTTCTCACTACGTGGCCAAAAAATGGTGATTGTACATATACAAGTTGAATTTGTATTTATTCACAAAACAATTCTTCTATAAAAGGATTGACCAAAGGTGCTACAGCACCTGTACTGTCAGTGTGTTAGGATTGACTACTTGTCTCAGGATTAGTGATCCACTGGGCTGTCAGTGGTCAGCAAATTAGAACTGACTATTTGTGTCAGGATTAGTAATCCACTGGGCTGTCAGTGGTCAGCAAGTCAGGGTTGACTACTTGTGTCAGGATTAGTGATCCACTGGGCTGTCAGTAGTCAGCAAATCAGGGTTGACTACTTGTGTCAGGGTTAGTGATCCACTGGGCTGTCAGTAGTCAGCAAATCAGGGTTGACTACTTGTGTCAGGGTTAGTGATCCACTGGGCTGTCAGTGGTCAGCAAGTCAGGGTTGACTACTTGTGTCAGGATTAGTGATCCACTGGGCTGTCAGTAGTCAGCAAATCAGGGTTGACTACTTGTGTCAGGGTTAGTGATCCACTGGGCTGTCAGTAGTCAGCAAATCAGGGTTGACTACTTGTGTCAGGGTTAGTGATCCACTGGGCTGTCAGTGGTCAGCAAGTCAGGGTTGACTACTTGTGTCAGGATTAGTGATCCACTGGGCTGTCAGTAGTCAGCAAGTCAGGGTTGACTACTTGTGTCAGGATTAGTGATCCACTGGGCTGTCAGTAGTCAGCCAGTCAGGGTTGACTACTTGTGTCAGGATTAGTGATCCACCGGGCTGTCAGTGGTCAGCAAATCAGGGTTGACTACTTGTGTCAGGATTAGTGATCCACTGGGCTGTCAGTGGTCAGCAAGGCAGGGTTGACTACTTGTGTCAGGATTAGTGATCCACTGGGCTGTCAGTGGTCAGCAAGTCAGGGTTGACTACTTGTGTCAGGATTAGTGATCCACTGGGCTGTCAGTGGTCAGCAAGTCAGGGTTGACTACTTTGTCAGGATTAGTGATCCACTGGGCTGTCAGTAGTCAGCAAATCAGGGTTGACTGCTTGTGTCAGGATTAGTGATCCACTGGGCTGTCAGTGGTCAGCAAGTCAGGGTTGACTACTTGTGTGCTTCCTTTTTCACTGAGGAATTATTTTATTCTACTTTCTTTTTGCTGAGGAATTAACATTCTACTTCTCCTTTAACTGAGGAATTAACATTCTACTTCTCTTTTAACTGAGGAATTAACATTCTACTTCTCCTTTAACTGAGGAATTAACATTATACTTCTCTTTTAACTGAGGAACTAACATTCTACTTCTCTTTTAACTGAGGAAATAACATTCTACACCTCCTTTAACTGAGGAATTAACACTCTACTTCTCCTTTAACTGAGGAATTAACAATCTACTTCTCCTTTAACTGAGGAATTAACAATCTACTTCTCCTTTAACTGAGGAATTAACATTCTACTTCTCCTTTAACTGAGGAATTAACAATCTACTTCTCCTTTAACTGAGGAATTAACATTCTACACCTCCTTTAACTGAGGAATTAACAATCTACTTCTCCTTTAACTGAGGAATTAACACTCTACTTCTCCTTTAACTGAGGAATTAACAATCTACTTCTCTTTTAACTGAGGAATTAACAATCTACTTCTCTTTTAACTGAGGAATTAACATTCTACACCTCCTTTAACTGAGGAATTAACATTCTACACCTCCTTTAACTGAGGAATTAACATTCTACACCTCCTTTAACTGAGGAATTAACATTCTACTTCTCCTTTAACTGAGGAATTAACATTCTACTTCTCTTTTAACTGCGGAATTAACATTCTACTTCTCTTTTAACTGAGGAATTAACATTCTACTTCTCTTTTAACTGAGGAATTAACATTCTACTTCTCTTTTAACTGAGGAATTAACATTCTACTTCTCCTTTAACTGAGGAATTAACATTCTATTCTTCTGATTGCTGAGAAGGAACATAAAATTAATACAAACCCCTGCTATTTTGGTCTTGAAATCTGCCACTGCTTTCTTTCCTTGCTGCTTCATCTGTGGATGTGAACAGAGAGTGAATGTCTGCATGTGTGAGAGAGAGAGAGAGAAAGAGAATAAAGAAAATAAAGATATCAAATCAAATATTGACAACTGTAAGGGAGGATTATTCACATGTATACTGATACTGTAAGTTATAGCATTATGGATATATCATAATGCCATATACAACAATAAATGTTTGGACTATAATGTCTTCAACAACAGCCAGCTATGAATGTATGTACATATATATATATATATATATATATATATATATAATATATATATATATATATATATATATATATATATATATATATATATATATATATATATATATATATAAATATGAGAGAAAGAGAAATTAATGAAACAAGGAAAGTGGAACCAATGTAATGAACGAAAGAGAAACTAATGAAATAATGAAAGTGAAACCAATGTAATGAATGAAAGAGAAACTAATGAAATAATGAAAGTGAAACCAATGTAATGAATGAAAAAGAAACTAATGAACTAATGAAAGTGGAACCAATGTAATGAACGAAAGAGAAACTAATGAACTAATGAAAGTGGAACCAATGCAATGAATGAAAGAGAAACTAATGAAGTAATGAAAGTGGAACCAATGTTATGAGTGAAAGAAAAACTAATGAAATAATGAAAGTGGAACCAATGTTATGAGTGAAAGAAAAACTAATGAAACAATCATGCAGAGCTTGCTACTGATGAAGACTTTATAGTAAACATTTAACATATACTATCATTTGTTATTATATCCATAATTCTGTAACACGCAGCTTAACCAACATTAACTAAATTTACTTATCTCTCAGTTTCACGTATTTTCTCTCTCTCTGTGTATATGTGTGTGAGAGAGATACAACACTTGCCAAAAACTGTAGACTAAAAGGAGGGAACCAAACACTTGGGGAATGTTGTGTTAGTGCCCATATGACCACTGACATATTCTATGGACAATGTGCTCGTATCATGCAAAATTTGCCACATCTAGGAACCAAACCCAGTCCCATCTGTACAGTAGCAAGCATACTAACCACTCAGCCACTTCAACAAATAGAACACAACATGTTCACAGTTGTTTGTTTTAATCTCAAAGTGAGATTTTAGGTCTGATCTAAAATTATTGGTAATACTTATGGATGCAGATGTCTTTACACATTCCCTTCATTCTTGAAACCAATATTTTATGGAAGTGGTTTAAATTTGTGACACCACACACACAAAACATAACATTGTCAGCTAAAGTCTACTTTTATCCATGACTGCCATTCTTGTAATTCATATAAAAATATGAAAATGAAAGATTGTCAAATCTGAGAGTATTGAGGCCTGAAATATTCCATTTTTAACCACAAGACTGGTTAAATTTTGACATACAGCTTCTACTAATCATTTTGAATATAAAACAGAAGTAGCTTGTGTGCTTTGTTTTCCTGGAAAGACAAAAATGAACAAATGAACTAAAGTACCAGTGACAAACAACTGTGAACAGAATAGCAATGCTCAGTCAGTTAACGATACAATCATCAAATATTTCCATTCACTGACAACATCTAAAACAACGTAGACACTGCTAATGAGCAAATGAACTAAAGTACCAGTGACAAACAACTGTGAACAGAATAGCAATGCTCAGTCAGTTAACGATACAATCATGAAATATTTCCATTCACTGACAATATCTAAAACAACGTAGACACTACTAATGAGCAAATGAACTAAAGTACCAGTGACAAACAACTGTGAACAATGCTCAGTCAGTTAACGATACAATCATCAAATATTTCCATTCACTGACAATATCTAAAACAACGTAGACACTACTAATAAGCAAATGAACTAAAGTACCAGTGACAAACAACTGTGAACAATGCTCAGTCAGTTAACGATACAATCATGAAATATTTCCATTCACTGACAATATCTAAAACAACGTAGACACTACTAATGAGCAAATGAACTAAAGTACCAGTGACAAACAACTGTGAACAGAATAGCAATGCTCAGTCAGTTAACGATACAATCATGAAATATTTCCATTCACTGACAACATCTAAAACAACGTAGACACTACTAATGAGCAAATGAACGAAAGTATCAGTGACAAACAACTGTGAACAATGCTCAGTCAGTAACGATACAATCATGAAATATTTCCATTCACTGACAATATCTAAAACAACGTAGACACTACTAATGAGCAAATGAACTAAAGTACCAGTGACAAACAACTGTGAACAGAATAGCAATGCTCAGTCAGTTAACGATACAATCATGAAATATTTCCATTCACTGACAATATCTAAAACAACGTAGACACTACTAATGAGCAAATGAACTAAAGTACCAGTGACAAACAACTGTGAACAATGCTCAGTCAGTTAACGATACAATCATGAAATATTTCCATTCACTGACAATCTAAAACAACGTAAACACTACTAATGAGCAAATGAACTAAAGTACCAGTGACAAACAACTGTGAACAATGCTCAGTCAGTTAATGATACAATCATCAAATATTTCCATTCACTGACAATATCTAAAACAACGTAGACACTACTAATAAGCAATGCTACAAAATATATATACAACAAAAGGCACAGAAGCATTGCTTGTTTTTACATGAACAGATTGGTAAAGTACATTTGTTCAACCTCAGCGAATTCATTATTAAATATTTCGGAACAATTCACTGCACTGTGTGCCAAGCTGATTTCGGCCGCATATGTTTCGTTGCATAGTGCGTCACTCTCAATTTGATTAGTGTGAACCATCATCAAACCATATTCATTTTACGTGTTTTTGTTACTTTTTATTTATTTATTACTTGTTATTTATTTATTTGTTACTTGTTATTTATGTATGTGTTACTTTTTATTTATTTATTTATTACTTTTTTTATTTGTTACTTGTTATTTATTTATTTGTTGCTTGTTATTTATTATTTGTTACTTTTTATTTGTTTGTTACTTTTTATTTATTTGTTACTTTTTATTTATTTATTTGTTACTTTTTATTTATTTGTCACTTATTTATTAATTTGTTAATTGTTATTTATTTACTTGTTACTTATTTATGTGTTACTTCTTATTTACTTGTTACTTATTTATTTGTTACTTGTTATTTATTTACTTGTTATTTGTTATTGATTTATGTGTTACTTGTTATTTACTTGTTATTTATTTATTTGTTACTTGTTATTTATTTACTTGTTATTTACTTGTTACTTGTTATTTACTTGTTACTTGTTATTTATTTATGTGTTACTTGTTATTTATTTATTTGTTACTTTTTATTTCTTTATCTTTTTATTTATTTATTTGTTACTTGTTATTTAATTGTTACTTTTTATTTATTTATTTGTTACTTTTTATTTATTTGTCACTTATTTATTAATTTGTTACTTGTTATTTATTTACTTGTTACTATTTATTTATTTTCTGTTACTTCTTATTTACTTGTTACTTATTTATTTGTTACTTGTTATTTATTTACTTGTTATTTGTTATTGATTTATGTGTTACTTGTTATTTACTTGTTATTTACTTATTTGTTACTTGTTATTTATTTACTTGTTATTTATTTATGTGTTACTTGTTATTTATTTGTTACTTGTTATTTATTTACTTGTTACTTGTTATTCATTTATGTGTTACTTCTTATTTACATGTTATTTATTTATTTGTTACTTGTTATTTATTTATGTGTTACTTCTTATTTACTTGTTATTTATTTACTTGTTATTTATTTATGTGTTACTTCTTATTTACTTGTTATTTATTTATTTGTTACTTGTTATTTATTTGTGTTACTTGTTATTTATTTATTACTTGTTACTTGTTATCGATTTATGTGTTACTTGTTATTGATTTATGTGTTACTTGTTATTTATTTACTTGTTATTGATTTATGTGTTACTTGTTATTTATTTACTTGTTACTTGTTATTTACTTGTTACTTGTTATTTATTTACTTGTTACTTGTTATTGATTTATGTGTTACTTGTTATTTATTTATGTGTTACTTGTTATTTATTTATGTGTTACTTGTTATTTATTTACTTGTTACTTGTTATTTACTTGTTATTTGTTATTTATTTATGTGTTACTTGTTATTTATTTACTTGTTACTTGTTATTTACTTGTTACTTGTTATTTATTTATGTGTTACCTCGTATTTACTTGTTATTTATTTACTTGTTACTTGTTATTTACTTGTTATTTGTTATTGATTTATGTGTTACTTGTTATTTATTTATTTCCTCTACCTAGCTCAGGGAATGGAGTGTAAAGTAATTCTCAAATCAAGCACAAGAACCTGTCAATATAGTTTGGTGGGCCAGCTTTAGCCCGCAGCCTTTAGGTTGCCCGCCTCTGGTATACATGACAAGATAAGCACTTTATATGTACTGTTAACAAGAAAATTGTCTTCTGATATAATGAAGATAAGGAACAATATATGTTATCAGATTACTGGGAGAATCAAAGGTATGATGACAAGAAAAATGTTGATCAATCAATTTTAGATAGAAGATAAAATGTCTATGTATAGACTTTACATAAAAGATAAGTGTTTATGAATAGATTTTATAAAAAGATAAATGTTTACGAGTAGCTTTTACATAAAAGATGAATGTTTATGAATAGATTTTAGATAAAAGATAAATGTTTATGAACAGATTTTAGATAAAAGATAAATGTTTAAGAATAGATTTTAGATAAAAGATAAATGTTTATGAATAGATTTTAGATAAAAGATAAATGTTTATGAATAGATTTTAGATGAAAGATAAATGTTTATGAATAGATTTTAGATAAAAGATAAATGTTTATGAATAGATTTTATATAAAGTTAAATGTTTATTAGTAAAGTTTATATAAAAAATAAATGCTTATGAATAAATTTTAAATAACGATAATTGTTTATAAATATATTTTAGATAAAAGATAAATATTTAAGGATTCAATGCAGATTAGAGCACGTACAAGTGTAGATATACAATACTGACAAGAAAAGATACGTATTTATGGATACAAATTATCAATAAATAAATACAATGCTTATACATATATTTGATGTAAGGAAACAGACATTGTGAAATAATCACATTAAAACAAAGTAAACATTTATTGATAAGAAAAGATAACAATGACAAATAAACGATAGATGGACAGGAATGAAATCAATTTAGAGAAAAATTAGAACAAAACACAAATCAATCTACTCTTTAAACTCTACACCCAGAGATCAGTTTAATAATTGCAAACTTCTTCATTGTGATCATGTTTGTGCATAAATTGAACATTTTGAATCAAATAAGAATACTTCTTCTTTATTGTTTGTTGAGTTATGGATAGTCTAGAAGAATTCTTATTGATATGTTTCTCTGAATCAATAACCTAAGATATGCTGATGATACTGTTCTACTAGAAGAAAATCCTAAAGACCTACAACAATTACTTAATGTAATAAACATAACAAGCAAAAAATATGGACTAGATATGAATATCAAAAAGACTAAAACTATGATCATAAACAAAGAAAATTCTCAAGACCTACAATTAAATATCACAGTTGAGGGAACACATCTGGAGACAGTCCAGAGTTACAACTACCTGGGACATACTATAAGCAATGATGGAAAATGCAAAACTGAAATAAACAAAAGAATAGGTATGGCAAAAAGTAATTTTAATGCCAGAAAAATATATTGACAACAAAACAAATATCAGCAGGGCTGAAACTAAGAATGGCAAAATGTTATGTCTTCTCAATATTCCTGTATGGTGCAGAAACATGGACATTAGACAAGAAAACAGAACAGAAAATTGAAGCCTCTGAAATGTGGATTTATAGAAAAATAGGTAGAATTGGATGGAAACAAAAGATAACAAAGGATGAAGTTTTAAAACAGCTGAAAATAAAAAGAGAACTACTAAATACAATCAAGACAAGACAAATGAAATTTTTGGGGCATGTTAAAAGGCACAACAACCTACTAAAAGTAATATTGGAAGGAAAAATACAAGGTAAAAGAGGCAGAGGCAGACCAAGACTAACATGGATGAGTAACATCAAAAGATGGACTAGTCAAACAACGACAATCTGTACCATCAAAGCAAAAGACAGAGTGGAATGGCGCTCCATGGTAGCCAACCTTCGATGTGGAGACGGCACTCAATGAGGATGAAGATGATCCAGTGCATCCATGTCCATCAATTTATTGTCCTTTTGAGGTGAAGAGACAAGGCAGAAGTTCTAGACTCTTCATTGTACATCAATCTCTGCTATTGAGTGTCAGACTTTGCAAAGAACCTGTATTGTATCTCATCAAACATCCCACATATTCTTGTGTGTCCCAATTTTAACTTTAAAATCTGCACTCGTTATTACTAGGAGCTGTGCGAACACCACAGCCACGTGATCATGAAAATACTAGTCACATTTGTAGATTAACCATTTGGTCAGTATAAACAATATAACCACCTCCCTTGTTGAGTTTAATCGACAAATTAACCTTTATTGCACAACAGACCACACCGTAGTGCTCATATCCCCTCCTCAGCATGTTTCCAAGTATATGTGCCATCATCATCATCAAGTACCAGGCCTACTGGCAAAGGTGATCATGTCTCTCCACAATTTTCTGTCTCGACAAGTTATTTATCATTTCTGTTCTTGACCATCTGCCAAGCCATTCTCTTAAGCTGTCTGGTATTTTTTCTCTTTGCTTTCCTCTATGTCTTTGTCCCTCAATTTTCCCAGTTGTTACAATATATTCCAGTTGTTCCCTTCTCATTACATGGCCAAAAAATGATGATTGTTTCTTCCTAATATTTGAAATTAGCTCTCTTTTTGCTTTGGCCCCTTTCAGAAGTTTTCATTATATATGCCATACACTAGTAAAAGTACCAAAGATGGCTTCAGAGTACCAGCTTCATGGTGCGGCGAAGGCCTTGACACTACCCTCCTAACTGCCTGTACAACATGTATAACTAGTGACTCTATACTTGTCCTGGCCACAGTTAAGCCCTGGTAGTCACACAGACAAAAAGAAGACAAATATATTAACCTGAAAGACACAGATATTGTTGTAAAACATAGCACAAAAGATCTACGCCCATGGAACCTCTTTTAAAGGGCAGATGATGAAGAGGAGTACACATTGGATGAAAACAGAAGAAGAAATTCTTCATAGCCAACAAATCAGTCACCACCTGGAACACCTGTGGGCAATAACAAAATTTCTCCACTTTATATAGCCAGTGATGCCACATTGGATTGAAAGAAAAGAAAACAAACAATGAAGTTTTAAAACAACTAAAAATGAAAAGAGAACTACTAAACACAATTAGAACAAGACAAATGAAATTTTGGGGCACGTTAAAAGACACAACAGCCTAATAAAAGTAATATTGGAAGGGAAAATACAAGGTAAAAGAGGCAGAGGCAGACCAGGGCTAACATGGACGAGTAACATCAAAAGATGGAGAAGTCAACCTATGACAATCTGCACCATCAAAGCAAGAGACAGAGTGGAATAGCGCTCCATGGTAGCCAACCTTCGATGTGAAGACGGCACTCAATGATGATGATGATGATGATGCCACATGTTGATTCCATACTATTAATTTCTTATCCTGTAATTAATATATAATAATAATAATATACTTGGTAAAAGAAAATAAGGCAGACCAAGATAATTGCTGTGCAGGACAGTTACTAGGGAAGGCTCAACCATAAGTCTTAGAAACAACAAAGAAATACAAGAATAGACAATCATGAATAGCAAATTATCAATCCTGGAGAACTTTGACCTCTGACCTATGTACTATCTGTAGTTCAAGAGGAAAAAGGATGAAGGTAATTGTTGTTATTTAAGAGGAAGACCAAGGAATTCTTGGAGAAGACAGATAGAAGCAGAGATGAAGATGATGGGGAAGACATGAGATAATCCTAAAAGAATGGAAAAAACCAGAACAACTTGGAAAGTGTTTGTTGAAGACCTATGCTCCACTGGGAGCTAAAAAGGTAGAAGAAGAAGAAGAAGAATTGCTGTTATTTCACATTGTTACCCAGCTATTGCAAATAAACAACCCAATAAAAGCTCAACATAAATTAATACCACGGGGAACAGAAAGAGCTTATTATTATCATCATCATGTGCCATTTTGCTAGTGTAGGCGATCAGATCCTCCACAACTCTCTGTCCACAGTGCATCATATCAATTCTTTGGTTCACTGTTGACTGTGCCAACTCACCAACCTATCTAGTATCTAAAGAGCCTATATATTTACATTGAAAAAAATTTTTAAAACTTAGAGAATACAATGAATTTAATCACAGACAATATCATTCAACTACAACGATAAATTCATGCTTTTTTTACATTAGTTATTAATACTGAATTTTACCTTGTCTTACAATGTTGCTGTGTGAGCATTTTTTTTGTAACCATGAATGTGCTAGTTCTTACCTACGGGGGGAAGGAGAAGTAATATACCCCTAGTTTAGGATTCACCGATTTAGAAGGATATGTTTTATTCCAGCAATACTTGGCACGGGGCCAAAATATGTGTCAACTATTAACCCTAGAAATTATGTAGGGGGGAGGGGCTTGAAGTATGACATCGGCTACTGGACAGGATGAAGGTCCTGGGTTTAAATCCAGAGGTGGTGAAAATTTTTCATTTTAAATCCATGCTTTCTTCATGAATACCCTCCAGTGATCTCTGAGTAGTAAGATTTGAGGTAGGATAACTCTTGGATAAATGTGACAAATAAAAAGTCCTGTGTACACTCACACAAGTTCAAGAATTCTTGTCAGTTAAAAGTCAAGAAACCTCGTAAAAATCTGGGAAAATGCCTTGGACACTTCTAGTCAGGGGCAATCACTCAGCCACCATTGGTTTATTACCATAAGTAATTAATTTTGATATTTCGACTCCTTGCTGAAGTCGGATGTGTTGGGGCAGAAAGGCGCAGATACCACAGTTATACTGCAAACTACAACACAATGCAGACACGCCCACTTAGCACCCTTTTAAGGGCAGATGATGACGAGGTGTACTCCTTTAGTCATGGGACGAATTCAAGCAAGCGTGTACTCCTTTAGTCATGGGACGAATCCAAGCAAGCGTGTACTCCTTTAGTCATGGGACGAATTCAAGCAAGCAAACATATTTCCACTCAAACACCTTGTCGAGGTAAGGTGCTAGATAGCAGCAGACGTGGAAGCAATAAGTGACTCATAGATGTACTCCTTTAGTCATGAGACGAATTCAAGCAAGCAAGCATATTTCCACTCAAACACCTTGTCGAGGTAAGGTGCTAGATAGCAGCAGACATGGAAGCAATAAGTGACTCATAGATGTACTCCTTTAGTCATGGGACGAATTCAAGCAAGCAGGCATATTTCGACTCAAACACCTTGTCGAGGTAAGGTGCTAGATAGCAGCCGACGTGGAAGCTATAAGTGACTCATAGATGATGGTTTGTGCCAGGACTGGTGAACCAGACCCTACTCCACTTCTTTGCGGTGCCTCTAGAAACAGACTAACCTGTCCAGTATGGCCATGCAAGTAGAGATCAAAGAGGGCAGGTCCCAAATGCATCGCTGGTGCTGGATATATTTTTTTTTTGTTCGCCAGCTTTGACCTCTGACGAAATCCCTAGAGACTACGAACTGAATTTTACGTGTTAATCCATTTTTTCCCTGGCAGCTGTGTGCACAGGGGTCCTTTGCCGCACAGGTAGATAACTCCGTCTTCGGAGGTACTAATATTTTTTTCCATCGATGAGTAATTGACGTTTTAAGCTGGGCCTCACTACTGAGACCAGGGGTGGTTGTCATAGAGAGAAATCATAAATAAAAATCTCAACTGGTGCAACCAGGATTTGAACCCACAACCTCTCTGTCTCGAGGCCGGCATCTTGCCTCGACACCAACCAATCCCCCGGTGCTGGATATGTTGTGCTGAAAGGCACAAATGTCACAGTTCTACTGCAAACCAAAACACAATGTATCTATGCCCACTTAACGTCCTGTTAAAGGCGGATGATCATGAAGTTATTCAATTCCTTTAGTAGGCCATCGGGTGAACATTAGAAAGAGACACCTTGTGACAACTGCAATGGGCATACAACCTGTATTATTACATGCTAGAAATGGGACATAACTGCAGCTGTAGTTTTTTATAGAAAGAATTTGAACGCAGTTTAACCTGATAACAATTCTATTTATAATCTGGAACAGAGAAATAGAACACATCATCATGTGTCATACTGGTTGGCGTAGGCGATCATGTCCTTCCACAATGTTCTATCTATAGTGCATCGTATCAGTTCTGTTGTCGACTGTTTTCCATGCCATGACACCAAGCTATCCAGTATTTTCTCTCTTTGTCGTTCGCAATCTCTCCTTCCTTTTATTTTGCCAGTTGTAACCAAGTATTTCAACTTTTCTCTTCTCATGATGTGCCCGAAAAATGTTGATTGTTTCTTTCTGATGTTTTTTAGGAGCTGCCTTTTTGTGTTGGCCTCTTTAAGAACTTCCTCACTAGTCTTTTTAGCTGTCCAGGGAACTTTCAACATTCTTCTGAGAAATCCCATCTCTGTGGCCTCTAATCTTCTTTTCATTTGTTTGTCTAGAACTAACTACTTTTAATTGTTTCAGCAGGAAATGATGTCATCACAGGTCATGTTTACATCTGTACATTATTGTGGTGTCTGTTCATCTACCAGGGCTCTGACCACTGTCAAGGGAAAAAGAATAGAAGCAACTAAGGAGGTTGGGGTCAAGGTCTTCGCCAGTGCTATGGAGTTTGTGCAACTGAGCTCAAGCCATCTTCAGTGCTTTCGCTAGTGTGTGGCAGGAAGTGCTTCATACTGGGGAACATGTTGAGTGGGAGATCTGAGCATGATTGAGTTGTCCGTTGTGCAATGATAATGATCTGTCGACTAAACACTACGGTGGAAGCAGAACTACATTCTAAACTGGAAGTGGACTAATTCAGCATTGTGTAGCAAAGTGCACAACCTAAAATAAACGGTTTACAATTGATTGCAAATTAAATCAAGAATACAGTAATTCACAACAGCAATCTCTAATGGCCATGCAGTGAATAAAACTTACAGAGTGAACAGCTGTGGACATCGCTGGGGTTGCCTATGTGCAAAATTTTTGTCAAAATAGGAGTGTCAAGGTTACAAGCAAACAGGAAGTGGGTTTATTGATTCCATAAACATGAAGAACTGTTTTTTTTGTGTGAAAATTGAACAATATTTGAGACAAGACAATATTCATAAATTAGACTGAGAAAATGTTGAAGCAGCCAATAAGTTGAAATGTGCAGATAAATGTTACAACAAAGGTTTTATTTCAATAGTTTTTATACTATTAAAAAATGTAAAAGTACAACCTAAGAATAAAAGGAACTATCATTATTTCTGGTTATTCAATTTGAATTACATAGAACAGCAAACTTGGCATGACTGGAAGTAGGTTTATTTTGTTTTGGTGGTGGTGGTGGTGGTGGTTGGGGGGGGGGGGGGCGCGAGCATGGTGGTAAGTGATTGGGTCATTTTTAGTACTAATCCTAGAAATGTTACAGCATTTAAGACCATCTTAAGGAATCATCTTAAAGATTATCTTAATTGGCCTTCCTAAATACAATCTTAAGTGATCAGTCCTTTATACATTCTTAAGGGGCCATCTTAAAGACAATTAAAGGGGATTATTCCCTTAGTCTATTAGCCATCCTGAAGACATCCTTAACGAATTATCCCTAAAGACAACTGTATGGGGGCAGCCTAAAGACAATCTTAACAGATCATTCAAAAAACCACCTTAAGGGATCATTCTACAGACCATTCCAAAGGACCATCCTAAATACCACCTCAAGGGATCATTCTACAGACCATTTTAAAGGACCATCCTAAATACCACCACAAGGGATCATTCTACAGACCATTTTAAAGGACCATCCTAAATACCACCTCAAGGGATCATTCTACAGACCATTTTAAAGAACCATCCTAAATACCACCTCAAGGAATCATTCTACAGGCCATTTTAAAGGACCATCCTAAATACCACCTCAAGGGATCATTCTACAGACCATTTTAAAGGACCATCTTAAATACCACCTCAAGGGATCATTCTACAGACCATTTTAAAGGACCATCCTAAATACCACCTCAAGGGATCATTCTACAGACAATCTTAAGGATCATCCTAAAGACAATTTTCAAAAATCATCCTAAATATCATCTTAAGGAATCATCCTAAAGACAATCTTAAGTGATCATCCTAAATATCATCTCAAAGAATCATCCCTAAAGACAATCTCAAGTGATTATCCTAAATATCATCTTAAAGAATCAACCCTAAAGACAATCTTAAGTGATCATCCTAAATATCATCTCAAAGAATCATCCCTAAAGACAATCTTAAGTGAACATCCTAAATATCATCTCAAAGAATCAACCCTAAAGACAATCTTAAGTCATTATCCTAAATATCATCTTAAAGAATCATCCCTAAAGATAAGATTAAGTGATCATCGTAAACATCATCTTTAGATATTTCTCCCTAAAGACAATCTTAAGTGACCATCCGCTTGGGCAGATGGTGCTCGTATACCTGGGAGGGCCGACCATCTAAGGGCAGAATCCCCCTACAGAAAAGACAATCTGCTGCCTTGCAGGAAGATTGGGGACAATCAAAGGCTAAGGAAAGCAAACCTGAATAAAATGCTGGCTGAAATCGGATGCACTGGGCCACTGGCGCAGAGCACAGTGCAACTTTTTAACAGATATTCATTCAGTCAACTATCAAGGAGGGATCAAATCATCATACTTCGCCTAAAATAGAATGAGAAATCACTTGTTCACCAAATTCAAAATAGGTACAACCAGCCTATGCCACTGTACACTGGACAATATGACTACAAAACATGTTCTACAGGATTGGCCCAGTACACAGACGTGAGAAGAGCAATGTGGTCCACGCCCAACTCCCTGGAAGAGAAACTATATGGGGCAATCGAATCGCTTAAACAGACAGCTGACTTCATGAGAGAGTCTGGAATCCTACTCTGATTGAGTCTTGATCGCAGAGAGAGAGAGAAGTGACCATCCAAATACCATCTCAAGGAAGAAGCCCTAAAGACAGTTGGGCATCAGTGGCCTAGTTGGGAAAACCACCCACTAGTTACCTCAAACAACCTGTGTTTAATTCCCTCTGGAAGCAGTATGAATTGTACTGGTAGCAGGAAAAAAATATATCCCTGTGGTCAACCCAGCCACTGGCAGAAATGGGTACCAGGTTTCATCCTCTGGGAAGGTGAGAAGTGGTGCCTCACTCGTGAGTTACAATGCTTTAGGTAACTCTAGACAGGAGTCTCCGAAAACTTCTGGATAGGTGGCCAAGCACAAATGGGTAAAAAATCTGCTTGCTAAGATACCGATTCAAGTCTCATACCTTCGCCTTTACTTTTCCTAAAGATCATCTTTAGGGATCATTCTCAAGACAATTTTAAAATATCATCTTAAGGGATCATTCTCAAGACCATTATAAAAGATCATCTTAAGGGATCATTCTCAAGACCATTTTAAAAGATCATCTTAAGGGATCATTCTCAAGACCATTTTAAAAGATCATCTTAAGGGATCATTCTCAAGACCATTTTAAAAGATCATCTTAAGGGATCATTCTCAAGACCATTTTAAAAGATCATCTTAAGGGATCATTCTCAAGACCATTTTAAAAGATCATCTTAAGGGATCATTCTCAAGACCATTTTTAAAAGATCATCTTAAGGGATCATTCACAAGACCATTTTAAAAGATCATCTTAAGGGATCATTCTCAAGACCATTTTAAAGATCATCTTAAGGGATCATTCTCAAGACCATTTTAAAAGATCATCTTAAGGGATCATTCTCAAGACCATTTTAAAAGATCATCTTAAGGGATCATTCTCAAGACCATTTTAAAAGATCATCTTAAGGGATCATTCTCAAGACCATTTTAAAAGATCATCTTAAGGGATCATTCTCAAGACCATTTTAAAAGACCATCTTAAGGGATCATTCTCAAGACCATTTTAAAAGATCATCTTAAGGGATCATTCTCAAGACCATTTAAAAGATCATCTTAAGGGATCATTCTCAAGACCATTTTAAAAGATCATCTTAAGGGATCATTCTCAAGACCATTTTAAGGGATCATTCTCAAGACCATTTTAAAAGATCATCTTAAGGGATCATTCTCAAGACCATTTTAAAAGATCATCTTAAGGGATCATTCTCAAGACCATTTTAAGGGATCATTCTCAAGACCATTTTAAAAGATCATCTTAAAGGATCATTCTCAAGACCATTTTAAAAGATCATCTTAAGGGATCATTCTCAAGACCATTTTAAAGATCATCTTAAGGGATCATTCTCAAGACCATTTTAAAAGATCATCCTACAGATAATCTTAAGAAAACATCCTAAAGACAATTTTCAGAAATCATTTTAAAGACCATTTTAAGGAATCATCCCTAAAAGCCATCTTAAGGCATTTATCTAAGAACCATCTTAAAGCATTATATCTAAAAACCACCTTAAGGCATTTATATAAGAACCATCTTAAGGCATTATATCTAAGAACCATCTTAAAGCATTATATCTAAAAACCACCTTAAGGCATTTATATAAGAACCATCTTAAGGCATTATATCTAAGAACCATCTTAAAGCATTATATCTAAAAACCATATTAAGGCATTTATCTAAGAACCATCTTAAAGCATTATATCTAAAAACCATCTAAAGGCATTTATCTAAGAACCATCTTAAAGCACTATATCTAAAAACCATCTTAAGGCATTTATATAAGAACCATCTTAAAGCATTATATCTAAAAACCATCTTAAGGTATTATTATCTAAAAACCATTTTAAGGCATTATTATCTAAAAACCATCTTAAGACATTATATCTAAAAACCATCTTAAAAGCTCACTTGAAATAACCATCTTAAAGGTTGACACTAACAGGAAACATCTTATGGAGTCATGTGTGGTGCTCACCCCCCTCCTACTGTCACAATACACCACTTAAAAATATTAATTATCAATAAAATGTGAGGCAGAAATTAAAGCAAGAAAATTGGTTACAGCCAAGATAATTGTATTTTTAATGTAAAAATCTCCTCTGGAGAAGTGTGTGGGATACCTTTAGTGATGGCCGGAGCTGAAACAACAAATATCTTGTTAACACAATTTTAAGTCTGGAGTCGTACACTCTGAAAGCCAAGCACTAGCATTACTAGGTAAGCTCTCACTTGGACCCCACAAGGAAAGAGGAAACACGGAAAATGAAGAATGAAACTGAGATGATGAAGCTTTGAGATAGAGACCACAAAGATGAATTACCGTCTTGGAGAAGGTTAGATGAAATAGAAAAAAAGACAGAATGGATCTTGTTGATAGTTTATGCCCCAACAGAGGGTAGAAATGCAAGAAAAATACCATAATATGCATCCTTTCCTTCCCACTTCTTTATATTTGAGAGTGACTATCTCTTGGACTTGAAGAAGCAGAGCATAGGCAACCGTGAGGTAATCAGGGAAGTGAGAGGCAAAAGTAGAGTTAGACTAATAACTTATGATTAAGGGGTTAAGGCAAAGAAATGCAAATGAATGCATAAAAATGTGACGCTGCAGGAAAGCTGAATGTGAGGAACAATAAAAAAAAAAAAAAATGGTATGTTAGAAGCTTTACGTGATTAGTGGACGACATAGATTAAACGATGTTTCGGCCCAATAGGCCTTCAGCAGGAACAAACAAAAAAACACACACACGGATATGTAAGTAAAACTAATAACGAAACATCCAAAACAAAAATAATCGAAATATGTTAAAGAAAATAACAATATTCTGACACACAGGATAGACAGTTTTATTTTCGTTAACATATTTCAATTATTTTTGTTTTGGATGTTTCGTTATTAGTTTTACTTACATATCCGTGTGCGTTTTTTGTTTGTTCCTGCTGAAGGCCTATTGGGCCGAAACATCGTTTAATCTGTGTCGTCCACTAATCACGTAAAGCTTCTAACATACCATTTTTTTCTTTTTTTTTTATTGTTCCTAACTTATGATTAACCATGGATTACAATTCCGTTGTAAAAATTATTGCCTCAAAATACAAATTATTGAAATTTGATGGTTTGCTGTGAGCACAAATTCCCTCCTCCCTATACATGCTAACTACTTCTTCCGATAACCTCCGAGTGTTGGATTTGTTTCCGTTGAGGTCAGATTTTTTTAAAGTGTGTGGTAAAAATTATGACAGTATCATAGAAAGGAGGCTGTTCTTTTTATAATTTTCACCAATTTTCAAGAAATTCAACCCCCTCATGACGGGGGAAGTCTCCTTGGCCACCGGCAAGACATCAAACAAACTTTTGCAACACAGGATAGCAGCAAATGATGCTTTGAGGGTGCCAAACAAACAGTTGGATTGACGGTGTTGCGGCGGCCATACAACATAACATCTCCAGTAGCCACGACGCGGTGTGCTCAAATTTCAGGCCATAAATAACCCAAGAAATGATTACAGCATCCGATTCCCATGTGTCTGCTTGGGTAAATACACAACTGTGTAGCAAAAGTTCAATGAAAATACTATATAAGTAAAGTAAAGTACCCTCGATATGCCAAGTGGCGTCTAGGGAAATATGGTGTTAGTGACCCTATATTTTACAGACCTTCGGCACATGATTTTTGGGGTAATGTGGTCGGTATTACGTCCGTGCTGCTTTACTTTCCCAGAAAAAAATCTGGTACCCATTTAAGGCTGGGTGAACCCGGAAGCCGTCGGTTGGGATCGAACCCTACCCCTTGTCCTTTGTAGTCCAGTTCACTATCCACTGAGCTATCATGGCTCCCTGAAAATATTATATACCCAAATATAATTCTTTTTCTTCATTTAAGATTTCAGACTTCATGGACGTCGCAGTAATTGTTACAATGGTATTGTGAATACGTCACCCACACATATGTAACGTAATCTAGGGTTAACTCTTTCCGTACGTTTCGCAGCATCGTGCATCACACTCAATTTGATTAGCATCATCAAACCGTATTTTACATGTCTTGTATCATCTTGGTATTAGTGAAATTTAATACCTTGTTCAATTATCTAAAAATTCATATATAATATGCTGTGTGTTAGATAAATATGTCGATCTATTCTTAAAACCATGAAACATCTTGAAAACTCTTAAATCTCTTCCATTGCACTGATAAAAAGCTTCCGTACGGAAAGAGATAAGACATATCTCAGAGAAGGTCTCCAGAAACAGTACGCAGCATCAAAGAGGCTGGTTGACAAAGGTCACCATAGTCCTAGGGTCATAGTGTTTTTCACCATCTTGCTCTATTCTAGACAAAATGTTCATTCTTATCCAGTGAGTCTATACCTGCTAACTTTGCCTCTCTTATAAGTACCTCTCTAGCTTTTCTTCTTTTGAAAAGACACTGCATGTCCTAAAACTTTTTTAATGTGAAGAGGGACATTGTCTTTGGGTCACCGAATGATGATGTGGCCTGCTGTGGCTTTCTTAATTTCCATTTCTTTAGACCTTGGTGCTAGATACCACTTTTATGGCCAATATTAAAGATGTTGATCATTAAAGTAGGGGTGTTTTAAAAAGAGCTCAGGCATCTTCAATGGCACAAAACAAACTACTCAACAAAAATTAATTAAAACTAGTAAACAAAATTCCCCAGTGCAATGAAAGCTCCTCTTGCTTTTGATATCCTTATTTTGGTATCGTTTTCTGTTCCTCCCTCTTTATCTATATTACTGCCCAGATATATATAAGATTGTACGTCTAGTAGAGGTATTTCTCCTAGTTTTATTTGGTTATTGCCAACTGCATTAATTCTCATAATGTTGGTCTTATCTCTATTAATCTTTAGTCCTAGCTGTTGTGATCTCTCATCTAATATACTCATTTTATCTTGCATCTGTTGGTGGCTGTGTGATAGGAGAGCTATGTCATCAGCAAAGTCTAAATCATCAAGTTGTTTGGTCAGTGACCACTGGATCCCATTTCTGTTGTTTTGAGTTATTTTCATAATCCAATCTATGGCCAGTAGAAAGAGAAATGGAGACAGAAGGCATCCTTGCCTTACTCCTGTTCTTATTTCAAATGCTTCTGTAAGCTGTCCTTCATGCACCACACTATATTTTGTTCCTTCATACATTGTTTTTATCAGGTTAATAAACTTTATGGGGATTCCATAATGACTCAGCAACTTCCAAAGCATTCTTCTGTCTAAACTATCAAATGCCTTTTCGTAATCTATGAATCCAATATAAAGTGAGGATTTTAGTTCTAAACTTTGTTCAACTATTATATGTAGAGTAGTTATTTGATCAGCACATGATCTGTTCTTCCTAAAACCTGCTTGTTCATCTCTCAAGTGTTTCTCTATGGCCTCTTTTAGTCTCTCCAGAATGATTCTGCCTAATATTTTTCCTGGCACTGATAGTAGCATAATTCCCCTATAATTTGTGCACTCCTGTAAACTTCCTTTCTTTGGTAGTTTGATCATATAACCTTCTCTCCAGTCTTTAGGTATTTCTTCCCTCTCCCAAATTTTATCCAATAGATTATGTAACATCTTGGTAGAGGTGATAATATCTGCTTCGATGGCTTCCGAAGGAATTTCATCTGTCCTGTGGCTTTACCATCTTTTAATAGTTTGATGGCTTTCATTATTTCTTCTTTGCTTGGTTTTCCGCAGTTAACGTGTAATTCTTCTTCTGCTGGTAGTATATCTGGAGGATTATTTGAGCCGGGTCTGTTCAAAAGTTCTTCAAAGTGCTCCTTCCATCTCTCCATTTGTTCCCTTATATTACTAAGCAGATTTCCTTTCTTATCTTTGATAAAGGCGTTGATCTGTTTGTATTTTCCACCTAATTTCTTTGTGCTGTTGTACAGTTCTTTCATATTCCCTTTATTTGCTGCTTCTTCTGCCTCTTTAGCTAATTCATCTATATATTTCCTCTTATCCCTTTTAATGCCTCTTCTCACTTCTTTGTTCACCTCTGTGTAAGCTTCCTGTGTCTTGGCTTTATCCCAAGAAATCCAAAGAAATTAGGCTAAATACAAAAATACAAATTTTCAACTCCAATGTTAAGTCGGTTCTATTATATGGCTGTGAAACATGGAGAATAACAAAATTGACAATCACGAAGGTACAGACTTTCATTAATGGATGCTTGCGCAGAATAAAGGGATGGAAATGGCAGGACAAAGTCACTAACGTGGAATTATGGAAATGTACCGGTCAAATACCAGTGGATAAAGAAATACAGCGAAGACGATGGCGATGGATAGGACACACACTACGGAAACCAACTGAGAGTATTACACAACAGGCCCTTTTTTGGAATCCCCAGGGGAAAAGACAAAGAGGAAGACCAAGGAATTCTTGGAGAAGACAGATTGAAGCAGAGATGAAGATGATGGGGAAGACATGGAATGATCTTAAAAGAATTGCAAAAAACAGAACGACTTGGAAAGTGTTTGTTGAAGACCTATGCTCCACTGGGAGCTAAAAGGTAGAAGAAGAAGAAGAAGAAGTAAACAAAATTCTTAAAACTTAAAACAAGCACATAAAATGTGCAAGCTTAAAACAAGTACATTAAATTGTTAAAACTTAAAAACAAATACATCAAATTGTTAAAACTTAAAAACAAGTACATCAAATTGTTAAAACTTAAAAACAAGTACATCAAATTGTTAAAATTTATACAAAAATAGAGAGAAAAAAGTGGGGGAAAAAAGATGTTCTGAAAAAAAAGAACTATATATCACATTTCATATTCTACTGAAAATGTTAATTTATTTTTACATGCAATTACACCAACAACTATGGACTTATCAAATGTGGGATTGGTTAAAAAAAACTCAATAATTTTTAACCCCAATTTGCTTTTCTTTTTTTCATTTGCTGCATTGTCTGGCATCTTGCAGTCCAGTGCATCCACCTTCAGTGAGTATTTTGTTAGGGGCTGCTTCCCTAGCCTTTCGTTTTCCTTGACTTCCTGCAAGGCAACAGCTGTTTGTAGCTAAAGAAGTCTCTCCTTTGGAAAGCAGTTCCTCATGAGTATTTGTTAGGAGCTGCTTCCCTAGCCTTTCGTTTTCCTAGACTTCCTGCAAGGCAACAGCTGTTTGTAGCTAAAGAAGTCTCTCCTTGGAAAGCAGTTCCTCGTGAGTATTTGTTAGGGGCTGCTTCCCTAGCCTTTCGTTTTCCTTGACTTCCTGCAAGGCAACAGCTGTTTGTAGCTAAAGAAGTCTCTCCTTGGAAAGCAGTTCCTCATGAGTATTTGTTAGGAGCTGCTTCCCTAGCCTTTCGTTTTCCTTGACTTCCTGCAAGGCAACAGCTGTTTGTAGCTAAAGAAGTCTCCCCTTGGAAAGCAGTTCCTCGTGAGTATTTGTTTGGGGCTGCTTCCCTAGCCTTTCGTTTTCCTTGACTTCCTGCAAGGCAACAGCTGTTTGTAGCTAAAGAAGTCTCCCCTTGGAAAGCAGTTCCTCGTGAGTATTTGTTTGGGGCTGCTTCCCTAGCCTTTGGTTTTCCTTGACTTCCTGCAAGGCAACACTTGTTTGTAGCTAAAGAAGTCTCTCCTTGGAAAGCAGTTTCTCCATGCTAATAAGCACTTAATATTAACGCACAGTCTGTTGCACTTCCATATTCTCAGTTTTCCAATACAAGCACTCTCCGTCCTCTGCGAAATGTCCAAATAATTCTTTAGTATCTCTTTCTCCAAATTTTACTGTACCTATTTGTATAGTGACACTATGATATTCAAAGCATGTTGTAAGATGCGACTAAGGAGGTTGATCAATGGCTTGACAAGCTGTCAATGTAAAAAGTATTGTTATGGAAACAGAGCCATAGATTTTTAGAAGCAGTGATCTTTGCAATATGTGCCATTTTGGCATGCAAAGTTTCTGTTTTTGAGATTGGTTCTGCCCTATGTGCCATCTTCGGCTCGAAAGGACAGTAGATATATAGATTTGCATAGCACAGTGGCTTCCTTTTCTACATATCCACTTCGGAAACCTATAAATAACCAGGTGTTGGGGCAATACCCTTAGATTTTGAAATTTTGCTCCCAGTTTGTGCATGTTTTTGTGTCTTGCTACCATGACATCAAATGGAAACTCATGAAACCCTATTCCTTATGGATTATCTAAAAGATTACAACAGTTGTGAAAGGTAAGTAAACTTAATTTCCATAAGAAATAGAATGTTTACATTATTATTTCATTGTTTTGTGATTGAGGTGTCTGTCTGTCAATATTTCAACCTTCCTCTTTCTTTAAATGTTATCATCATCATCTTCATCAAGTACCATGCCTGCTGGCGTAGGTGATCATGTCTCTCCACAACTTTCGATCTCGACAGTTATTTATCATTTCTGTTGTTGACCTTCTGCCAAGCCATTCTCTTAAGCTGTCTGGTATCTTTTCTGTTTGCTTCCCTCTATCTCTTCGTCCCTCACTTTTCCCAGTTGTTACAATATATTCCAGCCGTTCTCTTCTCATTACATGGCCAAAAAATGATGATTGTTTCTTCCTAGTATTGGAAATTAGCTCTCTTTTTGCTTTGGCCTCTTTCAGAACACTTTCATTACTCTTCTTAGCTGTCCATGGTATTTTCAATATTCTTCAGTAAAACCACATTTCTACAGACTCCAGTTATTTCCTTGTCTGTTGTCCTATTGTCCATAATTCACATCCATATGTTAAGACTGGCTCTACATAATATTTAAGAACTACTTTTCTTGTTTCTATTGTCAAAAATGGATTGCAAAGTATCTTCCTCATTTTTTGGAATGGTATTCTCTAAATTTTGTGTACATACCAAAATAATTTTATGTCAAACAAAAATTTCCATTTTGTGAAATATTCCCTCTTTAATTTGCTAGATGATATGATATGCTTTATTTTTTTTTTTTAAATGTTGATATCGGTAACATCAGGTTTTCACAAAGCTAAGTCAGATATTTCAAATGAAACCAGCAAAATAATTGGGAAGAGTTAAAAGCGAAGCATGTTAGGTATTTTCTATGAAGGGAAGAAAAGCATCAGCAGGTAATGCAAACAAACAACATAAGTAATCAAGAGATGGAGAGCTAAATTATCCACTAAATATTCACAGACTTACTTTGACTTTGAGTCCATGCCAGCCTTTCTTGCCACTTTTCTGAAAAAAGATCAACCAAAAATAAATCAAATATCATCTTTACTTAGTCCTATCTATCTACCAGGTTGGATAATTTTACCCGTTGGGTAATTTTATTGTCAGGTCGGGTAATTTTACCGGTCAGGTAATTTTATTGTCAGGTCAGGTAATTTTACCGGTCAGGTAATTTTATTGTCAGGTCGGGTAATTTTACCGGTCAGGTAATTTTATTGTCAGGTCAGGTAATTTTACCCGTCAGGTAATTTTATTGTCAGGTCGGGTAATTTTACCCGTCAGGTAATTTTATTGTCAGGTCGGATAATTTTACCCGTCAGGTAATTTTATTGTCAGGTCAGGTAATTTTACCGGTCAGGTAATTTTATTGTCAGGTCAGGTAATTTTACCCGTCAGGTAATTTTATTGTCAGGTCGGGTAATTTTACCGGTCAGGTAATTTTATTGTCAGGTCGGGTAATTTTACCGGTCAGGTAATTTTATTGTCAGGTCGGGTAATTTTACCGGTCAGGTAATTTTATTGTCAGGTCAGGTAATTTTACCCGTCGGGTAATTTTATTGTCAGGTCAGGTAATTTTACCCGTTGGGTAATTTTATTGTCAGGTCAGGTAATTTTACCCGTCAGGTAATTTTATTGTCAGGTCGGGTAATTTTACCGGTCAGGTAATTTTATTGTCAGGTCAGGTAATTTTACCCGTCAGGTAATTTTATTGTCAGGTCAGGTAATTTTACCCGTCAGGTAATTTTATTGTCAGGTCGGGTAATTTTACCGGTCAGGTAATTTTATTGTCAGGTCGGGTAATTTTACCGGTCAGGTAATTTTATTGTCAGGTCGGGTAATTTTACCGGTCAGGTAATTTTATTGTCAGGTCGGGTAATTTTACCGGTCAGGTAATTTTATTGTCAGGTCGGGTAATTTTACCCGTCAGGTAATTTTATTGTCAGGTCAGGTAATTTTACCCGTCGGGTAATTTTATTGTCAGGTCGGGTAATTTTACCGACTACTGTAAGTAGTAAACAGTACAACCTGTGGCTGCCCTGCTGCCTTGTAGGTGAGCTCGGGAGAGTAAAAGGCTAAGGGAGGGTACCCCGAAGTAAAACAACCCCACTGCCTTGTGGGTGAGACTTTCAGTCAAAGGCTAGTGGAGCCAAGCGTAAACAAACTGACAGAAGGCAACAGAAAACCACCGTCTAAACTTCTTTATACAATCATGAATGACCACAATAATAGAAATCACAAGTTCTTAAATGTTATGTAGAGTCAGCCTTGGCATATCGATGTGAATCATGGACAATAGGACAATAAACAAGAAAATCACTGGAGTCTGTAGAAATGTGGTTTTACAGAATAATGTTGAGAATACCATGGACAGCTAAGAAGAGTAATGAAAATGTTCTGAAAGAGGCCAAATCAAAAAGAGAGCTGATTTCCAATATTACGAAGAAACAATCATCATTTTTTGGCCATGTAATGAGAAGAGAATAGCTAGAATATATTGTAACAACTGGGAAAATTGAGGGATGAAGAGACAGAGGGAAGCAAAGAGAAAAGATAACAGATAGCTTAAGAGAATGGCTTGGTAGAAGGTCAACAACAGAAATGATAAAGAACTATCGAGATCTGAAAATTGTGGAGAGACATGATCACCTATGCCAGTAGGCCTGGTACTTGATGATGATCTATCTATCTTTTGGGGGGCCTCGGTAGCCTAGTTGGGAAAACCACCCAACTGGGCTGCCAATGTTCGGACAACCCATGCTCAATTTCTGCTGGAAGCAGCGTGAATTGTACTAGTGGTTGGAAAAAAATACCCAAGTAGTCGGCCCAGCTGCTGGCAGAAATGGGTACCAGGATAGCACTCTGGGAAGGTGAGGAATGCCGCCTCGCATCGTGAGTTTTAATGCTTGAAGCGACACTATCAAGAAGTCTCCAAACACTTCTGGATAGGCGAATAAGCACAAAAGGGTGAAAACTTGTATGCTAAGATGCCAATTCAAGCCTCATACATTACCTTTACCTATCTGTCGTTTATTTGCCAAAAGTATTGTCTGTATCTGCAATGTTGTTTCTTGTATACAATTTAATGTTTTTTTGTAGCTCATGCAGAGTCCCATACAGTTTTGCCTGTAGTGTTTATCAATGGGCCAATGGGTTTTCATCATCATTAAGTACCGGGCCTACTGGCGTAGGTGATCACGTCTCTCCACAACTTTCGATCTTGGCAGCTATTTATCATTTCTGTTGTTGACCTTCTGCCAAGCCATTCTCTTAAGCTGTCTGTTATTTTTTCTCTTTGCTTCCCTCTATCTCTTCGTCCCTCAATTTTTCCAGTTGTCACAATATATTCCAGTTGTTCTCTTCTCATTACATGGCAAAAAAATGATGATTGTTTCTTCCTAATAATGGAAATTAGCTGTCTTTTTGCTTTGACCTCTCTCAGAACATCTTCATTACTCTTCTTAGCTGTCCACGGTACTGGGTTACATGGTAACTGTACATGGTAATGGGTTTTACTTAGTGTTAATCTATGATATAATCAAATATACATGATTTGTCCATTAAGCACATTGGTGTTTGATTAAGCACATTGATATCAATATTCTTGTATGTATGTAAAACATTGACATTGAATGGCAGATTACATATGCAAATATAAGCTAGGGATGGAATGAGGTGTTAGCTAAAGATCATAGTGGTATGTCATACAGAGACCACACCACATAAGAAAATGCTTTCGTAGCCTGTAGATGTTGAGAATGGACGCCCGTTCTCACACATTGCAAGTGTCCGTTGGTTAGTTTCTGTAATCCTACTACATTCACCACTTCCTACTTTGAGAGGAACAGAACAGGGAAAGTCTTGTGTCCTTTCCACGTCAAAGGTTGGTTACCATGGAGCATTATTTACTCTGTTCCTTGCTACATGTTGTCATTGGCTCTACTGTCTACATATTGACGTTGTCAGCCCACTCTAATCTACTTCTACCTTGTTTTTTTCCCCTCCCATACTGTCATGGGCTCCACTATCCACATGGGCTCCACTATCCACATGGGCTCCACTATCCACTTATTGATGCTGTCAATCCACTCTAATCCTGCTCTACCTTGTATTTTCCCCTCCCACGCTGTCACTCCCATGCTGTCATTGGCTCCACTATCCACTTATTGATGCTGTCAATCCACTCTAATCCTGCTCTACCTTGTATTTTCCCCTCCCACGCTGTCACTCCCATGCTGTCATGGGCTCCACTATCCACTTATTGATGCTGTCAATCCACTCTAATCCTGCTCTACCTTGTATTTTCCCCTCCCACGCTGTCACTCCCATGCTGTCATGGGCTCCACTATCCACTTATTGATGCTGTCAATCCACTCTAATCCTGCTCTACCTTGTATTTTCCCCTCCCACGCTGTCACTCCCATGCTGTCATGGGCTCCACTATCCACTTATTGATGCTGTCAATCCACTCTAATCCTGCTCTACCTTGTATTTTCCCCTCCCACGCTGTCACTCCCATGCTGTCATGGGCTCCACTATCCACTTATTGATGCTGTCAATCCACTCTAATCTGCCTCTACCTTGTTTACCTTGTATTTTCCCCTCCCACACGGTCATGGGGAGAGCTGCAATAGCTCAGTGGTTAGTGAACTGGACTACAAAGGACAAGGGGTAGGGTTCGATCACAACCGACGGCTTCCGGGTTCACCCTGCCTTAAGTAGGAATCAGATTTTTTCTGGGAAAGTAAAGCGACGTGGGGGTAATACTGACCACATTACCCCAAAAATCATGTGCTGAAGGTCTATAGCATTTATGGCCAC
The DNA here is from genome assembly GCA_032433765.1 of Megaustenia siamemsis. Classification (NCBI taxonomy): domain Eukaryota; kingdom Metazoa; phylum Mollusca; class Gastropoda; order Stylommatophora; family Ariophantidae; genus Megaustenia; species Megaustenia siamemsis. The sequence goes on along the minus strand of JAVIAB010000159.1, from coordinate 32,324,999 downwards.
TAACACCATATTCCCTATACGCCACTTGGCGGGACGGGGCTCTTCACTTTTACTTACACTGTCATGGGCTCCATATCCACTTACTGATGTTGTCAATCCACTCTAATCTGCATCTACCTTGTTTACCTCGTATTTTCCCCTCCCTTACAGTCATGGATTCTTCTGTCCATTAATTGATGTTGTCAGTCCATTTTAATTCTGACTCTACCTCATTTACCTTGTATATTCCTTTCCCACAATCTCATGTTCTCTACTGTCCATTAATTGATGTTGTCACTCTACCTCGTTTACCTCGTATATTCCTTCCCCACAATCTCATGTTCTCTATCTATCGTTCTATTGTCCTTTCGAGCCGAAGACGGCACATAGGGCAGAACCACAAACTCAAAAACAGAAACCTAGCGTGCCAAAATGGCACATATTGCAGAGATCACTGCTTCCAAAATCTATGGCTCTGTTTCCATAACAATAGTTTTTACAATGACAGCTTGTCAAGCCATCGATCAATCTCCTTAGTCGCCTCTTACGACATGCTTGGAAGGTCACAGTGTCACTATTCTTTACTCATAATGAGACCCCGGTAACACACAGGACATGTTCTCTACTGTCCACATATTGAAGTCAGCAGTCCACTTTAATCTGCCACTGTCTCATTTACCTTGTATTGTAGGGGGATCTCGGTAGCCTAGTTGGGAAAACCACTTGACTGGGTGACCGACAACCTGTGTTCGATTTCACTGGAACCAATTTCAATTGTACTTGTGGTTGAAAAAAAAAAATACCCCCCCCTCACCCCGCCGCAGTCGACCCAGCCACCAGCAGAAATTGGTACCAGGGTATTATGATCTTTATCTTGCTCTATCAAACATCATTATGACTTTTGTCTTGTTTTATCAAATATCATTATGACTTTTGTCTTGTTTTATCAAATATCATTATGACTTTTGTCTTGTTTTATCAAATATCATTATGACTTTTGTCTTGTTTTATCAAATATCATTATGACTTTTGTCTTGTTTTATCAAATATCATTATGACTTTTGTCGTGTTCTATCAAATATCATTATGACTTTTGTCTTGTTCAATCAAATATCATTATGACTTTTGTCTTGTTCTATCAAATATCATTATGATCTTTGTCTTGCTCTTCAAATATCATTATGACTTTTGTCTTGTTCTATCAAATATATTTATGACCTTTGTCTTGTTCAGTCAAATATCATTATGGCATTTAAACCATTTCAGGGTCTGCCAGGCTGAAGAATGAGGGATGCATGTCCAGTGCATATGCCTTATGGTGTTTGGCTGTGAGTCTGTACTTCACTCTCCCCTCAACCACATCATCATCATCATCATGTACTATACCGGTTGGCGTAGGCAGTCATGTCCTTCCACAATCTTCTATCTACAGTGCATCATATCAGTTCTGTTGTTGACCGTTTTCCATAACACGACACCAAGCTATCTAGTATTTTCTCTCTTTGTCATCCACAATCTCTCTTTCCTTGTATTTTGCCTGTTGTAAACCAAGTCTTCCCTCAACCACACCACAAATTAAAGTCACTTTTTGCCACCAACAAACCCCACCCAATAAACTGGTGAGACCACCTACCTTCACAGACTTAAGCCATTCCTTGTACTTGGACTGTGAGTTGCGCTTGTCGGCATACAGAATGGCTTGTTGCTCAAACAGATCTCGAAAACCGGCCCCAGAGTTCAAAATTTCAAGGCGGCCATAAATGAACTAAAAATAGAAACAAAATATAAATTAAAAAAGCAATTAGCAGGTTAGATAATTCATTAACATGGTCTGTATCGTTAGCCGCAATAAAGACAAGTGGAATGATATTAAAACAGGTAAATGAATTTAAATATCTGGGGTCAATGTTAATCTCAGATGGTAGATGTACAACAGAGGTGAGAGGCAGAATCATCATCATGTGCCATAGCAATTGGCGTAGGCGGCTGTGTCTTTCCACAATCTTCTATCCACAGCACATCTTATCAGTTCTGTTGTTGACTGTTTTCCATGCCATGACACCAAGCTATCCAGTGTTTTCTCTCTTTGTCATCCACGAACTCTCTTTCCTTTTATTTTGCCAGTTGTAACCAAGTATTCCAACTTTCCACTTCTCATGATGTACCCGAAAAATGTTAATTGTTTCTTTCTGATGTTTTTTAGGAGTTCCCTTTTTGTGTTGGCCTCTATGAGAATTTCTTCATTGGTCTTTTTAGCTGTCCAGGGAACTTTCAACATTCTTCTGAGAAATCCCATCTCTGTGGCCTCTAATCGTCTTTTCATTTGTTTGTCTACTGTCCATGATTCGCTTCCATAGGTCAGAATTGGTTCTAATAAGCACCGATGAACTCTCTTTCTCACTTCTATTGACATAGATTTTTTGCATAAGATATTTGTCATTTTCTTCTCTCATTTTCATGACAGAAAAGCTGAGGCAAAAAAGACTAGCCAGTCCCTGGAAACAAACTAGTCAGTTCCCTAACTATATACTTAGAGAATATAGTGTTTAGTCTATTTCATAGGCTGGTTATTATGTTTACAGAGGGTGGTTAGTCTATTTCAGGACTTGGTTATTATTTATGCAGAGGCTGGTTAGTCTATTTCAGGAGCTGGTTATTATATTTACAGAGGCTGGTTAGTCTATTTCAGGAGCTGGTTATTATATTTACAGAGGCTGGTTAGTCTATTTCAGGAGCTGGTTATTATATTTACAGAGGCTGGTTAGTCTATTTCAGGAGCTGATTATTATATTTACAGAGGCTGGTTAGTCTATTTCAGGAGCTGGTTATTATATTTACAGAGGCTGGTTAGTCTATTTCAGGAGCTGGTTATTATATTTACAGAGGCTGGTTAGTCTATTTCAGGAGCTGGTTATTATATTTACAGAGGCTGGTTAGTCTATTTCAGGAGCTGATTATTATATTTACAGAGGCTGGTTAGTCTATTTCAGGAGCTGATTATTATATTTACAGAGGCTGGTTAGTCTTTTTCCAAGGGCTGGTTATGATATTTTCTTAGGCTGTTTCTAGGGGCCTGTTATTATGTTTCCTTAAGCTGTTTAGTCTGTCTCTAGGGGCCTGTTATTATGTTTCCTTAGGCTGTTTAGTCTGTTTCTAGGGGCCTGTTATTATGTTTCCTTAGGCTGTTTAGTCTGTTTCTAGGGCCTGTTATTATGTTTCCTTAGGTTGCTTAGTCTGTCTCTAGGGGCCTGTTATTATGTTTCCTTAGGCTGTATAGTCTGTTTCTAGGGGCCTGTTATTATGTTTCCTTAGGCTGTATAGTCTGTTTCTAGGGGCCTGTTATTATGTTTCCTTAGGCTGTATAGTCTGTTTCTAGGGGCCTGTTATTATGTTTCCTTAGGCTGTTTAGTCTGTTTCTAGGGGCCTGTTATTATGTTTCCTTAGGCTGTTTAGTCTGTTTCTAGGGGCCTGTTATTATGTTTCCTTAGGCTGTTTAGTCTGTTTCTAGGGGCCTGTTATTATGTTTCCTTAGGCTGTTTAGTCTGTCTCTAGGGGTCTGTTATTATGTTTCCTTAGGCTGTTTAGTCTGTTTTTTAGCGGCCTGTTATTATGTTTCCTTAGGCTGTATGGTCTGTTTCCATTAGCTGGTTTGTCTGTTTCCATTAGCTGGTTAGTCTGTTTTCATTAGCTGGTTAGTCTGTTTCCATTAGCTGGTTTGTCTGTTTCCATTAGCTGGTTTGTCTGTTTCCATTAGCTGGTTAGTCTGTTTCCATTAGCTGGTTAGTCTGTTTCATTTAGCTGGTTTGTCTGTTTCCATTAGCTGGTTAGTCTGTTTTCATTAGCTGGTTAGTCTGTTTCTATTAGCTGGTTTGTCTGTTTCCATTAGCTGGTTTGTCTGTTTCCATTAGCTGGTTAGTCTGTTTCCATTAGCTGGTTAGTCTGTTTCATTTAGCTGGTTTGTCTGTTTCCATTAGCTGGTTAGTATGTTTTCATTAGGTGGTTAGTCTGTTTCCATGAGCTGGTTAGTCTGTTTCCATTAGCTGGTTAGTCTGTTTCCATGAGCTGGTTAGTCTGTTTCCATTAGCTGGTTTGTTTGTTTCCATTAGCTGGTTAGTTTGTTTCCATTAGCTGGTTAGTCTGTTTCCATTAGCTGGTTTGTCTGTTTCCATTAGCTGGTTAGTCTGTTTCCATTAGCTGGTTAGTCTGTTTCCATGAGCTGGTTAGTCTGTTTCCATGAGCTGGTTAGTCTGTTTCCATTAGCTGGTTAGTCTGTTTTCATGAGCTAGTTAGTCTGCTACCATTGTAATGGGGTAGGCTATTGACCATTTATGGACAGTCAGCTATGAGTTGATGACCCTGCCCAACATCTTCACTCAAGAAAGAAATAATCTATCAATCAATGAACCTCACCTGTTGAAAGATCTGTAACGTCAACATGCCCTCCAAGAAAGCCTGTGATGATTGAGATCGTGATCGTACAAATACTGCAGGGTCAAAGGTTATGGGTTCACCTCTTCTGAATTTCAGTGCATCTCGGTAGCCACCTTGGAAGATTTGTAGAGGAAGACATGAGATGAAAGACCTCCGCAGTTATGGAGACAAATAATAATAAATGAATATTATTATAGAGGGAAACTTCTGAGGCAATAATTCAGGGAATCATAGGAGGAAAAGGTATGTTTTACAGCACTCAGAGAAAAGATTACAAATATTGTTTATTTGGCATTTTTTCCGAGTGCTGTGATACATACCTCTACCTGATATGCCTCCGCAGTTATACCCAGAGAGGGTGCAAAAACTGAAAAAAATAAAATGGCTAATTTATATAAATCTATATATCTATTGTCCTTTCGAGCCGAAGACGGCACATAGGGCAGAACCACAATCTCAAAAATAGAAACCTTGCTAAAGTGGCACGTAGTGCAGAGATCACTGCTTCTAAAATCTATGGCTCTGTTTCCATAGCAATACTTTTTACAATGACAGCTTGTCAAGCCATCGATCAACCTCCTTAGTTGCCTCTTGACATGTTGGGAAAGTCACAGTGTCACTATACTTTACTTCCCTCAGTATGAGGCCCCGGTAACACATAGGATAACTGATCTCAATACTTCTCTACAAATTACTATGCACAATTCTCTAGTATAAATTGTGCAACTGACTTCAATAATAATAACAAAATGATCTATCTAAAGAGATAATCCAATGTGTCAAATTAGTTCATTCAAAAGTGAACACAGTGTATTCATTCATTCATTGAGTGCCGTCTCCACATCGAAGGTTGACAACCATGAAGTGCCATTCATTGAGTGCCGTCTCCACATCGAAGGTTGACAACCATGAAGTGCCATTCATTGAGTGCCGTCTCCACATTGAAGGTTGACAACCATGAAGTGTCATCTCCACATCGAAGGTTGACAACCATGAAGTGCCATTCATTGAGTGTCATCTCCACATCGAAGGTTGATAACCATGAAGTGCCATTCATTGAGTGTCATCTCCACATCGAAGGTTGACAACCATGAAGTGCCATTCATTGAGTGCCATCTCCACATCGAAGGTTGACAACCATGAAGTGCCATTTATTGTGAGTGCCATCTCCACATCGAAGGTTGACAACCATGAAGTGCCATTCATTGAGTGCTGTCTCCACATCGAAGGTTGACAACCATGAAGTGCCATTCATTGAGTGCTGTCTCCACATCGAAGGTTGACAACCATGAAGTGCCATTTTACTCTGCCTCTTGCCTTAATAGTGCACATTGTTAAAGATTCACCTGTCCATATTGATGTCATCCGTCCACTTTAGTTTTGCTCGCCTCTACCTGTCCACTTTAGTTTTGCTCGCCTCTACCTGTCCACTTTAGTTTTGCTCGCCTCTACCTGTCCACTTTAGTTTTGCTCGCCTCTGCCTGTCCACTTAGTTTTGCTCACCTCTGCCTATCTTGTACCTTTTGTTCAAAGATGACTTTCAGTATGGTATTGTCTCTCTTTATATGTCCCAAACATTACAGCTATATTTTGTGTGTGTGTCATGTAGTTCTTGTTCATTTTCAGCTGATTCAGAACTTCAATGTTTGTTCCTTCCCCCAATTCTTCTTATTGTTCTATAGATCCCATCCATAGAACAACCCAGTGTAAGCTATGACTAAATAGTCTAATTCTAGAAAGGCAGTCATGCTTACACTGGACATAATTGGATATTGAGGCTGACTGTGTTTTTTGCTGAATCTTCATTCTTGTGTCTTCTCTTTTCTTACTATATGTTTTGTCTCTTTTTAAAAAATTACTTGAAAACCTAATTTATAACTGTCACCAAAGAGAATAACATGACAACTTTAAAACTATCACTAAAAGAAAGACTTGATTAATTTTAAACTATTACTAAAAGCATAACATGATATTTTAAAACTGTCATCTTCTATGACGTTCAAATCTTTGGATCGTGCAAGTTTGACTTTTTTTCTTGTTTCATGGTGGATCAGTATGAACAACATCATGATACAAGATGAGCTAGTCACAAGGTCAGTACTCTTACAAGAGTGTCCTAAATTTTCCCCTAAACCTGAGCTGTGACTGACACATCCGTCTTTGGCGGCTGGATCTTTGCTTGACATATACGTTTTCTTTCTCAAAGGGTGGGGATATCAGTCAGAGCTTTGAATTCATCTTATCCATGGTTTTCCTTCTCCAAGGGTGGGGATATCAGTCAGAGCTTTGATTTCATCTTATCCATGGTTTTCCTTCTCCAAGGGTGGGGATATCAGTCAGAGCTTTGAGTTCATCTTATCCATGGTTTTCCTTCTCCAAGGGTGGGGATATCAGTCAGAGCTTTGAGTTCATCTTATCCATGGTTTTCCTTCTCCAAGGGTGGGGATATCAGTCAGAGCTTTGATTTCATCTTATCCATGGTTTTCCTTCTCCAAGGGTGGGGATATCAGTCAGAGCTTTGAGTTCATCTTATCCATGGTTTTCCTTCTCCAAGGGTGGGGATATCAGTCAGAGCTTTGAGTTCATCTTATCCATGGTTTTCCTTCTCAATGTGTGGGGATATCAGTCACAGCTTTGAGTTCATCTTATCCATGGTTTTCCTTCTCCAAGAGTGGGGATATCAGTCACAGCTTTGAGTTCATCTTATCCATGGTTTTCCTTCTCAATGTGTGGGGATATCAGTCAGAGCTTTGAGTTCATCTTATCCATGGTTTTCCTTCTCCAAGAGTGGGGATATCAGTCAGAGCTTTGAGTTCATCTTATCCATGGTTTTCCTTCTCCAAGAGTGGGGATATCAGTCACAGCTTTGAGTTCATCTTATCCATGGTTTTCCTTCTCCAAGAGTGGGGATATCAGTCACAGCTTTGAGTTCATCTTATCCATGGTTTTCCTTCTCCAAGAGTGGGGATATCAGTCACAGCTTTGAGTTCATCTTATCCATGGTTTTCCTTCTCAATGTGTGGGGATATCAGTCAGAGCTTTGAGTTCATCTTATCCATGGTTTTCCTTCTCAATGTGTGGGGATATCAGTCAGAGCTTTGAGTTCATCTTATCCATGGTTTTCCTTCTCCAAGGGTGGGGATATCAGTCAGAGCTTTGAGTTCATCTTATCCATGGTTTTCCTTCTCCAAGAGTGGGGATATCAGTCAGAGCTTTGAGTTCATCTTATCCATGGTTTTCCTTCTCCAAGAGTGGGGATATCAGTCAGAGCTTTGAGTTCATCTTATCCATGGTTTCTGTCCTGGTGTCCTCCCACAGCCTTGCCTTCTCCCAAAGGTAACTGCTAGGCAGAAGTGGTTTATTTTCATGGATTGAACCATGAATGTAGCTCTTACTCACAATGGCTGCCCCAGTCATTGGATATTTAAAGCATTTTCTGGTATACAAAAGTTCCACCTATTACACCCACCCACCAAAAACTGTTGTAAACATTTGACTAAGAAAACAATGAAGCTTGATCATCAGTGGGAGGAGAATTGGAAAAAGGAAAAGCGAGATACAAAAAATAAATAAAGAACTGTTGAGAGCTGCTATAGATTATGTTAAACGGGTGGTTGCTGGTATAAAGGTAAAGGAAATCTGTGAAGACATACTGACCAATAAGCCTGACAGTGCTATAGATTAAATTAAACGGCTGACTGCTGCTATAATGGTAGAGGAAATCTGTGAAGACATACTGACCAATAAGTCTGACAACAGCTATAGATCAAGTTAAACAGGTGGCTACTGGTACAATGGTAAAGGAAATCTGTGAAGACATACTGACCAATAAGTCTGACAACAGCTATAGATTAAGTTGAACAGGTGGCTACTGGTACAATGGTAAAGGAAATCTGTGAAGACATACTGACCAATAAGTCTGACAACAGCAATAGATTATGTTAAACGGGTGGCTACTGGTACAACGGTAGAGGAAATCTATGAAGACATACTGACCAATAAGTCTGACAACAGCTATAGATTAAGTTAAACTGGTGGCTACTGGTACAATGGTAGAGGAAATCTATGAAGACATACTGACCAATAAGTCTGACAAGTGCATGAAGGAAGGCCATAGAGATAGCATCTCCATTTTTCATGTTGTTCTTGACTACATTCATCTTGAGGTTTTTCTTGAGAGAGCTGGACTGAAAGTGAGAAAGACAGCATCAGTTATCATTAATATCATTGGGATAAGATGACAAATACAATAGACACTATGGTATAAGATGATGAAAATAATGGACAAAGTGGAATCAGTTGACAAAGACATTTATACAAGATGATATAAGTTGAATTTGACAAGATATTATGATAGATGACAAATACAATAGACACTATGGTATAAGATGATGAAAATAATGGACAAAGTGGAATCAGTTGACAAAGACTTTTATACAAGATGATATAAGTTGAATTTGACAAGATATTATGATAGATGACAAATACAATAGACACTATGGTATAAGATGATGAAAATAATGGACAAAGTGGAATCAGTTGACAAAGACATTTATACAAGATGATATAAGCTGAATTTGACAAGATATTATGATAGATGACAAATACAATAGACACTATGGTATAAGATGATGAAAATAATAGACAACATGGAATCAGTTGACAAAGACATTTAAAGACATTTAACAGAAGTTAAAAAGCTGAATTGGTTATTATTGGTTATTGGTTATAGAAGGCCTCGGTATCACAGCAAACGAATTAAAATCCATAATTGCTCAACCGCCCGTGCCAGTGGAATCATCCGAATTACTAACTCATCTCCCAAACAAAGAAAGGTAACTGTAGTCCCCATCGTAGCAGTCTCAGCACACGCCAAAAGACATAAGGCGAAACCGCGCAGAAAGTGAACACAGTCAACTGTTCCCTGTCATACGATATCATCATTCATCGTAAACAAGCGGGATATCGAAGCAGGATCAAAACGGATGAGACACAGCTCACGGTGTGCACAGAGCACTTAACTCAGTAGCTCCTGCAACAAGCCGGACTTGGAATATGAGGAAACTGCAAGAAGGAACACTTTTCAGACATAGCCTTCAATGGTTCCTGCCGCCTATCCACCATATACCATGGGAGTTCACGTCCTCCCGAAAATGATGATCGTCATAGCACTTGATGATGTTAGGCCATCATTGATGACTCCAATTCCAAACATATAGACACACAGTGGTGGTAAGTTATCATTTCCAATCCAACAGAAGGCACCTGACCTGTAGTTAGTAAAACGACAGAGAGAATATGATTTTGTGACCTTCACTGATTCACTCTTAGATGTGAATGTGTAGTTTACACAAGAGGAGAAGTTTTCAACTACAGTGATCCCATTTAAGGCAATTCTGGGATAGCAAGGCAAGTCTCCTTTATAGCAGCAGAACTTGATGTTCTCCACTCCCTTCTTGTAGCTGCCGCCACACGATTCTGATGTCTCATTAACTTGGACATCATTCAAGAACAATGTCAGATTAACATTCCAAAGATCTGGCTCTGCTGATGAAGTGCTTGGTGTAACAGTTGTATCAATCATACAGGAGGCTCCTGGTTTGTGGTCATTAATATCACAGACGGCACATGATGTTGTTATATTCAGTATTTCTTTCTGGGGTGTAAATATGTGACACACACATGGAGAGTGGTTTGTGGTCACAGTAATCCCATTAAAGGCAATTCTAGGGTTGCATGACATAGCTGTTTCAGAACAGCACAATCCTGTGATGTTTTCTGTGTTCGCTATAAGCTGCTGCTGCTACTGATTAATTCCCTAAAGTACTCAACCACTTAAAGATAAAGTGTGGTTAAAGGTAAAGATAAAGTGTGGTTAAAGGTAAAGATAAAGTGTGGTTAAGGTAAAGATAAAGTGTGGTTAAAGGTAAAGATAAAGTGTGGTTAAAGGTAAAGATAAAGTGCGGTTAAAGGTAAAGATAAAGTACAAGACTTAAATCAGCATCTCAACATGCAAATTTTCCCCCATATGTGTTCGGTCGCCTATCCATAAGTGTTCAGAGACTTCTGGCCAGTGTCGCTTCAAGCTTTGAAACTCTTGATGTGAGGCGACATACCTCACCTTCCCAGAGTACTACCCTAGTACCCATTTCTGCCAGTGGCTGGGTCGACTGGGGAGATATTTGTTGTTCCAACCACAGATACAACTGACACTGCTTCCAGCGGGAATCAAAAATGGGTTGGAACGTCGGTAGCCTAGTCAAGTGGTTTTCCCAACTAGGCCATCAAGGACCCCAAAGATCATATCAAGATGACTCAAGTAAATCTTCAGTCATCATCATGTGCCATACCAGTTGGCATAGGCGATCATGTCCCTCCACAATCTTCTATCTACAGCGCATCATATCAGTTCTGTTGTTGAATGTTTTCCATGCCATGGCACCAAGCTATCCAGTATTTTCTCTCTTTGTCATCTGCAATCTCTATTTCCTTTTATTTTGCCAGTTGTAACCAAGTATTCCAACTTTCCTCTTCTCATGATGTGCCCAAAAAATGTTGATTGTTTCTTTCTGATGTTTTTTAGGAGCTACCTTTGTGTGTTGGCCTCTTTGAGAACTTTCTCATTGGTCTTTTTAGCTGTCCAGGGAACTTCCGTGCCACTTTACTTTGCCAGAAAAAAATCCAGTACCCATTAAAGGCTGGGTGAATCTGGAAGCCGTCGGTTAGGATCGAACCCTACCTCTTGTCCTTTGTAGTCCAGTTCGGTCAGATGTAGTGCAGAGTGCATAAAGCGCCCAGATAGTCAGGCAAGAAGACAGAAGATATAGAAAATACAAGGCAAAGTTCAAAGAATTTCTGATCGAAGAGGAAACAAAACCTCCTTCTTTTGTTGTTGTGACATCAAAGCGGAAACAACAAAACTTTACATCTTATAGATGTGCAGTAAGAAAAAAAAAGTAAAGTACCCCGTCACGCCAAGTGGAGTATAGGGTTTATGGTGTTAGTGACCATAAATTTTACAGACCTTCGGCACATGGGTAATGTGGTCGGTATTACGCCTTTGCCGCTTTACTTTCCCAGAAAAAAATCTGGTACCCATTAAAGGCTGGGTGAACCAGAAGCCATCGGTTGGGATCAAACCCTAACTCTTGTCCTTCACTAACCACTGAGCTATCGCGGCTATGGATGTGCAGTAGTATGGAGAAATGAAAGCATAGACAGGCTGGCTAGCTGTGCTGTCATTGAAGATGGTCAACAAATGGATCAGGCGGACTTCACAGATGCCCTCAGAAATGTGGGAAGGCTCCAGGACTTTGACAACCATGAGTCTACAGCTCTCCTTTGGATGAAAGAGATGAGAGTTAAGATGGGCACAGCCAGAAACTAAGGCTTGGTGGGAGCATAAGAAGACTTATCAATCAACACAGAACTGAAGTCGCCAGTCGCTGGAGACAGCAGCACATGATGAGGAGCGGATCTGAGCAACTATGGACATGTTCAGAGTGCAATGATGATAATCCACAAATAACTGGCATTTTGATAAAATTTGACATGGTAATGTTGACACAAAGATAACAGTCACTATGAATGAGTTACCAAAGATACTAGTCACTATGAATGAGTTACCAAAGATACTAGTCACTATGAAGGAGTTACCAAAGATACTAGTCACTATGAAACAGTTATCAAAGATACTAGTCACTATAAATGAGTTACCAAAGATACTAGTGACTATGAAGGAATTACCAAAGATACTAGTCACTATGAATGAGTTACCAAAGATACTAGTGACTATGAAGGAATTACCAAAGATACTATCACTACGAAACAGTTACTAAAGATACTAGTCACTATGAATGAGTTACCAAAGATACTAGTGACTATGAATGAATTACCAAAGATACTAGTCACTATGAAACAGTTACCAAAGATACTAGTCACTATGAATGAGTTACCAAAGATAATAGTCACTATGAAACAGTTACCAAAGATACTAGTCACTATGATAGAGTTACCAAAGATACTAGTCATTATGAAACAGTTACCAAAGATACTAGTCACTATGAATGAGTTACTAAAGATACTAGTCACCATAAATGAGTTACCAAAGATAATAGTCACTATGCACATGATACCAGTGACAATATTCATTATGAAATAAATTGAACTGAAAATAGACATAGTAATGTTGACATTGTATTCTTTGTTATTGTCATTGCCTAGGCCAACTTTATATCTTAAACAAAGTCCCGAGAGACTGAATATTGTGGAATAGAACTTTTCTATTTTTCACACTAGTAGTCGTGCGCTCAGGTGTCCCTCACCAAGCAGGCAGATATTCTTCGAGTTCAGAGGTACTCTCAATTTTTATAATTGAGAGTTCTGACACTTTTAGATAGATTTTTCCTATCTATATTGTCCAGGCAATGGTCACTTTTGACCAACTCTTTCCAACTTGCAAGGGTTCTTTAACATGTGCAGAGAGCACACAGGATCACTTGTTTTTTTTATAACCATTATCCAAGAAATTAGATCTCACTACCCAGAGATATTTCATTCATAGATTATGAAAAGGTATTTGATAGTTTAGACAGAAGACTGCTTTGGAAATTGCTGGGTCATTACGGAATCCCCATAAAGTTATTGTTGTTGTTGCGTTCACATGCTTTCAACTCTGACGAAGTCCCTAGAGACTAGGAACTGAGTTTTGCGAGTTAATCCATTTTTCCCTGGCAGCCACGTGCACCGGGGTCCCTCGCCACACAGGCAGATAACTCTGACTTCGGAGGTACTCATGTTTTTTCCGTCGATGAGTAACTGACGTTTCAAGCCGGGACTCGCTGCTGAGACCAGGGGTAGTTGTCGCAAAGAGAAATCATAAATAAAAATCCCAACCAGTGTAGCCGAGATTTGAACCCACAACCTCTCTGTCCCGAGGTCGGCGTCTTGCCTCGAGACTAACCAGTCCCCCATGGACTTGGAATATGAGGAAACTGCAACAAGGAACACTTTTCATGCATAAATAAAGTTATAAACGTTCCCATAAGTTTATAAAGATAAAGAGATCACAACAGCTAGGACTGAAGATTAATAGAGATAAGACCAACATTATGAGAATTAATGCAGTTGGCAATAACCAAATAAAACTAGGAGAAATACCTCTACTAGACGTACAATCTCACATATATCTGGGCAGTAATATAGATAAAGAGGGAGGAACAGAAACTGATACCAAAATAAGGATATCAAAAGCAAGAGGAGCTTTCGTTGCACTGGGAAACATATGGAAATCCAAAGAAATTAGGTTAAATACAAAAATAAAAATTTTCAACTCAAATGTTAAGTCGGTCCTATTATATGGCTGTGAAACATGGAAAACAACAAAATCACTAAAATAGAATTATGGAAATGTACCAGTCAAATACCAGTGGATAAAGAGATACAGTGAAGACGATGGCGCTGGATAGGGCACACACTGCAGAAGCCAACTAAGAGTATTACACAACAGGCCCTTTTTTGGAATCCCCAGGGGAAAAGAGATAGGAAGACCAAGAAATTCTTGGAGAAGACAACAGAAGCAGAAATTGAAGATAATGGGGAAGACATGGAATGATCTTAAAAGATTGGCAAGAGACAGAACGACTTGGAAAGTGTTTGTTGAAGACCTATGCTACACAGGGAGCTGAAAGGTAGAAGAAGAAGACCCAGATCACAGAGAAGAGTGAAGCCATGAAGAAGCTCTGAAGAGAAAAATCCCTCATCTCCCATGGTGGGACTCGAACCTGGGACCATCTTGTCCAGAGGCTGACAACTTACCCCATCCCACCCAGATTGGCACTGAAAACAGATCTCACTTTCTCTCTCTCTCTCTCTCTCTCTCCGCGATCAAGACTCAATCAGAGTAGGATTCCAGACTCTCACATGATGTCTAAGTGAATTGATCGACCCCACAGACAGAACATCATAATTAGAGTCTGTTAGATCCACCCTGATTGAAAACCTGTTAAAACGTTGCACTGTGTTCTGTGCCAGTGGCCCCAGTGCATCTGATTTCAGCCAGCATTTTATTCAGGTTTGCTTTCCTTAGCCTTTGATTGTCCCCAATCTTCCTGCAAGGCAGCAGATTGTCTTTGCTGTAGGGGGATTCTGCCCTTAGATGGTCGGCCCTCCCAGGTTTACGAGCACCATCTGACCGAGTCACTAGAGGTGACTAACACAGACATGCACACACAAAGATATGAGATGTGACTAACGCTGACATGCACACAATGATAGGAGGCATGACTAACACTAACACACACCAAGATATGAGATATTACTAACACAGACACACTCTAAAATATGAGATATGACTAACACAGATACACACACTAAGATATAAGATATGACTAACATAGACATGCACACAAAGATATGAGACATGACTAACATAAACAAGCACTGGATAGGAGATGTGACTAACATAGACATGCACACACAAAGATATGAGATATGACTAACATAGACATGCACACAAAGATATGAGATATGACTAACATAGACATGCACACAAAGATATGAGATATGACTAACATAGACATGCACACACAAAGATATGAGATATGACTAAACACAAACACACAAAGATATGAGACATGACTAACATAGACAGATACACATTAAGATATGAGATATGACTAACATAGACTTGCACACACAAAGGTATGAGATGTGACTAACATAGACATGCACACAAAGATATGAGATATGACTAACATAGACATGTACACAAAGATATGAGATATGACTAACATAGACATACACACAAAGATATGAGATATGACTAACATAGACATGCACACACAAAAGGTATGGGATATGACTAACATAGACATGCACACACAAAAGGTATGGGATATGACTAACATAGACATGCACACACAAAAGGTATGGGATATGACTAACATAGACATGCACACACAAAAGGCATGGGATATGACTAACATAGACATGCACACACAAAAGGCATGGGATATGACTAACATAGACATGCACACACAAAAGGTATGGGATATGACTAACATAGACATGCACACACAAAAGGCATGGGATATGACTAACATAGACATGCACACACAAAGATATGAGATATAACTAAACACAAACACACAAAGATATGAGACATGACTAACATAGAGTTGCACACAAAGATATGAGATGTAACTAACATAGACATGCACACAAAGATATGAGATATGACTAACATAGACATGCACACAAAGATATGAGATGTGACTAACATAGACATGCACACACAAAAGGCATGGGATATGACTAACATAGACATGCACACACAAAAGGCATGGGATATGACTAACATAGACATGCACACACAAAAGGCATGGGATATGACTAACATAGACATGCACACACAAAGGTATGAGATATAACTAACACAAACACACAAAGATATGAGACATGACTAACATAGAGTTGCACACAAAGATATGAGATGTAACTAACATAGACATGCACACCAAGATATGAGATGTAACTAACATAGACATGCACACAAAGATATGAGATGTGACTAACATAGACATGCACACACAAAGGTATGAGATGTGACTTACATAGACATGCACACAAGATATGAGATATGACTAACATAGACATGCACACAAAGATATGAGATATGACTAACATAGACATGCACACAAAGATATGAGATATGACTAACATAGACATGCACACAAAGATATGAGATATGACTAACATAGACATGCACACAAAGATATGACACATGACTAACACAGATATATATATATACAGACATGAAAACAGATATTGTAAGAGACCAAAAAAAACACAATTCAAAAACAAAGAACACACCACATCTTCTGGCAGATCCCCAAGATCATCATATTCGGTGAAAACAGTATTGGTGTCAAGGTCAACAACAACAGCATCACCAACATCCACCTGATTCTGTTTCAGTTTCTAGCGAATAGTAACACATACAATTTCTAATGAATAGTAACAAATAAAATTTCTAATAAATAGTAACAAATAAAATTTGTAATGAATAGTAACAAATAAAATTTCTAATAAATAGTAACAAATAAAATTTCTAATGAATAGTAACAAATAAAATTTCTAATGAATAGTAACAAATAAAATTTCTAATGAATAGTTACAAATAAAATTTCTAATAAATAGTAACAAACAAAATTTCTAATGAATAGTAACAAACAAAATTTCTAGTGAATAGTAACAAACAAATTTTTAGTGAATAGTAACAAACACAATTTCTAATGAATAGTAACAAAAAAATTTCTAGTGAATAGCAACAAATAAAATTTCTAATGAATAGTAACAAATAAAATTTATAATGAATAGTAACAAACAAAATTTCTAGTGAATAGTAACAAACAAAATTTCTAATGAATAGCAACAAATAAAATTTCTAATGAATAGTAACAAATAAAATTTATAATGAATAGTAACAAACAAAATTTCTAGTGAATAGTAACAAACAAAATTTCTAATGAATAGTAGCAAACAAAATTTCTAGTGAATAGTAACAAACAAAATTTCTAATGAATAGTAACAAATAAAATTTCTAATGAATAGTAACAAACAAAATTTCTAGTGAATAGTAACAAACAAAATTTTTAGTGAATAGTAACAAATAAAATTTCTAGTGAATAGTAACAAATAAAATTTCTAATGAATAGTAACAAATAAAATTTCTAGTGAATAGTAACAAATAAAATTTCTAGTGAATAGTAACAAACAACATTTCTAGTGAATAGTAACAAACAAAATTTATAGTGAATAGTAACAAATACAATTTCTAGTGAATATTAATAAACAAAATTTCTAGTGAAATGTAGCAAACAGAATTACTAGTGAAAAGTAACAAATAAAATTTCTCGTAAATGGTAACAAATAGAATTTCTATTGAAAATTAACAAATATATTTCTATATAAACAAAATAATATAAATGTTCTCTTGGCTTGAATGTCAAAATTAAATTTTCTAGTGAATGGGAACTAAAATATCAGAGTAGTTTTGCCACCATCTTACCCCAACAAGGTTACTGTGGACTCCAATCAAGAAAGGCATGGGTGCACTGTATCAAATACAGAAAAATATAAATTTGAAAACAATGTTAGGAAAATATACAAACACAAACAACAAGAAATATGGAAAGATTATTGGACAGCAAAAACAGAACTGTATCTGATGAAGGTGTCTGACAGAAACAGAGCTGGAAGTAATCAGCAACTTATAGATGATGGCTTGCGTCAGATTAGGTGAACCAGAAACATCCAGACTCACCTCCACCTCTTTGTGGTGCCTCTCTAAAAAGACTAACAAGTCTAGGCTGGCCAAGTGTATAGGGATTGAAAAGGAAAGGAAAGCTCAGTAGTTAAAAGTGCTGTGCTGAAGTGTTAGGCTGAAAGGTGTAAACATCACATTCTACTACACACAACAACAATGCATTGATGCCCACTTAACGTTCTTTTAAGGATTGACAACGAAGAGGACAATCAATTTCTTCAGTAGACATTAGGTGAATGCTAGAAAGAGAATTGTACCTTTTGACACAGCACCTTGTCACCAGGCTAGTGTATCAACTAATTCTTAATCAGCAAGAAATGTATTTGTGTTTTATGGTTATGGAAGGCTGCGGTATCACTGCAAACGAATTAAAATCCATAACTGCTCAACCGCCCGTGCCAGTGGAATCATCCGAATTACTATCTCATCTCCCAAACAAAGAAAGGTAACTGTAGTCCCCATCATAGCAGTCTCAGCACACACCAAAAGACATAAGGCGAAACCACACAGAAAGTGAACACAGCCAACTGTTCCTTGTCGTACGAATCAACATTCATCATAAACAATTGGAATATCGAAACATGATCAAACTAGAAGAGACACACAGCTCATGGTGTGCACAGAGCACTTAACTCAGTAGCTCATGCAACAAGCCAGACATGGAATAGAAGGAAACTGCAACAAGGAACACTTTTCATACATAGGATTCAATGGTTCCTGCCACCTATCCACCATATTGACCGGAAGTTCACGTCCTCCTGAAAATGATGATCGTCATATTTGTATTTTAATGGTGTCTTAATGAAAGATTGAACCGGACTGAGTAGGACTCAAGAGCAATGGATGAAGTCTGAAAGGAAGTCAGGGTTGATAACATTTGTTTCATTTCTGTGTTGAGGCACATGAGAGTACCAACTGAGAGGCAAATCATGAACAAAAATTGAAGACGGATTGAACACACACCAAGAAAATCTGATGCCAGCATAGTAAGACTGGCACTGCCATTAAACCAACAGAAAAAAATATGAAAAGAAAAGTCATAGGAAGAAATCCTCATGAACTTTGGCCTAGACTTGAGAGAAGTAAAGAAAATGTCCAAGAATATGGATGGATGAAGAGGTCTTGTTGGTGATCTATTGCCACGTAAGTTTTCCTCCATAAAAATATTCATCTTTATTTGTCTCAGCCTAAACCACCTGTGTGTGTAAATTCCTGTGTGTTACCGGGGCCTCATTATGAGGGAAGTAAAGAATAGTGACACTGTGACCTTCCAGGCATGTCGTAAGAGGTGACTAAGGAGGTTGATCAATGGCTTGACAAGCTGTCATTGTAAAAAGTATTGTTATGGAAACAGCCATAGCAGTGATCTCTGCAATATGTGCCACTTTGGCACGCAAAGTTTCTGTTTTTTGAGATTGTGGTTCTGCCTTATGTGCCGTCTTCGGCTGAAAGGACAATAGATAGATAGATAGAAACCACTGGAAACTACTACTCATGCTGTTTCGTCCTTTAACTGTCTCTGTCACAAGTATTCAGCCCTACCCTATCCAGAGATTTGTATAGGAAAATACAGAAACACAATTTATTCCCGAGTTGTGTTCGTAACCCTATGCTTTAGTCATGAGTACACATGTGTGAAAGACATCGCCAATGTTAACTACTTTTTAAGGTAGCTTAGTTGGTCATGTGCTCTAGTGCTCATTTCTCATGGCAATGTGCTGTGTCAAGTACGGGTTCAATCCTGCTTCGGACCATCTATTGCTCTTTATTTTTTCTGTTATTGATTATTTGTGATTTTTTTTCTGTTATTGATTATTTGTGATTATGTGTAGTGACTAACGTGACCACACTCAACATTAGCCAAACCCGCAAGTCTGTCAGTATGCTCATTACACACCTGTGTCCTGGCACGACAGGATCAAAACCTGCAAGTCTGTCAGTATACTCATTACACACCTGTGTGTCCTGGCATGAGAGGGTCAATAGTTTTTCTATCGGAGGGTGAAATAAAAACTCAGAACACCTAGTGGCGACTCCTCAGGACAATCGGCATTTATTCTCTGGCCTTATATGCTCCCCCAACAATTATAGCTGGTTAGAGTTAGCCGTAGGCCCTGGTATCACTGCAAACAAATTAAAATCCATAATTGCTCAACCGCCCAAGTTAGTGGAATCAACTGAATTAAAACTCATCTCACTGAAGGATCCAAATAAAAGCCAGCTGCAGTACCCATCATAGCAGCTATAGTACACGCCAAAAGACATAAGGCACAACCGCACCAAAAGTGGATGCACTTGAACTGTCCTTCATCATACAATATCATCATTCATCATAAGCAATCGGAATATCGAAATACAATCTGGATGAAAAACACAGCTCACGGTGTGCATGGAGCACTAAACTCAGTAGCTCCTGGAGCAAGCTGGACTTGGAATATGAGGAAACTGCAACCAGGAACACTTATCAGACTGAGCCTCAATGGTTCCTGCCACCAAAAGTAAACCCTGTAATGGGACAATGCTGTAAAAATATTTTTTTTAAACCATGATCACCCAACTCAGATTATAAACTTCCCATCACAACTCAACCACACAACTCAGATTATAAACTTCCCATCACAACTCAACCACACAACTCAGATTATAAACTTCCCATCACAACTCAACCACACAACTCAGATTATAAACTTCCCACCACTACTCAACCACACAACTCAGATTATAAACTTCCCACCACAACTCAAACACACAACTCAGATTATAAACTTCCCACCACAACTCAACCGCACAATTCAGATTATAAACTTCCCATCACAACTCAACCACACAAACAGATTATAAACTTCCCACCACAACTCAACCACACAACTCAGATTATAAACTTCCCATCACAACTCAACCACACAAACAGATTATAAACTTCCCACCACAACTCAGATTATAAACTTCCCATCACAACTCAACCACACACCTCAGATTATAAACTTCCCACCACTACTCAACCACACAACTCAGATTATAAACTTCCCATCACAACTCAACCACACAGATTATAAACATCCCATCACAACTCAACCACACAACTCAGATTATAAACTTCCCATCACAACTCAACCACACAAACAGATTATAAACTTCCCACCACAACTCAACCACACAACTCAGATTATAAACTTCCCATCACAACTCAACCACACACCTCAGATTATAAACTTCCCACCACAACTCAACCACACAACTCAGATTATAAACTTCCCATCACAACTCAACCACACAGATTATAAACTTCCCATCACAACTCAACCACACAAACAGATTATAAACTTCCCATCACAACTCAACCACACAAACAGATTATAAACTTCACGCAACATGATTCACAGAAACAAAATATATAAGTGATATTTTTTTTTCATTAATAAGTAAAAATGCAGAAAACATGATAATTGGGTACCTGACGTAATCTATCAAATGAGCTGGTAGTACTGGAATGTATAGATGCTGCCTGAAATGTAATTTAAAAAAAAGAAATTAAATGAAAACAAAAATTAGTAGCTATAGTAGCTATGTCATGGAGATGTTTACATGACTGAATCGCTTCTACCTGTGTGCTTTGACAGCCTAAGACCTCTCTCACAAAAGTGCATGACTTTTTCATGTGAGAATTGTGTGTTGGTATTTATGGAAAGACATCACCTCAGTGCAAAATAAAGACAAGTGGAACAATATTAAAACAGGTAAATGAATTTAAATATTTGCGAACTTTGTTAACCTAAGACGGGAGATGTACAACAGAGGTGAGATGCAGAATGGCTCAGGCAAAAGCAGCTTTCCAAAAAATGAGGAAGATACTATGTAATCCATTTTTGACAATAGAAACAAGAAAAAGAGTTCTTAAATGTTATATAGAGCCAGTCTTAACATATGGATGCAAATCATGGACAATAGGACAACAGACAAGAAAATCACTGGAGTCTGTAGAAATGTGGTTTTACAGAAGAATGTTGAGAGTACAGTGGACAGCTAAGAAGAGTAATGAAGATGTTCTGAGAGAGGTCAAAGCAAAAAGAGAGCTAATTTCCAATATTGTGAAGAAACAATCATCATTTTTTGGCCATGTAATGAGAAGAGAACAACTGGAATATATTGTAACAACTGGAAAAATTGAGGGACGAAGAGATAGAGGGAAGCAAAGAAAAAAATAACAGACAGTTTAAGAGAATGGCTTGGCATAAGGTCAACAACAGAAAAGATAAATAGCTGCCGAGAACGAAAGTTGTGGAGAGACATGATTACCTACGCCAACAGTCCCGGTACTTGATGATGATGATGATTTGTGGAATGTTATGGGAATTAGTCATTTATTTTTTTTATTTGTGGCTTTTATGGTTGGACAAAGTTGAACGCATTCGAAAAAAATGTCTAAGGAAAATACTTGGTATAGCATGGAACGAATTCAAAACAAACGAAGAAATTAGAGAAATCGCCAATCAACCACTAATATCTTCAGTAATAAAGAAAAGACGATGGTCAAATGTTGGACATGTGACAAGAAGTGATAATAACCGAATAGCAAAGCAAGCCTTCATGTGGGAAACAACAGGTAAGAGAAAAAGAGGAAGACCCAGAGAGACACTGAGAAGAATATCGATCAGAGAGGCAAGAGCAGCAGGAATCGGTTCCCTCAATGAGATAGAGTTGCTTGCACAGAAAAGAGACAAATGGCGAGATTTGACAAAAGATCTTTACAAGCATTGAAAAATTCTAGAAGAAAAATTTAGATAAGAGAAAGAGTATCTGGGTCTATGCCCTATGGGCCGGCTACGGCTCGAAAGGCCAATAGATAGATAGATAATTCATAGTAATATGAAACTTTATTTGATCTCCACAATACATAGTAACATATGTTGAAAACTTTATTTGATCTCCCAATACATAGTAACATATGTTGACAACTTTATTTGATCTCCCAAAACATAGTAACATATGTTGACAACTTTATTTGATCTCCACAATACATAGTAACATATGTTGACAACTTTATTTGATCTCCCAATACATAGTAACATATGTTGAAAACTTTATTTGATCTCCCAATACATAGTAACATATGTTGAAAACTTTATTTGATCTCCACAATACATAGTAACATATGTTGACAACTTTATTTGATCTCCACAATACATAGTAACATATGTTGAAAACTTTATTTGATCTCCACAATACATAGTAACATATGTTGAAAACTTTATTTGATCTCCACAATACATAGTAACATATGTTGACAACTTTATTTGATCTCCCAATACATAGTAACATATGTTGAAAACTTTATTTGATCTCCACAATACATAGTAACATATGTTGACAACTTTATTTGATCTCCACAATACATAGTAACATATGTTGACAACTTTATTTGATCTCCACAATACATAGTAACATATGTTGACAACTTTATTTGATCTCCACAATACATAGTAACATATGTTGAAAACCTTATTTGATCCCTATATTACATAGTAATAGATGTCTACAACTTCATTTGATCTCTATATTACATAGTAATAGATGTCTACAACTTCATTTGATCTCTATATTACATAGTAATAGATGTTGACAACCTTATTTGATCCCTATATTACATAGTAATAGATGTTGACAACCTTATTTGATCTCCATATTACATAGTAATAGATGTTGACAACTTTATTTGATCTCTATATTACATAGTAATAGATGTTGACAACTTTATTTGATCTCTATATTACATAGTAATAGATGTTGACAACTTTATTTGATCTCCATATTACATAGTAATAGATAATAAGTTCAACCAGCTGTGAGTAGATACAGGAGATTTTATTTGTTTTTTTGGAAAAGCAAAAATGTAACTAGAGCAAGTAATGGGTTGTAACTTACACTTCTACATGGTATGGTGATAGCTTTACAAAAAAGGAGCACAACAAAATACTGATGTTTCAGTCTACATGCGATTATCCTCATAAAATGAGAACAACACAAACGAGCAACGACATAAAGATAAACTCTACTGCATCTAGGATGAGCGGTACAGGTAAATCAAGGAACAAAAAATAAACAGAGGGATAAGACATGAAATGATGAAACTAAAGAGAGATGTGCTACATATTGGAGGATATAAATAGATAATACATAGTAAATACATAGATAATAAATACATAATAAATTAGTAAACTAAAAATATATATAAAATTCAAGCGAGACTTAAATGAGGCAAGATCCAATAGCTAACATGTCTGACATTACTCAGAAATGTTTTATGGTGTTAAACTGTTTCTATACACGACAGTGTGATGGGCTTCATTTGATTTCCTTAAAGGAAAAGCTAAATAAGAAAATAGCAACAAATTACCAATGCATTGGATACAGAAGAGACTCAGCAGCATGGATGCAGGCTGTTAATCTGCTCAGCTTCTTGGAGGTCATGTAAATTCGACGTTCATGAAGCATGCTGAAGATAAACATAAAAAAATATTGAAAGAAATAGTAAACATATAAATATATTTAATAAATAAACTTGAAGCATGCTGAAGATAAACATATAAAAATATAGAAAGAAACAGTAAACATATAAATATATTTAATAAATAAACTTGAAGCATGCTGAAGATAAACATATAAAAATATTGAAAGAAATAGTAAACATATAAATATATTTAATAAATAAATTTGAAGCATGCTGAAGATAAACATATAAAAATATAGAAAGAAACAGTAAACATATAAATATAAATATATTTAATAAATAAACTTGAAGCATGCTGAAGATAAACATATAAAAATATTGAAAGAAATAGTAAACATATAAATATATTTAATAAATAAACTTGAAGCATGCTGAAGATAAACATATAAAAATATAGAAAGAAACAGTAAACATATAAATATATTTAATAAATAAACTTGAAGCATGCTGAAGATAAACATATAAAAATATTGAAAGAAATAGTAAACATATAAATATATTTAATAAATAAACTTGAAGCATGCTGAAGATAAACATATAAAAATATTGAAAGTAACAGTAAACATATAAATATATTTAATAAATAAACTTGAAGCATGCTGAAGATAAACATATAAAAATATTGAAAGTAACAGTAAACATATAAATATATTTAATAAATAAACTTGAAGCATGCTGAAGATAAACATATAAAAATATTGAAAGTAACAGTAAACATATAAATCATCATCATCATCGAGTGCCATCTCCGCAACGAAGGTTGGCTACCGTGGAGTGCTATTCTGCTCTGTCTCTTGCTTTGATGGTGCAGATTGTCATAGGCTGATTTGTCCATCTTTTGATGCTACTCGTCCATGTTAGTCTTGGTCTGTCTCTGCCTCTTTTACCCTGTATTTTCTCTCCAAGATTACTTTTAGTAGGCTGTTGTGTCTTTTAACATGGCCCAAAAATTGCATTTGTCTTGTTTGAATTGTGTTTAGTAGTTCTCTAGTCTAGGCATGTTCAAGGCACAGAAGACGAATGTGGCAGACCACCATTGGCAACCAGGTATAATAACTGGTTGATAAGTCTTCTTATACGCCCACTAAGTTTCTCGTTTCTGGCTGTGCCCATCTTAACTCCCATCTCTTTCATCCAAAGGAGTGACATGGACTCATGGTTAGAAGACAATAGAAGCGTTACATTGTAGCAAGCTAGGATATTTCCTGATTGACGAATTCCAGGTTCACCCAGCCTTAATGGGTCATCATCAAGTACCAGGCATGCTGATGTAGGTGATCATGACTCTCCACAACTTTTGATCTCGGCAGCTATTTATCATTTCTGTTGTTGACCTTCTGCCAAGCCATTCACTCTTAAGCTGTCTAGTATTTTTTCTCCTTGCTTCCCTCTATCTCTTCGTCCTTCAATTTTTCCAGTTGTTACAATATATTCCAGTTGTTCTCTTCTCATTACATGGTCAAAAAAATGATGATTGTTTCTTCCTAATATCGGAAATTAGCTCTCGTTTTGCTTTGACCTCTTTCAGAACATTTTCATTACTCTTCTTAGCTGTCCATGGTATTCTCAATATTTTTCTGTAAAACCACATTTCTACAGACTCCAGTGATTTTCTTAAATGGGTGCCGGATTTTTTTCTTGTAAAGTAAAGCAGCACGGGAGTAATACCAACCACATTACCCCAAAAATCATGTGCTGAAGGTCTGTAAAAATTATGGTCACTAACATCATATTCCCTATACACAACTTGGCGTGATGGGGCTCTTTACTTTTACTTGCTGCTGGGGAACTTGTCCATTCTTTCTTCTACTACAATCATGACACAAGCGACTGACATTCTTGATTAATTATGAAGTCTTCTATCTTTTTCATGGTTTTGATTGCGCTAAACAGTTTCTCTTCCAAGATAGTGGGTGTAGACCACATTTTTCTCCTCAAGTCTGTGTATTGGGGTAGTTTTGTAGAATGTATTTTGCTGTCACATCTACCATAGTACAGTTGTACAGACTGGTGGTACCTATAATGAGTCTGCCTTTTTCAAACATTATATATGACTTCCTGGTCAGAATGAATCCTTATCAATCACCATCAAGGGTGTTCTTCTCGAGAATGCATGGAAAAGACCAAGAGGAAGACCCAGAAGAAGATGGATAGATGCAGTGACAGAGACATGTAACAACAAAGGAAAGTCACTAATTCAGACAGTTCGAGCAGCTCAAGAACGACAAATGATATAAACCACGACACCTTTTAGGTATCAGTGAAAAGAGAAAAGAAGAAGATATATGACTTACCTGGAAAAAACTACCATCATGTTGTAGGGGTCCAAAGCACTGAAGTATTCTGTCAAATTTCTCTGTAGAGTAAAGAAAAATATGTCATAGAAATGAACAATGTCATATACATCATACGATCTTTAGTAGAAAGAGCCATAGAGGTGAAAACTGATCTATAACTATGTTTCATGGATTATGCCAAAGCATTTGACAAAGTAAAGCACCAAGAAATAATTCAAATTTTAGAAGGCATAGATTTAGACAGCAAAGATCTAAGAACAATAAAGAACATGTACTGGCAACAAACAGCGGCCATAAGAACTGGAAATTAATTGGGAATGTTTCAACAAATAAAACAGGGTGTTATGCAAGGTTGTGAGCTGTCACCAGATTAATTTAATATGTAAAGTGAGATTATTTTAAGATCCATAAGGGCATGCATGGAATAACAATCGGTGATCATAATATAAATAATCTAAGGTACACTGATGATACAGTCTTAATCACTAAGAATCAAAATGAGTTACAAGAAATGTTAGACATCATAGTGAAGGAAAGGAAAAATAAAGGACTCAGCCTTAATAGCAAAAAGCCAGATGTAATGGTAACAACAAAGAAAAAAACATCACCACATTGCACAATAAGGACAAGTGGAACAATATTAAAACAGGTAAATGAATTTAAATATCTGGGAACATTGTTAACCTCAGAAGGTAGAAGTACAACAGAGGTGAAATGAAGACTGGGATTCCATATTTTCTTGTGAAGTCTCCCAAAGAAATTGGTGTGCATTCTCTTCTCAAGCCTTTGTCACGGTGACTATCTTATAGGTTCTGTTTAACTCTTTCCGTACGGAAGCTTTTTTTCATTGCAACAAAGGAGATTTCAGAGACACAATTTGTCATAATATTAAGAATCAAACTACATATTTATATTTATCTACTATCTAACATATTATAAAACACGGAAAAAGACAAATCGGCAGACCTAAACTACGATATAGAGATATCTGCAAATCATCTCTGAAAGACTTCTCCATCTGTGAAAACGACTGGCAACATCTGGCAAGTGATCGCACATCATGGAGAGCATGTATAAGGAACGGTATAACAACATTTGAGACTGTGCTAAGACAGGACTTAGAAGAGAAGAGACTCATGAAAAAGGATGGTAAACCCTGTGGATCAGCGAGCCTGACCTGTTCATTATGTGACCGCGTGTGTTTGTCAAACATTGGTAGAATTAGCCACGAGAGAAGCTGTTCGGCAAAAACAATACCTCAAAAAAATACGCAATAGCCTCCACTAGACCGTCTGACAAGACGAAAAGGGCCATATATATATATAACATATTATACATGAATGTTTAGATAATTGAACAAGGTATTAGATTTCACCAATACCAAGATGATACAAGACATGTAAAAAAAATATAGTTTGATGACAGTTTACACCAATCAAGTTGACAGTGACGCACTTGGCGGCGAAACGTACAGAAATAGTTAATGATCATGTCTGGGAGAGAGGGATTGGTTGGTCTCAAGGCAAGACACCAGTCTTGAGACAGAGAGGTTGTGAGTTCAAATCCCGGCTGCACCAATTGGGATTTTTTTTATTTGTGATTTCTCTCTACGGCAACCATCCCTGGTCTCAGCAGTAAAACTCGACTTGAAATGTCACTTCCTCATCGACGGAAAAATTTAGAGTATCTCCAAAGATGGAGTTATCTGCCTGTGTGGTGAGGGACCCTGTGGACATGGCTGCCAGGGAAAAATGGATTAACATGAAAAATTCAGTTCCTAGTCTCCAGGGACTTCGCAAGAGGTGGAAGCTAGCGAACGAAAAAAATATGTCTTGGAGAGAGTGGCACTAGAGGTGGTATGTCATTCTGTTATGATCAGGAAGGAGGAGCCTAGCAAAGACCACTCTGTTATGATCAGGAAAAAAGGAGCCTAGAAAAGACAACACTGTTATGGTCAGGAAGGAGAGGACTAGCAAAGACCACTCTGTTATGATCAGGAAAAAAGGAGCCTAGAAAAGACAACACTGTTATGGTCAGGAAGGAGAGGACTAGCAAAGACCACTCAATGGTCAGTGAGGAGGAGCCTAGCAAAGACCATTCTTTTATGGTCAGGAAGGAGGAGCCTAGCAAAGACCATTCTTTTATGGTCAGGAAGGAGGAGCCTAGCAAAGACCATTCTTTTATGGTCAGGAAGGAGGAGCCTAGCAAAGACCATTCTTTTATGGTCAGGAAGGAGGAGCCTAGCAAAGACCATTCTTTTATGGTCAGGAAGGAGGAGCCTAGCAAAGACCATTCTTTTATGGTCAGGAAGGAGGAGCCTAGCAAAGACCATTCTTTTATGGTCAGGAAGGAGGAGCCTAGCAAAGACCATTCTTTTATGGTCAGGAAGGAGGAGTCTAGCAAAGACCACTCTGTTATGGTCAGGAAGGAGGAGCCTAGCAAAGACCACTCTGGTATGGTCAGGAAGGAGGAGCCTAGCAAAGACCACTCTGTTATGATCAGGAAAAAAGGAGCCTAGAAAAGACAACACTGTTATGGTCAGGAAGGAGAGGACTAGCAAAGACCACTCAATGGTCAGTGAGGAGGAGCCTAGCAAAGACCATTCTTTTATGGTCAGGAAGGAGGAGCCTAGCAAAGACCATTCTGTTATGGTCAGGAAGGAGGAGCCTAGCAAAGACCACTCTGGTATGGTCAGGAAGGATGAGCCTAGCAAAGACCATTCTGTTATGGTCAGGAAGGAGGAGCCTAGCAAAGACCACTCTGTTATGGTCAGGAAGGAGGAGCCTAGCAAAGACCACTCTGGTATGGTCAGGAAGGAGGAGCCTAGCAAAGACCACTCTGGTATGGTCAGGAAGGAGGAGCCTAGCAAAGACCACTCTGGTATGGTCAGGAAGGAGGAGCCTAGCAAAGACCACTCTGTTATGGTCAGGAAGGAGGAGCCTAGCAAAGACCACTCTGGTATGGTCAGGAAGGAGGAGCCTAGCAAAGACCTTTCTTTTATGGTCAGGAAGGAGGAGTCTAGCAAAGACCACTCTGTTATGGTCAGGAAGGAGGAGCCTAGCAAAGACCACTCTGGTATGGTCAGGAAGGAGGAGCCTAGCAAAGACCACTCTGTTATGATCAGGAAAAAAGGAGCCTAGAAAAGACAACACTGTTATGGTCAGGAAGGAGAGGACTAGCAAAGACCACTCAATGGTCAGTGAGGAGGAGCCTAGCAAAGACCATTCTTTTATGGTCAGGAAGGAGGAGCCTAGCAAAGACCATTCTGTTATGGTCAGGAAGGAGGAGCCTAGCAAAGACCACTCTGGTATGGTCAGGAAGGATGAGCCTAGCAAAGACCACTCTGTTATGGTCAGGAAGGAGGAGCCTAGCAAAGACCATTCTTTTATGATCAGGAAGAAGGAGCCTAGCAAAGACCATTCTTTTATGGTCAGGAAGGAGGAGCCTAGCAAAGACCACTCTGTTATGATCAGGAAGGAGGAGCCTAGCAAAGACCACTCTGTTATGGTCAGGAAGGAGGAGCCTAGCAAAGACCACTCTGGTATGATCAGGAAGGAGGAGCCTAGCAAAGACCACTCTGTTATGGTCAGGAAGGAGGAGCCTAGCAAAGACCACTCTGGTATGATCAGGAAGGAGGAGCCTAGCAAAGACCACTCTGTTATGGTCAGGAAGGAGGAGCCTAGCAAAGACCACTCTGGTATGGTCAGGAAGGAGGAGCCTAGCAAAGACCACTCTGTTATGGTCAGGAAGGAGGAGCCTAGCAAAGACCACTCTGTTATGGTCAGGAAGGAGGAGTCTAGCAAAGACCACTCTGTTATGGTCAGGAAGGAGGAGCCTAGCAAAGACCACTCTGGTATGGTCAGGAAGAGGAGCCTAGCAAAGACCACTCTGTTATGGTCAGGAAGGAGGAGCCTAGCAAAGACCACTCTGTTATGGTCAGGAAGGAGGAGCCTAGCAAAGACCACTCTGTTATGGTCAGGAAGGAGGAGCCTAGCAAAGACCACTCTGGTATGGTCAGGAAGGAGGAGCCTAGCAAAGACCACTCTGGTATGGTCAGGAAGGAGGAGCCTAGCAAAGACCACTCTGGTATGGTCAGGAAGGAGGAGCCTAGCAAATACCACTCTGTTATGGTCAGGAAGGAGGAGCCTAGCAAAGACCACTCTGTTATGGTCAGGAAGGAGGAGTCTAGCAAAGACCACTCTGTTATGGTCAGGAAGGAGGAGCCTAGCAAAGACCACTCTGGTATGGTCAGGAAGGAGGAGCCTAGCAAAGACCACTCTGTTATGGTCAGGAAGGAGGAGCCTAGAAAAGACCACGCTTTTATGGTCAGGAAGGAGGAGCCTAGCAAAGACCACTCTGTTATGGTCAGGAAGGAGGAGCCTAGCAAAGACCACTCTGTTATGGTCAGGAAGGAGGAGCCTAGCAAAGACCACTCTGGTATGGTCAGGAAGGAGGAGCCTAGCAAATACCACTCTGTTATGGTCAGGAAGGAGGAGCCTAGAAAAGACCACGCTTTTATGGTCAGGAAGGAGGAGCCTAGCAAAGACCACTCTGTTATGGTCAGGAAGGAGGAGCCTAGCAAAGACCATTCTGTTATGGTCAGGAAGGAGGAGCCTAGCAAAGACCACTCTGTTATGGTCAGGAAGGAGGAGCCTAGCAAAGACCACTCTGTTATGGTCAGGAAGGAGGAGCCTAGCAAAGACCACTCTGTTATGGTCAGGAAGGAGGAGCCTAGCAAAGACCACTCTGTTATGGTCAGGAAGGAGGAGCCTAGCAAAGACCTTTCTGTTATGGTCAGGAAGGAGGAGCCTAGCAAAGACCATTCTTTTATGGTCAGGAAGGAGGAGCCTAGCAAAGACCACTCTGTTATGGTCAGGAAGGAGGAGCCTAGCAAAGACCACTCTGGTATGGTCAGGAAGGAGGAGCCTAGCAAAGACCACTCTGTTATGATCAGGAAAAAAGGTGCCTAGAAAAGACAACACTGTTATGGTCAGGAAGGAGAGGACTAGCAAAGACCACTCAATGGTCAGTGAGGAGGAGCCTAGCAAAGACCATTCTTTTATGGTCAGGAAGGAGGAGCCTAGCAAAGACCATTCTGTTATGGTCAGGAAGGAGGAGCCTAGCAAAGACCACTCTGTTATGGTCAGGAAGGAGGAGCCTAGCAAAGACCATTCTTTTATGGTCAGGAAGGAGGAGCCTAGCAAAGACCATTCTTTTATGGTCAGGAAGGAGGAGTCTAGCAAAGACCACTCTGTTATGGTCAGGAAGGAGGAGCCTAGCAAAGACCACTCTGGTATGGTCAGGAAGGAGGAGCCTAGCAAAGACCACTCTGTTATGGTCAGGAAGGAGGAGCCTAGCAAAGACCATTCTTTTATGGTCAGGAAGGAGGAGCCTAGCAAAGACCATTCTTTTATGGTCAGGAAGGAGGAGCCTAGCAAAGACCACTCTGTTATGGTCAGGAAGGAGGAGCCTAGCAAAGACCACTCTGGTATGGTCAGGAAGGAGGAGCCTAGCAAAGACCACTCTGTTATGGTCAGGAAGGAGGAGCCTAGCAAAGACCACTCTGTTATGGTCAGGAAGGAGGAGTCTAGCAAAGACCACTCTGTTATGGTCAGGAAGGAGGAGCCTAGCAAAGACCACTCTGGTATGGTCAGGAAGGAGGAGCCTAGCAAAGACCATTCTTTTATGGTCAGGAAGGAGGAGCCTAGCAAAGACCACTCTGGTATGGTCAGGAAGGAGGAGCCTAGCAAAGACCACTCTGTTATGGTCAGGAAGGAGGAGCCTAGCAAAGACCACTCTGTTATGGTCAGGAAGGAGGAGCCTAGAAAAGACCACGCTTTTATGGTCAGGAAGGAGGAGCCTAGCAAAGACCACTCTGTTATGGTCAGGAAGGAGGAGCCTAGCAAAGACCACTCTGTTATGGTCAGGAAGGAGGAGCCTAGCAAAGACCACTCTGGTATGGTCAGGAAGGAGGAGCCTAGCAAATACCACTCTGTTATGGTCAGGAAGGAGGAGCCTAGAAAAGACCACGCTTTTATGGTCAGGAAGGAGGAGCCTAGCAAAGACCACTCTGTTATGGTCAGGAAGGAGGAGCCTAGCAAAGACCATTCTGTTATGGTCAGGAAGGAGGAGCCTAGCAAAGACCACTCTGTTATGGTCAGGAAGGAGGAGCCTAGCAAAGACCACTCTGTTATGGTCAGGAAGGAGGAGCCTAGCAAAGACCACTCTGTTATGGTCAGGAAGGAGGAGCCTAGCAAAGACCACTCTGTTATGGTCAGGAAGGAGGAGCCTAGCAAAGACCTTTCTGTTATGGTCAGGAAGGAGGAGCCTAGCAAAGACCATTCTTTTATGGTCAGGAAGGAGGAGCCTAGCAAAGACCACTTTTGAAAGAAGAGATAAGGAGAGGTAAGCAGTGAAAGAGATGGAAAGATAATATCAAAGGACAGGCCTTGACTTAGCCAAATCCCAAAGAATGAGTGAAGATAGAGAAATAGAGAAGATTGATTTATTCTGTCAGTGGGGGTGACCCACCCCCAGGGATATGGAATAAGGAAAGAGGCGGGATATGATAACTTGGTCTATCCTTGAGAGATGGTAAAAGTTCATCCTCAACAGGAGGAGTCTTGATTGATTGGAATAAAGTCATCTTGGCCAGAGCAGTTCTCTACTTGACACCAAAATTATTTTCTGAAATTATGATTTGATTTTATTCTATATATCTATCTAACCCTGCCAAGAATATATAGAACAGCAACTTAAATGGATTGGCCACCTGGTTAGAATGAATCCTCACCAATCACCATCAAGGGCGTTCTTCTCAAGAATGCATAGAAAAAGACCAAGAGGAAGACCCAGAATAAGATGGATAGATGCAGTAACAGAGACATGTAACAACAAAGGAAAATCACTAATTCAGACAGTTTGAGCAGCTCAAGAACAACAAATGATATAACCACGACACCTTCTCGGTACAAGTGAGAAAGTGAAAAGAAGAAGATTTATCTATCTATTGACCTTTGAGCCGTGGCCACCCATAGGGCATAACCCCAGATACTCTTTCTCTAAATTTTCTTTCTAGCAGTCTCAATCCTTGCACAGATCTTTTATCAAATCTTGCTATTTGTCTGTTCTGTGCAAGCATCTCAATCTCATTGAGGGAGCAGATTCCTGCTGCCTTTGCCTCCCTGATCAATGTTCTTCACACAGTTTCTCAGGCTTAGGTCTCTTTTCCTTGATTTTTATTACTTTAAGTTAATTTATGTTATGAATATTATTTAATTTCAATTATTTTACACAACATGAGAAGTTTGTGATTGGAGGGTTGAAATGATCTACTGTCTGATGAAGAATAATACAAGGTGTCTCACTTGCTACTGAACCCATTATTTCTTTAACAGTTTTACAACTAGACACTTGCTCCCCCAGAGTAAACCAACACATGTCCCAGCTGTCCTGTGTGAACTCACATGTACTGTACATTAACACATTTCCCAGCTGTCCTGTGTGAACTCACATGTATTGTACATTAACACATTTCCCAGCTGTCCTGTGTGAACTCACATGTACTGTACATTAACACATTTCCCAGCTGTCCTGTGTGAACTCACATGTATTGTACATTAACACATGTCCCAGCTGTCCTGTGTGAACTCACATGTATTGTACATTAACACATGTCCCAGCTGTCCTGTGTGAACTCACATGTACTGTACATTAACACATGTCCCAGCTGTCCTGTGTGAACTCACATGTATTGTACATTAACACATGTCCCAGCTGTCCTGTGTGAACTCACATGTACTGTACATTAACACATTTCCCAGCTGTCCTGTGTGAACTCACATGTACTGTACATTAACACATGTCCCAGTTATCCTGTGTGCACTCACATGTACTGTACATTAACACATGTCCCAGCTGTCCTGTGTGCACTCACATGTACTGTACATTAACACATGTCCCAGCTGTCCTGTGTGAACCCACATGTACTGTACATTAACACATGTCCCAGTTGTCCTGTGTGAACTCACATGTACTGTACATTAACACATGCCCCAGTTATCCTGTGTGAACTCACATGTACTGTACATTAACACATGTCCCAGCTGTCCTGTGTGAGCTCACATGTACTGTACATTAACACATGTCCCAGCTGTCCTGTGTGAACTCACATGTACTGTACATTAACACATGTCCCAGCTGTCCTGTGTGAACTCACATGTACTGTACATTAACACATGTCCCAGCTGTCCTGTGTGAACTCACATGTACTGTACATTAACACATGTCCCAGCTGTCCTGTGTGCACTCACATGTACTGTACATTAACACATGTCCCAGCTGTCCTGTGTGCACTCACATGTACTGTACATTAACACATGTCCCAGTTGTCCTGTGTGAACTCACATGTACTGTACATTAACACATGTCCCAGCTGTCCTGTGTGAACTCACATGTACTGTACATTAACACATGTCCCAGCTGTCCTGTGTGAACTCACATGTACTGTACATTAACACATGTCCCAGCTGTCCTGTGTGCACTCACATGTACTGTACATTAACACATGCCCCAGTTATCCTGTGTGAACTCACATGTACTGTACACTAACACATGTCCCAGCTGTCCAGTGTGAACTCACATGTACTGTACATTAACACATGTCCCAGCTGTCCTGTGTGAACTCACATGTACTGTACATTAACACATTTCCCAGCCGTCCAGTGTGAACTCACATGTACTGTACATTAACACATGTCCCAGTTGTCCAGTGTGAACTCACATGTACTGTACACTAACACATGTCCCAGCTGTCCTGTGTGAACTCACATGTACTGTACATTAACACATGTCCCAGTTGTCCAGTGTGAACTCACATGTACTGTACACTAACACTTATGAATAACAACCGAAATGTATACGCCCCCTCAGCCAAATGACTAAGATCAGCAGAGAGGCATATCAGGCAGGCATGTCACAATAAATTGGATGCCACAGACATGCACAGAAACATTTCTGTTAATTTCTAACACAACAGTTGTACTTCAGTTCAAATTTTCATTGCAGTATCTTCATTGGTGTTAGAATTATTGAGAAAATGTTGAGTTTGGTTATAAGTAAGACACTCTGTATACAGAAAGAAAACGTGCTGACTTAACTAGAAATAACAATTAGATACATTAAGAACTCACACTGCCAGGAATGCCAGGTAACACATTCGGATCAGGAGATGTGAAGTTAAACATCTGTGGATAAAGCTGTGGATTAGTGATGCAAATATGCCAGGTTGGCTTGTAAATCAATATCAAATAAAGCTTTGACTACTGTGTAAATCATACCTGGATTACTGATTAATAGCAAGGAAATTCAGTACAATAAATTCATCATCATCATCAAGTACCGGGCCTGCTGGTGTAGGCGATCATGACTCTCCACAACTTTCGATCTCGACTGTTATTTATCATTTCTGTTGTTGACCTTCTGCCAAGCCATTCTCTTCAGCTGTCTCGTATTTTTTCTCTTTGCTTCCCTCTATCTCTTCACCCCTCAATTTTTCCAGTTTTCATCTTCTTCTACCTTTTTAGCTCCCAGTGGAGCATAGGTCTTCAACAAACACTTTCCAAGTTGTTCTGTTTTTTGCCATTCTTTTAAGATCATTCCATGTCTTCCCCCTCATCTTCATCTCTGCTTCTATGTGTCTTCTCCAAGAATTCCTTGGTCTTCCTCTTTGTCTTTTCCCCTGAGGATTCCAAAAAAGGGCCTGTTGTGTAATACTCTCA
The DNA here is from genome assembly GCA_032433765.1 of Megaustenia siamemsis. NCBI lineage: Eukaryota > Metazoa > Mollusca > Gastropoda > Stylommatophora > Ariophantidae > Megaustenia > Megaustenia siamemsis. The sequence continues at coordinate 32,288,678 of JAVIAB010000159.1, read as the reverse complement.
GTTGGCTTCCATAGTGTGTGTCCTATCGTCCTATCCAGCGCCATCATCTTTGCTATATCTCTTTATCTACTGGTATTTGACTAGTACATTTCCATAATTCTATGTTAGTGATTTTGTCCTGCCATTTCCATCCTTTTATTTTGCGTAAGCATCCATTAATGAAAGTCTGTATCTTTGTGATTGTCAATTTTGTTGTTCTCCATGTTTCACAGCCATATAATAGGACCTACTTAACATTTGAGTTGAAAATTTTTATTTTTGTATTTAACCTAATTTCTTTGGACTTCCATATGTTTCCCAATGCAACGAATGCTCTTCTTACTTTTGATCTCCTTATTTTGGTATCATTTTCTGTTCCTCCCTCTTTATCTATATTACTGCCCAGATATATGTAAGATTGTACATCTAGTAGAGGTATTTCTCCTAGTTTTATTTGGTTATTGTCAACTGTATTAATTCTCATAATGTTGGTCTTATTTTTAATTTTTCCAGTTGTTGCAATATATTCCAGTTGTTCTCTTCTCATTACATGGCCAAAAAATGATGATTGTTTCTTCCTAATATTGGAAATTGCCAAAAAATTGCCTTCCCTCTTTGATCCAAACTCACCTGGTCTCTCTGATTAGTCTTATTTCCAACCAATCATGGGAAGTAGGGTTTTAATCAGCAGTTTTTCAACGACCCTAATACAGGCAGTCAGCTATGGAGTCATTGACCACTGTTGTACATGTTCTGTGTTCTCTTTTGCTTTGACCTCTTTCAGAACATTTTCATTACTGTTCTTAGCTGTCCATGGTATTCTCAACATTCTTCTGTAAAACCATATTTCTACAGACTCCAGTGATTTTCTTGTTTGTTGTCCTACTGTCCATGATTCACATCCATATGTTAAGACTGGCTCTACATAACATAAATAATAATAAATTAAATAGTAATAATTACTTATTAAATGCAGGTAAGTGAAAATATCTGATTAACCCTAGATTACAATATGTATATGTAGACTCTCCAATATACGATACCGTAATAAAAATGACTACCACTTAAATGTAACATTAGGAGCTCTACAAAATAGTGTTTTCTTTGAACTTTGACACAAAACTTTGTGTTTACACTAGGACAGACATGGGAAATTCTGATTTCCTGCAAAAGGTTGATATATGACCCAAATTTGACCTCAGGGGTAGGACATTTTACAATGTCTATTGGTAGGGACGCAGTAAGAATTTCAGTATGTTCGGCTACGCCATAGCATTATTCGCTTTATAGCTTCTTCACAAAAAGTTCAAAGAAAACACCATGTGTAAAGCTCCTGATTATTACATTTAAGTGGTTGTAATGTTAACTATGGCAGCGTAAACACATCAGTCACAGATTGACATCATAATCTTGGGTTAATAGAAAATAACAGGAAACTCTTTATACAGAGCTTTGCAGCAGGCAATCTGATCATCAGAAAAAGGCCCCTCCCTCGAGCAAGTGTTTCAGCCCTTGAGCTTCTTGACATTCTAAGGGAGGTGGGCCCACCTGAGTCATGACTCCCATTATCGACCGCCTGCTGCATTGAACTCTAAAGCTTGCAGTATATATTCGGCACAAAATAACTTCACTTACTCTACGCAACATGTCTGGTCGAATCTACGATCTCTGCCCGGTCGTAGACTTACTTGTCTTAGCTTTAATCCAGAAGACTTTTGTTGTTGATGTAATGCCACAAGTTGATGCAGGCAAGGTGCCCTTTTACTCATTGACGTGGCAGGTCATAATGGCTTTCTTGACATTCCTGGCTCTTACTGGAGAAGATAGAGTTCATCTATCCTAGACTATGCTGGGAAACTACTAGTCCAGCCCTGAGGTACTACAATACTATCTATCTATCTATTGTCCTTTCGAGCCGAAGATGGCACACAGGGCAGAACCACAATCTCAAAAACAAACCCTGCATGCCAAAATGGCACATATTGCAGAGATCACTGCTCCAAAATCTATGGCTTGTTTCCATAACAATACTTTTTACAATGACAGCTTGTCAAGCCATCGATCAACCTCCTTAGTCGCCTCTTACAACATGCCTGGAAGGTCACAGTGTCACTATTCCTTACCTCCCTCATAATGAGGCTCCGGTAACACACGGGGTACTACAATACTAGTTCTTCTATATCAGTAATAGCCACCACTATAAGGAACATAGCGATCCTAGCTTCTGTTAGCCAACCAGTGTGATGCAGACTATTACTGGGGAACACTAGTGGAGGAAGTAGAACTTCTAGGTCTTGGTCAGTTATGGTGCACCACTCCCTGATATTGCAACCAAACTTCGCAGACGCCTATGCTCCCCCAATAAAGAAGATAGTAGACCAAGTGGATTACACTGACCATTTGTCAAAATTATAACATGTCAGTTCAACTCTATGTGGGGTTAAGAGGCAGGACACAGAACATGTACAACAGTGGTCAATGACTACCTGTATTAGGGTCATTGAAAAACTGCTGATTAAAACCCTACTTCCCATGACTGGTCTGGAATAAGACTAATCAGAGAGACCAGGTGAGTTTGGATCAAAGAGGGAAGGCAATCCATTAATGAAAAATCTCATGCTGAAGTCAGATGTGTTGGTCCAAAAAAAGCAGATATCACAGCTTGCTATAGACCACAACACGATGAATCTACTACCACTTATCCTTTTTAGAGTGAACAATAAATAGCAGCAGTCATCAGGCAAGCTCTGAAGACAGCTAACTATTGCTACTGCATCGGTGTTCATATTGTAACTCATGTCTGCACTCCTGACAAGCTCTGAAGACAGCTAACTATTGCTACTGCATCGGTGTTCATATTTTAACTCATGTCTGCACTCCTGACAAACTCTGAAGACAGTTAACTATTGCTACTGGCATCGGTGTTCATATTGTAACTCATGTCTGCACTCCTGACAAACTCTGAAGACTGCTAACTATTGCTGCTGGCATCGGTGTTCATATTTTAACTCATGTCTGCACTCCTGACAAACTCTGAAGACAGCTAACTATTGCTACTGCATCGGTGTTCATATTGTAACTCATGTCTGCACTCCTGACAAACTCTGAAGACAGTTAACTATTGCTACTGGCATCGGTGTTCATATTGTAACTCATGTCTGCACTCCTGACAAACTCTGAAGACAGCTAACTATTGCTGCTGGCATCGGTGTTCATATTTTAACTCATGTCTGCACTCCTGACAAACTCTGAAGACAGCTAACTATTGCTGCTGGCATCGGTGTTCATATTTTAACTCATGTCTGCACTCCTGATAAGCTCTGAAGACAGTTAACTATTGCTACTGCATCGGTGTTCATATTTTAACTCATGTCTGCACTCCTGATAATAACTTCATTTTCAGCTGATTATTTTTTTTTTAACTTTTTTTTTTTTTTGCTCAACGATCTCCAATAGAAAAAGTAGAATAGCTCAGGCCAAAACAGCATTTCAGAAATGAAAAATATCTTATGCAACAAATCTATGTCAATAGAAGTGAGAAAGAGAGTTCATCTGTGCTATATAGAACCAATTCTGACCTATGGAAGCGAATCATGGACAGTAGACAAACAAATGAAAAGACGTTTAGAGGCCACAGAGATGGGATTTCTCAGAAGAATGTTGAAAGTTCCCTGGACAGCTAAAAAGACCAATGAGGAAATTCTCAAAGAGGCCAACACAAAAAGGCAGCTCCTAAAAAACATCAGAAAGAAACAATCAACATGTTTCGGGCACATCATGAGAAGATGAAAGTTGGAATACTTGGTTACAACTGGCAAAATAAAAGGAAAGAGAGACCGCGGACGACAAAGAGAGAAAATACTAGATAGCTTGGTGTCATGGCATGGAAAACGGTCAATAACAGAATTGATATGATGCACTGTAGATAGAAGACTTTGGAAGGACATGATTGCCAACGCTAAACGGTATGGTACATGATGATGATGATGATCTCCAATATTTGATTGACATCCCACTAATAACCACAGAACAGAAGAACAATATTTGATTGACATCCCACCAATAACCACAGAACAGAAGAACAATATTTGATTGACATCCCACCAATAACCACAGAACAGAAGAACAATATTTGATTAACATCCCACTAATAACCACAGAACAGAACAACAATATTTGATTGACATCCCACTAATAACCACAGAACAGAAGAACAATATTTGATTGACATCCCACTAATAACCACAGAACAGAAGAACAATATTTGATTGACATCCCACCAATAACCACAGAACAGAAGAACAATATTTGATTGGCATCCCACTAATAACCACAGAACAGAACAACAATATTTGATTGACATCCCACTAATAACCACAGAACAGAAGAACAATATTTGATTGACATCCCACCAATAACCACAGAACAGAAGAACAATATTTGATTGACATCCCACTAATAACCACAGAACAGAAGAACAATATTTGATTGACATCCCACTAATAACCACAGAACAGAAGAATAATATTTGATTGACATCCCACTAATAACCACAGAACAGATTGACTGTCAGGGTGTATTTTATTGTTGTAACAGATTATGGTGCCTCCTTGGGTAATTGGGTGGTCTAGTAGTAAAGCATCAACCTCAGGACAGGAAGGTTGTGAGTTCAAATCCCACCACGTGGGGACTGGTTGGTCTCGAGGCAAAACGCCGGCCTCGAGACAGAGAGGTTATGGGTTCAAATCTCGGCTGCACCAGTTGGGATTTTTATTTATGATTTCTCTCTGCGGCAACCACCTCTGGTCTCAGCAGCGAGGTCTGGCTTGAAACGTCAATTACTCATCGACGGAAAAAATATGAGTACCTCTGAAGTCTGAGTTATTTGTCTGTGCGGCGAGGGACCCCTGTGCACACGGCTGCCAGGGAAAAATGGATTAACACGCAAAATTAAGTTCCTAGTCTCTAGGGACTTCATCAGAGGTAAAAGCTGGCGAACGGAAAAAAAAAAAAATCCCACCACAGGTTTTTTCACCTGTAGAGTGGTTTCTTTGTGGTTTTATCCTAGCCTGGTCTCTGTGTAGCGAGATCTGATATCTAGCCCTCTCTGGGTAGCGAGATCTGATATCTAGCAGGACTTGCAGAAAGATGGCAACCACCAGAGTGCCATCATTGGAACCATTTTTCTGTGCTTTGACAAATTTTGATGCGTTTTCTTTTTTAATTTATTCAAACGAATTGAAGTTGGAAATGACTGTGGGCACACTCTTCTCAGTGGTATCATCTGTATCTGTCGCCTCTGCAGCTGACATGACTCATACCGGAGCTTGATCTTGCTAATACATAATTGACAATGCAAAATGGCTGCATCTTATTATATGTAAACAACTCAAAATTTCAAAAAAATTAAAATAAAAAATGGAGCAAGAAAATTTACATCTTCATTAGCAACAATCGTAACCGTAACCCTTGGCAACGGGACCACATGGTTGTAGGTGGCTGTAAGGAAGTTTATCACACTATTCTTCTTGGAACGGTTGATGACATCAGCAAGAAGATCCAACATTTTATAGAACACCTCAAACCAAGGCAGCCAACTAGTGTAGAGAAAATGGTCACACTTTGTTAGAAGAAATTAACAAATATAGAAAACAAATAGAAAAAAAACATACAAGGAAGACTTTATTCTTATTTTCCTTTCATTTCTCCTTCTAGTTCGAAATTATTATATTTTTTCATTATTTTTTTATTTCACATCCATATTTGTACGTGTGTTGTATTTTTGTTCCTGTTGAAGGCCTATTGCTCAATAAACGTCATTCTGGTTTGCATTGTCCACTTGTTACGTGAGGCTTTAAACACCGTCTTTTTCTATATTTTTTTTTAATTTCTCTCACAATTATCTTCACTGCATCTTATGCATTTTGATGCATTTTTTTTGCCTTGACCCTACTCTTGGCCATATTTTTAAAAATCAATAAGTCGTCAGCCATTTAAAACAATCAAAGATCAAACAATCATTCAAAGGCTTTTAGGCTCCTTTTGGAGCATAGGCTACAGGTGAGTTTTCTCCATTCATCTCTTTTTATTAACATTTTCTCTATTTCCTTTCAGCCAATGTTCTTGACTGTGATCAGAAGGATTCCATCGGACGGACATATTCCTGGAAATAATGAGGAAGCTGGAAAATTACACCAATCAGATACAAGTACAGCTTATGAGGAACCAATGAGGTTTGTCAGGAACAAACACATAAACAAATGGAATACAAAACACCAGAGTTACTAGGAAATTATGCTTACTACCAGCTCAACAAAAATAATAAGTAACAATGTTTACCAAACACACCACAAAACAAATTGAAATACCACCTTCACAACACCCTAAGGATAGGAACCTTTTATGAGTGTGACCATCTTCTTCTTCTTCTTCTACTACCTTTTTAGCTCCCAGTGGAGCATAGGTCTTCAACAAACACTTTCCAAGTCGTTCTGTTTTTTTGCCATTCTTTTAAGATCATTCCACGTCTTCCCATCATCTTCATCTCTGCTTCTATATGTCTTCTCCAAGAATTCCTTGGTCTTCCTCTTTGTCTTTTCCCCTGGGGATTCCAAAAAAGGGCCTGTTGTGTAATACTTTCAGTTGGCTTCCATAGTGTGTGTCCTATCCAGTGCCATCGTCTTCGCTGTATCTCTTTATCCACTGGTGTTTGACTGGTACATTTTCATAATTCTATGTTAGTGATTTTGTCTCCTGCCATTTCCATCCTTTTATTCTGCATAAGCATCCAATTAGGGAGCCGCGATAGCTCAGTGGTTAGTGAACTGGACTACAAAGGACAAGAGGTAGGGTTCGATCCCAACTGACGGATTTCGGGTTCACCCAGCCTTAAATGGGTACCGGATTTTTTTCTCGGAAAGTAAAGCAGCACGGGCGTAATACCTAACACATTACCCCAAAAATCATGTGCTGAAGGTCTGTAAAATATAGGGTCACTAACACCATATTTCCCTATACACCACTTGGTGTGGCGGGGGGGGGGGGAAAAAAAAGCCTCCAATTAATGAAAGTCTGTATCTTCGTGATTGTCATTTTTGTTGTTCTCCATGTTTCACAGCCATATAATAGGACTGCCGCCGGGGTTTGGGGGGGGGGGGGGGGGGGGGGTGACCATGGCACAGGCAAAATGGCTGCTGAACATGTGCTACAATCATGCCCAACATATGATGAACAGAGAAGGCTCTTGTGGCCATCACCGGTACCACACTGAGACAAGTTGTATGGGGATGTCACCAGCCTTGAGCTGACAAACACTTTCTTTAAACTTATTAATATTGACATCTAGAGGTGTACGCACAAGATGAATATGAGGTTAAAAAATTGATGGTCACTAACACCATATTCCCTATACGCCACTTGGCGTGACGGGGGCTCTTTACTTTTACTTACTATGTGCTACAATCAGCAGCCAGATTTTCCCAGTTTCGCTGATAGAGAATTCACTCAAGGAAACCCTGCACACATCTTAACTGGCACAAAACAAATGCTAATAAATAAAACAATCTGTATAAAAAAAATTTAGACTGAATTCATTTTAATGTTGAGTTTTGGCTGACATCTTATATTTGTTCAAGAGAGCCAAATCAAATAAATAATATCCAACCTGACAATACAGAGGCAAGTCTGGTGGCCAGTTGTGTGTCGACAGAAGCCAAACCTAAACATGCTTTCCAGGTCTGTGAGCACAAAAGTGAAGTGGTCAACTTTGGATCTGTGTGAAGAATAAATGCTGGGCTTAAAATAGGACTCGAGTACGATTCTTTGAGTGCTAATAAGTGTCACACAAGGTTTCATGTACATTATAACAAATCCCTACTTTTGCAAGCCTTTCGTGTACCTTGTAACAAGCTCATGATCCAGCAAGCCGCTCATATACCTTGTAACAAGCCCCTGGTCCAGCAAGCTTCTTACGTACCTTGTAACAAGCTCATGATCCAGCAAGCCGCTCATATACCTTGTAACAAGCCCCTCCCCCACCCACCCACTCTAGCAAGCCTCTCATATAACTTGTAACAAGCCCCTACTCTAACGAACCTCTCATGTACCTTGTAACAAGCCCCCCCCACCCACCCACTCTAGCAAGCCTCTCATATAACTTGTAACAAGCCCTACTCTACCAAACCTCTCATGTACCTTGTAACAAGGCCCCCCCCCCCCCTTTCTAGCAGGCCTCTCATGTACTCTGTAACAAGCCCCTATTCTAGCAAACCTCTCCTGTACCTTGTAACAACCCCCCCCCCCCCACCCAACCACTCTAGCAAGCCTCTCATATAACTTGTAACAAGCCTCTACTCTACCAAACTTTTCATGTACCTTGTAACAAGCCCCCCCCCCCCCTCTAGCAAGCCTCTTGTATACTTTGTAACAAGCCTCTATTCTACTCTAGCAAACCCCTATTCTAGCAAACATCTCATGTACCTTGTAACAAGACCCTATTCTAGCAAACCTCTCATGTACCTTGTAACAAGCCCCTATTCTAGCAAACCTCTCAAGTACCTTGTAACAAGTGCCTATTCTAGCAAACCTGTCATATACCTTGTAACAAGTGCCTATTCTAGCAAACCTGTCATATACCTTATAACAAGCGCCTATTCTAGCAAACCTCTCATGTAACTTGTAACAAGACCCTATTCTAGCAAACCTCTCATGTACCTTGTAACAAGCCCCTATTCTAGCAAACCTCTCAAGTACCTTGTAACAAGTGCCTATTCTAGCAAACCTGTCATATACCTTGTAACAAGACCCTATTATAGAAAACCTCTCATATACCTTGTAACAAGCGCCTATTCTAGCAAACCTCTCATATACCTTGTAACAAGCGCCTATTCTAGCAAACCTCTCATATACCTTGTAACAAGACCCTATTCTAGCAAACCTGTCATATACCTTGTAACAAGACCCTATTATAGAAAACCTCTCATATACCTTGTAACAAGACCCTATTCTAGCAAACCTCTCATATACCTTGTAACAAGACCCTACTCTAGCAATCCTCTCATGTACCTTGTAACAAGCCCCCCCCCCAACCCACTCTAGCAAACCTCTCATGTACTCTGTAACAAGCCCCTATTCTAGCAAACCTCTCATGTACCTTGTAACAAGCCCCTATTCTAGCAAACCTCTCATGTACTCTGTAACAAGCCCCTATTCTAGCAAACCTCTCATGTACCTTGTAACAAGCCCCTATTCTAGTAAACCTCCAATGTACCTTGTAACAAGACCCTATTCTAGCAAACCTCTCATGTACCCTGTGACAAGCCCCTATTCTAGCAAACCTCTCATGTACCCTGTGACAAGCCCCTATTCTAGCAAACCTCTTATATACCTTGTAACAAGCCCCTATTCTAGCAAACCTCTCATGTACCTTGTAACAAGACCCTATTCTAGCAAACCTATCATGTACCTTGTAACAAGACCCTATTCTAGCAAACCTCTCATGTACCTTGTAACAAGCCCCTATTCTAGAAAACCTTGCATGTACCTTGTAACAAGTCCCTATTCTAGCAAACCTCTAATGTACTTGTAAGAAGCTTTCTTCCTAATTTGTCATTTCTGATCTTATCTCTCAGGCGTGCATCAATCAAGTTAGAGCAAACAAATCATGAAAACAACTTACGCATCAGTCGGACAAGGATAAGCAAACTTTGGGATCATCATCAGAGCTTCCTGCAACACAATAAAGTGTCATGAGAGTAATTTGCAATATAAAATAAATGTTGAAAATATTATCAACTATGAAATGGAACAAAGAAGCTATTAAATGGAGCAAACAACATATGAAATGGAATCAAGAAAAATTATTCAATTAAATAAGGAATGTATGAGATGAAATAAAGATAATTTTAAAAGGAAAAAATAACATGGAATAAAGGAAGACTATGAAATAGAATAAGGAGCATATGAAATGAAATAAAGATTTTAAATGGAAAAAATAACACATGAAATGGAATAAGAAAAACTATGAAATAGAATAAGGAACGTATTAAGTGAAACAAAGATGATTTTAAATGGAACAAGTAAGATGAATTAGAATAATGATTTTAAATGGAATAATGATTTTAAATGGAATAATGATTTTAAATTGAATAAAGATTTTTAATGGAATAAAGAAGATTTTAAATGGGAAATAAAATTGTTAATGTAATAGAAAAGATTTTAAATGCAATAAAGAAGATTATAAATGGAATACAGAAGATTTTTTAATGGGATAAAAAAAAGATTTTAAATGGAACAAAAAAGATTTTAAATGAAACAAATAAGATTATAAATGGAATAAAGAAGATTTTGAATGGAATAAAGAAGATTTTAAATGCAGTAAAGAAGATTTTAAATGAAAAAGAGAAGATATTAAGAAAAATAACCACTACCAAAATAAAAATGTGTTAGATGAATGAGAGGAAACAGCCCGAGAGTAAGATTAGAAATGAAGAACTACAAGAAAAGCGAGTAATAATTCCTGCCATAGAGTACATAAAGAAACAACAGAAAAATTCACTACTTTACACCAAGTTCTCATATTTGCACCTTTCACTACTTTACACCAAGCTCTTATATTTGCACCTTTCACTACTTTACACCAAGCTCTTATATCTGCACCTTTCACTACTTTACACCAAGCTTTCATATCTGCACTTCTCACTACTTTACACCAAGCTCTCATATCTGCACCTTCCACTACTTTACACCAAGCTCTCATATCTGCACCTTTCACTACTTTACACCAAGCTTTCATATCTGCACTTCTCACTACTTTACACCAAGCTCTCATATCTGCACCTTCCACTACTTTACACCAAGCGCTTATATCTGCACCTTTCACTACTTTACACCAAGCTTTCATATCTGCACTTCTCACTACTTTACACCAAGCTCTCATATCTGCACCTTCCACGACTTTACACCAAGCTCTCATATCTGCACCTCTCACTACTTTACACCAAGCTCTCATATCTGCACCTTTCACTACTTTACACCAAGCTTTCATATCTGCACCTTTCACTACTTTACACCAAGCTTTCATATCTGCACTTCTCACTACTTTACACCAAGCTCTCATATCTGCACCTTCCACTACTTTACACCAAGCGCTTATATCTGCACCTTTCACTACTTTACACCAAGCTTTCATATCTGCACTTCTCACTACTTTACACCAAGCTCTCATATCTGCACCTTCCACGACTTTACACCAAGCTCTCATATCTGCACCTCTCACTACTTTACACCAATCTCGCCACTTGTCTCTGTGCAACTCTTATCTCATTGAGGGAACTGATTTCTGCTGCTCTTGCCTTTCTGATCAATGTTCTTCTCAGTGTCTCTGGGTCAGGCGTCTTTTCCTCTTACCTGTTGTTTCCCACATGAGGGTTTGCTTTGTTATTCGGTTATTATCTCTCCTCATCACATATCTAACATATCTAACATATGAACATTGTCTTTTCTTGATTACTGAAGATATTAATGTTGAGTGACAATTTCTCTAGTCTAGATTTCTCTTTAAACTAATACCAAAGTCTTTATTAAGAAAAAGATGGCCTGGCATAGTCCTGTCAATCTTCTTCTTCTTCTTCTTTTCTCTTTCTCACTGATACCCAAAAGGTGTCGTGGTTTATATCATTTGTCGTTCTTGAGCTACTCGAACTGTCTGAATTAGTGACTTTCCTTTGTTGTTACATGTCTCTGTCACTGCATCTACCCATCTTCTTCTTTTCTCTTTTCACTGATACCTAAAAGGTGTCGTGGTTTATATCATTTGTCGTTCTTGAGCTGCTCGAACTGTCTGAATTAGTGACTTTCCTTTGTTGTTACATGTCTCTGTCACTGCATCTATCCATCTTCTTCTTTCTCTTTTCACTGATACCTAAAAGGTGTCGTGGTTTATATCATTTGTCGTTCTTGAGCTGCTCGAATTGTCTGAATTAGTGACTTTCCTTTGTTGTTACATGTCTCTGTCACTGCATCTATCCATCTTCTTCTTTTCTCTTTTCACTGATACCTAAAAGGTGTCGTGGTTTATATCATTTGTCGTTCTTGAGCTACTCGAACTGTCTGAATTAGTGATTTTCCTTTGTTGTTACATGTCTCTGTCACTGAATCTACCCATCTTCTTCTTTTCTCTTTTCACTGATACCTAAAAGGTGTCGTGGTTTATATCATTTGTCGTTCTTGAGCTGCTCGAAATGTCTGAATTAGTGACTTTCCTTTGTTGTTACATGTCTCTGTCACTGCATCTATCCATCTTCTTCTTTTCTCTTTTCACTGATACCTAAAAGGTGTCGTGGTTTATATCATTTGTCATTCTTGAGCTGCTCGAACTGTCTGAATTAGTGACTTTCCTTTGTTGTTACATGTCTCTGTCACTGCATCTATCCATCTTCTTCTGGGTCTTCCTCTTGGTCTTTTTCCATGCATTCTCGAGAAGAACGCCTTTGATGGTGATTGATAAGGATTCATTCTGACCAGGTGGCCAAACCATTTAAGTTGTTGTTGTTCTATATATTCTTGGAAGGGTTTTGTTCCTACCATTTTTCTTATGGTTTCGTTTGGTATTCTATCTCTTCTTGTGTTGTTTGTTACTTTTCTCAAGCATCACATCTCATATGTATTGATCTTTCTTAAATGTGATTTAGAAAGGGTCCATGTTTGACTTTCATAGCACAAAGTTGGTATGAAAATGCTATTTATCATTTTTTGTTTAGCTGGCATAGAAATGTTTGGATGTCTTAGCAATGGTGAAAGCTGCTATGTGACAGCATTTGCTCTCCTGTCCATATTACCGAAAAATGAACAGTTGTAAAAAATATATGTGAAATAACACAGTATTTCATGGAATTAATTCAAAACTAGCACATAAATAAGAGAAATAACAAAGCAACCAAAAACATCACCTATAATCAGAAGAAGGTGGTCATATGTTGCCCATATGATGAGAGAAGACAACAAGGGATTCTCAAAGCAGGCCCTCAAATGGGAACCAGAGGGTTAAAGAAAAAGAGGCAGACCTAGAGAACACACTAAAAAGAACACTGAGCCAAGGAGCAACAACAACATGCATCAGCTCACTTGCTGAGTTGTTTCCAGAACAGAGTGTGTATGGCAAGATACAATGTGGGTCCTGTGGAAGGTCTGACACTTAATAGCACAGAACATCAGACATGAAGAGTATAGAATTTCCGCACCATGTGCTATTTTTGGATCGAAAGGAAAATAGAAAGATAGAGACAGAACCGTATTATCTATAAACTACACTCAACATATGGTGGTGGTATTTCTTTCTTCTAATTTTTTGTTTAACTCTTTCCGTACGTTTTGCCACACTGTGCGCCATGCCAATTTCGGCAACGTACATCTCGCCGCATAGTGCGCCACACTCAATTTGATTAGTGTGAACGCCATCAAACCATATTATTTTTACATGTCTTGTATCATCTTAATGTACAAAAGAGGTGAGATGCAGAATGGCTCAGGCAAAAGCAGCTTTTCAAAAAATGAGGAAGATACTATGCAATCCGTTTTTGACAATAGAAACAAGAAAAGAGTTCTTAAATGTTATGTAGAGCCAGTCTTAACATATGGATGTGAATCATGGACAATAGGACAACAGACAAGAAAATCACTGGAGTCTGTAGAAATGTGGTTTTACAGAAGAATGATGAGAGTACCATGGACAGCTAAGAAGAGTAATGAAGATGTTCTGAGAGAGGTCAAAGCAAAAAGAGAGCTAATTTCCAATGTTAGGAAGAAACAATCATCATTTTTTGGCCATGTAATGAGGAGAAAACAACTGGAATATATTGTAACAACTGGAAAAATTGAGGGACGAAGAGATAGAGGGAAGCAAGAGAAAAAATAACAGACAGCTTAAGAGAATGGCTTGGCAGAAAGTCAACAACAGAAATGATAAATAACTGCCGAGATCGAAAGTTGTGGAGAGACATGATCATCTATGCCAGTAGGCTGGTACTTGATGATGATGATGAAAAAATTTAAAAATTAATATATATAACATGTTATATGTTAGATCAATATAAATATGTAGATTGATTCTTAAAAACCATGATAAATTTTGTCTTTGAAATCTCTTCCATTGTGTCAATAAAAAGCTTAGGAAAGAGTGACTTATATTTTCTAATAAACAGCTGCAAAGGTTTGAAACTGCTGACAGTAAATAATGCTCATTATATGTGGTACTTTCAGCTAAATTCTGAGTTATGCAAGGAATTGAAATGGCTGACATACCTTATCCTCAAAAACTGGAGGGTACTGCTGTATGATCATCGGAGCTGAAATAAAGCACACACAAAAAAATACTATAATTATAACAGAAGCCAAGTACATTCATCCTTGGGAGCCGCAATAGCTTAGTGGTTAGTGAACTGGACTACAAAGGACAAGAGGTAGGGTTTGCTGCCAATCGACGGCTTCCGGGTTCACCCAGCCTTAATGGGTACCTGATTTTTTTCGGGGAAAGTGAAGCGGCACGAGCATAATACCGACCACATTACACCAAAATCATGTGCAGATAGTCTGTAAAATATATGGTCACTAACACCATATTTCCTATATGCCACTTGGCGTGACGGGGGTACTTTACTTTTTTTTACAAGTCCATTCATCCAGTGAGGTAGAGAGAGGTCAAGATCATTATACAAAACAAATGCAGAACAAGCTAGAAGTAAACAAATAAATATAAGGCTTTCAAAAAGTCAGGCTTATATCATACAGAAGAGTTAGGGTTCAATCCCCAAAAGTGGCAGATTTTTTTTTTGACCAAACAAGGCTTCGAGGTTCACCCAGCCTCTAAAAACAGATACCAGAGATTTTTCTGGGAAGTAACGGAGCTCTGACGTGATACTAACCTATCTATCTATTGACCTTTCGAGCCGTAGCTGGCCCATAGGGTGTAGACCCAGATACTCTTTCTCTTATCTAAATTTCTATTCTCGCAGTTTTCAATCGTTGTAAAAATATTTTATCAAACCTTGCCATTTGTTTCTGTTCTGTGCAAGCTACTCTATCTCACTGAGGGAGCTGATTCCTGCTGCTCTTGCCTCTCTCATCAATGTTCTTCTCAGTGTCTCTCTGGGTCTTCCTCTTTACTCAGTCTTTATGATCTGTCGACCAAACCTACTCAATCTTTATGATCTATCAACTAAACCTACTCAATCTTTATGATCTGTCGACTAAACCTACTCAATCTTTATGATCTGTCAACTAAACCTACTCAATCTTTATGATCTGTCAACTAAAGCTACTCAATCTTTATGATCTGTCAACTAAACCTACTCAATCTTTATGATCTATCAACTAAACCTACTCAATCTTTATGATCTGTCAACTAAACCTACTCAATCTTTGTGATCTGTTGACTAAACCTACTCAATCTTTATGATCTGTTGACTAAACCTACTCAATCTTTATGATCTGTCAACTAAACCTACTCAATCTTTGTGATCTGTTGACTAAACCTACTCAATCTTTATGATCTGTTGACTAAACCTACTCAATCTTTATGATCTGTTGACTAAACCTACTCAATCTTTATGATCTGTAGACTAAACCTACTCAATCTTTATGATCTGTAGACTAAACCTACTCAATCTTTATGAGCTGCCGACTAAACCTACTCAATCTTTATGATCTGTTGACTAAACCTACTCAATCTTTATGATCTGTTGACTAAACCTACTCAATCTTTGTGATCTGTTGACTAAGCCTACTCAATCTTTATGATCTGTTGACTAAACCTACTCAATCTTTATGATCTGTTGACTAAACCTACTCAATCTTTGTGATCTGTTGACTAAACCTACTCAATCTTTATGATCTGTAGACTAAACCTACTCAATCTTTATGATGTGTTGACTAAACCTACTCAATCTTATTGATCTGTAGACTAAACCTACTCAATCTTTATGATCTGTCGACTAAACCTACTCAATCTTTATGATCTGTCGACTAAACCTACTCAATCTTCAGGGTTTCCAAATAGCTTAGTATTCAAGTCTCCATGGACCAACATTCAGTCTGTACCAGGTGCTGTTGGGCATGTCCCTTTTAAGTGGTTAAATATGGGAAATTCTGTAATATATGTCCTCCAGATCCAGAAGTTAAAAAGTTACAAATATAAACATAGCTATATTGAGGCTTAACAACAATGTCTTACCTTCATCTTTGCCGTTCGGTTGAGCTATTTCCACAAACACTTCAAACAGACGCTCCGCCTTCTCTCTGCAAAAATATAAACAAGAGAAATATTAATCAGCTTGGTTGAAGAGCACTTCCTGCTCATGTCAGACCTTGCAGCTCCCTATGGAGCAAGGTCTGCATACACACTCGCCAATTGTCCCTTTTCTGTGCTATCTTCTCCAACTGAACCCACATCCATCCTGCATCCTTTGTTTCTATTTTGATAGTTCTCCAGGACTGTGCTTCTGTCTTTATATTTCTCCAGGACTGTGCTTCTGTCTTGATATTTCTCCAGGACTGTGCTTCTGTCTTGATATTTCTCCAGGACTGTGCTTCTGTCTTGATATTTCTCCAGGACTGTGCTTCTATCTTGATATTTCTCCAGGACTGTGCTTTTGTCTTGATAGTTCTCCAGGACTGTGCTTCTATCTTGATAGTTCTCCAGAACTGTGCTTCTATCTTGATAGTTCTCCAGGACTGACTGTGCTTCTATCTTGATAGTTCTCCAGAACTGTGCTTCTATCTTGATAGTTCTCCAGAACTGTGCTTCTATCTTGATAGTTCTCCAGGACTGTGCTTCTATCTTGATAGTTCTCCAGAACTGTGCTTCTATCTTAATAGTTCTCCAGGACTGTACTTCTATCTTGATAGTTCTCCAGGACTGCTTGGGTCTTCCAATTTTTCTAATTTCTTGTAGATTCAAGTTTGTTGATTTTCTTGCAATATTGTTTGGGGATCTTCACAATATGTGACCAATCCATCTCCATCTCCTTTTCCTGATCTCTGTTTCTACTTAATCTCTAAAGCAGTACTTTCCTAAAGGTTGTAATTTTATTTGGCCATCTGTCTGGGACATCTATTTTTTAAAGATTGAAGAACCACATCTTACTATGGGTTACCACTTGATTCCTATTCTTGCATACAGGACTACCTTTACTGTACTAGGACTCAAACTGTATCCATTCTTCTTCTTTTGTTGTTGTTCTGTTTAGTAATGACTACACATGGAGTCCAGGGAGTCGCGATAGCTCAGTGGTTAGTGAACTGGACTACAAGGGACAAGAGGTAGGGTTCGATCCCAACCGACGGCTTCCGGGTTCACCCAGCCTTAAATGGGTACCGGATTTTTTCTGGGAAAGTAAAGCGGCACGGGCGTAATACCAACCACATCACCCTAAAAATCATGTTGTCGAAGGTCTATAAAAATTATGGTCACTAACATCATATTCTCTATATGCTACTTGGCATGATGAGACACTTTAATTTTTTTTTTTTTTACATATGGAGTCCACTAACTATTGCTGTATTGCAGAGTTCTTCAGAGTTTCCAAACAACCTAGTGTTGATGTGGGTCTCTGTGGACTAACATCAGCATGTACCTGGCTAGATATGTGGCAATCCTGCATGCAATATCAGTCAAGTAAATAAAGGTTTCACATCATGCACTGCTAGGCATATGGGGAAATATGGTGTCAATGACCATATTTTTTTTAAGACCAATGGCACATTTTTGTGGGATGTGGTTGGTATCACGCCAGGCCACCTTTACTTCCAGAAAAATCTCTGCTACGCACTTTTAGAGACTGAATCCTGAGCGTTGTTGGTCCAGAAAAAAAAAAATCAATTACTTTTGGAAATCAAACACAGACCCTTCTGGTCAGGAAGCAAGTACACTAACCATTCTGCCACTAAGGCAAGTTTATCCATTTATCTTGGTCCACATATGTGTAGTTGTGGTGAGCCCAGCCATAATTTGCATCTCATCCCTATAAAGATCAGAATGTCTGGTTGGGTCTCTTCATATTTGATTTCATGATTTAAAACTTTCCAACTGATATATTTAACAGTCTTTGTAAGTACTTCATTTGTCAGGTAAGTATTATGTTTTTCTTTCTTTTCTTTTCTTTTTAAACTAGTAATGAACCATCGTAAAGAATATACGTACAAGAAACCAGCGGAAGAGAGGACGAAATAAATTAAATACTATTTGCACGTCCAAGCTCTAATACATGAAACAACTGAGGACATGCAAGAACATATCAACAGGCTAGACAACACTTTACAAGTGTTTACAACAATGCAACATGAAGATCAACATTGACAAAACCAAAGTAATGGCAATAGCGAGAAAGACAGAAAAACTAAACATCATAATAGATAATACGGCTTTGAAGCAAGTAGACAATTTTAAATATCTGGGTAGCACGTTAACACAGGACAGAAATAGATGTGTAAGAAGGTGTAATAAAGCATGCCAAGTTATAGGCCAAGTATCAACACTATTGAAAAACAGAGCTAAAACTACGGAAGCAAAGAAGGCAATATACAAATCAATTTTTCTACCAACTCTGTGCTATCAGTGCCAGAATTGGACGCTGGACTCTAGAACAATAAGAAAGATAACGACCACCGAAATTAAATGTGTCAGAAGAATGACAGGAAACAGCTTAAGGGACAGAGTAAGAAACACCGACCTGAGGAAGAAACTCAAAATTGAACCAGCCAACTAATACATAAAGAAACAACAGATAAAATGGTTCGGTCACATAACAAGACAGAAAGAACTAACAATGACTCAAAGAGCCATTAGCAAACGCTACAAAAACGCCAGATTAAGAGGAAGACCAAGAAAGAAATGGATAAAGGGAATACTAGAGTCACTAGGAGGGATAACACCAGAAGAGGCCAACAGAAGAGCAAAGAATCACAGATTGCATCTCCCCTCGACGCCAACGGCATTGGAGGAAGGATAGAAGAAGAATAAGAATGAACCATCACAAAATAAAACCAGAAAAAATCTGTTTGGAAACTTGTGGAATGAAGAAGGAAAAGGTACCAATAACGTAATATACACCCAGTGAACACTTATAGAAAGAGCTAAAGAAAGATCTATACATATGCTTCATAGTCTGCATAAAAGCATATGACAAAGTAAAGAAAGTGGAAATAAACAAATATGCTGGATAAATTAAATAATGATGGCAGAGATCTGATAATCATAGAAAACATGTACTAGCAACAACAGCAGTCACAAGAATTAGCAACCAAACAGGACAGTTCCATTATATAAAACAAGGAGTCAGACAAGGCTGTGTTCTGTCGCTGGATTTGTTTTCACTTTACAGCGAACATATTATGAGATCAATAGTAGACAAAAAAGGAATTGAAGTCAATGGTCACAACATAAATAATTTGCAATATGCAGATGACATAGTCTTAATAGCAGAGACGAAGAATGAACTGCAAGAAATTATAGACATCATAGTAAAAGAAAGCAACAAGAAAGGTCTGAGTCTAAACAGTAGGTAAATAGAAGTAATGGTCATATCGAAGAAACAACCATCCCCATCATGCAACATAAAAATAAGTGGAACAAATCTGAAACAAGTGCAGAGTGTCAAATACTTGGGCACAAAAATAACATAAGACCAATAATAACATGAGATGGAAGATGAACCACAGAAATACAAAGAAGAATAGCTCAGGCCAAAATAGCATTTCAGAAAATAAAAAACATCTTGTGCAACAAGTCTATGTCAATAGAAGTGAGAAAGGAGTTCCGGTTTCAAGATGGCGCGGTCATGTTTGCGTCAACGTTCACTGTTACGTTTTTTGAGCCGGAAAGATGGTTAATTCTATCTTTCCAATGCTGATCAGTGTATAGATAACAAGTTCCACTGTTGGGAACTTCCCCGGTGAAGCGGAGTACATGCATGTGATCTGAAATCCTCTACAGTGTGCGTGATAGTGTGTTCTGTGTTGATTGCAATATACGTCATCGTTGGAATACCGGTCAATATGACGGTTAGGCGTGAGGAACTTTTAATTGCTGTGTCTGAAAAGTGTTCCTTGTTGCAGTTTCCGCATATTCCAAGTCCGGCTTGCTGCAGGAGCTACTGAGTTTAGTGCTCTGTGCATACCGTGAGCTGTGTGTATCATCCGTGTTGATCATGTTTCGATATTCCAATGGTTTACGATGAATGCTGATATCGTATGACAGGGAACAGTTGGCTGTGTTCACTTTCTGTGCAGTTTCGCCTTATGTCTTTTGGCATGTGCTGAGACTGCTATGATGGGGACTACAGCTACCTTTCTTTGTTTGGAGATGAGTTAGTAATTCGGATGATTCCACTGGCACGGACGGTTGAGCAATTATGGATTTTAATTCTTTTGCAGTGATACTGAGGCCTTCAATAACCATAACACTACAGAAATGAGAAAGAGAGTTCATCGTTGCTATATAGTCAATTATGAGCTATGGAAGTGAATCATGATCAGTGGACAAACAATCACACATGCCAGTAGGCACAGCACTTGTTGATTTTCTCTCAATCTCTCTTTGTGAGTGTCTTTTTTCTCGTCTCCCACTGTGTGTATGTGTGAGTGTAAGCATGTCTGTTTGTGTATGAGTGTGTTCTCTCCTCTCACATTGTGTGTGTGTGTGTGTTTTCTCTCCTCACACTGTGTATGTGTCTGTTTTCTCTCCTCTCACTCTGTGTGTGTGTGTGTGTCTGTTTTCTCTACACTCACACTCTGTGTATATATATATTCTCATTTACAACATTTTAAAATGTATATATTTAGGCATGAGTCACTATGGAAGTCTCTACTAGAACCTGTCACATCCAACTTATAGACCAGCATATATAACTCATTCCTGACATGAGTCACTGTGTCAACAACTCTTATCACAGGTCCCATATGAAAAATTGCCATAAGTGTAACCGTACAGTGTGTCTTTGCTCTCAACACCTTACCAAGAATATACGATTTTAGTTCCTGATTCAAATATGCACATTCAGCCATTGACTAGAGAGTCACTTTGAGAAAGTAGCAGATACAAAACAGGTCACATACAATGGCTAGAGAGTCACTTTGAGAAAGTAGCAGATACAAAACAGGTCACATACAATGGCTAGAGAGTCACTTTGAGAAAGTAGCAGATACAAAACAGGTCACATACAATGGCTAGAGAGTCACTTTGAGAAAGCAGCAGATACAAAACAGGTCACATACAATGGCTAGAGAGTCACTTTGAGAAAGTAGCAGATACAAAACAGGTCACATACAATGGCTAGAGAGTCACTTTGAGAAAGTAGCAGATACAAAACAGGTCACATACAATGGCTAGAGAGTCACTTTGAGAAAGTAGCAGCTACAAAACAGGTCACATACAATGGCTAGACATGTATCAACAATGATCGTATGTCAGAAACTAGCAAACATTAATAAATTGAATGACAAGACATGTAGTCAAAACACAGACTGTATGTCACAAACTAGTTAACATTAACAAGCTGGAGGACTATATATGTTGTATCAACAAAGATTGTATGTCACAAACTAGTTAACATTAACAAGCTGGAGGACTATATATGTTGTATCAACAAAGATTGTATGTCAGAAACTAGCATATGTTTAATAAGCTGGATGATTAAATATGTTGTCAAAACAAAGATTGTATGTCACAAACTAGCAAACATTAACAAACTGGGATGACTAGACATGTTGTATCAACAAAGATTGTATGTCAGAAACTAGCATATGTTAAAAAGCTGGATGACTAGACATGTCAAAACAAAGACTGTGTGTCAGAAACTAGCATACATTAATAAGCTGGACGACAGGACATGTTGCATCAACCAACAAAGACTGCAAATCACAATCTAGCAAACATTCTTCTTCTTCTATCCTTCCTCTGTTGCCGTTGGCGTCGAGGGGAGAAACAATCTGCGATTCTTTGCTCTTCTGTTGGCCTCTTCTGATGTTATTCCTCCTAGTGACTCTAGTATTCCCTTTATCCATCTCTTTCTCGGTCTTCCTCTTAATCTGGCGTTTTCGTAGCGTTTGTTTATGGCTCTTTGATTCATTGTTAGTTCTTTCTGTCTTGTTATGTGGCCGAACCAATTTATCTGTTGTTTCTTTATGTATTCGATGGCTGGTTTAATTTCGAGTTTCTTCCTCAGGTCAGTGTTTCTTACTCTGTCCCTTAAGCTGTATCCTGTCATTCTTCTGACACATTTCATTCCTGTAGTCGTTATCTTTCTTATTGTTCTAGAGTCCAGCGTCCAATTCTGGCACTGATAGCACAGTGTTGGTAGAAAAATTGATTTGTATATTGCCCTTTTTGCTTCTGTAGTTATTGCTTTGTTTTTCAATAGTGATGATACTTGGCCTAGCAAACATTAACAAGCTGAATTCTTCTTCTTCTGCGATCATGGCTCATTCAGACTAGGACTCCGGACTCTCTTATGAAGGCAGCTGTCTGTTTAAGTAATTCGGTTGCCCCGTATAGTTTCTCTTCCAGGGAGGTGGGTGTGGGCCATATTGTCCTTCTCAGGTCTGTGTACTGGGGGCAATCCTGTAGAACATGTTTTGTTAGCATGTTATCAGGGTACAGTGACACTGGCTGGTAGTTCCTATTTTGAGTTTGGTGAACATGTGGTTTCTCATTCTGTTGTGGCCAGTGCATAGGCGAAGTATGATGACTTGAACCCTCCTTGGTAGTTGGAGGTATCCGTCCCTCTCTCTCGTTATACTTTGGGTGTTCTTGTTTCCATTTTTCATGATACTAGCCTTTGATGATGGATTTGGCTTCATCATAACTGACCAGATGGTTCTCTTGTGGTAATCTTCCTCCCTCCTTAGTTAGTTTGTCTGCACGTTCGTTTCCATATATATTACAGTGTGATGGTATCCACTGGATGACCACTCTCTGCAAGTTATTGCACAGTTGGTCTAGGGTTGTTCTCAAGTCATCTAGCTCATTGTTCCAGGGGATTTTTAGAGCTGTTAGGACTGACAGTGTATCAGTCAGTATCACCAATTTCTTGTGCATGTTATTTTTGTGTTGGATAGCCAGTTTTGCAGCGTCTTTGAGGGCTTCAGTTTCTGCTTTATAGTTGTTTGAGAATTTCCCAGTAGCTATTGATTTGGTGATCTCTTCCTGGTTATTCAGCCTCAAGAACACACCTTCTCCTCCATTTGTACTATCGTACTGTACTTATCACTCATCTGTCTATCTTCTCTAAGCATATCTAGTTCTAATTTTATATTTCTTGGGGATTTCTGTGTCTTCCGTAATTTTATTCTTATCTTTCCAACTACTGGTACATGGTCACTATTGCAATCTGCTCCTGGCCTTGTTTTAACAGATGTTAGCTCATTCCTGTATCTCCTCTGTACTAGTATACAATCAATTTGATTGTGTACTTTTTTGTCTGGGCTTTGCCATGCCCATAGTCGCCTAGGGTGTTGTTTGAACCAGGTGTTACCTTAAATCATTTCATGTGTCTTTGCCCAATCTATCCCCTCTGTCATTCATCTCCCCAAGGCCATGTCCGCCAGTCACATTTTGCACTTTAGCTGTTTCCACCTTTGCATTGAAATCCCCTAATATAATAGTTATTTCTTTGGATTTACACTGTTCTATGGTCATCTCTAGCTCATTGTAAAAAGTGTCAATTTCTTATTCGCTACTACTTGTTGGTGCATAAGCTTGAATTATGATGATGTCCATTGGTTTACCTCTCAATTTTACTAGCAGAATTCTATCTAATACTGGTCAAAATCCTTTCACTGTTTTGTTTCTTTCTCTATCTAACATGATGCCTACTTCTCTTTCATGTGTGGTTCCCCCAGAGTAAATTACATTTCCACTGTCGCGTTGTAATAATCCTGCTCCTTTCCATCTCATTTCACAGTCCCAAGATGTTCAATTTCATTCTCTTCATTTCTTGGCTGATGTTTTCTAGTTTGCCAACTTGGAATGCTGATCTAATGTTCCAAGTTCCTATTGCTAATGTCTCTTTATTTTTTTTCTTGTATACAGTAGCTTAATGTCGATCGGGTGTCACCTGTAGCACATGACATTCCCTACCGGATGAGGTGGCTGTGGAGTCCTCATTAACGTTGTTAGTTGTAGATATTAAATTGTGTTTTATAGGTTAACTATACATTTGTTAAATTTTATTAGCAACAATTATTTCTTTCCTACCTGTAAAGTGTAATGAACTGTAGGCATAAGTAACGTGTTTGATTAAATTATTAATGAATAGTGCTTGACTGAAAAAGTGTTAAATTAATTACATTTACAAAATAATAATGTAATAAGTAATAACACTAGCACTTAGTGAACATTAATGAGCCCTGGTGGGTATTTAATAAAACATAGATAAATATGTAATATTAAAATGTAATCAATCTTACAAATTATTTTAAAAAACTGAACCAGGTTAGGTATGATTTTATTATTATTAAAATTTAAACCAAACTTGTTATTATTATAGAAATATTAGTATACCTATTATATATCAAATTACTCAAATTACTGTGTATTCTAAGTTTATGATGGTACAGACGACCTTAATATTAGTAGTTATCCTCTTATTTTATCCAACACTAAATTGTCTGACGTTCGGTTCACAATCCTTAATCAAGGAATACAGTAGCACGGGTGCTGAGTACTAAGTGCAGAGAGTGAGTGACAAATGAGTCATACTGAGAAGCTACGCTAACTAACATCATTCATTAAACAAATAAGTACTACGAGTTACTTAGTTAATGTTGTTACAAAAATAATATAATTTTAGTCGTTAGTAACATATATTATATATTATATATACAATGACACATTCAATTATTCATTACGTTTAAAACGATCTTGAAATGAATCAGCGTACTAACTTATTTAAAGTAATTATTAATTTAATCTACAAACTCACTTAATTCGAGAGCCCATTGTGATTGTCCTATTCAAGTCTTAGTTGAAGTGGCTCCTCAGGGCGTGTCATTTTTTTTTTTATTTAAAAAAATACAATTAAGAAACAAAGTACTGAATGATGTCATCTTTGTGTTGAAATTAAAACCATGTTGCACTGTTTTACTACTAATGTAAAGCACAGATTTAAAAATTCCTATTTCTTCTTTACGAAAATACATAAATATTGAGAGTCATTGTTGTAGAGTTAAGCACAACTTGTGTTCAAAGTTCCGTATTCTTCTCTAAGAGTCAACACAGAAAGTGGCAGCCATTTTCTTGGAAATGATCACGTGATGCGGTGTCATGACAGCTTCTATCCCTGAAAATATTTCCCTTTGTGTCAGGGATGGGATGTTCTGTTTGTTTTTTCGGCTTCAGTTACGTGGGCGTTGATGTGTTGTGCGCTAGTAAACATATTACATAAGGTGACCATATTTTTGAAACCCGAATCCAGGACGGATTCATTTGACTTAAATTTTCCATCAATAAAATGAAATGTATTCCGTCTTTTTCAAGTTGGTTGGTTGCGTTCGCCCGATGACTAAAGTATTCTAGAGTATCGTGGTAGACTAGAATATTCCTCTTCATCATCCGCCCTTACAATGACGTATTGGACGTGTCTGCGTTGTGTTGTGGTTTGCAGTATAACTGTTAAATTTGCGCCTTTCGGCATAACACATTCGACTTCAGCACGACATTTTTGAGTACAGGGTTGTCTTTCCTCTTCGATCCCTGCACGCTTGGCCAGACTAGACAAGTTAATCTGTTACTGGAAGTACCACAGAGAGGTGGAGCAGGGTCTGGATGGTTTTGGTTCACCGATCCTGGCGCAAGTCATCAGCTGTGGATCGCTGACAACTTCCAGCTCTGGTGCGCCTTCGCCTCCTTTTTCTAGTGAATAATACATATATTTTAATACTAATTAAAACACCTAACAATATAGGTTTACAAAACGTTATTAGGAGTTATCGAATTAAACGTTATTGAGTTTCAGTATATAAGATTTAAAACCTGGAGCGCAAATGCGCTCCAAGTAAAATACTGTTACTATTTCGCCAAATGAACAGCCAGTTCAACTTTTAAAACATTTTCTACACAAAAACGGAGTAATGTATATTTTTAAGTCGAAGAGACGTTTACCATATTGGCAAAATTGGTAAACGTTTGTGTCACTAATGTATTTTAACAAATCCTGGACAAAAGCTAAAAATTCGACCAAAATCGAGACAAATTCGGGACAGTAACAAATCCAGGACAAAGGTTTAAAAAAAAACAGAACAAAAATCGAGACTGTCTCGGAAAAATAGGGACGTCTTGTGGTCACCTTAACAATACAGCAAACTTACTATGTAAATCTTCTAAAATGACTCATGAAGTTATCTTGTTCTCTCCTCATTTAGTAATGTTGTCACATAAAATATCATGTTTTATTGTTTATATTTGTTTCCAATCTATGATTTCATGACAATATCATGATCATCGTCATCATCATCATGTGCCATACCGGTAGGCGTTGGCGATCATGTCCTTCCACAATCTTCTATCCACGGTGCATAGTATCAGTTCTGTTGTTGACTGTTTTCCATGCCTTGACACCAAGCTATCCAGTATTTTCTCTCTTTGCCGTCCGCGATCTCTCTTTCCTTTTATTTTGCCAGCTGTAACCAAGTATTCCAACTGTCCTCTTCTCATGATGTGCCCAAAAAATGTTGATTGTTTCTTTCTGATTTTTTTTTAGCTCCTTTTTGTGTTGACTTATTAGAGAATTTCCTCATTGGTCTTTTAGCGGTCCAGTGAACTTTCAACATTCTTCTGATAAATCCCATCTCTGTGGATTCTAATCGTCTTATCATTTGTTTGTCTGCTGTCTATGATTCGCTTCCATAGGTCAGAATTGGTTCTATATAGCACCGATGAACTCTCTTTCTCACTTCTATTGACATACATTTGTTGCATAAGATATTTTTCATTTTCTGAATGCTATTTTGGTCTGAGCTATTCTGCTTTTTATTTCTGTGGTGCATCTTCCATCTGATGTTATTATTGTGCCATAGTAATGTCATGATAATGACTGATAAAAATAGCAAAGCCACAGAAAGTGGAGGTATTGCAAACAAAAATGATAGAAGACAACGAAGATATAATCAATAGATGGCAGGAATATATAACGTAAAAAATGTATGGCGAAAGAGACAAGAAAACAGTTATAAAATGTACATCAGGCTATAAATCTTAAAATCGGAAGTGGAAAAAGCTTTACAAACAATGAAAACGGAAAAAAAAACTGCGGTACCTGACAACATATATATAGAGATGATAAAGGCACTATAAGATATTGGCATTGAAATTATCACAGACGTATACCAAACAGGATATATACCAAATGAACTAAAAACATCAACTTTCATTGAATTGCCTAAAAGAAGTGTGCAGTTGAATGCAGTGATTTTAGAACAATAAGCCGAATGAGACATATAACAAAATCTTGCTAAAAGTTATACAAGGAAGGTTTCAGAATAAATCAATATAGAATTAAATGAGCAACAATTTGGATTTAAGAAAAACAGTGGGACAAAAGAAGCCATATTCTGCATGAAGACATTAATTGAAAAGTATACAGAAGTTAACAAACCAATATATGCCTGCTTCACAGACTACACCAAAGCTTTTGATAGAGTACACCATAAACACACTTTTAGACTACCTAAAAGAGATACATCTAGATGACACAGACATACGACTAATATGTAATCTATACTGGGAGCAAACAGCAACAATAAAATATAACAAAGAGAACTCTACACCCATTGATATAAAAAGAGGAGTAAGACAGGGATGCGGGCTCTGTACGCATGCAATGAGTAGAGTCGTTGCAGAAATCTAAAATACGTAAGGTCACCTTTGTCTATGTCCTTGGACATGCGGGAGTACAGGGAAATGAAAGAGCGGACAGGTTGGCTAGCTGCGCTGTCGTTGAGGACGGGCAACCAATGGATCGGGCGGACATCATCAATGCCCTCCGAGATGTGGGAAGAGCACATGACTTCGACAAACACAGATCCACATCACTTCTTCGGATGATGGAAATGGGAGTTAAGATGGGCACAGCCAGAAATGAGAAACTTAGTGGCCGTGTAAGAAGACTTATCAACCAACATAGAACTGGAGTCGTCAGTCACTGGACACTGTGGGCATTGCTGAGGAGGGGATCTGAGCACCTATGGACATGTTCGGAGTGCATTGATGATGACCCGCAAATAACTCAATAACTCTATCCTAAAGATCTACAACAATTACTTAATTAAATAAACATGTCAAGCAAACAAATATGGATTAGATATGAATATCTAAAAGACTAAAACGGTTATCATAAACAAAAATAATACTCAAAACGAGAAGTGTATATCAAAGTTAACGGTCGATTATCGCGGCATATTAGCATCAAGTTTTCATGAAATTAAAGCCTCCTAGAATCCCTATTGGAGTATAAAACAAAATAACTGTCTGTTTTGTTTATTGTTTCTCCTGAAGGTCTATTGAACCGAAACGTCGTTCAAATTTGTGTCGTCCATTAATTAAATAAAGCTACCGACTACTGCTGATGTTGCTACTGCAACTGAAACTGCTACTACTACTGCCGCTACTTCTACTTCTACAGCTGCTGCTCCTACTACTACTACTACTACTACTACTACTACTACTACTACTACTACTACTACTACTACAACTACAACTACTACTACTACTACTACTACTACTACTACTACTACTACAACTACTACTACTACAACTACTACTACTACTACTACTACTACTACTACTACTACTACTACAGCAACTGTTGCTGCTACTGCTACTACTACTTCAAATGCTGCCGCAACTACTACTGCTACTACTAATACTATTATGCTGCTGCTACTACTACAACTGCTACTGCTGATACTACAACTACCACAGCTACAGTTACTACTTCTACTACCTACAACTACTACAGCTACTACTACTGCTTCCACTACTACTGCTACTGCTGCTACTACAACTTCTACAGTTATTACTACTGCTTCCATTACTACTACTACTACTACTACTACTACTACAGCTACAGCTACTACTTCTACTACAACTACTACAGCTACTACTACTGCTTCCACTATTACTGCTACTGCTGCTACTACAACTTCTACAGTTATTGCTACTGCTTCCACTACTACTACTACTACAGCTACAGCTACTACTTCTACTACAACTACTACAGCTACTACTACTGCTTCCACTACTACTACTACTACTACTACTACTACTACAGCTACAGCTACTACTTCTACTACAACTGCTACAGCTACTACTACTGTTTCCACTACTACTGCTACTGCTGCTACTACAACTACTACAGATACAACTACTGTTTCCACTACTACTGCTACTGCTGCTACTACAACTGCTACAGTTACTACTACTGTTTCCACTACTACTGCTACTGCTGCTACTACAACTACTACAGCTACAACTACTGTTTCCACTACTACTGCTACTGCTGCTACTACAACTGCTACAGTTACTACTACTGCTTCCACTACTACTGCTACTGCTGCTACTACAACTACTACAGATACAACTACTGTTTCCACTACTACTGCTACTGCTGCTACTACAACTGCTACAGTTACTACTACTGTTTCCACTACTACTGCTACTGCTGCTACTACAACTACTACAGCTACAACTACTGTTTCCACTACTACTGCTACTGCTACTGCTGCTACTACAACTGCTACAGTTACTACTACTGCTTCCACTACTACTGCTACTGCTGCTACTACAACTACTACAGCTACAACTACTGTTTCCACTACTACTACCACTGCTGCTACTACAACTGCTACAGTTACTATTTCTACTACAACTGCTACAGCTTCAACTACTACTACTACTACCACCATTACTAACTAATTGATATTACTCACTACCCGACTCTATCGAAATATACCGCGAAAGATATTGTGATACCACTATAACATCACAAAATACACTTTCTAATTTGATAACAATGAGTAGACCTTTGACAAGTTTACATTAATCGCGGGTCTTCTCTTATTGCTAAAAAGAAATAAAACACTGTTAACCTTATCAAAAATGTTGCAACATATTCAGTTTCCTGCCAATTAAAAAATATTTAAATAATAATTTTGTGGATGCTAGAATGGACTTCAGAAATCGGTTTACGGAAAGATATTTGTTAAAATCCCACTGTGACCTTCCAAGCATGTCGTAAGAGGCGACAAAGGAGGTTGATCGATGGCTTGATAAGCTGTCATTGTAAAAAGTACTGTTATGGAAACAGAGCCATAGATTTTAGAAACAGTGATCTCTGCAATATGTGCCTTTGTGGCACGCAAGGTTTCTGTTTTCGAGATTATGGTTCTGCCCTATGTGCCGTCTTCGGCTCGAAAGGACAATAGATAGCTAGATAGAAGGTATAAAATGTAATGAAAAAGAGCAAATTTTACGGAGAAAAAACATAATAGCTGTCAAACCTTGTGTATGAATGAAGAACCAAAACGAATTCTCCTATTTGATAAAAAGGGTAACTCAAATTCTGTGAATTTGTGATTTTTTTTTTCCGAGTGTTGTAAACATATCTCTTTCCCTGAAATGATCCGATGGTTTACAGAAGCTAGGATCGCCGTGCCCTGTAAGGGTGGATCAATTCAGAGGAAGAGGTATGTTTACAGCACTCGGAAAAAATGACAAATAATTAACAACAGAAAAAAATATGGACCAAAGCAGGATCGAACCCGTACTCAGTGGCACAGCGCCTTGCCACGAAAAGCCAAAAGCTAGGGAACACTGCCACTCACTGGAAACTACTATTCGTGCTGTTTCGTCCTAAATGTTTGTCTGCAACACAAGTATTCAGCCCTATCCTATACGGGAGATACTTGTCTTAACAGGAAAATATTTCCGAGCTGTGATCGCGGCCTTATGCTATAGTCATGGAAAGCCTTCGCGAAAAGACATTGCCTACGAAGGTAATTTTTTTAGTTAGCTGAGTGGCAGTGTTCCCTAGCGTTTGGCTTTTCGTGGCAAGGCGCTGTGCCACTGAGTACGGGTTCGATCCTGCCTTGGTCCATATTTTTTTATGTTGATTATTTGTCATTTTTTCCGAGTGCTGTAAACACACCTCTTCCTCTGAATTGATTCGCTGATTAGCGCCGCGGAAGTTTCCCACTATAATAATATTCATTTATTATTATTTGTCTCCTGTAAGGGTGGCTTTGACGAATATGGATGACCTAGTATTGCTGTACCTCTAGACGGCATGGCACAGTTTTCCAGCCTTGAACTGGACGAACTATGACTCCTCCAGTCAAGGTCGGGAATGTCAAGAAAGGAGAATGAAAAAAAGGGGGGGGGAGAGAGAGAGAGAAATGGTGTGGTTAGAGCTTACCGTATTTAATGGACGACACAAATTTGAACGACGTTTCGGCTCAATCGGCCTTCAGCAGGAAGAACAAACAACATATAGGCATATATGTTTGTAAACATAATTATCCCTTCTAACTAATAATGAAGATAATCAATAACATAAGATATGCTGATGATGCTGTACTACAGGCAGTTGTAGTAGTAGTAGCAGCAGCATAGTAGTAGCAGTTGCGACAGCATTGAAGTAGTAGTAGCAGTAGCAGCAGAAATAGTAGTAGCAGCAATAGTAGTAGCAGCAGTAGTAGTAGCAGCAATATTAGTAGCAGAAATAGTAGTAGCAGCAATAGTAGTAGCAGCAATATTAGTAGCAGAAATAGTAGTAGCAGCAATAGTAGTAGCAGTAATAGTAGTAGCAGCAGCAATATTAGTAGCAGAAATAGTAGTAGCAGCAATAGTAGTAGCATCAATAGTAGTAGCAGAAATAGTAGTAGCAGCAATAGTAGTAGCAGAAATAGTAGTAGCAGTAATAGTAGTAGCAGTAATAGTAGTAGCAGAAATAGTAGTAGCAGAAATAGTAGTAGCAGTAATAGTAGTAGCAGAAATAGTAGTAGCAGCAATAGTAGTAGCAGCAATAGTAGTAGCAGAAATAGTAGTAGCAGTAATAGTAGTAGCAGCAATAGTAGTAGCAGAAATAGTAGTAGCAGTAATAGTAGTAGCAGTAGTAGTAGTAGCAGCAATAGTAGTAGCAGCAATAGTAGTAGCAGAAATAGTAGTAGCAGAAATAGTAGTAGCAGAAATATTAGTAGCAGAAATAGTAGTAGCAGCAATAGTAGTAGCAGTAATAGTAGTAGCAGCAATATTAGTAGCAGAAATAGTAGTAGCAGCAATAGTAGTAGCATCAATAGTAGTAGCAGAAATAGTAGTAGCAGCAATAGTAGTAGCAGAAATAGTAGTAGCAGTAATAGTAGTAGCAGTAATAGTAGTAGCAGAAATAGTAGTAGCAGAAATAGTAGTAGCAGTAATAGTAGTAGCAGAAATAGTAGTAGCAGCAATAGTAGTAGCAGCAATAGTAGTAGCAGAAATAGTAGTAGCAGTAATAGTAGTAGCAGCAATAGTAGTAGCAGAAATAATAGTAGCAGTAATAGTAGTAGCAGTAGTAGTAGTAGCAGCAATAGTAGTAGCAGCAATAGTAGTAGCAGAAATAGTTGTAGCAGCAATAGTAGTAGCAGAAATAGTAGTAGCAGTAATAGTAGTAGCAGCAATAATAGTAGTAGCAGCAATAGTAGTAGCAGTAATAGTAGTAGCAGAAATAGTAGTAGCAGAAATAGTAGTAGCAGCAATAGTAGTAGCAGCAATAGTAGTAGCAGAAATAGTAGCAGCAGCAATAGTAGTAGCAGTAATAGTAGTAATAGTAGTAGCAGCAATAGTAGTAGCAGCAATAGTAGTAGCAGCAGCATAGTAGTAGTAGTTGCGACATCATTGAAGTAGTAGTAGCAGTAATAGTAGTAGCAGAAAATAGTAGTAGCAGAAATAGTAGTAGCATCAATAGTAGTAGCAGTAATAGTAGTAGCAGAAATAGTAGTAGCAGAAATAGTAGTAGCATCAATAGTAGTAGCAGCAATATTAGTAGCAGCAGCATAGTAGTAGTAGTTGCGACAGCATTGAAGTAGTAGTAGCAGTAATAGTAGTAGCAGAAAATAGTAGTAGCAGAAATAGTAGTAGCAGAAATAGTAGTAGCAGAAATAGTAGTAGCAGAAATAGTAGTAGCAGTAATAGTAGTAGCAGTAATAGTAGTAGCAGCAATAGTAGTAGCAGCAATATTAGTAGCAGCAGCATAGTAGTAGTAGTTGCGACAGCATTGAAGTAGTAGTAGCAGTAATAGTAGTAGCAGCAATAGTAGTAGCAGTAATAGTAGTAGCAGTAATAGTAGTAACAGTAATAGTAGTGGCAGAAGTAGCAACAGTTGCAGTAGTAGTGGCAGCTGTAGTTGTAGCAGAAATAGTAGTAGCAGCAATAGTAGTAGCAGAAATAGTAGTAGCAGAATAGTAGTAGCAGCAATAGTAGTAGCAGAAATAGTAGTAGCAGGAATAGTAGTAGCAGCAATAGTAGTAGCAGTAATAGTAGTAGCAGCAATAGTAGTAGCAGTAATAGTAGTAGCAGTAATAGTAGTAGCAGCAATAGTAGTAGTAGCAGTAATAGTAGTAGCAGTAATAGTAGTAGCAGCAATAGTAGTAGCAGCAATAGTAGTAGCAGCAATAGTAGTAGCAACAATAGTAGTGGCAACAATAGTAGTAGCAGCAATAGTAGTAGCAGTTTCAGTTGCAGTAGTAGTAGCAATAGTAGCAGTAGTAGTAGCAGTTTCAGTTGCATTAGTAGTAGCAATAGTAGCAGCAGCAATAATAGTAGTAGTAGTTTCAGTTGCAGTAGTAGTAGCAATAGTAGTAGTAGTAGCAGTTTCAGTTGCAGCAGTAGTAGCAATAGTAGCAGCAGCAGTAGTAGTAGTAGTAGCAACAGTTGCAGTAGTAGTGGCAGTAGTAGTAGTAGCAGCAATAGTAGCAGCAGTAGTAGCAGCAATAGTAGCAGCAGTAGTTGTAGTAGTAGCAGCAATAGTAGCAGCAGTAGTAGTAGTAGTAGCAGTTTCTGTTGCAGTAGTAGTAGCAATAGTAGCAGCAGCAGCAGTCGTAGCAACAGCAGCAGCAGTAGGTAGCAGTACTAGAAAATCATACATCTCGTGTAGTGCAAGTACTTCAGTCACCCCCACCCCTCCCCCAACCAAAAAAAATCGTCCTTTATTTTCCTGACAAAACCTGGCAACCCTACCAAACACACATTTCGTGTAATGAGAGCTTCAAGTTAGCGCATTCGTGTTTAGCACGTATTTATTTAGGAATAATTTCTTAGAGAAGAAAACAAATGAAACAAGTGGGGACTGTTTGGTCTCGAGGCAAGACACCGGCCTCGATACAGAGAAGTTGTGGGTTCAAATCCTGCTTGGTTGGGATTTTTATTTGTGATTTATCTCTGCGACAACCACCCCTGGTCTCAGCAGCGAGGCCCGACTTGAAACGTCAATTTCTCATCGATGGAGAAAATATGAGTATGTCCAAAGTCGGAGTTATCTGCCTGTGCGGCGAGGGACCTATGTGCACACGACTGCCATGGACAAATGGATTGACACGCAACATTTAGTTCCTAGTCTCTAGGGACTTCAGTAGTATATCAGGAAGGATTTGACCCGCATTTGGACCGTAAATTAACAAAGATATATAGTAGGTGCGCGGCGCACCTAATGTACCGTAGGTGCAGGGGGAGTTAACCATGATAGCTCGTTTCGAGGTGTTGACCTCTAGTCCCGGTGACCCCGGAAGTGACGTGTTTATGTTTGGTATAGGCTGACTTTGGTGTACTTGAGCGATAGTGATAGGTTAGTAGATTATACAACATCAGGTTTCTCATAATGAGGTTTCTTCTGGGCGCCTAATGTACTGTAGGCGCAGGGGGAGTTAACTGTAACATTTCGTGTCGGGATGTTGACTGGGGTGTCTGTCGGCGTGACCTCGGCGCTCCGTATTTTAAAAATTCCGAATTATTTTTTAACTGTGACATTTCGTGTCGGGATGTTGACTGGGGGTGTCTGTCGGCGTGACCTCGGCGCTCCGTATTTTAAAAATTCCGAATTATTTTTTAACTGTGACATTTCGTGTCGGGATGTTGACTGGGGGTGTCTGTCGGCGTGACCTCGGCGCTCCGTATTTTAAAAATTCCGAATTATTTTAAAAAAACAGTCTCCATCTGATTTCGAACACGGGTCTACGGCGTGCCAGGCCAGACACTTACCACTATGCTACAGGCGATCACAGAATTAGAGGCTGAATGAGACAGGTGAATCGTGATGCTTTTGTTGGTACCTGACAGCTAGCTAGTAGTAGAGAAAGATTGACCCGCATTTAGGAGCTAAATTAACGAAGATATATAGGGCGGTGCCCCGCGCGCATAACGCGTGCGGCGGAGGGGGAGTTAACCGTGATATTTCATGTCGGGATACCCGGTGACCTCTCGTTGACCTCTCAACCTCTCGGCGCCATGGTCGGGGTGAGCTCTCGCCGTATGTATGTCATGTCGAGGTAGTAGACACGTATGTCATGTCATTGTAACAGGCATGTCAATGTAACAGTCATTTCGTTGTAATAGTCATCTCGTTGTAACAGTCACGTGTGTCATGTCGTTTTATCAGAGACGTATGGTATGTCGTTGTAACAGTCATTTCGTTGTAATAGGCATCTCGTTGTAACAGTCACGCATGGCATGTCGTTTTATCAGACACGTATGGTATGTCGTTGTAACAGACATGTTGTTGTATCAGTGATGTCGATGTAGTAGACACGTATGTCATGTCATTGTAACAGGCATGTCAATGTAACAGTCATGTCAATGTAACAGGCATTTCGTTGTAATAGTCATCTCGTTGTAACAGTCACGTATGTCATGTCGTTTTATCAGACACGTATGACATGTCGTTGTAACAGACATGTCGTTGTATCAGTCATGTTGATGTAGTAGACACGTATGTCATGTCATTGTAACAGTCATGTCAATGTAAAAGTCATGTCAATGTAACAGTCATTTCGTTGTAATAGTCATCTCGTTGTAACAGTCACGTAAGTCATGTCGTTTTATCAGACACGTAGGGTATGTCGTTGTAACAGACATGTCGTTGCATCAGTCATGTCGATGTAGTAGACACGTATGTCATGTCGTTGTAACAGACACGTATGGTATGTCGTTGTAACAGACATGTCGTTGTATCAGGCATGTCGATGTAGTAGACACGTATATCATGTCATTGTAACAGTCATGTCAATGTAACAGTCATGACAATGTAACAGGCATTTCGTTGTAATAGTCATCTCGTTGTAACAGTCACGTATGTCATGTCGTTTTATCAGACACGTATGGCATGTCGTTGTAACATACATGTCGTTGTATCAGTCATGTCGATGTAGTAGACACGTATGTCATGTCATTGTAACAGTC
Organism: Megaustenia siamemsis; assembly: GCA_032433765.1. Lineage (NCBI taxonomy): Eukaryota > Metazoa > Mollusca > Gastropoda > Stylommatophora > Ariophantidae > Megaustenia > Megaustenia siamemsis. Next base: position 32,252,230 of record JAVIAB010000159.1, on the reverse strand, counting down.
ATGTCAATGTAACAGTCATGTCAATGTAACAGGCATTTCGTTGTAATAGTCATCTCGTTTTAACAGTCACGTATGTCATGTCGTTTTATCAGACACGTATGGTATATCGTTGTAACAGACATGTCGTTGTATCAGTCATGTCGATGTAGTAGACATGTATGGCATGTCAATGTAACAGTCATGTCAATGTAACAGTCATTTTCAATGTAACATTCATTGCGTTGTAATAGTAATCTCGTTGTAACAGGCACGTATGTCATGTCGTTTTATCAGAGACGTATGGTATGTCGTTGTAACAGACATGTCGTTGTAGCAGGCATGTCGATGTAGTAGACACCTATGTCATGTCATTGTAACAGTCATGTCAATGTAACAGTCATTTCGTTGTAATAGTCATCTCGTTGTAACAGACACGTATGTCATGTCGTTTTATCAGACACGTATGGTATGTCATTGTAACAGACATGTCGTTGTATCAGTCATGTCGATGTAGTAGACACGTATGTCATGTCATTGTAACAGTCATGTCAATGTAACAGTCATGTCAATGTAACAGTCATTTCGTTGTAATAGTCATCTCGTTGTAACAGTCACGTATGTCATGTCGTTTTATCAGACACGTAAGGTATGTCGTTGTAACAGACATGTCGTTGTATCAGTCATGTCGATGTAGTAGACACGTATGTCATATCATTGTAACAGTCATGACAATGTAACAGTCATGTCAATATAACAGTCATTTCGTTGTAATAGTCATCTCGTTGTAACAGTCACGTATGTCATGTCGTTTTATCAGAGACGTATGGTATGTCGTTGTAACAGACATGTCGTTGTATCAGTCATGTCGATGTAGTAGACACGTATGTCATGTCATTGTAACAGTCATGTCATGTAACAGTCATTTCGTTGTAATAGTCGGCTCGTTGTAACAGACACGTTGGTCACCAGTACAATGAGTATTCTGTTATTGGATCATAGGACACAATCTATTTTTAGTAACTAATCAGGTATTGCATCAGAGATCAAAATCTATTTTTAGTAACTCAACATCCCCATTATAGGGGAACTGAGTAACACCATCTCTTTTTGTGTGTTACTCAGTTCCCCTATAATGGGGATGTTGAGTTACTAAAAATAGATTTTGATCTCTGATGCAATACCTGATTAGTTACTAAAAATAGATTGTGACCTATGATCCAATAACAGAATACTCATTGTACTGGTGACCAACGTGTCTGTTACAACGAGCCGACTATTACAACGAAATGACTGTTACATTGACATGACTGTTACAATGACATGACATACGTGTCTACTACATCGACATGACTGATACAACGACATGTCTGTTACAACGACATACCATACGTCTCTGATAAAACGACATGACATACGTGACTGTTACAACGAGATGACTATTACAACGAATGACTGTTATATTGACATGACTGTTACATTGACATGACTGTTACAATGATATGACATACGTGTCTACTACATCGACATGACTGATACAACGACATGTCTGTTACAACGACATACCATACGTGTCTGATAAAACGACATGACATACGTGACTGTTACAACGAGATGACTATTACAACGAAATGACTGTTACATTGACATGACTGTTACATTGACATGACTGTTACAATGACATGACATACGTGTCTACTACATCGACATGACTGATACAACGACATGTCTGTTACAATGACATACCATACGTGTCTGATAAAACGACATGACATACGTGTCTGTTACAACGAGATGACTATTACAACGAAATGACTGTTACATTGACATGACTGTTACAATGACATGACATAGGTGTCTACTACATCGACATGCCTGCTACAACGACATGTCTGTTACAACGACATACCATACGTCTCTGATAAAACGACATGACATACGTGACTGTTACAACGATATACCATACGTGTCTGATAAAACGACATGACATACGTGACTGTTACAACGAGATGACTATTACAACGAAATGCCTGTTACATTGTCATGACTGTTACATTGACATGACTGTTACAATGACATGACATAGGTGTCTACTACATCGACATGCCTGATACAACGACATGTCTGTTACAACGACATACCATACGTGTCTGTTACAACGACATGACATACGTGTCTACTACATCGAGATGACTGATGCAACGACATGTCTGTTACAACGACATACCATACGTCTCTGATAAAACGACATGACATACGTGACTGTTACAACGAGATGACTATTACAACGAAATGCCTGTTACATTGTCATGACTGTTACATTGACATGCCTGTTACAATGACATGACATAAGTGTCTACTACATCGACAAGACTGATACAACGACATGTATGTTACAACGACATGTCATACGTATCTGATAAAAAGACATGACATACGTGACTGTTACAACGAGATGACTATTGCAACGAAATGCCTGTTACATTGTCATGACTGTTACATTGACATGACTTTTACATTGACATGACTGTTACAATGACATGACATACGTGTCTACTACATCGACATGCCTGATACAACGACATGTCTGTTACAACGACAAACCATACGTCTCTGATAAAACGACATGACATACGTGACTGTTACAACGAGATGACTATTACAACGAAATGACTGTTACATTTACATGACTGTTACATTGACATGACTGTTACAATGACATGGCATACGTGTCTACTACGTCGACATGACTGATACAACGACATGTCTGTTACAACGACATGCCATACGTGTCTGATAAAACGACATGCCATACGTGACTGTTACAACGAGATGACTATTACAACGAAATGACTGTTACATTGACATGACTGTTACATTGACAGGACTGTTACAATGACATGACATACGTGTCTACTACATCGACATGACTGATACAACGACATGTCTGTTACAACGACATACCATACGTCTCTGATAAAACGACATGACATACGTGACTGTTACAACGAGATGACTATTACAACGAAATGTCTGTTACATTGATATGACTGTTACATTGACATGACTGTTACAATGACATGACATACGTGTCTACTACATCGACATGCCTGATACAACGACATGTCTGTTACAACGACATACCATACGTGTCTGATAAAACTACATGACATACGTGTCTGTTACAAAGAGATGCCTATTACAACGAAATGACTGTTACATTGACATGACTGTTACAATGACATGACATACGTGTCTACTACATCGACATGCCTGATACAACGACATGTCTGCTACAACGACATACCATACGTCTCTGATAAAACAACATGACATACGTGACTGTTACAACGAGATGACGATTACAACGAAATGACTGTTACATTGAAAATGACTGTTACATTGACATGACTGTTACATTGACATGCCATACATGTCTACTACATCGACATGACTGATACAACGACATGTCTGTTACAACGATATACCATACGTGTCTGATAAAACAACATGACATACGTGACTGTTACAACGAGATGACTATTACAACGAAATGACTGTTACATTGAAAATGACTGTTACATTGACATGACTGTTACATTGACATGCCATACATGTCTACTACATCGACATGACTGATACAACGACATGTCTGTTACAACGATATACCATACGTGTCTGATAAAACGACATGACATACGTGACTGTTAAAACGAGATGACTATTACAACGAAATGCCTGTTACATTGTCATGACTGTTACATTGACATGACTGTTACAATGACATGACATACGTGTCTACTACATCAACATGCCTGATACAACGACATGTCTGTTACAACGACATACCATACGTGTCTGCTACAACGACATGACATACGTGTCTACTACATCGACATGACTGATGCAACGACATGTCTGTTACAACGACATACCCTACGTCTCTGATAAAACGACATGACATACGTGACTGTTACAAAGAGATGACTATTACAACGAAATGACTGTTACATTGACATGACTGTTACATTGACATGACTGTTACAATGACATGACATACGTGTCTACTACATCGACATGACTGATACAACGACATGTATGTTACAACGACATGCCATACGTGTCTGATAAAACGACATGACATACCTGACTGTTACAACGAGATGACTATTACAACGAAATGCCTGTTACATTGTCATGACTGTTACATTGACATGACTGTTACAATGACATGATATACGTGTCTACTACATCGACATGCCTGATACAACGACATGTCTGTTACAACGACATACCATACGTGTCTGTTACAACGACATGACATACGTGTCTACTACATCGACATGACTGATGCAACGACATGTCTGTTACAACGACATACCATACGTCTCTGATAAAACGACATGACATACGTGACTGTTACAACGAGATGACTATTGCAACGAAATGACTGTTACATTGACATGACTTTTACATTGACATGACTGTTACAATGACATGACATACGTGTCTACTACATCAACATGACTGATACAACGACATGTCTGTTACAACGACATGTCATACGTGTCTGATAAAACGACATGACATACGTGACTGTTACAACGAGATGACTATTACAACGAAATGCCTGTTACATTGACATGACTGTTACATTGACATGCCTGTTACAATGACATGACATACGTGTCTACTACATCGACATCACTGATACAACAACATGTCTGTTACAACGACATACCATACGTGTCTGATAAAACGACATGCCATGCGTGACTGTTACAACGAGATGCCTATTACAACGAAATGACTGTTACAACGACATACCATACGTCTCTGATAAAACGACATGACACACGTGACTGTTACAACGAGATGACTATTACAACGAAATGACTGTTACATTGACATGCCTGTTACAATGACATGACATACGTGTCTACTACCTCGACATGACATACATACGGCGAGAGCTCACCCCGACCATGGCGCCGAGAGGTTGAGAGGTCAACGAGAGGTCACCGGGTATCCCGACATGAAATATCACGGTTAACTCCCCCTCCGCCGCACGCGTTATGCGCGCGGGGCACCGCCCTATATATCTTCGTTAATTTAGCTCCTAAATGCGGGTCAATCTTTCTCTACTACTAGCTAGCTGTCAGGTACCAACAAAAGCATCACGATTCACCTGTCTCATTCAGCCTCTAATTCTGTGATCGCCTGTAGCATAGTGGTAAGTGTCTGGCCTGGCACGCCGTAGACCCGTGTTCGAAATCAGATGGAGACTGTTTTTTTTAAAATAATTCGGAATTTTTAAAATACGGAGCGCCGAGGTCACGCCGACAGACACCCCCAGTCAACATCCCGACACGAAATGTCACAGTTAAAAAATAATTCGGAATTTTTAAAATACGGAGCGCCGAGGTCACGCCGACAGACACCCCCAGTCAACATCCCGACACGAAATGTTACAGTTAACTCCCCCTGCGCCTACAGTACATTAGGCGCCCAGAAGAAACCTCATTATGAAAAACCTGATGTTGTATAATCTACTAACCTATCACTATCGCTCAAGTACACCAAAGTCAGCCTATACCAAACATAAACACGTCACTTCCGGGTCACCGGGACTAGAGGTCAACACCTCGAAACGAGCTATCATGGTTAACTCCCCCTGCACCTACGGTACATTAGGTGCGCCGCGCACCTACTATATATCTTTGTTAATTTACGGTCCAAATGCGGGTCAAATCCTTCCTGATATACTACTGACTTCGTCAGAGATAAAAGCTGGCGAACAAGGGGGAAACAAATGAAACAACTAAAAATGAAAAGAGAACTACTAAACATAATTCAAACAAGACAAATGAGATTTTTGGTGCATGTTAAGACACGGCAGTCTACTAAAAGTAATCTTAGAATGGGAAATACAAGGTACAAGAGGCAGACCAAGATGGACATGGACGGGTAACATTAAAAGATGGACAAGTCAGCCTATGACAACCTGCACTATCAATGCAAGAGACAGAGCGGAAAGACTCGCCATGGTAGTCAACCTTCTATGCTGAGACGGCACTCAATGATGATGAATTGTGTATCTTTCAATGTTCGATATAAGAGAAGCAGATGGCAGACAGATTCATTAGATGAGATCGAGGGGGTGGTGGGGTGTCACGTTCATTGCTACACAGTATGGTGACAGCTTTAACAAAAAAAAAAGAACACAACAAAATACTGACGTTTCGACCAACGTTAACCTTCTTCAGAAAATGAGAACAACACAAACGGACAACGAAATAAAGATAAACACTACTGCATCTATAACGAACGGCATAAGCAAATCATCATCATCGAGTGCCATCTCCACAATGAAGGTTGGCTACTATGGAGCGCTATTCTGCTCTGTCTTTGATAGTGCAGGTTGTCATAGGCTGGTTTGTCCATCTTTTGATGTTACTCGTCCAAGTAAATCAAGGAGAAATAAAAAGTGAGATAAGAAATGAAATGATAAAATAAAATGGAAATGTACTACATTCATCATCATCATGTGCCGTACCGGTTGGCGTTGGCGATCATGTCCTTCCACAATCTTCTATCCACAGTGCATCGTATCAGTTCTGTTGTTGACTGTTTTCCATGCCATGACACCAAGCTATTCAGTATTTTCTCTCTTTGTCGTCCACGATCTCTCTTTCCTTTTATTTTGCCAGTTGTAACCAAGTATTCCAACTTTCCTCTTCTCATGACGTGCCCAAAAAATGTTGATTGTTTCTTTCTGATGTTTTTTTAAGAGCTGCCTTTTTGTGTTGGCCTCTTTGAGAACTTTCTCATTGGTATTTTTAGCTGTCCAGGGAACTTTCAACATTCTTCTGAGAAATCCCATCTATGTGGCCTCTAATCGTCTTTTCATTTGTTTGTCTATTGTCCATGATTCGCTTCCAAGGTCAGAATTGGTTCTATATAGCATCGATGAACTCTCTTTCTCATCTCTATTGACATAGATGAGCCTAGGTACTACATTATAAGAGAACAACAATTAACAATACACACACATTGGTAAACTAACAAAAGATTGTACAATTAATACAAGACTTAGGCGAGACTTGAACCAGAAGGTCATTTAAGTTCAACCATCTTGCCAAGAATAGAGATGGGTTGGGCGAACACTACAAGCCCTATGTGACGTTTAGCCGCGCGGGAAGGGTCAAGGTCAAGAATGTTCCATGATATGGATTACGAGTTGTCTGATGCCCCGTTCATTAACTTCGTTAACCATATGGTTGTTTGGTTGCGTTCGCCCGATGACTAAAGTATTCTAGAGTATCGTAGTAGACTAGAATATCCCTCTTTATCACCCGCCCTTACAAGGACGTAGTGGATGTGTCTGCGTTGTGTTGTGGTTTTGCAGTATGACAGTTGTATTTGCGCCTTTCGGCCCAACACATCCGACTTCAGCACGACATTTTGAATACCGAGTTGTCTTCCCTCTTCGATCCCTGCACGCTTGGCCAGACTAGACAAGTTAATCTGTTACTGGAGGCACCACAGAGAGGTGGAGCAGGGTCTGGATGGTTTTGGTTCACCGATCCTGGCGCAAGCCATCAGCTGTGGGTCGTTGACAACTTCCAGCTCTGGTGCTGGAGGCGCGCCTTCGCCTAACCATATCAGAAGAAGATTGCAAGAGTTTCTCAACGCTGTGTGTAAACAATATGGTTTCAATGTTTCTATTTTTTAAATAGATCTTCAGCATACCTTTGTTGGGGGGTAATGTGGTCGGTATTAAGCCAGTGTAACAACTGGGAAAATTTAGGGACGAAGAGATAGAGGGAAGCAAAGAGAAGCAGATACCAGACAGCTTAAGAAAATGGCTTGGCAGAAGGTCAAAACAGAAATTATAAATAACTGACGTGATCGAAAGTTGTGGAAAGACATGATCACCTACGCCAGCAGGCCCGGTACTTGATGATGATGATGATGATTAAGCCAGTGCTGTCTTTATCCCAGAAAAAAAAAATCCGGTACCCATTTAAGGTTTGTTGTATCTGAAAGCCTTCGGTCAGAATCGAACCCACTCTCTTGTCTTTAGTTGTCCAGTTCACTAAACGCTGAACTCCGCTCCCACAGATGGTATCAATAAACAGAAAACGAACTTCGTCACGTAGCGTGCAGTATGGGAAATGTGTTAGAACACATATGATTTTAAAAATAAATTGTCTGTACATTATTTTTAAGGTTATGTTATGTTATGTTATGTTATGTTATGTTATGTTATGTTATGTTATGTTATGTTATGTTATGTTATGTTATGTTATGTTATGTTATGTTATGTTATGTTATGTTATAGTGTGTTGTGTTATTGTGTTATGATTAACACCACTGCACACTGAACGAATCCATAAGTGCTCAGATTTTCGTCTCGGCGTACGGTGTTCGAAACCCACGGTAGAAAGAACGGATTTTTTCTATCGGGGGTGAAATAAAAATCCTGAGACTCACACGTCGTGACGACTGCGTGACCAAGCGGCCTTTATCCCTCTAGTTTTATCGTGAGCCCCCCTTTCCCACGACATGCACCAGCAATGGTACTATTTGTCGTAAAGAAAGATAGAGCAAGAACAAACTCCACCTCTCGTATAGTTAGAGTGGTTCAACCACTGAGCTATCGCGGCTCCCTGTGAGTGGGGTAAGGGAGGCTATCAATTCCCCTCTTCCTCGACATCACAGAAAAGGGACCTGCGTGGTCCTTCTCCACCATCATCATTGAATGCCGTCTCCGCATCGAAGGTTGGAGCGCCATTCCACTCTGTCTCTTGCTTTGATGGGGCAGATTGTCATAGGTTGACTTGTCCATCTTTTGATGTTAGTCTTGGTCTGCCTTTTTTACCTTGTATTTTCCCTTCCAATATTACTTTTATTAGGCTGTTGTGTCTTTTAACATGCCCCAAAAATTTCATTTGTCTTGTTCTAATCCTCCTCCAAAGTCATTAACAAAAAGGGTAGGGAACAGGCAAATAATTGCAATGCTGCGGTAAAGCTGGTATAAAGAAAATTATAGCAGGGAGCCAGTAGTGGGGTGATAAACACTCCAAGGTATGGTGACAGCTTTACAAGGAAGGAACACAACACAATCTCTTTGTCCACCTCTCCCTATACTTGATCATCCGACACGTAGTTATAGATATTGAGTTATTGAGTTATTTGCGGGTCATCACCATTGCACTCCGAACATGTCCATAGGTGCTCAGATCCCTCCTCAGCAATTCCCTCAGTGTCCAGCGACTGACGACTCCAGTTCTATGTTGGTTGATAAGTCTTCTTACACGGCCACCAAGTTTCTCATTTCTGGCTGTGCCCAACTTAACTCCCATTTCCATCATCCGAAGAAGTGACGTGGATCTGTGTTTGTCGAAGTCCTGTGCTCTTCCCACATCTCGGAGGGCATTGATGATGTCCGCCCGATCCATTGGTTGCCCGTCCCCAAGGACAGCGCAGCTAGCCAACCTGTCCGCCCTTTCATTTCCCCGTACTCCCGCATGTCCAGGGACATAGACAAAGGTGACCTTACTTATTTTGGATTTCTGCAACGACTCTACCCATTGCATGCGTACAGACCCCGCCACCACTTTTTTTTATTATGCTCATCGAATCACTCAGTATACATGCGTGGGTGTAGTCTTGTGACTCTAACCATTTGAATGCCTTGGCCACTGCCATCACCTCCATTGTCATGCTACTCGTGGTCATGACGTATGCACCACTGTCTTCGTAGACTATTCTGCCTGCCGAGCGTGCTGTAAACGCCCATGCATTTCTTTGGTGTCGTCTTACAGAACCGTCTGTATAGATGACTGCATCTTTCTCATCGGTGTTATCGCAGATGAGACCTTTGACCTCAGCATTAACCACGACCGGGTTCTGTTCCCTACTTTTCCTGTCGAGTGTGACAATACATGAGAAAGTTCCCTTGAATGACGTAGGCACCGGTACCCACTCCTCACCAACGCTGATATTGGTAAGCCCACAGACCTGTTTGATGACATCTTCTGCTCGGCCCAACCATGATTTGCCTCTTTTTAGCCTGTCACCTTTCTCTGTGTTGAGCACGTGGTGCAATGGATGCTCTGTGTCTGTACTAATCTTCAGGTATGCTCGTGCTCTCCAGATCTTGATTCTGTCATCCATGGTTGGAAAGTCAAGAAGATACCTCATTGCTACACAGGGAGTGTCCCTCGTACATCCCAGGATAATGCGCATGGCTTCATTTTGTATTTTCTCAGCCTATCAGTTTGAGTCGTACTGACAGTAAGAATGACCAGGGCATACTCGATTGGTGCGAGGACTAATCCCTGGAACAGAAGAGTAGTAGTTATAGATAATTGTACTTCACCGTTTGTTGTTGTTGTCCTTGTATTCTGAAGAAGGCCACAGGCTGGAACGTCAGTATTGTGTTGTCTTCCTTCCTTGTAAAGCTGTCACCATACTTTGGAGTGTTTAGCACACCCCACTCCTGGCTCATTGCACTGGACTACAAAGGACAAGAGGTAGGGTTCGATCCCAACCGACGGCTTCCGGGTTCACCCAGCCTTTAATGGGTACCGGATTTTTTTTCTGGGAAAGTAAAGCGGCACGGGCGTAATACCGACCACATTACCCCAAAAATCATGTGCCGAAGGTCTGTAAAATGTATGTTCACTAACACCATATTTCCTATACGCCACGTGGCGTGACGGGGGCTCTTTACTTTACATTTTTACTACTGGCTCATTAAAATAAAAATTACTTGAAGCTGATAGCTTGTTAAGAGGAGATTACAGTTATTGACAACGTAGGTGGTGGTTGAGGTAAAGTGTCAACCAAAGGACAGGACAGCCTCTGGTTCGTTTCTCACCACAGACGATGACACATTTTTTTAAATCGAACTCGCGCTTCGTTGGGGCTGGACTCCCCCGAGTCTCCTGGTAGTGAGGTACGATGTCTAGCCCTCTCTGGGTAGTGAGATACGATGTCTAGCCCTCTCTAGGTAGTGAGATACGATGTCTAGCCCTCTCTGGGTAGTGAGATACGATGTCTAGCCCCCTCTGGGTAGTGAGATACGATGTCTAGCCCTCTCTGGATAGTGAGATACGAAGTCTAGCCCTCTCTAGGTAGTGAGATAAGATGTCTAGCCCTCTCTGGGTAGTGAGATACGATGTCTAGCCCTCTCTGGGTAGTGAGTTTCGATGTCTAGCCCTCTCTGGGTAGTGAGATACGATATCTAGCCCTCTCTGGGTAGTGAGATACGATGTCTAGCCCTCTCTGGGTAGTGAGGTTCGACGTCTAGCCCTCTCTGGGTAGTGAGATACGATGTCTAGCCCTCTCTGGGTAATGAGGTTCGATGTCTAGTCCTCTCTGGGTAGTGAGATCCGATGTCTAGCCCTCTCTGGGTAGTGAGGTACGATGTGTAGCCCTCTCTGGGTAGTGAGATACGATGTCTAGCCCCCTCTGGGTAGTGAAATGAGTTCCGTCTGTGGGGGCGATCAACACACTTAACCTGACTTCATGTGAGAGTCTGGAATCCTACTCTGATTGAGTCTTGATCGCAGAGAGAGAGAGAGAGAGAGAGAGAGAGAGAGAGAGAGCTTTTCAGCCAGCGGAACAGTAGTTTTAGCCGCACGGCCACGCGCACCTCTGCCGAACTAGATGAATGGGCTTTTTATTAATATTATTATAGAGGGAAACTTCCGAGGCGATAATCAGTGAATCAATTCAGAGGAAGAGGTATGTTTACAGCACTCGGAAAAAATGACAAATAATTAACAACAGAAAAAAATATGGACCAAGGCAGGATCGAACTCGTACTCAGTGGCACAGCGCCTTGCCACGAAAAGCCAAACGCTAGGGAACACTGCCACTCACTGGAAACTACTATTCGTGCTGTTTCGTCCTAAATGTTTGTCTGCAACACAAGTATTCAGCCCTATCCTATACGGGAGATACTTGTCTTAACAGGAAAAATATTTCCGAGCTGTGATCGCGGCCTTATGCTATAGTCATGGGAAAGCCTTCGCGAAAAGACATTGTGTCATTGCCTACGAAGCTAATATTTTAGTTAGCTGAGTGGCAGTGTTCCCTAGCGTTTGGCTTTTCGTGGCAAGGCGCTGTGCCACTGAGTACGGGTTCGATCCTGCCTTGGTCCATATTTTTTTCTGTTGTTGTTTATTTGTCATTTTTTCCGAGTGCTGTAAACATACCTCTTCCTCTGAATTGATTCACTTATTCGAATAGATTTCCTTCCTGTGGTAGGAAGTGACCCCTGAACCCGTTTTTGTATTTTTGACAGGAAGTGACCCCTCCATTTTATATCTCCATAACAAGAAGAGCCACTGATCGCTTGCTGTCCATCGCTTTGATTCGCTCACATCGTAGTCGTAAGTACGTTCTTGTTTACATTTTTGGCGCAGTTTGTAAATAAAAAATTATTTAAAAATAAAACAAAGGACTAATTTTGAATTAGGATTCTTAACGTTATATAATGATTAATTAAAGATTACCATATTAATTATGTTTAATTTATGAATTCAATTATTATATTATTATCACATCCAGATCAGATCACACTGCACTGACTCTGACGACTCAGACTGGACTGATCACTGATGAGTGATGTGATAGTGACTTGACTAAGAAAGACACAAACAAAATCTACCGAACTAACTCAGTCTTCACTCAGTCAACTCAGTGACTGTCTCTCACAAATACATTGACAACAACTTAGTTGAACAACACCGGGACTACTAATACTACACTAGACTACAACACTCTGGACTTTGGTGAGTTAACAGTTAACTCAACTGATGAGCAAAAATACTAGCCTACTCTAAGTAGTAACAAAAGTACTTACTATTATATTAACTTCTTAAGTCAAGTTAGTCAAGTGTCTTAAGACTAAGACTAGATAGTTCGATAGAAACGTATAGAGTTATTATAGACTTAATACAAATAAATAAATATTATGAGAGTGAAAAAAATTGAAATAAAAAAAATATTAGTCCTAGTTTAAACACATAAATCATTATTCGAAAGATTAAGAGAATCATCCCTTGAATAACATCATTGCACTTTTTTCAGTGGTTCTCTAATTTTAATAATCAATTTATAATCTGCCATTATTGTAGAGAGAAAAGAGAAACAACATGAGGGTAAAGTCATAAATTCTGTCCTAAACCCAAATCTTACAATAATTTCTAATATTTGAAAACCACTGTAGTTTTGTTGTAACACAAACTAAGGGGAGATTACTCATTTCTCTGAAATAACTTAGGTGTTTAAACTATGAAATTAGTCTTTTAAAAATCATAACAATCACACACAACCAGCACTAGACTTACGAGTAGAGATGCTTCGATCTTCTCCTCAAAAAGAATGCTCATTAGCACATACTATTCGGTAGCGACTTATTGTACCTTAGCGATCAAACACGTTGGGGAAACATCTGCTGGGCTAAACCCCCAACGTGTGTTTTTCTTAAGTTAAGCCCTTAACTTACGACTGACTCAGCAGGTCAGTAAGGGATAAATGTCTTATGCTCAGAGAAATACACAGTAGATTACAATACCTACCTGTAACTCTCCCATTTACGATACCGTAGTAAAAATTACTACCATTTGTGTAACATTCTATCTATCTATTGTCCTTTCGAGCCGAAGACGGCACATATTGCGGAGATCACTGCTTCTAAAATCCTGTTTCCATAACAATACTTTTTACAATGACAGCTTGTCAAGCCATCGATCAAACTCCTTAGTCGCCTCTTATGACATGCCTGGAAGGTCACAGTATTACTATTTTTTACTTCCCTCATAATGAGACCCTGGTAACACACGGTACATTAGGTGCCCAAAAATAGTATTTTCTCTGAACTTTTGATGCAAACAGCCGTTTGTTCATACTAGATAAAACACAGGTACTCAAAATTCTTGGGTCAGGTTGAGTTATGATCTTAGTTTCACCCCATAGACCGGATATGTTACAATGTCTATTGGTACGGTCGCTGTAAGCCCATCAGTAATTTTGGCTATCATATAGTTTTCCGAGTCACAAAAGGTTGTTTGATGTCTGTAGAAGAAATTTCCCTGGTCACAGAAAAAAAAAAATGACTAAATTGGTCATATCACATTCAATCGCACCAGATTTCTTTGGTAGGGCTATGAATATTGATTTGAGCAGGTTGTCTGGTATATATCCAGTGTTGTAGATATCATTCAATGTTTTTTTTATTATTTCTATTCCAAAATCACCCATGGCTTCAATCTCTTCTTTAGTTATATTATCTGGTCCAGGAGCTTTTCCTGCTTTCATATTGTGCAAGGCGTCTTCCACTTCTTCTTTGAGTATTTCTGGTCCTTCTCCATTATCCTTAATATTTACTTCTGCTCGTTCATCATTATAAAGATCTTTAAATAACAAAGATTATAAAGAACAAGTTAAAGAATGAACAATCCTTTTGTATGTTAAAGATTGAACAATCCTTTTTTAAGTTAAAGATTAACAATCCTTTTGCAAGTTAAAGAATGAACAATCCTTTTGCAAGTTAAAGAATGAACAATCCTTTTGTAAGTTAAAGAATGAACAATCCTTTTGTAAGTTAAAGTTTGAACAATCCTTTTGTAAGTTAAACAATGAACAATCCTTTTGCAAGTTAAAGAATGAACACTCCTTTTGCAAGTTAAAGAGTGAACACTCCTTTTGCAAGTTAAAGAATGGACACTCCTTTTGCAAGTTAAAGAATGGACACTCCTTTTGCAAGTTAAAGAATGGACACTCCTTTTGCAAGTTAAAGAATGAACACTCCTTTTGCAAGTTAAAGAATGGACAATCCTTTTGCAAGTTAAAGAATGGACAATCCTTTTGCAAGTTAAAGTTTGAACAATCCTTTTGTATGTTAAAGATTGAACAATCCTTTTGTATGTTAAAGATTGAACAATCCTTTTGTAAGTTAAAAAATGAACAATCCTTTGCAAGTTAAAGAATGAACAATCCTTTTGTAAGTTAAAGAATGGACAATCCTTTTGTATGTTAAAGATTGAACAATCCTTTTGTATGTTAAAGATTGAACAATCCTTTTGTAAGTTAACAAATCGTTTTGCAAATGAAGAATAAACACTCTGTGATGAAAGTTAAGTAAGTATTAAGAAGTTAATTAACAAATGCTAATACTAATATTTTTCTTCTCTCTACAGCGTTGTGGTTATTTAGTTGTTTAACTACAGACATGCTTGAAATCACCTGTAATGATCGTCTTGGGAAGAAGGTGCGAGTCAAGTGCAAGTATCCTTTTGTAGGAAAGTAGTCAGTCATGAAGTCATGTGTGTACAATAATAAAACAAGTTTTTGAAATGTCAAAAAGAGTTTTTCATAGTTCGCTGCACATAGAAGTGGATCTTATCCACATTTGGTTCAGGTAACTGAATCTATCTATCTATTGACCTTTCAAGCCGTAGCCGGCCCATAGGGCATAGACCAAGATACTCCTCTTATCTGAATTTTTGTTCTAGCAGTTTTCAATTCTTTTAAAGATATTTTATCAAATCTCGCCATTTGTCTCTGTTCTGTGCAAACAGCTCTTAACTCATTGAGGGAGCCAATTCCTGCTGCTCTTGCCTCTCTCATCAATGTTCTTCTTAGTGTCCCTCTGGGTCTTCCTCTTTTCTTCTTACCTGTTGTTTCCCACATGAAGGCTTGCTTTACTATTCGGTTATTCTATTAGGTAACTGAAAGCTGTCATCATATTTGTGAGTGGAGGGATGGTTGGTCTTGGGGCAAGACACCGGCCTTGAGACAGAAAGATGGCTGAACCAGTTGGGGTTTTTATTTGTGATTTCTCTCTGCGGCAACCACTCCTGGTCTCAGCAGCAACCACTCCTGGTCTCAGCAGCGACCACTCCTGGTCTCAGCAGCGACCACTCCTGGTCTCAGCAGTGACCACTCCTGGTCTCAGCAGCGACCACTCCTGGTCTCAGCAGCAACCACTCCTGGTCTCAGCAGCAACCACTCCTAGTCTCAGCAGCAACCACTCCTGGTCTCAGCAGCAACCACTCCTGGTCTCAGCAGCAACCACTCCTGGTCTCAGCAGCAACCACTCCTAGTCTCAGCAGCGAAGGCCCGGCTTGAAATGTCAATTTCTCATCGCCAGAAAAAATATGAGTGCCTCCAATCTATATATCTGAGTACGATCTGTAATATGAGTATCTGCCTGTGTGGCGATGGACCCCTGTACACATGGCTGCCAGGAAAAAAAAACAAATTAACACACAAAATTCAGTTCCTGTGCTCTATCTAGGGACTTTGCCAGAGGTATAAGCTGGTGAACGCAACAACAAAAAATTGAGTTAATTGAGTCTTCCTTTTTTTCCGTGGCCATATATGACCAAAACATGCATTGATGTTTTGGATGCTTATGCAGAATAAAAGGATGGAAATGGCAGGACAAAATCACTAACATAGAATTATGGAAATGTACCACTCTAATACCAGTGGATAAAGAGATACAGCAAAGACGATGGTTCTGGATAGAACACACACTATGGAAGCCAACTGAGAGTATTACACAACAATGCCCTTTTTTGGAATCCCCAGGGGAAAAGACAAAGAGGAAGACCAAGGAATTCTTGGAGAAGACAGATGGAAGCAGAGATGAAGATGATGGGGAAGACATGGAATGATCTTAAAAGAATGGCAAGAAACAGAACGACTTGGAAAGCGTTTGCTGAAGACCTGTACTTCACAGGGAGCTGAAAGGTGGAAGAGTATGAACAAAACAACCAATCTACCTACCTGTCTGTTGTACAGTTGAGCTGAAGTCCGCAAATAGGGCAGAAATTCTAGACTCCGCAAATTGAACAATCCTTGCTATCAAGTGTCAGACTTCACACAAGACACACATTGTGTCTCACCACATGTCCCAAGACACACATTGTGTCTCACCACATGTCCCTGTTCTGGGCAAGCCTCTGACACATTGTGTCTCACCACATGTCCCTGTTCTGGGCAAGCCTCTGACACATTGTGTCTCACAACATGTCCCTTTTATGGGCAAGCCTCTGACACATTGTGCCTCACCACATGTCCCTGTTCTGGGCAAGCCTCTGACACATTGTGTCTCACCACATGTCCCAAGACACACATTATGTCTCACCACATGTCCCAAGACACATATTGTGTCTCACCACATATCCCTGTTCTGGGCAAGCCTCTGACACATTGTGCCTCACCACATGTCTCTGTTCTGGGCAAGCCTCTGACACATTGTGTCTCACCACATGTCCCTGTTCTGGGCAAGCCTCTGAATCTTTGCAAGGGAGTTAATGCCTGTTGTTGTTTCCTTCTGCCTCAGTATTCTTTATGGTGTTTCTCTAGGTCAGCCAATAACAACACAAATGAGAAGTCAGTAATGAAGGTATGTGTTGAGAATAAAGGCATCATCATGTAGCATGCCTGCTGGCATAGGTGATCATGTCTCTCCGCAACTTTCTATCTCTACAGTTATTTATCATTTCTGTTGTTGACCTTCTACCAAGCCATTCTATTAAGCTGTCTGTTATCTTTTCTCTTCATTTCCCTCTATCTCCTTGTCTGTCAATTTTCCCAAGGTTATAATATATTCTAGCTGTTCCCTTCTATTAGTTTAGCCAAAAAATGATGATTGTTTCTTCTTAATTTTGGAAATTAGTTCTCTTTTTGTTTTAGCCTCTTTCAGAACATTTTCATTACTCTTCTTAGCTGTCCATGGTATTCGCAACATTCTTCTATAAAACCACATTTCTACAGACTCCAGTGATTTTCTAGTCTATTGTCCATGATTCACATTCATATGTTAAGACTGGCTCTACATAACATTTAAGAACTCTTTTTCTTTTTTCTATTGTCAAAATGGATTGCATAGTATCTTCCTCATTTTCTGGAAAGCTGCTTTTGCCTGAGCTATTCTGCATCTCACCTCTGTATTTACTGAGAATACTACAAACATTTTAATACAGATATTACAACAGCATTTGGCGAACATTTATCAGTTTACTCTTGACATCAAAAAGGGTACAAGGAGAATCCAAGTAGAGAAAAATATGACTAATTGGATAAGTATGTTCATGTCATGTTTTTAAAATGTCAAAGTATAGCCAATTAATAATAAGACAAGTTTCCTTAACATAGACACAGCGAAGATGACACCATTGGAGACCTTAAAAAGTTGATTGCAGCTCAGACTGGAACAAGGGCAGATAAGATCGTCCTGAAAAATGGTAGCGTTTTGGTTATAATTTCTAGATGTTTTCATTTTCTTGCCACGATAGCTCAATCATTAGTGAGCTGGAATACAAACGTTTCTATCTATCTATCTATCTATCTATCTATCTATCTATCTATCTATCTATCTATCTATCTATCTATCTATCTATCTATCTATCTATCTATCTATCTATCTATCTATCTATCTATCTATCTATCTATCTATCTATCTATCTATCTATCTATCTATCTATCTATCTATCTATCTATCTATCTATCTATCTATCATCATCCATCCATCCATCCATCCATCCATCCATCCATCCATCCATCCATCCATCCATCCATCCATCCATATCTATCTACTACTACCTACCTACCTACCTACCTACCTATTGACTTTTCGAGCCATAGCCGGCACATAGGGCGTAGACCAAGATACTCCTTCTCTTATCTAAATTTTTTGTTCTAGCAGTTTTCAATTCTTTTAAAGATATTTTATCAAATCTTGCCATTTGTCTCTGTTCCCTGCAAGCACCTCTATCTCATTGAGGAAGCCGATTCCTGCTGCTCTTGCCTCTCTCATCAATGTTCTTCTCAGTGTCTCTCTGGGTCTTCCTCTTACCTGTTGTTTCCCACATGAGGGCTTGCTTTGTTATTCGGTTATTATCTCTTCTCATCACATGTCCAACATATGACCATTGTCTTTTCTTGATTACTGAAGATATTAGTGGTTGATTGGTGATTTCTCTAATTTCCTCATTTGTTTTGAATTCGTTCCATGTATTTTCTTTAAACATTTATTTTCGAATGTGTTCAACTTTGTTTCTATATCTCTTGTTTTCCAGCTTTCACACGCATACGTAAGGGTAGATAGTGCATTTGATTTGAATAGTCTAAGTTTTGTGTTTGTGCTGATGAGTTTTGACTTCCACAACTTTTCAAGGCTTCTGAAAGGCATTGCTGCCTTAGCTATTCTGATTCTAATTATGCATGCAAAATAGTAACCTACAAAACTTGAATTTGTGTAATATACACATTAAAGAAACAAAACATCATTTGTGTAATATAAACATTAAAGAAACAAAACATGATTTGTGTAATATAAACATTAAAGAAACAAACATGATTTGTGTAATATAAACATTAAAGAAACAAAACATCATTTGTGTAATATAAACATTAAAGAAACAAAACATCATTTGTGTAGTATAAACATTAAAGAAACAAAACCAAGTGCCATTTAAAGTTGTCATCTGTTCATAAATAAGTTCTTTTTGACTCAATTAAATCCTACTGGCTGTCAATTAATCTTATAACCAACCTCTACATAAGTCATGACCACTGTCTCTTTCTGTCATCTTTTAGATCTGTTTTGTGTTTTCAGGCTTGGATTTATTTGTTTAATTTTTAGTTTTTGTTATACCGAATAGAAGAATAGGTAGAATTGGATAGAAAGAAAAGGAAACAAATAATGAAGTTTTAAAACAACTAAAAATGAAAAGAGAACTGCTAAATATAATTAGAACAAGATAAATGACATTTTTGGGGCATGTTAAAAGATAAAACAGCCTACTAAAAGTAATATTGGAAGGGAAAATACAAGGTAAAAAGAGGCAGACCAAGACTAACACGGACGAGTAACATCAAAAGATGGACATGTCAACCTATGACAATCTGCACTATCGAAGCAAGAGACAGAGTGGAATGGCACTCCATGGTAGCCAACCTTCGATGCGGAGACGACACTCAATGATATTACCAATGTCGATCTAAGATGGAGAATTGTTTTTCTTCCTTTTGGCAAAGAACCATTGATCAGAGGTCTAACAAGCCACTACTGTAACCATTGATCAGAGGTCTAACAAGCCACTATTGTAACCATTGATCAGAGGTCTAACAAGCCACTATCGTAACCATTGATCAGAGGTCTAACAAGCCACTGCTGTAACCATTGATCAGAGGTCTAACAAGCCACTATTGTAACCATTGATCAGAGGTCTAACAAGCCACTATCATAACCATTGATCAGAGGTCTAACAAGCCACTATCGTAACCATTGATCAGAGGTCTAACAAGCCACTATCGTAACCATTGATCAGAGGTCTAACAAGCCACTATCGTACAAATGGCTTTGTTAATGAAATGTAGACCTGATACAGAATGAATTGAAAACAAATGAGGAAATTAGAGAAATCTCCAATCAACCACCAATCATCAGTAATCAAGAAAAGACGCTGGACATGTGATGAGAAGAAATAATAACCGAATAGCAAAGCAAGCCCTCAAGTGGGAAACAACAGGCAGGAAGAAAAAAGAATGACCCAGAGAAACACTGCTCATGGCCCTGCAAATTAATATTTTGTGTATTTGATATTTGTGCTTATCTCCATAGTTAATGACTTGCCCGAGGATCAGTGAAGGACCACGCCACTGTCACCCGTCATGCATGTCGCAAGAGGCCATTATGGAAGTTGAGGGATAGGCTAACGAAATTTTTAAAAAAGTAAAGTACTCCCGTCATGCTAAGTGACGTATAGGGAATATGGTGTTAGTGACCATAAATTTTACAGACTTTCAGCACATGATTTTTTTACTAATGTGGTCGGTATTACGCCTGTGCCGCTTTACTTTCCCAGAAAAAAATCTGGTACCCATTAAAGGCTGGGTGAACCAGAAGCCGTCGGTTGGGATCGAACCCTGCCTCTTGTCCTTTGTAGTCCATTTCACTAACCACTGAGCTATCGTGGCTCTAGGCTAATGAAATGTCACATGTAAAAAGATTCCGCAGGTTACAGAAACGCAGCCAAGGAAATCAACTACTCCTTGGAAAAGGAGGAGAGTCTGGAAACTGAGAGTATTAAGTCAAACAACGAAGTCAAATCCATCATCACAGGCCAGTACCATGAAAAATGGAAACAAGAACACCCAAAGCATAACAAGAGGGATGGATACCTCCAACTATCAAGGAGGGATCAAGTCATCATACTTTGCCTATGCACTGGCCACAACAGAATGAGAAACTACATGTTCACCAAACTCAAAATAGGTACAACCAGCCCATGCCACTGGACAACATGACAACAAAACATGTTCTACAGGATTGCCCCCAGTACACATACCTGGGAAGGACAATGTGGTCCACACCCACCTCCCTGGAAGAGAAACTATATGGGGCAACCGAATCACATAAACAGACGGCTTCCAGGCTTTTCACCTATTTTATTCAGATGTCATGACATTTAACTGGCCAGTCAATTTACAGTTTGCATAGTAGTCTCCGGAGCTGTTGGAGAAGTTCCAAATCTCCAAAAACCTCCACATGGCCCTAGCAACAAAAAAACTCACACACATGAGAGAACAGAGAGTTAATTTAGCTGGAGTGTTGCATCTAAAGTAACTCTTTAATTATTTGCTTTCCTTTTTAGGTACACCATCTTCAAAGACCATGTTACACTTGGTGATTGTATCCTTTTGTGATATTTATAGACATTTGGTAATGATCTGTATGTTATACTTCTGTTACTACAGAAATTTGGGAACTTAACCTCAAACGGAAGATGTAAATGAGGTGAGATGCAGAATGGCTCAGGCAAAAGTAGCTTTCCAAAAAATGAGGAAGATACTCTGCAATCCATTTTTGACAATAGAAACCAGAAAAAGAATTCTTAAATGTTATGTAGAGCCAGTCTTAACATGTGGATATGAATCATGGACAATAGGACAACAGACAAGAAAATCACTGGAGTCTGTAGAAATGTGGTTTTACAAAAGATTGTTGAGAATACCACGGACAGCTAAGAAGAATAATGGAAATGTTCTGAAAAAGGCCAAAGCAAAAGGAGAGCTAATTTCCAATATTAGGAAGAAACAATCATAATTTTTTTGGCCATGTAATGAGAAGAGAACAACTGGAATATATTGTGACAACAGGAAAAATTGAGGGACGAAGAGATAGAGGGAAGCAAAGAGAAAAAATACCAGACAGCTTAAGAGAATGGCTTGACAGAAGGTGAACAACAGAAATGATAAATAACTGTCGAGATCGAAAGTTGTAGAGAGACATGACACCTACGCCAGCAGGCCCGGTACTTCATCAAAGACTAGTAACTTGAAAAATGTAAATAAGAACACCCAAAGTATAACTAAAGGAATGGATACCTCCAACTATCAAGGAGAGATCAAGTCATCATACTTGGCCTATGCACTGGCCACAACAGAATTAGAAACCACATGTTCACCAAACTCAAAATAGGTACTACCAGCCAATGCCACTGTACTCTGGATAACATGACAACAAAACATGTTCTCCAGGATTACACAGACCTGAGAAGGACAACATGGTCCACACCCACCTCCCTGGAAGAGAAACTATACGGGGCAACCAAATTACTTAAACAGACAGCTGCCTTCATAAGAGAGTCCGGAGTCCTAGTCTGAATGAGCCATGATCACAGAAGAAGAATTTTAGCTGGTTCAGAACTTTCTTGTTTGTCTTCTTTTCCTTCTACCCAATTCTCCCCATTTTCCTACAGACGCACATTACAAAGTCTTAAATTTTCCTTTTCTGTTCACTTATTTAATGTCCATGTCTGCACTACATAGGAATGCTGATTATATATAAGTATTGTTTTACTATTCATAGTTTTAGCTCTGATGTTATTTACTTTGCTACTGTTATATTTTTTTAATATTAATATTATAATAATTTTTGTCATTTCTATTCTTTTGTTTATTTCTGCCATACATTTTCCAGCACTTGTTAAAACATGTCCAAGATAGCTATGTTCTTGAACTCTTTCTAGGTTCTTTTCATCTACTTAGATATCTACTTGTAGGTTTTGTGTGTTATCTCTATTTATAGCCATAGTTTTAGTCTTTTTAATATTCGTATCCAAACCTTATTTTTTGCTTACTTTTCTACAAATCCACATTTCAAGGAGATCGGTTTTCTCCCTGTCCTATTGTTATTCCTTATTTCTGTGTGATACATGAATTTTGAGAAATATAACAGTAGTCTAACTTTTTCTATACGGAAGCTTTTTATCGATTCAAGAGATTTCAGAGACAAAATTTCTCATGGTTTTAAGAATCAGTCTACATATTTATATTTATATAACATATTATATATGAATGTTTAGATAATTGAACAAGGTATTAAATTTCACCAATATCAAGATGATTCAAGACATGTAAAAAAGAATATGGTTTGATGACGATTTACACTAATCAAATTGAGAGTGGCGCACTATGCAGCGAAATGTACATGGTCAAAATCAGCATGTCGCACAGCGCTGTTAAGCAAAATCAGCATGTCGCACATCACTGTTAAGCAAAATCAGCATGTCACACAGTGCTGTTAAGCAAAATCAGCATGTCACACAGTGCTGTTAAGCGTACAGCGT
The DNA here is from genome assembly GCA_032433765.1 of Megaustenia siamemsis. Classification (NCBI taxonomy): domain Eukaryota; kingdom Metazoa; phylum Mollusca; class Gastropoda; order Stylommatophora; family Ariophantidae; genus Megaustenia; species Megaustenia siamemsis. The sequence continues at coordinate 32,228,588 of JAVIAB010000159.1, read as the reverse complement.
TTTGATGTCATTATATATTTTAATTTTAATCTGTTAAAATGTCTGTTGCCTACTCATAGATTGCCTCATGTGACCTTATATTAGCAAACATTTCCCTTCATTTATGTCTCAGATGAAATACATGATGGTATGAACCTGGAGCTGTATTATCAGTGATGTGTGTGTGCCTCCATATTTGTCTTGTGTATATAGCAAACATTTCTATGATTGAATATGTACTGTCATTGCTACTCATTTAACCATTATGAGATACTTTTAAAATAAATTCATTTCTTTTGGAAAATCTGTTTTGGTTATTTGCTGTATGGAAAAGATGTATGAGAATACGTGTGTAAATGAGATGCTTACAAAGAATCATGTATTTACATAAAGAGACAACAGATAAAATGGTTGGCCACATTGTAAGATAGAAAGGATTATTTGTGACACTATAAGCCTTCAACGAGGTACAAGGATACTAAATCAAAGTGCAAACCATTCTTTTTATTCTTCTTCCTTTCAGTTCCCTGAGGAGCATAGGTCTTCAACAAACACTTTCCAAGCCGTTCTGTTTCTTGCCATTCCTTTAAGATCATTCCATGTCTTCCCCATCATTTTCACCTCTGTTTCTATCTGTCTTCTCCAAGAATATTTTGGTCTTCCTTTTTGACTTTTTCTTTGGGGATTCCAGAAAAGGGCACGTTGGGTAATAGTTGACTCTCAGTTGACTTCCACAGTGTGTGTTCTATCCAGCACCATTGTCTTTGTGGTATCTCTTTATCCACTGGTATTTGACTGGTACTTGAATTCTATGTTAGTGATTTTATCCTGCCACTTCCATCCTTTTATTCTGCATAAGCATCCATTAATGATAGTCTGTATCTTAATGATTGTCAATTCTGTTCTCCATGTTTCACAGCCATATAATATGACTAACATAACATTGGAGTTAAAAATTGTTATTTTTGTATTTGTTATATTTTTATTTTAAAGTGCAAAACCATGATAAGAATAAATTATTGAAAATACAAGATAACAGCAGCAGGAGAGGCCCCAAAAGAAGTGTAAAAGATCACAAATTACACTCCCCTTGATGCCAAAAATGAGGACAAAATGATGACACATTCAACCTCTCTTCGAGTTATTGATCAAGAAGTAGTTAGGGTCACACATGTTTTAATGGATGTCTCGTGGGGGGGGGGGGGGGGGGGTAAATATAAATTTCTTCACTATGCATGGCAGCACTCAATTCAGGTCCGTTGCCTGCCTCATTAGATAGGACAGCTACTATTAGGTAGGGGCAGCACATTATATAGGACAGCTACCATTAGGTAGGGGCAGCACATTATATAGGACAGCTACCATTAGGTAGGGGCAGCACATTAGATAGGACAGCTACCATTAGGTAGGGGCAGCACATTAGATAGGACAGCTACCATTAGGTAGGGGCAGCACATTAGATAGGACAGCTACCATTAGGTAGGGGCAGCACTCAGTTCAGGTCCTTTGCCTGCCTCATTAGATAGGACAGCTACCATTAGGTAGGGGCAGCACATTAGATAGGACAGCTACCATTAGGTAGGGGCAGCACTCAGTTCAGGTCCTTTGCCTGCCTCATTAGATAGGACAGCTACCATTAGGTAGGGGCAGCACATTAGATAGGACAGCTACCATTAGGTAGGGGCAGCACATTAGATAGGACAGCTACCATTAGGTAGGGGCAGCACTCAGTTCAGGTCCTTTGCCTGCCTCATTAGATAGGACAGCTACCATTAGGTAGGGGCAGCACTCAGTTCAGGTCCTTTGCCTGCCTCATTAGATAGGACAGCTACCATTAGGTAGGGGCAGCACTCAGTTCAGGTCCTTTGCCTGCCTCATTAGATAGGACAGCTACCATTAGGTAGGGGCAGCACATTAGATAGGACAGCTACCATTAGGTAGGGGCAGCACTCAATTCAGGTCCTTTGCCTGCCTCATTAGATAGGACAGCTACCATTAGGTAGGGGCAGCACATTAGATAGGACAGCTACCATTAGGTAGGGGCAGCACTCAATTCAGGTCCTTTGCCTGCCTCATTAGATAGGACAGCTACCATTAGGTAGGGGCAGCACATTAGATAGGACAGCTACCATTAGGTAGGGGCAGCACATTAGATAGGACAGCTACCATTAGGTAGGGGCAGCACTCAGTTCAGGTCCTTTGCCTGCCTCATTAGATAGGACAGCTACCATTAGGTAGGGGCAGCACATTAGATAGGACAGCTACCATTAGGTAGGGGCAGCACATTAGATAGGACAGCTACCATTAGGTAGGGGCAGCACTCAGTTCAGGTCCTTTGCCTGCCTCATTAGATAGGACAGCTACCATTAGGTAGGGGCAGCACTCAGTTCAGGTCCTTTGCCTGCCTCATTAGATAGGACAGCTACCATTAGGTAGGGGCAGCACTCAGTTCAGGTCCTTTGCCTGCCTCATTAGATAGGACAGCTACCATTAGGTAGGGGCAGCACATTAGATAGGACAGCTACCATTAGGTAGGGGCAGCACTCAATTCAGGTCCTTTGCCTGCCTCATTAGATAGGACAGCTACCATTAGGTAGGGGCAGCACATTAGATAGGACAGCTACCATTAGGTAGGGGCAGCACTCAATTCAGGTCCTTTGCCTGCCTCATTAGATAGGACAGCTACCATTAGGTAGGGGCAGCACATTAGATAGGACAGCTACCATTAGGTAGGGGCAGCACATTAGATAGGACAGCTACCATTAGGTAGGGCAGCACTCAGTTCAGGTCCTTTGCTTGCCTCATTAGATAGGACAGCTACCATTAGGTAGGGGCAGCACATTAGATAGGACAGCTACCATTAGGTAGGGGCAGCACATTAGATAGGACAGCTACCATTAGGTAGGGGCAGCACATTAGATATGACAGCTACCATTAGGTAGGGGCAGCACATTAGATAGGACAGCTACCATTAGGTAGGGGCAGCACATTAGATAGGACAGCTACCATTAGGTAGGGGCAGCACATTAGATAGGACAGCTACCATTAGGTAGGGGCAGCACTCAATTCAGGTCCTTTGCCTGCCTCATTAGATAGGACAGCTACCATTAGGTAGGAGCAGCACTCAATTCAGGTCCTTTGCCTGCCTCATTAGATAGGACAGCTACCATTATGTAAAGACAGCACTCAATTCGGGTCCTTTGCCTGCCTCATTAGATAGGACAGCTACCATTTTGTATAGGGAGCACTCAATTCAGCGTCACGGCACAATGAAACCAAGAGTTGGGCATAACGACTATTTTAATTTTACTTAATCATTGGTGTGTTGTTGGGGCCTCATGAGGGAAGTAAAGAATAGTAACTCTGTCACCTTCCAGGCATGTCGTAAGAGGCAACTAAGGAGGTTGATCGATGGCTTGACAAGCTGTCATTGTAAAAAGTATTGTTATGGAAACAGATGCATAGATTTTAGAAGCAGTGATCTCTGCAATATGTGCCATTTTGGCACGCAAGGTTTCTGTTTTTGAGATTGTGTATCTGCCCTATGTGCCATCTTTGGCTTAAAAGGAGACTAGATAGAGATAGATTGGTGTGGGCAACAGTTAATTTGTGTGACACGTCTGGCTCAGACTAGAAATAGCTAAATCCTTTACTTCACCGAATGTTTGTATAAGACTGGATTGGATGTTCATTTGCTTTGGTTCCTATTATCTGTGAATAATGAAACATGAATAAAATATATTTGTTGTTTCATAGTGTCTATGTTATCTGTTCTAATTTATGTTGCCAGGTTTGTGAATTTACTTTATGTGGACATTTTGGCAGGTTTGTGAATTTACTTTATGTGGACATGTTGGCAGGTTTGTGAATTTACTTTATGTGGACATGTTGGCAGGTTTGTGAATTTACTTTATGTGGACATGTTGGCAGGTTTGTGAAGCTACTACTTTATATTGACAGGTTTGTGAATTTACTTCTTTATATTGACAGGTTTGTGAATTTACTTTATGTAGATGTGTTGGCAGGTTTGTGAATCTACTACTTTATATTGACAGGTTTGTGAATTTACTTTATGTAGATGTGTTGGCAGGTTTGTGAATCTACTACTTTATATTGACAGGTTTGTGAATTTACTTTATGTGGACATGTTGGCAGGTTTGTGAATTTACTTTATGTGGACATGTTGGCAGGTTTGTGAATTTACTTTATGTGGACATGTTGGCAGGTTTGTGAAGCTACTACTTTATATTGACAGGTTTGTGAATTTACTTCTTTATATTGACAGGTTTGTGAATTTACTTTATGTAGATGTGTTGGCAGGTTTGTGAATCTACTACTTTATATTGACAGGTTTGTGAATTTACTTTATGTAGATGAGGTTTGTGAATCTACTACTTTATATTGACAGGTTTGTGAATTTACTTCTTGTAGACATTTTAGCAGGTTTGTGAATTTACTTCTTTTTGTTGACAGGTTTGTGAATTTACTTTATGTAGATGTGTTGGCAGGTTTGTGAATCTACTACTTTATATTGACAGGTTTGTGAATTTACTTTATGTGGACATATGGCAGGTTTGTGAATTTACTTCTTTATGTTGACAGGTTTGTGAATTTACTTTATGTGGACATATGGCAGGTTTGTGAATCTACTACTTTATATTGACAGGTTTGTGAATTTACTTTATGTGGACATTTTAGCAGGTTTGTGAATTTACTTCTTTATGTTGACATGTTTGTGAATTTACTTTATGTAGATGTGTTGGCAGGTTTGTGAATTTACTACTTTATGTAGAAATGTTGGCAGGTTTGTGAATTTATTACTTTATGTAGAAATGTTGACAGGTTTGTGAAGTGACTACTTCATGTAGAGATGTTGGCAGTTTTGTAAATTTACTTTATGTAGACATGTGGCAGGTTTGTGAACTTACTTTACGTTCACAGGTTTGTGTTCACATGCTGGCAGGTTTGTGAATTTACTTTATGTGGACATGTTGTTGTGAACACTCTTCCTTACTGATGTCACCAGAAACTGTAGTGCACAAAGTGCACTTGCTAACATCAATGCACAATGTAAAATGCCCCCTATTTTTGCCGGGACTGACATAGTCGATTTAGCCGTTTTAGCTACATTTTTAAAAATATATGTTTTTGAGGAAGTGACTGTGCATTCTCTTTTTGATGGAAGTCCTAACATCACACAGTAAAGTAAAGAGACCCCGTCACGCCAAGTGGCGTATAGGGAATATGGTGTTAGTGACCATAAATTTTACAGACCTTCAGCACATGATTTTTGTGGTAATGTGGTCGGTATTACGCCCGTGCCACTTTACTTTCCCAGAAAAAATCCGGTACTCATTTAAGGCTGGGTGAACCCGGAAGCCATCGGTTGGGATCGAACCCTATCTCTTGTCCTTTGTAGTCCAGTTCACTAACCACTGAGCTATCGCAGCTCCCTAACATCACACAGGGATTATTATATACCTTGCTGTTAAGGATAATCTTCGCAATCTCATTTAAGTAGTTAGTGCTTACTGTCATGCCTCTCTTATCAGTGTTTTTCTTGGTGTCTCACAGGATATGTCTCATTTTCCTGTTGTTTCCCATTCGAGAGCTTGCACAGTTGTTTGGTTTCATCTCAAAGTGACATTTTAATTCTAATTGTGAAGATTGTTCTGCATTTATGGATGAATATGCCTTAAGTCTTGTACATGCCACTTATTCTCAAAATTGATTTTTTTTTTATAGAAATGGTTGCAACTTGAGATATCACACACAAAATGTGACATTTTTTAGCTAATATTGATACAAGTATGTATGTAGGAATGATATTTTACTGGTTAATAAAGCTCGTAACAATAAGATTATCAAATCGGAAAGTTTTGGGAATATTCATTCTTTAACCACATATATCTTTAAATTTAACATACAACTTAACCTCAGATGGAAGATGTACAACAGAAGTGAGATGTTGAATGGCTCAGGCAAAAGCAGCTTTCCAAAAAATGAGGAAGATACTATGCAATCCATTTTGACAATAGAAATAAGAAAAAGAGTTCTTAAATGTTATGTAGAGGCAGTCTTAACATATGAATATGAATCATGGACAACAGACAAGAAAATCACTGGAGTCTGTAGAAATGTGGTTTTACAGAAGAATGTTGAGAATACCATGGACAGCTAAGAAACGTAATGAAAATGTTCTGAAAGAGGTCAAATAGAGCTAATTTCCAATATTAGGAAGAAACAATCATCATATTTTTGCCATGCAATGAGAAGAGAACAACTGGAATATATTGTAACAACTGGAAAAGTTGAGGGACAAAGAGATAGAAGGGAGCAAAGAGAAAAGATACCAGACAGATTAAGAGAATGGCTTGGGAGAAGGTCAACAACAGAAATGAAAAGTAACTGTCGAGATCGAAAGTTGTGGAGAGACATGATCACCTACGCCAACAGGCTTGGTACCTGATGAAATGATACATCTTCTTCTAATAGTTTTTGATTGAATGTTGTAATAGAAGAAGTACTTGTATTTTATCTTCATTGAGAAACACACATTAGGTAATCAACTAAAGTATCTGTCATAAATAACTGTGCTTGCTTTGTGATTCTCTTGTTATCTACTTTAATCACATGACTATCATATGCCCACATTCTTTTCTCGAACATAGACGTGTAGATGAAATCACTGGTTGCATGATGCCTATCATATCATAACATCTACACTAACATTGCAGCAAACACTTAATGTATGTTTCATGTTTGTATTATCAGTCATATCCAAACTAACTCTAAGAGAGGGCAATAACAGTATGGTCCGTTTTATTGGCTCGTTTGACTGAACACCGGTAACAGTTAACCATAGAACAGCTTCTTATGTAAATATATATTTCTATATCATCATCTTTTTGACTGTCCAAAGCTCACTGACTCAAGAGCAGCAGGAATCAGCTCCCTCAATGAGATAAAGCTGCTTGCACAGAACAGAGACGTCTACGCCCTATGGGCCGGCTATGGCTCAAAAGGTCAATAGATAGATAGATAGACAGATAGATAGAAAGCTCACTGACATCAGAGCTACTCTACATCCTCAAAGACTTGATAAATGGAACACTTGGTATGGTTCTCAGAAATACCTGCAGATATCATTTCATGGCATTGGGCAGAAGAGCGTCAGCTCACAGACATATGTATCATCAGCTACATGTTCTTTGCACAATGTTATCCGTGCATATTGCCAGTGTGGCTATCTGGGCCCTGACCATGGCAGGGGGAGAAAAGAATATAACCTCTGTTATCTGCCACGTTTTAAGCAGCGACTAAAGAAGAGTAATGAAAACGTTCTGAAAGAGGCCAAAGCAAAAGGAGAGCTAATTTCCAATATTAGAAAGAAACAATCATCATTCTTTGCCATGTAATGAGAAGAGAACAGCTGGAATATATTGTAACCACTGAGAAAATTGAGGGATGAAGAGATTTTTGGCTATGGAAGGCCCCGGTATCACTGCAAACGAATTAAAATCCATAATTGCTCAACCGCCCGTGCCAGTGGAATCATCCGAATTACTAACTCATCTCCCAAACAAAGAAAGCTAGCTGTAGTCCCCATCATAGCAGTCTCAGCACACGCTAAAAGACATAAGGCGAAATCACACAGAAAGTGAACACGGCCAATTGTTCCCTGTCATACGATATCAGCATTCATCATAAACAATTGGAATATCGGAACATGATCAAAATGGATGAAACACACAGCTCACGGTGTGCACAGAGCACTTAACTCAGTAGTTCCTGCAACAAGCTGGACTTGGAATATGAGGAAACTGCAACAAGGAACACTTTTCAGACATAGCCTTCAATGGTTCCTGCCGCCTATCCACCATATTGCCTGGAAGTTCACGTCCTCCTGAAAATGATGATCGTCATAGTATTATAGATGAAGAGATAGAGGGAAGCAAAGAGAGAAAATACCAGACAGCTTAAGAGAATGGCTTGGCAGAAGGTCAACAACAAAAATGATAAAGAACTGTCGAGATCGAAAGTTGTGGAGAGACATGATCACCTACGCCAGTAGGACCGGTACTTGATGATGATGAAAGAGGTTTTGAGAACAAGGTCTTTGTCAGTGCCACAGAGGTTGTGCATCTGAGATGAAGCCATCTTCAGTGCTTTCATTGTGTGGTGGGCATGCTTCATACTGGGGAACGTGCTGAGAAGGGGAATCTGTGGAGTCGTCTGCTTTTCAATGGGGATGATTGGGAACCGGATAGTCTCGAGGCAAGTCACTTGTCTCGAGACAAAAATGTTGTGAGTTCAATTCTCGGCTGTACCAGTTGGGATTTTTATTTTAATTTCTCTCTCTGCGGCAACCACCCCTGGTATCAGCAGTGAGGCCCAGCTTGAAACATCGATTGCTCATCTATGGAAAAAAAATGAGTACGTCAGAAGATGTCTGTGGTGAGGGAAAAATGGATTATCGTGTAAAATTCAGTTTCTAGACTCTAGGGACTTCGCCAGAGGTGGAAGCAAATGAAAATAAAAATGAGGATAATCTAAGTGTCACTGGTTGTTTTGGGTTTTTTATAAATAATTGTGTCTGTTATCTCCCTTTTCACACATAAATGCTGTGACCAAGTACAGTCATTTAGTCTCCTATGACTATTAGTTGCAGGCGTTATTTCCATTTAAACACAAAATATCATTTTAAAATGTTTTCATCATTTTATTTTACTGAATGTAGTAAAGGCTTTTATTGCCTAAGGCATATTGAATTTTCTGTGTGTTACCGGGGCCTCATGAGGGAAGTAAAGAATAGTGACACTGTGACCTTCCAGGCATGTCATAAGAGGCGACTAAGGAGGTTGATCGGTGGCTTGACAAGCTGTCATTGTAAAAAGTGTTGTTATGGAAACAGCCATAGCAGTGATCTCTGCAATATGTGCCATTTTGGCACGCAAGGTTTCTGTTTTTGAGATTGTGGTTCTGCCTTATGTGCCGTCTTCGGCTTGAAAGGACAATAGATAGTTATATAGTAAAGGCTGATACATATTTTTGACCTGACATTGACTTCCAGTCAGTATGGCAGATAGGTGGCAGGCACCATTGAAGCTCAGTCCAAAAAGTGTTCCTTGTTGCAGTTTTCTCATATTCCAAGTCCAGCGTGCTGCTGGAGCTACTGAGTTTAGTGCTCTGTGCACACCGTGAGCTGTGTTTTTCATCCAGATTGTGTTTCGATATTCCGTTTGCTTATGATGATATCATATGGCGAAGGACAGTTCAGCTGCGTTTACTTTCGGTTCCGCTTGGCCTTATGTCTTTTGGTGTGTGCTGTAGCAGCTATGATGGGGACTGCAGCTGCCTTTCTTTGTTTGGATCCTTCAAGTTTTAATTTGGATGATTCCACTGGCACAGGTTTGAGCAATTATGAATTTTCATTTGTTTGCAGTGATACACAGGCCTTCAACTAACCATTATGTTTTTATAATTTTCATTTGTTTGCAGTGATACACGGGCCTTCAACTAACCATTATGTTTTTATAATTTTCATTTGTTTGCAGTGATACACGGGCCTTCAACTAACCATTAATATGTTTTTATAATTTTCATTTGTTTGCAGTGATACACAGGCCTTCAACTAACCATTAATATGTTTTTATAATTTTTATTTTACTAAATATAGCCAGACCTAACCAGACATGTTTTCATTTTTTTTTTTTTATGATTTTATTCGGTGAATATAAACTATATTTACGGGATTTTCACATTTCTTGGTCACTTATTGGACCATAGAATAAAGGCAGCTTGGCCAGTGCAGTTGCCATGAAATGTTGGGGTCTGAGTTTTTATTTCCCCCCTGATAGAAACAATATTAGATATTACTGGGATTCAAACCTGCATCTTTCTGGTTATTGAGCCAGCCACCCGCTCTATTGAGTATAACCCACCCACTCTCCTGAGTATAGCCCGCCTGCCAGCTCTCCTGGGTATATCCCACCCGCTCTACCAAGTATAACATTGACTAATACAAGCAGGTAAATGAAAAGAAAACTAATACATGTTTTATTTTTTTTAAAGAAACTTTATTGGCTGATTATAGCAGAATACAAGTGAGTACATGAAAAGAACTAATACAGTCATGTTTTAATTTATGTTTTAACACATTTTTTCAGTGATAATAACAATGGCTGATACATGTGTAGAAAAAAAACGTTACAATTCTGCACTAATACAAGCTACTATAAATTGGTGCGTTTAATATTGTAAACATTATAAATTCAAAGTACAAGCAAGGTTGGGGATTCTGTACACAAAAGCCTCTCCTCTTCAGTTTGTCTTAGACCTCTTCAAGTGTCGAGGGAGATAGACAGTTCTTGCGGCATCCATCATTGCCAAATAATGTTGTTGTAGCATTTCTTACATGCTGTTAGGTCCACCTTACTCTGTGTTTACCACGGGCTATTCCTCCATCTTTGCCAAATAATGTTGTTGTAGCATTTCTTACATGCTGTTAAGTCCACCTTACTCTGTGTTTACCACGGGCTATTCCTCCATCTTTGCCAAATAATATTGTTGTAGCATTTCTTACACGCAGTTAGGTCCACCTTACTCTGTGTTTACCACGGGCTATTCCTCCATCTTTGCCAAATAATGTTGTTGTAGCATTTCTTACACGCTGTTAGGTCCACCTTACTCTGTGTTTACCACGGGCTGTTCCTCCATCATTGCCAAATAATGTTGTTATAGCATTTCTTACACGCTGTTAGGTCCACCTTACTCTGTGTTTACCACAGACTATTCCTCTATCTTTGCCAAATAATGTTGTTGTAGCATTTCTTACACGCTGTTAGGTCCACCTTACTCTGTGTTTACCACAGACTATTCCTCCATCTTTGCCAAATAATGTTGTTGTAGCATTTCTTACACGCTGTTAGGTCCACCTTACTCTGTGTTTACCACGGGCTATTCCTCCATCCTCCAAAAGAGGTGAGATGCATAATGGCTCAGGCAAAAGCAGCTTTCCAAAATATGAGGAAGATACTATACAATCCATTTTTGACAATAGAAACAAGAAAAAAGAGTTCTTAAATGTTATGTAGAGCCAGTCTTAACATATGGATGCGAATCACGGACAATAGGACAACAGACACGAAAATCACCGGAGTCTGTAGAAATGTGGTTTTACAGAAGAATGTTGAGAGTACCATGGACAGCTAAGAAGAGTAATGAAGATGTTCTGAGAGAGGTCAAAGCAAAAAGATAGCTAATTTCCAATATTAGGAAGAAACAATCATCATTTTTTTGGCCATGTAATGAGAAGAGAACAACTGGAAAAATTGAGGGACGAAAAGATAGAGGGAAGCTAAGAGAAAAAATAACAGACAGCTTAAGAGAATGGCTTGGCAGAAGGTCAACAACAGAAATGATAAATAGCTGCCGAGATCGAAGGTTGTGGAGAGACATGATCACCTATGCCAGTAGGCCCGGTACTTGATGATGATGATTCCTCCATCTCCTCTTTTAATATATGTTTTGTGAATGGTGTAGATCAAAATGAGGAAATTAGAGAAATCGCCAACCAACCAGAAATATCAGTAATCAAGAAAAGATGACGGTCATATGTTGGGCATGTGATCAGAGAGAGATAATAACCGAATAGCAAAGCAAGCCCTCAGATACAGACTTTCATTAATGGATGTTTACGCAGAATAAAAGGATGGAAATTGCAGGACAAAATCACTAACATAGAATTCTGGAAATGTACCAGTCAAATACCAGTGGATAAAGAGACACAGCGAAGACGATGGTGCTGGATATGACACACACTGCGGAAGCCAACTGAGAGTATTACACAACATGCCATTTTTTGGAATCCCCAGGGGAAAAGACAAAGAGGAAGACCAAGAAATTCTTGGAGAAGACAGACAGAAGCAGAGATGAAGTTGATGGGGAAGACATGGAATGATCTTAAAAGTATGGCAAGAAACAGAATGACTTGGAAAGTGTTTGTTGAAGACCTATGCTCCACAGGGAGCTGAAAGGTAGAAGAAGATGAAAGCAAGCCCTCAAGTGGGAAACAAAATGTAGGAGGACAAGAGGCCAACTGAGAGAGACACTGATAAGAACATTGATCAGGGAGGCAAAGGCAGCAGGAATCTGCTCCCTCAATGAGATCAAGAGGCTTGCATAGAACTGAGACAAATGGCGAGATTTGATAAAAGATCATTGCAAGGATTGAGACTGCTAGAAAGGAAGATTGTATGAAGAACTTGACTCAAATTACCACGATGTGACAGATCTGGACATTCAAAGATAGAAATGAGAGAGATGATGTATGGTTGGCACTTATTGTAGAGCAAATTGGTTGATGTACGGGTGAAATATTTGACTGAGTAATTGGATTCATTTTCACTCACTCGCTTCATTCGATTACATCAGAAAATAATTTTCCTCTAAGAGAGTTGAGTTTGAATCCAAAAACACTTTTAGCGGGGCAACTAATTTATGGATAAGGGACACATTTGAGAGACTGGATTACTAGAATCAGCTATGTTGCTCTTGGCGCAACTCAAGGTAAGATTTTTCTAAGAATGCTGACAGTTTTGCTCAAAAAATGTGTTTAGTGGGACAACTAATTAACGAATTGGGAACACATCTGAGAGACTGGATTACTAGAATCAGCTATGTTGCCCCTTTGGGTAACACCTAAGTTCTTTAATCTCTATTAGAAGATAGTACGTTCAGATTAACAGGAGCCATGATAAAATAAAATATAGAGGGTTCAATATAAGAATGTGGCAAATTTATTCCATACGGGAAGGAGAAATTCTGTGCAAACTATAAGGTGATTCTCTAAAGTAAACTGGGAGCTATGATAGCTCAGTGGTCAGTGAACTGGACTACAAAAGACAAGAGGTCAGATTCAATCCTGATTGATGGCTTCCAAGTTCACTTAGCCTTAAATGGGTACCAGATTTTTTTTCTGGGAAAGTAAAGCAGCATGGACGTTATACTGACCACATTACTCCAAAAATCATGTGCCGAAGGTCTGTAAAAATTATGGTCACTAACACCATATTCCCTATACGCCACGTGACGTGATGGGGCTCTTTACGTTTGCCAAAGTAAACTGACTTCGATCATTCAAGGAACTAAAGACTATTCCAGTAACACAGATGATCTTGATAGTCAAATGTCAAGAGATGAATCTGAAAAGAATAAGTGTCAAGCTTTATGAGAAGGAGGCGTTGAAAATACATGGGTCATGTGCAGAGACTGAATGAAGAAAGACTTGCCCATCAGTTATTCATGTGGTAACCATCTAGTAAAAGAAAGCAAAGAAGACCAAGAGAATCTCTATGCAGAACAATTACTAAGGAAAGCTCAATCAAGGGAACAAGAAACAAATAAGACCTTCATGAATTAAAAGCAAATAGTCAACTGTGGACAACTATGACTTCTGCCCTAGGTGTCGCTTTCGGCCAGAGAGAAAAATGAGTGAAAATTAAACGATGATCAGGAGAGTACATTGCATTAATTGTTATGACCCACTTTTAACAAGAAATGGCTACATATTACTTAATGCTCATATTTTTAAATTTCTGAAGAATCTTGTCATTGGTGTTGAATGATGAGAGCAGTGGGTCCGAGCTGTAGTTAGTATCTGCCATCGAGAAACAAGTGGTATATTTTGAGGCCTCAGTATGTATCACTTTAGCATGGATAAGAACTCTTCCCATTGGGTTTGAACGATTCTTTTTAATTTCCTGGCCAAATGTAAGGTAAAAACAATTACTTGGCATGGCAGTATTATTTGTCTTCCCATAATTTTGGAATGAAGTTTTGAAAGCAGCAAAATCAAAAACTTTGGTCGGAGAATTTTCTTTTCGATCCAGCAATCTGCTCTCAGTTACCCCGTCAGAAACAAATACCCGAGTTCTGCACAAACGTTGGGCATAAATATCACCATCTTTATAAGTCAAGACCAACCCTCTTTCCATGCTGTCAAGAAGTTCTGAGACGAACCCCATCTGTTCATCGCAGATTTCGTGGAAGTTCTTTACATCCGGAATTTCTATTTGAGTAACTGTTTTGGGACCAAATAGTATTTCATCCATCAAAGTGTATTGCAACTGAGGTGCTCCAAAATATAATCTGCAACCGTTAGCAGCAATATTTTTCTGAAATACATAATTGTGTGGGAATCCATATTTCAAAATAATTTGCATAACATTTTGTTCATTTGTGATACCATCTGCTCCAAGGAAGCTTGAAGGTCCTAAGCTTGGAACACCACTTGAGCCAAATTTGCAGAGATCAGAACTTTCAACTGACATGAGGTCTGAGGGGAGGCTTCCTTTCATGCTGCTATGTTGCAGAGCAACATCCCCATCAGATGTGTCATGCTCCGGCAAAAGAAGCTCAGCTTGGCTTGTTGAGGGGAAAGCAGAATAATTCTGGGATGATGATGACATCTCATCGTAAATATCAGATTGTGAAGGAATATTAAAGTTAGGATAAGCAGCAAATCCATTTCCAAAATGTTGGTTATGAAGATTTGCATGGTGGTTCATTGTTTCTCTCAGGATACCAACAGAATGGTCAAGATATGCACCTTCTTCTGTCTTCACTGTCAGGTTGTTGTAACTGGATGAGTCTTCATCATAGACTACTGTAGGGACATTGGAGCTTGATTTAGGACTTAAAAATGTCTCGCTGAAATACTTTGGTGGCGGAGATGTCTGTGTTTCCTCCAGGAAGTCTCGTATGGTCGGAGAATTTGTAAAAATTGAAGTACTTCCAGGACTTGCAGAAAAATCTGAGTCAAAGTCACTGACCTTTTTCATGACTGGAACATCCACAAATTGATAAACTCTGTAAGGATTGTCCCCATCCAAATGATGCTTCTCGCTAAGCTCTCTGATTTCTTGAATCTTCTTTAGCGCACATCGGAGACGAGTTTTCCACACAGGATACTCCAGTTTATCACCATCATGATATTTCCCAGTGAACTTGGCCCATTCCATGAAGACTTGAGAGTCTTTTGCATCCCAGTCCTTGTTATTGAAGTGTCTCCAAGGAATTCTGAATGTTCTGTCTTCTTTGTTCTCCCAAACTAGGCCTGGACAAGTTTTTGCCTCTATCATCCGCTCCAACCATGGACGAAGCCGCTTTCGTGATTCTCTGTGGTTGTCCATTATTTTTTTATCTGGTGAGATAGTAAGTTACAGTTGAAAACAAGGAAAATTAGTTTTATAATTATATGACAAACATAATGAGGACATACTGTGTACTTTGAAAAACACAGTGAAGAGCAAAACCTCTATCTAAACAGAACTTCAATTCGCAACAGATTATGAATACCTGGGATCTGTAGTAACTAATAACAGAGACTGCTATAAAGAGATTTTAGAAGCAGTGTTCTCTGCAATATGTGCCATTTTGGCATGTAAGGTTTCTGTTTTTGAGATTGTGGTTCTGCCCTATGTGCCGTCTTCAGCTCGAAAGGACAATAGATAGATATATATAAAGAGAGAATTTGCGATATGCGGATGACACAGTCTTAATATCTAATCTATGACCTTTCGAGCCATAGAGCCAAGATACTCCTTCTCTTATCTAAATTTTTATTCTAGCAGTTTTCAATTCTTTTATAGATATTTTATCAAATCACGCCATTTGTGATTGATCTCTCCCACTGGTTTGTTTTCCATGTTTATTTTGTTGTCTGTTGGAATTAAGCTTTTTATGACCTTAGTCTTTTCATGATTGATCTCAAGCCCAATTTTGCTGGCTATTGATGATAGTTCATTTGTGTTTTCCTGCATCGTTTTTATCTGACTGCTGATGAGAACTATGTCATCAGCAAAGTCGAGTCTTAATATCAGAGACAGAAAATGAACTATAAGAAATGATAGACATAATAGTAAAAGAAAGCAACAAAAAAAGGTCTCAGTATGAATAGTAAGAAAACAGAATTAATGGTCCTATCAAAGAAACAATCATCACCATCATGCAGCATAAAAATGAACAGGACAAATCTGAAACAAGTGCAACGCTTCAAATACTTGGGCACAATAATAACATCAGATGGAAGATGCACCACAGAAATAAAAAGCAGAATACCTCAAGCCAAAATATCATTTCAGAAAATGAAAAATATCTTATGCAACAAATCTATGTCAATAGAAGTGAGAAAGAGAGTTCATCGAGTTCTAAATAGAACCAATTCTGACCTATGGAAGTGAATCATGGCCAGTAGACAAATTAATTAAAAGACGATTAGAGGCCACAGAGATGGGATTTTTCAGAAGAATGTTGAAAGTTCCCTGGACAGCTAAAATGACCAATGAGGAAATTCTCAAAGAGGCCAACACAAAAAGGCAGCTCTTTAAAAACATCAGAAAGAAACAATCAACATTTTTCGGGCACATCATGAGAAGAGGAAAGTTGAAACACTTGGTTACAACTGGCAAAATAAAAGGAAAGAGAGAAAATACTGGATAGCTTTGTGTCATGGCATGGAAAATGGAAAACAGTCAACATCAGAATTGATATGATGCACTGTAGATAGAAGATTGTATAAGGACATGATCGCCTACTCCAACCAGTATGGCACATGATGATGATGATAAAGAGATCAAAAGATTAGCAACAGCAACACACAAATTACACAACATGTGACACAATACAAGCAAGGCAATACAATTAAAATTATTGAGGACAGATATCTTCCTGATAGCAATATTTGGTTGTGAATCATGGACAATCTCACAAACAGCACGGAAGAAAATCGATTCATTTGAAACAAAATGCTACATAAAAATTATTACGATACCTTGGAATGATAAAAGAGCAATGAAGACATATTAAAAGATGTATTACAGAAGTGACTTATAAACAACATGATCGAGGCGGCACATAGGGCAGAATCACAATCTCAAAAACAGAAACCTTGCTTGCCAAAATGGCACATATTGCAGAGATCACTGTTTCTAAAATCTATCGCTCCGTTTCCATAACAATACCTTTCCTTTTACAATGACAACTTGTCATGCCATCGATCAACCTCCTTAGTCGCCTCTTACGACATACCTGGAAGGTCACAGTGTCACTGCTATAGTATTTATTAATAGTAAATAGGCTTTATTAATTGGACTGCAACAACATTAACTACTATGGACTAGTTTCTGTTCAAAATTAGTCTGACAGGTTATTACGATTGTACTTCCAACAACACAGGGAATAGGCCTGTAGACTACACTGAGTGAATATGGTGGACGCAAATCTCAAATTTGAAATCTGCAACTTCGTCAGTTTGAGTTACAGAGGGCAGCCTTCATAGTTAAGATAGATTTACGATCACAACGTCCAAATCATTAAATGAAATCAAAAACTAAAATAATGGATTGCCAGTGAGTTGAGAGAGTAGAATATGACACTCAAAAACTCATCTCTCTCATTGATATGAATTATTATAATTATATTATGACGAATTTAGTGACCATGCCACATCATAGATATTATTACAACTCAACATATCATAAACATTCGAGAATTGGTCATAAATCATCATCATGATACTGGCTGCAGTGTCTATAATTTTCAATTATAACATTATTATTAATATCATTAAAATTAAATAAACACTTACATCAGTTATTAGCAAGTAACAAACAACGTGCAATATTTCAATCTTTCAGGAAGATTTCGTTCTGTGTGGTTTGAGTTGACCGTCGGAGGAAAACTTCCAACAATTTATAATCCCCACAAGAACCAGAAGCCGATTCCTAGAAACGAAACCCTGGGGGGAAGGTCGACTCAGACCAATCTAAAAATAGATTCAGGAAAACCGAAACTGTGTACGGTGTCGATGAACATTGTGTCTTCGGTTTCTGTTTGAAATCAATTTGATAGAGACCATCAGCCAGTGCCACTGTAGACAAATAATAATAAATTAATATTATTTACCGTGTGTAACATGGGGCCTCATTATGAGGGAAGTAAAGAATAGTGACACTGTGACCTTCCAGGCATGTCGTAAGAGTCGACTAAGGAGGTTTGGCTTGACAAGCTGTCATTGTAAAAAGTATTGTT
Organism: Megaustenia siamemsis; assembly: GCA_032433765.1. Classification (NCBI taxonomy): domain Eukaryota; kingdom Metazoa; phylum Mollusca; class Gastropoda; order Stylommatophora; family Ariophantidae; genus Megaustenia; species Megaustenia siamemsis. Next base: position 32,210,516 of record JAVIAB010000159.1, on the reverse strand, counting down.
ATGGAAACAGACCATAGATTTTAGAAGCAGTGATCTCTGCAATATGTGCCATTTTGGCACGCACGGTTTCTGTTTTTGAGATTGTTTTTTCTGCCCTATGTGCCGTCTCTGGCTCGAAAGGACAATAGATAGATAGAATATTATTATAGAGGGAAACTTCCGAGGCGATAATCAGCGAATCATTTCAGAGGAAGAGGTATGTTTGCAGCACTCGGAACAACAGAGAAAAAAAAACAACAACAAAGAACAATATATGGTTATTGAGTTATTTACGGGCCATCATCATTGCACTCCGACCATTTTCGTAGGTGTTCAGATCCCCTCCTCAGCAAGTCCCGTAGTATCCAGCGACTGACGACTCCAGTTCTATGTTGGTTGATAAGTCTTCTTACACGGCCACTAAGTTTCTCATTTATGGCTGTGCCCATCTTAACACCCATTTTCATCATCCGAAGAAGTGACGTGGATCTGTGTTTGTTGAAGTCCTGTATCCTTCCCACATCTCGGAGGACATTGATGATGTCCGCCCGATGCATTGGTTGCCCGTCCTCAACAACAGTGCAGCTAGCCAACCTGTCCGCTCTTTCATTTCCCTGTACTCCCGCATGTCCAGGGACATAGACAAAGGTGACCTTACGTATTTTGGACTCTACCCATTGCATGCGTACAGAGCCCACCTCTACTTTTTTTTTATCATGCTCATCGAATCACTCAGTAAACATGCGTGGGTGTAGTCTTGTGACTCTAACCATTTGAATGCCTTGGTCACTGCCATCACTTCCATTGTCATGCTACTCGTGGTCACGACGTATGCACCACTGTCTTCGTAGACTATTCTGCCTGCCAAGCATGCTGTAAATGCCCATGCACTTCTTTGGTGTCGTCTTACAGATCCATCTGTATAGATGACTGTATCTTTCTCATCGGTGTTATCACAGATGGGACCGTTGTAAGTAAAAGTAAAGTAAAGACCCCCCGCACGCCAAGTGGCGTATAGGGAAAATGGTGTTAGTGACCATGCATTTTACAGACCTTCAGCACATGATTTTTGGGGTAATGTGGTCGGTAATGCGCCCGTGCTGCTTTACTTTCCCCAAAAAAATTCGGTACCAATTTTAAGGCTGTGTGGACCCGGAGGCCGTTGGTTGGGATCGAACCCTACCCCTTGTCCTTTGTAGTCCAGTTCACTAACCACTGAGCTATCGCGGCTCCCGATGAGACCGTTAACCTCAGCACTAACCACGACCGAGTTCTGTTCCCTACTTTTCCTGTCGAGTGTGACAATACACGAGAAAGCCCTTTTGAATGACATAGGCACCGGTATCCACTCCTCACCAACGCTGATATTGGTAAGCCCACAGACCTGTTTGATGACATCTTCTGCTCGGCCCACCCATGATTTTCCTCTTTTTAGCCTGACACCTTTCTCTGTGTTGAGCACGTGGCGCAATGGATGCTCTTTATCTGTACTAATCTTCAGGTATGCTTGTGCTCTCCAGATCTTGATTCTGTTATCAAGGGTTGGAAAGTCAAGAAGATACTTCATTGCTACACAGGGAGTGTCCCTTGTACACCCCAAGATAATGCGGACAATATATGGTCCGAAAAAGAATCGAACCCGTACTCAGTGGTTCAGCACCTTGCCACGAAAAGTCAAACGCTAGGGAACACTGCCAACGCAGTGCCACTGTACACTGGATAACATGACAGCTAAACATGTTCTACAGGATTTCCCCCAACACACAGGCCTGAGGAGGACAATATACTCCACACCCACCTCCCTGGAAGAGAAACTAAACGAGGCAACCGAACCACTTAAATAGACAGCTGCCTTCATGGAAGCCGGAGTCCTAGTCTGAGTGAGCCATGATCGCAGAAAAGGAAGAAGAAACAATCTTGGACAAATCGTTTGTATTATAACAGTTTGTTTTTTTACAAACTTAGTTGATAGCATTCACAAAAGAAAAGAAAATAATGTCTGGCCTTGATTGTTTTAGGCTTTCGCCGAACTATTGCATCTCTTCCTCTCCCGCACAATAAAAACATATATTGCCTTTGTCGAAATAATACATGTCTAGAGCAAGTAACCAGTAAATGTCAGCATGTAATGTTGTCAGGTTTTCGAATGATTCAATCCGTCGATATAAAGGGCGTTAAATTGTCAAATATCTGTCGTGGCCAACATCGATCAGAGGCTACTTGGTTATGGAAGGCCCCGGTATCACTGCAAACGAATTAAAATCCATAATTGCTCAACCGCCCGTGCCAGTGGAATCATCCGAATTACTAACTCATCTTCCAAACAAAGAAAGGTAGCTGTAGTCCCCACCATAGCAGTCTCAGCACACGCCAAAAGACATAAGGCGAAATCGCATAGAAAGTGAACACGGCCAACTGTTCCCTGTCATCGATATCCATCATCGTATCGGAACATGATCAAAACGGATGAGACACACAGCTCACGGTGTGCACAGAGCACTTAACTCAGTAGCTCCTGCAACAAGCCGGACTTGGAATATGAGGAAACTGCAACAAGGAACACTTTTCAGACATAGCCTTCAATGGTTCCTGCCGCCTATCCACCATATTGCCCGGAAGTTCACGTCCTCCTGAAAATGATGATCGTCATAATATTTAAATGTATAGCGCTTGATGATGTTAGGACATCGAGAGGCTACTTATCCTTCTGTTCCAGTGACTAGTCCTCGCACTATAGTGTATGCCCTGGCAATTCTTACTATCAGTACGACGCAAATTGAAATTGACAAGCTTGAGAAAATACAGAATGAAGCGTTGCTCATTATCTTGGGGTGTACATGGGACACTCCCTGTGTAACATTGAGGTATCTTCTTGACTTTCCAACCATGGATGACAGAATCAAGATCTGGAGGGAACGAGCATACCTGAAGATAAGTGCAGATAAAGAGCATCCGTTGCATCATGAGCTCAACACTGGGAAGGGTGTCAGGATAAAAAGAGGCAAATCATGGGTGGGACTATCAGAAGATGTCATCAAACAGGTCTGTGGGCTTACCAATATCAATGTTGGAGAGAAGTGGATACCGATGCTTACGTCATTCAAGGGGACATTCTCGTGTATTGTCACACTCACAGGAAATGTAGGGAACAGAACTCAGTCGTGGTCAATACGGAGGTCAACGGTCTCATCTTGGATAACACCGTTGAGAAAGATGCCGTCATCTATACAGACGGATCTATAATACGAGACCAAAGGAGTACATGGACATTTACAACACGCTCGGCAGGCAAAATAGTCAAAGAAGACAGTGGTGCATACGCCATGACCACGAGTAGCATGATGACGGTGGTGATGGCAGAGACCAGGGCTTTCATCTGGTTAGAGTCACACGACTACACCCACGCATGTATACTGAGTGATTCGATGAGCGTGATAAGAAAAGTGGAAGCAGGCTCTGTACGCATGCAATGGGTAGAGTCATTGCAGACGTAAAAAAATACGCAAGGTCACCTTTGTCTACGATAAAATTGTAACCACAAAAGTTTAAACATTTTAACATACAGCTTATTCTAATCACTTAGAATGTTTACTACAAGAAACCTGTGTATTCTCTATTCTTAGGAAGACAAATGGGAAATCAACTAAAGTGTCACTGATAAACAACATTCCAGCTTTCTCCTGTGACGTTTCAGGACAGCAGTAGATGGATCAAAGAAGAATATTTAATCGTAAAATTGTAAATTTCCATGGAGTTCTTGGATCTCGAGACATTCGACGATTTCGGAGCTGTAAGCATTCAGCAACTCATAACTGACTGATGACGTCCAGATATGTGCTCTAGAACTGATAAAAACTCTCCATCTCTGTGTAAAAGCCATGAAACAGACTAGCAAACAGGCACGCGCATACGCTGGGGTTGTTAAATTGATACCAGGACATTTAGAATCCTTCTTTCCTTCCTCATCTGCCTTTCAGCGTCGAGGGGAGATGCAATTTGCGGTCTTTTGCTCTTCTGTTCGCCTCTGCTGCTGTTATGTTTCCTAGTGTTTCTAAAATTCCGTCGATCCATCTTTTTCACGGTCGACCCTTGTGTCTGGTGTTCTTGAAATGTTTATTGAGGGCTCGTTATTTTGTTTTTTGAACACTCTGCCTTGTCACATGACCAAACCATTTTATATGTTGTTTCTTTAATATATTCTATGGCGGGGGATATAACTAGCTTTTTTTTTCTCAGTTCTTCATTTCTGATCTTATTTCTCAGACTGTTTCCTGTCATTCGTCTAACACATTTCATCTCAGTAGAGGTTATTTTTCTTATTGTTCTTGCATCTAGGGTCCAGGTCTGGCATTGGTAGCACAACGTTGGGATGAAGATTGTATTGTATAGTGCTCGTTTTGCCCCTAGAGTTATTTCCCTGTTGGACAATAGTGGTGATAACTGTCCGATGATTTGACAAGATTTGTTGCATCTTGATTCTATCTCTGTTGTCTGAGAATTATCGTTTGTCACTAAACTTCCTATGTATCTGAATTCCTCTACTTGTTTTAGTTGTCTGCCTTCTATAGTTATGTTGATGTTCTGTTTATTTTTGGCGACATTCATGACTTCTGTTTTGTTGATGTTGATTTTCATGTTGTATTTTGTTCCTGTCTTCTTCTTCTACCTTCCTGCTCCCTGTGGAGCATGGGTCTTCAACAAACACTTTCCGAGTTGTTCTGTTTCTTGCCATTCTTTTAAGATCATTCCATGTCTTCCCCATCATCTTCATCCTGCTTCTATCAGTCTTCTCCAAGAATTCCTTGGGCTTCCTCTTTGTCTTTTCCCCTGGGGATTCCAAAAAAAGAGCCTGTTGTGTAATACTCTCAGTTGGCTTCCGTAGTGTGTGTCCTATCCATCGTCTTCGCTGTATCTCTTTATCCACTGGTATTTGATCGGTACATTTCCATAATTCTATGTTAGTACTTTTGCCCTGCCATTTCCATCCTTTTATTCTGCGTAAGCATCCATTAATGAAAGTCTGTATCTTCATGATTGTCAATTTGTTGTTCTCCATGTTTCACACCAATATAGTATGACTGACTTGACATTGGAGTTGACAATTTTTATTGTTTGTATTTAACCTAATTTCTTTGGACTACCATATGTTTCTCTGTGCAACAAAAGTTCCTCTTGCTTTTGATATCCTTATTTTGGTATCATTTTCTGTTCCTCCCTCTTTATCTATATTACTGCCCAGATATATGTAAGATTGTACGTTTAGTAGAGGTACTTCTCCTAATTTTATTTGGTTATTGCCAACTGCATTAATTCTCATAATGTTGGTCTTATCTCTATTAATTTTCAGTCCTAGCTGTTGTGATCTTTCATCAAGTATGCTCATTTTATCCTGCATCTGTTGGTGGCTATGTGATAGGAGAGCTATGTCATCAGCAAGGTCTAAATCATCAAGTTGCTTGGTCAGTGACCACTGGATTCCATTTCTGTTGATTTGAGTTATTTTCATAATCCAATCTATGGCCAGTAGAAAGAGAAATGGAGACATAAGGTATCCCTGCCTTATTCCTGTTCTTATTTCAAATGTTGCGCCAGTGCTGTTGAGTATATTTAAGTGTTCTTGCAGGTCTTCTATTGTTTCATGTATTAATGTCTGATCGTCTGCAAATAAAAGCTAATTGATCTCCCCTGTTTCTGATGGGTTGGCTAATTTGCATATTTAATCCATGTATACTTGGAATCCAAGGAAAAGAAATAGCCGATCAGTTATCAAAATTCGGCAGCTCGAAGAAGTAGAAGAAGAAAATGCCGTTTGTTGTCTATGTTTAGTTTGGATTTTGCTATTAGTTATTAAGGAGTTTACTATTATTTATTTTTTTCGGAAATCCTTGATACGAAGTCGAGAGGGGGATAATGCGACTGGGTAAAGATCTCCATATTCCGTGCCCAGGCAGAGTAGGCAAAGTGACATGAGGGAGAAAGCACCAATGTTAAAACTTGGCACATGGAACGTAAGGACCATGTGCCCTGGACTTGTTAAAGCAAACACACCGACAGAAGGGCAAATTAGAACAACAGCCCTCATAGATAAAGAACTAAATAGGCGTGCTAAGACCCCAACAATCATGTCGATGCTCAGATGTCGAAGACTAAGATGGCGGTGGCACGTCCAGTGAATGGAAGAAAATCGCATCCCCAGGCAAGTACTATATGGCGAACTAATACACGGAAAAGATAAATCGGCAGACCTAAACTACGATATAGACATATCTGTAAATCATCATTTGTGAATGGCTTCTCCATATGTGATATGATATGACTGGGAACATTTGGCAAATGATCGCATATCATGGAGAGCATGTATAAGAAACGGTATAACATCATTTGAGACTGTGCTAAGGAAAAACTTAGAAGAGAAAAGACTCATGAAAAAGGATGGAAAACCCTGTGGACCAGTGTGCCTGACTTGTTTATTTTGTGACCGCGTGTATTTGTCAAACATTGGTAGAATTAGCCACGAGAGAAGCAGTTCGACAAAAACAAAACCTCCAAAAATACACAATAGCCTCCACTAGACCATCTGACAAGACGAAAAGGGCCATATATTATTTATTTACCGTTACAACTTCCACAAAGCTTATGAAATCATCGGATAAATGGCACGGCTGTTGTCCAACACGAAAGTAACATATAAACAAAACATGAACTCTTCAATACAATTTTCATCCCAACGTTGTGCTGCCATTGCCAGACCTAGACTCAGGAACAACAAGAAAAATAACCACTACACAAATGAAATGTTTTAGACAAATGACAGGAAACAGTCTGATAGATAAGATCAGAAATGAAGGACTGAGAAAAAATAAAAGCTACGAATAATTCCAGCCGTAAAATATATAAAGAAATAACATATAAAATTGCTTGGCCACGTGATAGGACAGAAAGATAAAAACACAACACAACAAGCCTTTAGTAAACGTTGCGAGAACACCAGACTCAAGGACCGCCAAGGGAGAAGATAGATTGATGAAGTATTAGAAACACTTGAAAACAACAGCAACAGAGGAGAAAAAAGACAACAAATTATATTTCCCCTAGACGATATAAAGCAAATGAGGAAGGAAGGAAGAAGCTACAATTTTTATTTTTTAAATATTAAACGAATTGCTAGAACGGAACGAGAGAAATAGAACCAATTCTGACCTATGGAAGGGACTCATGGACAGTAGACAAACAAATGAAAAAACGATTAGAGGTCACAGAGATGGGATTTTTCAGAAGAATGTTGAGAGTTCATTGGACAGCTAAAAAAGACCAATGAAGAAATTATCAAAGAGGCGAACACAAAAAGGGAACTCATAAAAAACATCAGAAAGAAACAATCAACACTTTTTGGGAACATGATGAAAAGAGGAAAGTTGGAATACTTAGTTACAACTGGCAAAATAAAAGGAAAGAGAGATCGCGGACGACAAAAAGAGAAAATACTAGATAGCTTGATGTCATGGCATGGAAAACAGTCAACAACAGAACTGATACGATGCACTGTAGATAGAAGATTGTGGAAGGAGATGATCGTTTACGTCAATCGGCATGGCACATGATGATGATAACGGAACGACTTTTATTAAAAGAACTGATAGAACAACATTTAATCTAAGAACTGCTAGAAACAACTTTACTGCAAGCATTACTAGATAAGCATTTATTATTACAACTGATAGAAACAACCTTTAATCCAAGAACTGCTAGAAACAACTTTACTGCAAGCATTACTAGATAAGCATTTATTATTCCAACTGAAAGACTGAAGCACATGTGGCTGCAGGAATCTATGTGTGTAAATATTTTCCAGTTAACTATCTGATTCTTGTCCGTATATCCTAGAATCCCAGATGATCTTTCAGTTTCAGTTTCGGTTCTGAGTCAACACGGTTACCACTGCGACTTTTTCTTCTTCCTTTATTTTTTTCTAACATCCCACAAACTTGGCCTTCTTTTACAATTTTGTTTAAAATGTCTCTCCTCGATACTAAAAGGTAAAAGAGGAAGGATATAAACAGCAGATGATGACGATAATGAACGGTATCTAGTGCATTTTATGTAGTACTAAAACGACAAATGAATTTGAATTTTGGCTTATTTAAAAACCCGTTTTGACTTCAAATCAAAATGTAAATCTGGCAACTCTGGTTTCGTTTCAGTTTCTTGATCTTAGTAAATAAGTCACATGGAAAACGTGATAGTCCCCACTGACTTGGCAATTGTAACTCAATTATCTTTTCTTTTCTTCCCTCACACATTCTGAGCTGACTCTTTAGTTCGTTGAGGTTATCATTTAGTTCGTTGTAAAATGTAAATCTGCCAACTCTGGTTTCGTGTCAGTTTCTTGATCTTGTGACGTAGTTAATACGTTGCAGGGAAAACGTGACAGTCCCCACTGACTTGGCAATTGTAACTCAAGTATCTTTTCTTCCCTGATACATTCTGAGCTGACTCTTTAGTTCGTTGAAGTCATCATTTAGTTCGTTGATGTTATCAATTAGTTCGTTGATGTTATCAATTAGTTCGTTGATGTTATCAATAATGACATCAGATGGAAGACTCACCACAGAAATACCAAGCAGAATAGCTCAGGTCAAAGTAGCATTTCAGAAAATAAAAAACGTCTTGTGCAACAAGTTTATGTCAATTGAAGTGAGAGAGTTCATCAGTGCTATATAGAACCAATCACTGACCCGTGGAAGTGAATCATGGACAGTAGACAGACAAACGAAAAGACGATTAAGGTCACAAGGCCACAGGGATGGGATTTCTCAGAAAAGTGTTGAAAGTTTCCTGGGCAGCTAAAAATACCAGTGAGGACATTCTCAAAGGGCCAAAGGGGCTAACTAGCAAATGGAGCTCCTAAAAAACAGAAAGAAACAATCAATATTTTTCAGGCACATCATGAGAAGAGGAAAGTTGGAATACTTGATTACAACTGGCAAAATATAGGGAAAGAGAGACTATTCATCTTTCTCCTCTTTCATTTCCTGTTCCTAAACCATGATTTCCTATAATGGCCTTATATCTACCATTTCCTACTTTGCGTAGGTATGTCAAATAGTTAGGTTAGATTAGATGGATGGATGGACATGCTAGACAGACAGACAGATTTGATTAAATTAAACAGACAGACAGATAGATTAAATTAAACAGACAGAGAGAGATATTCTATTAAAATATTACAAACAAACATGTGCTTCAGTTCAATTATTTAATGTTGTGTGTATCTGGCATCACAAATTGAAACCTCTTCCATCAAAGAAGGAAGAAAAGAAAAAAAAAATCATCAAAATGGTGTGTGGTTACAGGTTTATGTTGGAGAGGGACAAGACAAAATCAAAATGACTTGCAGTTAAGTAGGCTTTAAGCAGGATCAATGGATAAAACACAAAAGTTTATAAATAAACAAGCTAAAACAACATGTTTATTTATTAACTTTTGTGTTTAATAAACAAGCTAAAACATGTTTATTTATTAACTTTTGTGTTTAATAAACAGCTAAAACAACATATCTTTTTCATTCCTTCCCCCTTTAAGCATCGAGGGGAGATATAATTTGCGGCCTTTTGCTCTTCTATTCACTTCTGCTGCTGTTATGTTTTCTAGTGCTTCTAATATTCCATCAAACCATCTTTTTCGTGGTCAGCCCTTGGTTCTGGTGTTCTCGCAATGTTTATTGAAGGCTCATTGTGTTATGTTTTGATCTTTCTGCCTTGTCACGTGGCAAAACCATATTATCTGTTGTTTCTTTACATATCCTATGGTGGGGGTTGTTCCTCATTTTATTCTCAGTTTTTCAATTCCCATCATATCTCTCAGGCTATTTCTTGTTATTCGTCTAATACATTTCATCTCAACAGAGGTTATTTTTCTTATTGTCCTTGCATATAGGTTCCCATTGTATTGTAGAGTGCCCACTTTACCCCTTTAAATGTAATATTAATTTCATCTTAGCACTTCTGAAAGGGAGAATATAACTAGAAATAAATAAATGAAAGGAACTTTTCTGTGAAACTTCCAGAAATTCATTTACATGAAAAGTATCTGCATCTCAAGAACTAGGGGACGCCCAAAACTCTGAGTTATAGAAGTATGTAAACGTGAGATGAAGACTCAGAACATAATCCTTGCAGCCTGAGAAGAAATAGCTGCAGATTGTAATCTTTGGAAACACACTCTAAAGCTCCAACTCAAACAAGAAGCAGACAGATTCATATACAACGAGAATACATGGCAAAGAAAAGAAAAGAAAAACATCTCCTAGGGGCGCTGCAAAATCTAAAGTCAACTATGACTGACAGTAGCTACTATAGTCAACTACGACTGATGGAGGCTACTATCAATTACAACTGACGAAGGCTACTATCAATTACAACTGACGGAGGCTACTATAATCAACTATGATGGAGGCCACTATAGTCAAACTATGATGGAGACTACAATAGTCAACTATGACTGACGGAGACTGCTATAGTCAACAATGACTGACGAAGACTACTATAGTCAACTATGACTGCCGGAGACTACTATAGTCAACTATGACTGACAGAGGCTACTATAGTCAACTATGACTGATGGAGACTACTATAGTCAACTATGACTGACGGAGGCTACTATAGTCAACTATGACTGCAGGAGGCTACTATAGTCAACTATGACTGCCGGAGACTACTATAGTCAACTATGACTGACAGAGGCTACTATAGTCAACTACGACTGATGGAGGTTACTATCAATTACAACTGACGGAGGCTACTATCAATTACAACTGACGGAGGCTACTATAATCAACTATGACTGACGAAGACTACTATAGTCAACTATGACTGCCGGAGACTACTATAGTCAACTATGACTGACAGAGGCTACTATAGTCAACTATGACTGACAGAGGCTACTATAGTCAACTATGACTGATGGAGACTACTATAGTCAACTATGACTGACGGAGGCTACTATAGTCAACTATGACTGCAGGAGGCTACTATAGTCAACTATGACTGACAGAGGCTACTATAGTCAACTATGACTGATGGAGACTACTATAGTCAACTATGACTGACGGAGGCTACTATAGTCAACTATGACTGCAGGAGGCTACTATAGTCAACTATGACTGCTGGAGACTACTATAGTCAACTATGACTGCAGGAGACTACTATAGTCAACTATGACTGACGATAGCTACTATGGTAAACTATGACTGATGGAGGCTACTATAGTCAACTATGACTGATGGAGGCTACTATAGTCAACTATGACTGACGATAGCTACTATGGTAAACTATGACTGATGGAGGCTACTATAGTCAACTATGACTGATGATAGCTACTATGGTAAACTATGACTGATGGAGGCTACTATGGTCAATTACATCTGATGGAGGCAACTATAGTCAACTATGACTGATGGAGGCTACTATGGTCAATTACAACTGATGGAGGCTACTATAATCAACTATGATTGAGGCCACTATAGTCAAACTATGACGGAGACTACTATAGTCAACTATGACTGACAGAGACTACTATAGTCAACTATGACTAAATGAGACTACTATTGTCAACTTTGATGGAGGCTACTATAGACAACCACGACTGACGGAGACTACTATAGTCAACTATGGCTGACAGAGACTACTATAGTCAACTATGGCTGACGGAGACTACTATAGTCAACTATAACTGATGGAGGCTAGTATAGTCAACTTTGATGGAGGCTACTATAGTCAATTATGACAGAGCCTACTATAGTGAACTATAATTGACAGAGACTACTATTTGCATTTTAAAGAGAGCTATGGTAGAGTAATTATTGGTGAACTGTTCAAGTGAGAACCCCCAATCAATGACCTCCAGGTTCATCAAGTCTTAAACAGGTACCAGATTTTATTTTCAGGGGAAGGAGAGAGGAATATAGCGCTGATTCCTTCTTCTTCTTCTTCTTTCCTTCATCATTTGCCTTTCAGCATCAAGGGGAGATATAATTTGCGGTCTTTTGCTCTTCTGTTTGCCTCTGCTGCTCTTATGTTTCCTAGTGCTTCTAATATTTCATCGATCCATCTTTTTCGTGGTCGACCCTTGGGGTCTGGTATTCTCGCAATGTTTAATGAGGGCTCCTTGTGTTGTGTTTTGATTACTCTGCCTTGTCACATAGCCAAACCACTTTATCTGTTGTTTCTTTATATATTCTATAGCGGGGGCTATTCCTAGCTTTTTTCTCAGTTCTTCATTTCTGATCTTATCTCTCAGATTGTTTCCTTATTTACATAGGGCTGATTGCATGAAATGTAATAAAGGAAAAGACGATTAGAGGCCACATAGATGGGATTTCTCAGAAGAATGTTGAAAGTTCCCTGGACTGCTAAAAAGACCAATGAGGAAATTCTCAAAGAGGCCAACACAAAAAGGGAACTCATAAAAAACATCAGAAAGAAACAATCAAAATTTTTCAGACATATCATGAGAAGAGGAAAGTTGGAATACTTGGTTACAACTGGCAAAATAAAAGGCAAGAGGGATCGGGGATGACAAAGAGAGAAAATACTAGATAGCTTGGTGTCACGGCATGCAAAACAGTCAACAACACAACTGATACGATGTACTGTAGGTAGAAAATTGTGGAAGGACATGATCACCTACGCCAACCGGTATGGCACATGATGATGATGATTATATGAACCAAAAATGTGCCATTGGTAACATGAAATACATGTACCAGCATCACTTGTCTCCAGTTGGCTGCCAACCAAAACATTAAGGGTTAAAATGCCAGTTGAGAAACCATTTTTTTCTGACCATGAGAGCTCTCATGGTTCACCCAGTTCTAGCGTACACTCATGAATAAAGGAATAACCCTCTTCATTATCCCCCCCTTAAAATGACGTTAAATGGGCGTGTATGCATTGTTTTGTGGTTTGCAGTGAAACTGTGATATTTGTAACTTTCGGCCCGACACCTCCAACTTCAGGATGGCATTTTTTGAGTACTGTGTTGCCTTCCCCATTAATCGCTACTCACTTGGCCAGACTAGACTGCTTAGTATATTACTAGAGGCACCATGAAGAGGTGGAGTGCAGCACTATCACCTCACCTCTTTAAATGGGTACCAGAAATATTTCCAGGGAAGGGTAAGACAGCAAGGAAGGGAACGCACCCATCCCCTCATGAAGCCAAGCTTAGTACAATGAAGCTGTAACTTCTTCATTACCCAATGGCTATTGCTATTAGACTACCTTTACTAGCATCATATTCCCATATGTTATAAACTTGATGAGCTTCTTTCTTCTTCTTGTATCACAAACAGACCCTGTTTTGTTTCTTGTGTTCTACAGCATTGAAGGTGTTTATTTCAAATAGGAGTAGGAGTCTACTTTGTTTCCACTGAATTGTGTAGCTTTAATATTTATTTTGATAATGCTGTCTTTCGTAACTCTTTCCATATGTTTCGCCACACTGTATGTCATGCCGATTTCGGCCGCGTGCGTTTGAATGAAGAGGATGATCAATATCAATGCATAAACAACAACAACATAACAAAACAACATTGTGTCACATTGAAAGAAGACAACACAAAAGGACAGGACAAACTATGTACAAGGTTCACTGAGTTTAGCTAAAATTGGCTGAACGATGTCCATGAGTTCTGAATGCTGTGATCTAAAATCAACAGCGGTGGCTGCTGCGCAGTTTTTGTTTAGCCATTCTTGTTTACCCTTGCATGTGCTGAGGACAAGATTCTGTAGAGTGTAAGGGAAAATAAAGATTTTAAAAATTACAGTTTTCATAAATGAAGTGTATAAAATAAAACGTTTTTATAAGTTTATGTAGGTGAAAGGACTCGTGCTTAATAGTAAAAAGACAGAAGTAATGGTAGCAACAAAGAAAAGGACTTCACTGCAATGCACAAAAGAGACAAGTGGAACAATATTAAAACAGTTAAATGAATTTAAATACATGGGAACAGTGTTAACCTCAGAAGGTAGATGCACAACAGAGATGAGATGCAGAATGGCTTAGGCAAAAGCAGCTTTCCAAAAAATGAGGAAGATACTGTGCAATCCATATTTGACAAAAGAAACAAGAAAAAAAGTTTTTAAATGTTATGTAGAGCCAGTCTTAACATATTGATGTGAATCATGGACAATAGGACAACATACAAGAAAATCACTGGAGGCTGTAGAAATGGCTTTACAGAAGAATGTTGAGAATATCATGGACAGCTAAGAAGAGTAATGAAAACGTTCTGAAAGAGGCCAAAGCAAAGAAAGAGCTAATTTCCAATATTAGGAAGAAACAATCATTATTTTTTGATCATGTAATTAGAAGGGAACAGCTGGAATATATTGTGACAACTTGGAAAATTGAGGGATGAAGATAGAGGGAAGCAAAGAGAAAAGATACCAGACATCTTAAGAGAATGGCTTGCTAGAAGGTCAACAACAGAAATAATAAATAACTGTCGAGATTGAAAGTTGTGGAGAGACATGATCACCCATGCCAGCAGACATGGTACTTGATGATGATGACGAGGTAAAAGGCAAGTAACCACATATATATGTTACATTCTCTGCATTTTTCAATTATGTTTCTCATATTAAATATATGTTTAGTTCAGTCAACAAGTCATCCTCATTGCACATTGGACAAGCCTATAAGTGATCAGATCTCCTCTGAAGTACATCCCTCAACCTGAGTGACTAACAACACTGATAATGTGTTGGTTGACAAGTCTTCTTTGGATTCTTGTAGAGTGCTTCTGTTTGGCATCTCCCACCTCGACTTGATATTTATGAAGTCTGCGAATGTCGCAGATACAGAGTAATATTTTGAGTCATTTTTTCACCCACAGCATCCTTGAGGGCATTCAGAATGTCAGTACAGTCCATTGTCCTTCCATATACAGCCAAATTGGCAAGCCTGTCTGCACAGAGTCCATTGTCCTTCCATATACAGCCACAAGCCTGTCAGCACAGTCCATTGTCCTTCCATATACAGTCAAATTGGCAAGCCTGTCAGCACAGTCCATTGTCCTTCCATATACAGC
Organism: Megaustenia siamemsis; assembly: GCA_032433765.1. Taxonomy (NCBI): domain Eukaryota; kingdom Metazoa; phylum Mollusca; class Gastropoda; order Stylommatophora; family Ariophantidae; genus Megaustenia; species Megaustenia siamemsis. The sequence continues at coordinate 32,195,446 of JAVIAB010000159.1, read as the reverse complement.
CAAATTAGCAAGCCTGTCTGCACAATCCATTGTCCTTCCATATACAGCTGAATTGGCAAGCCTGTCAGCACAGTCCATTGTCCTTCCATATACAGCCACAAGCCTGTCAGCACAGTCCATTGTCCTTCCATATACAGCCAAATTGGCAAGCCTGTCAGCACAGTCCATTGTCCTTTCATATACAGCCAAATTAGCAAGCCTGTCAGCACAATCCATTGTCCTTCTATACATAGCCAAACTGGCAAGCCTGCCAGCATGCTCATTTCCTCTTACAATCGCTTGCTCTGGCACGAAAATGAAGTCCTAGACCTCCCCAGAGACTCAAACCATTGCTATTTAGCCTAGCCCGTTGTGTTCTTCCTGTTATTGATATTAAATACATGATCTCTTGTTTCCTTCATCATCATTGAGTGCATTCTCCGCATCGAAGGTTGGCTACCATGGAGCGCCATTCTGCCCTGTCTCTTGCTTTGATGGTGCAGGTTGTCATAGGCTGGTTTGTTCATCTTTTGATGTTACTCGTCCATGTTAGTCTTGGTCTGCCTCTTTTACCTTGTATTTTCTCCTCCAGGACTACTTTTAGTAGGCTGTTGTGTCTTTAAACATGGCCCAAAAATCACATTTTTCTTCTTTGTTTCGCTAACTCTCCTAAAATCAAACATAAACAGAGCTTCTAAATCAAACATAAACAGTGCTTCTAAATCAAACATAAACAGTGCTCCTAAATCAAACATAAACAATACTCCTAAATCAAACACAAACAGTGCTCCTAAATCAAACACAAACAATACTCCTAAATCAAACATCAACAGTGCTCCTAAATCAAACACAAACAGTGCTCCTAAATCAAACATAAATAGTGCTCCTAAATCAAACATCAACAGTGATCCTAAATCAAACACAAACTGTGCTCCTAAATCAAACATCAACAGTGCTCCTAAATCAAACATAAAAATACTTCTAAATCAAACACAGTGCTCCTAAATCAAACATAAACAGTGCTCCTAAATCAAACATCACAGTGCTCCTAAATCAAACATAAACAGTGCTCCTAAATCAAACATAAACAATACTCCTAAATCAAACACAAACAGTGCTCCTAAATCAAACACAAACAGTGCTCCTAAATCAAACATCAACAGTGCTCCTAAATCAAACACAAACAGTGCTCCTAAATCAAACATAAACAGTGCTCTTAAATCAAACATCACAGTGCTCCTAAATCAAACACAAACAGTGCTCCTAAATCAAACATAAACAATACTTCTAAATCAAACACAAACAGTGCTCCTCCTAAATCAAACACAAACAGTGCTCCTAAATCAAACACAAACAGTACTCCTAAATCAAACATCACAGTGCTCCTAAATCAAACACAAACAGTGCTCCTAAATCAAACATAAACAATGTTATTTTCCCCTTCTTATTTCTTCCCATGATAACTGTAATAATGACCTTGCTAGAGTGGCTCATCAACACAGATGTTTTTGCATTGAGACCAACTCACAAAAAATATCAAACTCATCTACCTTTTCATCCCTGGTAATTCTGCCCGCTAATGATTTATCCATTTCCTGGATTTTTCCCAGGCTGCTAGTGATTTCTGCTTGTAAGTTCTGTTTTTCCTCTGTTGAATTTGAAATATTAATTAACATGACATAAGGTGTAACAAAGCAAGCCAAGTTATAGGCCAAGTATCAACACTATTGAAAAAGAAAGCAATAACTACGGAAGCAAAAAGGGCAATTTACAAATCAATTTTTCTACCAACTCTGTGCTATCAGTGCCAGAATTGGACGCTGGACTCTAGAACAATAAGAAAGATAACGACCACCGAAATTAAATGTGTCAGAAGAATGACAGGAAACAGCTTAAGGGACAGAGTAAGAAACACCGACCTGAGAAAGAAACTCGAAATTGAACCAGCCATCGAATACATAAAGAAACAACAGATAAATTGGTTTGGCCACATAACAAGACAAAAAGAACTAACAATGGCTCTAAGAGCCATAAGCAAACGCTACGAAAACGCCAGATTAAGAGGAAGACTAGAGTCACTAGGAGGGATAACACCAGAAGAGGCCAAAAGAAGAGCAAAGAATGGCAAAATGTATCTCCCCTCGACGCCAACGGCAATGGAAGAAAGATAGAAGAAGAAGAAGAATGAACATGCACAATTTTATATTTTAAGTTCAAGCTCATAAATGAAAATTTAAAAAATGACAGCAGTGGTTCCCAAACATTTGATATCCGAAGGTCCCCTTTTCCTGCTGATCATATACCAGTGGCACCCTCAAGGCACTTACAATAGTCTTCGTTTTCTTCCTTTCAGCTCCCTATGGAGCATATGTCTTCAACAAACACTTTCCAAGCTGTTCTGTTTCTTGCCATTCTTTTAAGATCGATCCATGTCTTTCCCATCACCTTCATCACTGCTTCCTTCTGTCTTCTTCAAGAATATTTTTTCCTTCCTCTTTGTCTTTTTCCTTGGGGATTCCAGAAAAGGGCCTATTGTGTAATACTCTCAGTTGGCTTTCCCAGTGTGTGTCCTATCCAGCGCCATCGTCTTCGCTGTATCTCTTTATCCACTGGTATTTGAGTGGTACATTTCCATAACTCTATGTTAGTGATTTTGTCCTGCCATTTCCATTCTTTTATTCTGCGTAAGCATCCATTAATGAAAGTCTGTATCTTCATGTTTGTCACTTTTGTTGTTATCCATGTTTCACAGCCATATAATAAAAACTGCCTTAACATTGGAGTTGAAAATTTTTATTTTTGTTTTAAATCTAATTTCTTTGGACTTCCATATGTTTCCCAGTGCAACGAATGCTCCTCTTGCTTTTGATATCCTTATTTTGGTATCATTTTCTATTCCTCCTTAATTTGAATTACAATAGTATTAACCGATTAAACTCTTGACTCCCTGATAGGAAATTTAAGATGATAAATGATCACCTGTATGGTGCAGAAACATGGACATTAGACCAGAAAACAGAACAGAAAATTGAGGCCTTTGAAATGTTGATTTACAGAAGAATAGGTAGAATTGGATGGAAAGAAAAGAAAACAAACGAGGAAGTTTTAGAACGACTAAGGGTGAAAAAAGAACTACTAAACACAATTAGAGCAAGACAAATGAAATTTTTTGGTCATGTTAAAAGACACAACAGTCTAATAAAAGTAATATTAGAGGGGAAAATACAAGGTAAAAAAGGCAGAGGCAGATCAAGACTAACATGGATGAGTAACATCAAAAGATGGACAAATCAGCCTATGACAATCTGCACCATCAAAGCAAGAGACAGAGTGGAATGGCGCTCCATGGTAGCCAACCTTCGATGCGGAGAAGGCACCCAATGATGATGATGAAATGATGACAGAATTAACACTTTCATGTACAAAATTACCTATGTACAAAAAAAATTAAGAACCATGTTGTAACAACCATCAAGCACAGAACCATGTCTTTAAGTATTCCTTAGGGAGTTAGGTGGTCAAAAGGTCATTGGCTATACATTTAAAAAAAAAAATGACAATCATCATTTTCAGGAGGACGTGAACTTCCGGTCAATAGGGTGGATAGGCGGCAGGAACCATTATAGGCTTTGTCTGAAAAGCGTTCCTTGTTGCAGTTTCCTCATATTCCTAGTTCAGCTTTGGTCAGGAGCTACTGAGTTAAGTGCTTTGTACACACCGTGAGCTGTGCGTTTCATCTGTTTTGATCGTGTTTCGATATTTCGATTGTTTACGATGAATGATGATATCGTAAAAGACCAAGAGGAAGACCCAGAAGAAGATGGATAGATGCTGTGACAGTAACATGTAACAACAAAGGAAAATCACTAATTCAGACAGTTCGAGCAGCTCAAAAATGACAAATGATATAAACCACGACACCTTTCAGGTATCAGTGAAAAGCGAAAAGAGTATCAGTGAAAAGAGAAAAGAAGAAGAAGAAGATGATATCGTATGATGGAGAACAGATGGCTGTGTTAATTTTCTGTGCGGTTTCGCCTTATGTCTTTTGGCGTGTGCTGAGACTGCTATGATTAGGACTACAGCTACCTTTCTTTGTTTGGGAGATGAAATAGTAATTCGGATGATTCCACCGGCACAGGCGGCTGAGCAATTATGGATTTTAATTTGTTTGCAGTGATACCGGGACCTTCCATAACCATAACCAAAAGGTCATTGGCCTCTGGACAAGAAGGTCCCTGGTTTGAATTCCAAGAAAAGGTGGTGGATATTTTTCCTGTGAAATCTGTGGTTTCTTCACGGCTTTACCCTCCCCTTGGCTCTGTGTATTGAGATCTAAAGTGTAGGACTTTCGGACAATGGTGAAAAACACAAGATTCCATAAACACTGAGTTCATGTTAAAGAAATGTTGGCAGTTAAAAGTCTAAAAGAGTTAAGCCAAGGTTGGCCATTGTCAGAGCAACATTTCTATAGTGGTCCCCATAAGCTGTTCACTGAATAGAATAAAGAATGTTTGTATTTGCTGCATTAAAATAATCATACAACAAAGGTGAAGGAGAGGAAGATGAAGAAGAAGGAGGAGGAGAAGAACAAGAAGAAGGAGGAGAACAAGAAGTAGAAGAAGGAGAAGAGCAAGAAGTAGAAGAAGGAGGAGAACAAGAAGTAGAAGAAGGAGGAGAACAAGAAGTAGAAGAAGGAGGAGAACAAGAAGTAGAAGAAGGAGGAGAACAAGAAGTAGAAGAAGGAGGAGAACAAGAAGTAGAAGAAGGAGGAGAACAAGAAGTAGAAGAAGGAGAAGAGCAAGAAGTAGAAGAAGGAGAAGAGCAAGAAGTAGAAGAAGGAGAAGAGCAAGAAGTAGAAGAAGGAGGAGAACAAGAAGTAGAAGAAGGAGGAGAACAAGAAGTAGAAGAAGGAGAAGAGCAAGAAGTAGAAGAAGGAGAAGAGCAAGAAGTAGAAGAAGGAGAAGAGCAAGAAGTAGAAGAAGGAGAAGAGCAAGAAGTAGAAGAAGGAGGAGAACAAGAAGTAGAAGAAGGAGGAGAACAAGAAGTAGAAGAAGGAGAAGAGCAAGAAGTAGAAGAAGGAGGAGAACAAGAAGTAGAAGAAGGAGAAGAGCAAGAAGTAGAAGAAGGAGAAGAGCAAGAAGTAGAAGAAGGAGGAGAACAAGAAGTAGAAGAAGGAGGAGAACAAGAAGTAGAAGAAGGAGAAGAGCAAGAAGTAGAAGAAGGAGGAGAACAAGAAGTAGAAGAAGGAGGAGAACAAGAAGTAGAAGAAGGAGAAGAACAAGAAGTAGAAGAAGGAGGAGAACAAGAAGTAGAAGAAGGAGAAGAGCAAGAAGTAGAAGAAGGAGAAGAGCAAGAAGTAGAAGAAGGAGAAGAGCAAGAAGTAGAAGAAGGAGGAGAGCAAGAAGTAGAAGAAGAAGAAGGAGGAGAACAAGAAGTAGAAGAAGAAGAAGAGCAAGAAGTAGAAGAAGGAGAAGAGCAAGAAGTAGAAGAAGGAGGAGAACAAGAAGTAGAAGAAGGAGAAGAGCAAGAAGTAGAAGAAGGAGGAGAACAAGAAGTAGAAGAAGGAGGAGAACAAGAAGTAGAAGAAGGAGAAGAGCAAGAAGTAGAAGAAGGAGGAGAGCAAGAAGTAGAAGAAGGAGGAGAACAAGAAGTAGAAGAAGGAGAAGAACAAGAAGTAGAAGAAGGAGGAGAACAAGAAGTAGAAGAAGGAGGAGAACAAGAAGTAGAAGAAGAAGAAGGAGGAGAACAAGGAGGAGGAGGAGAAGGAGAAGGAGGAGGAGAACAAGAAGAAGAAGGAGGAGGAGAACAAGAAGAAGGAGGAGAAGGAGAGGGAGGAGGAGAACAAGAAGAAGGAGGAGAAGGAGAAGGAGAAGGAGGAGGAGAACAAGAAGGAGAAGGAGGAGGAGAACAAGAAGAAGGTGGAGAAGGAGAACAAGAAGAAGGTGGAGGAGGAGAACAAGAAGAAGGAGGAGGAGAACAAGAAGGAGGAGAACAAGAAGAAGGTGGAGGAGGAGAACAAGAAAAAGGAGGAGCAGGAGAACAAGAAGAAGGAGGTGAAGGAGAACAAGAAGAAGGAGGAGGAGAACAAGAAGAAGGAGGTGAAAGAGAACAAGAAGAAGGAGGAGGAGAACAAGAAGGAGGAGAAGAAGAACAAGAAGAAGGTGGAGGAGGAGAACAAGAAAAAGGAGGAGCAGGAGAACAAGAACAAGGAGGTGAAGGAGAACAAGAAGAAGGAGGACGAGAACAAGAAGAAGGAGCAGGAGAACAAGAAGAAGGAGGACGAGAACAAGAAGAAGGAGGAGGAGAACAAGAAGAAGGAGGACGAGAACAAGAAGAAGGAGCAGGAGAACAAGAAGAAGAAGGAGGAGAACAAGAAGAAGGAGGAGGAGAACAAGAAGAAGGAGCAGGAGAACAAGAAGAAGAAGGAGAAGAAAAAGAAGAAGGAGGAGAAGGAGAACAAGAAGAAGGCGGAGGAGGAGAACAAGAAGAAGGAGGAGAACAAGAAGAAGGTGGAGCAGGAGAACAAGAAGAAGGAGGTGAAGGAGAACAAGAAGAAGGAGGAGGAGAACAAGAAGAAGGAGGAGGAGAACAAGAAAAAGGAGGAGCAGGAGAACAAGAAGAAGGAGGTGAAGGAGAACAAGAAGAAGGAGGAGGAGAACAAGAAGAAGGAGGAGGAAAACAAGAAAAAGGAGAAGCAGGAGAACAAGAAGAAGGAGGTGAAGGAGAACAAGAAGAAGGAGGTGAAGGAGAACAAGAAGAAGGAGGAGGAGAACAAGAAGAAGGAGGAGAAGGAGAACAAGAAGAAGGAGGAGCAGGAGAACAAGAAGAAGAAGAAGGAGGAGAACAAGAAGAAGGTGGAGGAGGAGAACAAGAAGAAGGAGAAGCAGGAGAACAAGAAGAAGGAGGTGAAGGAGAACAAGAAGAAGGAGGAGGAGAACAAGAAGAAGGAGGAGAAGGAGAACAAGAAGAAGGAGGAGCAGGAGAACAAGAAGAAGAAGAAGGAGGAGAACAAGAAGAAGGTGGAGGAGGAGAACAAGAAGAAGGAGGAGAGGGAGAACAAGAAGAAGGTGGAGGAGAACAAGAAGAAGGAGGAGTTGAATGAGAAGAAGAAGAAAGATGAGGAGAACAAGAAGAAGGAGGAGGAGAACAAGAAGAAGGAGGAGGAGAACAAGAAGAAGAAGGAAGAGGAGAACAAGGAGAAGGAAGAAGAGAACAAGAAGAAGAAGGAGGAGAAGAAGAAGGAGGTGGTGGAGGAGAAGAAGAAGGAGAAGGAGAACAAGAAAAAGGAGGAGGATAACAAGAAGAAGGTGGAGGAGAACAAGAAGAAGGAGGAGGAGAACAAGAAGGAGGAGGAGGAGAACAAGAAGAAGAAGGAAGAGGAGAACAAGGAGAAGGAAGAGGAGAACAAGAAGAAGAAGGAAGAGGAGAACAAGGAGAAGGAAGAGGAGAACAAGAAGAAGGTGGAGGAGAACAAGATGAAGGAGGAGGAGAACAAGAAGGAGGAGGAGGAGAACAAGAAGAAGAAGGAAGAGGAGAACAAGGAGAAGGAAGAGGAGAACAAGAAGAAGAAGGAAGAGGAGAACAAGGAGAAGGAAGAGGAGAACAAGAAGAAGGAAGAGGAGAACAAGGAGAAGGAAGAGGAGAACAAGAAGAAGGAAGAGGAGAACAAGAAGAAGGAAGAGGAGAACAAGAAGAAGGAAGAGGAGAACAAGAAGAAGGAAGAGAAGAACAAGAAGAAGGAGGAGGAGAACAAGAAGAAGGAGGAGGAGAACAAGGAGAAGGAAGAGGAGAACAAGAAGAAGGAGGAAGAGGAGAACAAGGAGAAGGAAGAGGAGAACAAGAAGAAGAAGGAAGAGGAGAACAAGGAGAAGGAAGAAGAGAACAAGAAGAAGAAGGAAGAGGAGAACAAGAAGAAGGAAGAGGAGAACAAGAAGAAGGAGGAGAACAAGAAGAAGGAAGAGGAGAACAAGAAGAAGGAAGAGGAGAACAAGAAGAAGGAGGAAGAGAACAAGGAGAAGGAAGAGGAGAACAAGAAGAAGGAGGAAGAGGAGAACAAGGAGAAGGAGGAGGAGAACAAGGAGAAGGAAGAGGAGAACAAGAAGAAGGAGGAGAACAAGAAGAAGAAGGAAGAGGAGAACAAGGAGAAGGAAGAGGAGAACAAGAAGAAGAAGGAAGAGGAGAACAAGGAGAAGGAAGAGGAGAACAAGAAGAAGAAGGAAGAGGAGAACAAGGATAAGGAAGAGGAGAACAAGAAGAAGGAAGAGGAGAACAAGAAGAAGAAGGAAGAGGAGAACAAGGAGAAGGAAGAGGAGAACAAGAAGAAGGAGGAGGAGAACAAGAAGAAGGAGGAGGAGAATAAGAAGAAGGATGAGGAGAACAAGAAGAAGAAGGAAGAGGAGAACAAGGAGAAGGAAGAGGAGAACAAGAAGAAGAAGGAAGAGGAGAACAAGGAGAAGGAAGAGGAGAACAAGAAGAAGGAGGAGGAGGACAAGAAGAAGGAGGCGGAGAACAAGAAGAAGAAGGAAGAGGAGAACAAGGAGAAGGAAGAGGAGAACAAGGAGAAGGAAGAGGAGAACAAGGAGAAGGAAGAGGAGAACAAGAAGAAGAAGGAAGAGGAGAACAAGAAGAAGAAGGAAGAGGAGAACAAGGAGAAGGAAGAGGAGAACAAGAAGAAGGAAGAGGAGAACAAGGAGAAGGAAGAGGAGAACAAGAAGAAGGAAGAGGAGAACAAGAAGAAGGAGGAGGAGAACAAGGAGAAGGAAGAGGAGAACAAGAAGAAGGAGGAGAACAAGAAGAAGAAGGAAGAGGAGAACAAGGAGAAGGAAGAGGAGAACAAGAAGAAGAAGGAAGAGGAGAACAAGGAGAAGGAAGAGGAGAACAAGAAGAATAAAGAGGAGAACAAGAAGAAGGAAGAGGAGAACAAGAAGAAGGAAGAGGAGAACAAGAAGAAGGAGGAGGAGAACAAGAAGAAGGAGGAGGAGAACAAGAAGAAGAAGAAAGAGGAGAACAAGGAGAAGGAAGAGGAGAACAAGAAGAAGAAGGAAGAGGAGAACAAGGAGGAGGAGGAGGACAAGAAGAAGGAGGAGAAGAATGAGGAGGAGGAGAACAAGAAGAAGGAGGAGAAGAAGGAGGAGGAGGAGAACAAGAAGAAGGAGGAGAAGGAGGAGGAGGAGAACAAGAAGAAGGAGGAGGAGAAGAAGAAGGAGGAGGAGAAGAAGAAGGAGGAGGAGAATAAGAAGAAGGAGAAGGAGGAGGAGAACAAGAAGAAGGAGGAGGAGGAGGAGAATAAGAAGAAGGAGGAGGAGGAGGAGAACTTAAACCTCGGTGCTACATTGCCCCTAAATCTGATCTCTGAAAAGCTTGTATTTTTTGCATTAAATTCATAAGACAAAAGTGAAGAAGATGGAAAAGAAGAAGAAGGAAAAGAATTGTAACCTCAATGCTACAGTGGCCCTAAATCTGACCTTTTGAACAGAGTGAAGCAACGTTTATATTTGTTGAATTAAAATCATAAGACAAAATGAAGAATAAGAAGTAAAAGATGAAGAAGAAGTAGTAATGAAATCTAAAGTTCTCAGTTTTGGCTCTTCTGAAGCCAAATATTCAACAGATGTTAAAATACAAAAAGGAATTCTTGCCTGCAGTCTCAAGAAAATCTGAACATTCTGCCTGGCCGTATCTCAATGCCAAGTCTCTGGGAGTCTCGTCTTGCATGTTTTTCTGTTTCAAGTTGCCTCCATTTTCTACAAGGATCTGCAGTACTTCTAGTCGTCCCCATGCGGCTGCATGATGGAGACTGTTGTAGCCTGTGGTTTTTGTTTTTTTGGTCAAAAGAAAAAAAGAAACAGAAAAAGTTACAATGGTACAATTTTGTAAATGCAGGTTGTCAAGGCGTAGAGTTCTGCGTAGGTTTAGCGGGGTAGAGTTCTGCCCTACCAAAGGAGGAGTAAGACGTCTCCTTTCCTCCGCTAGTCTTCGGGACACCCCTGGGCAAGGTGGAGCTCCCATTTACCCCCCCCCCCCCCATCAGGGTTATGTGAAGCCATTGGAGCAGGTGGTGGATGGTATTGTGGGAGCAGCCGAAAAGTAGTGCTGGTTATGGTCCCCACACCACGATGGCTGGCAGAGGATCTCATGTATAGAGACAATGGCTGCCATCTCCGACTAGTACAGTCACTGCCAAGAAGGAAAGGAATGGCAAATTACCTTCTTAAATTGCCTGGAATAATCATGACAAATCACAAGCAGTCAACATTTTGTGGGCACATCATGAGAAGAGGAAAGTTGAAATACTTGGTTACAACTGGCAAAATAAAAGGAAAGAGAGATCGTGGACGACAAAGAGAGAAAATACTGGATAGCTTGGTGTCATGGCATGGAAAACAGTCAACAACAGAACTGATATGATGCACTGTAGATAGAAGATTGTGGAGGGACATGATCGCCTACTCCAACCGGAGGCACATGATGATGACGTTGTCAGAGCCATGTTGGAGAATAACAAAAATGGCAATCATGAAGATACAGACCTTTATTAATGGATGCTTGTGTAATGAAACATATAAACACCAGTAATGAAAGATATCAACACCAGTAATGAAACATATCAACACCAGTAATGCCAACTCCAGCAACCAGTAATGAAACATATCAACACCAGTAATGCCATTTCTAGAACCAGTCATGAAACATACCAACATCAGTAATGACATTTCTAGAACCAGTAATGAAACATACCAACATCAGTAATGCCATTTCTAGAACCAGTCATGAAACATACCAACATCAGTAATGCCATTTCTAGAACTAGTAATGAAAAATATCAACACCAGTAATGCCAACTCCAGCAACCAGTAATGAAACATATCAACACCAGTAATGCCATTTCTAGAACCAGTAATGAAAATATCAACACCAGTAATTACATCTCTAGCAACCAGTCATGAAACATATCAACACCAGTAATGAAACATATCAACACCAGTAATGCCAACTGCAGCAACCAGTAATAAAACATACCAACACCAGTAATGCCATCTCCAGCAACCAGTCAAGAAACATATCAACATCAGTAATGCCATTTCTAGAACCAGTCATGAAACATACCAACATCAGTAATGCCATTTCTAGAACCAGTCGTGAAACATACCAACACCATTAATGAGACATACCAACACCAGTAATAAAACATACCAACACCAGTAATGCCATCTCTAGCAACCAGTCATGAAACATATCAACACCAGTAATGCAATTTCTAGAACCAGTAATGAAAAATATCAACACCAGTAATGACATCTCTAGCAACCAGTCATGAAACATATCAACACCAGTAATGAAACATATCAACACCAGTAATGCCAACTGCAGCAACCAGTAATAAAACATACCAACACCAGTAATGCCATCTCCAGCAACCAGTCACGAAACATATCAACATCAGTAATGCCATTTCTAGAACCAGTCATGAAACATACCAACATCAGTAATGCCATTTCTAGAACCAGTCATGAAACATATGAACACCAGTAATGACATCTCCAACAACCAGTCATGAAACATATCAACACCAGTAATGCCATCTCCAACAACCAGTCATGAAACATATCAACACCAATAATGCCATCTCCAACAACCAGTCATGAAACATATCAACACCAGTAATGCCATCTCCAACAACCAGTCGTGAAACATACCAACACCATTAATGAGACATACCAACACCAGTAATAAAACATACCAACACCAGTAATGCCATCTCTAGCAACCAGTCATGAAACATATCAACACCAGTAATGCCATTTCTAGAACCAGTAATGAAAAATATCAACACCAGTAATGCCATCTCTAGCAACCAGTCATGAAACATATCAACACCAGTAATGAAACATATCAACACCAGTAATGCCAACTGCAGCAACCAATAATAAAACATACCAACACCAGTAATGCCATCTGTAGCAACCAGTCATGAAACATATCAACACTAGTAATGCCATTTCTAGAACCAGTAATGAAAAATATCAACACCAGTAATGACATCTCTAGCAACCAGTTATGAAACATATCAACACCAGTAATGAAACATATCAACACCAGTAATGCCAACTGCAGCAACCAATAATAAAACATACCAACACCAGTAATGCCATCTGTAGCAACCAGTCATGAAACATATCAACACTAGTAATGCCATTTCTAGAACCAGTAATGAAAAATATCAACACCAGTAATGACATCTCTAGCAACCAGTCATGAAACATATCAACACCAGTAATGAAACATATCAACACCAGTAATGCCAACTCCAGCAACCAGTAATAAAACATACCAACACCAGTAATGCCATCTCCAGCAACCAGTCACGAAACATACCAACATCAGTAATGCCATTTCTAGAACCAGTCATGAAACATACCAACATCAGTAATGCCATTTCTAGAACCAGTAATGAAACATATCAACACCAGTAATGCCATCTCCAACAACCAGTCATGAAACATATCAACACCAGTAATGCCATCTCCAACAACCAGTCATGAAACATAACAACACCAGTAATGCCATCTCCAACAACCAGTCATGAAACATATCAACACCAGTAATGCCATCTCCAACAACCAGTCATGAAACATACCAACACCATTAATGAGACATACCAACACCAGTAATGAGACATACCAACACCATTAATGAGACATACCAACACCATTAATGAGACATATTCACCTTTTGATGTGAAGCTGTTAATGTCAGCCCCGGCCTGAAGGATGAGTTTTGCCAACTCTGATAACCCTAAACTTGCAGTCAGATCCAAGGGTGACTTGCCAGAATGATCTCTCTGATTCAACAGTTCATTAATTTGATCTTTGTATGGATCTGCAGCATCTTCAAAACACCTGTGATAAAACAATAAATATAATTACTTTATTAGACGATCATCATTTTCGGGAGGATGCGAACTTCCATGGTATATGGTGGATAGGCGGCAGGAACCATTGAAGGCTATGTCTGGAAAGTGTTCCTTCTTGCAGTTTCCTTATATTCCAAGTCCGGCTTGTTGCAGGAGCTACTGAGTTAAGTGCTCTGTGCACACCGTGAGCTGTGTGTCTCATCCGTTTTGATCCTGTTTCGATATCCCGCTTGTTTACGATGAATTATGATATCGTATGACAAGGAACAGTTGGCTGTGTTCACTTTCTGTGCGGTTTCGCCTTATGTCTTTTGACGTGTGCTGAGACTGCTACGATGGGGACTACAGTTACCTTTCTTTGTTTGGGAGATGAGTTAGTAATTTGGATGATTCCACTGTCACGGGCGGTTGAGCAATTACGGATTTTAATTCGTTTGCAGTGATACCGAGGACTTCCATAACCAATAACCAATACTTTATTAGATCGAAACAAATGAAATAAAGAATAAAACAAAGAAATGGCACAACAACATTACGGAATGAAAAAAAATCAATGTTAGAAGAGAAGATAAGACTGCAGTCCAGCTTGCTGCTGGAGCTAATCATTCAGATTGTGTTTCATTATTCTGATTGCTAACGATGAATGATGATGTCGTATGACGAAGGATAGCTTGGATACGTTCACTTTCGTATGGCTTTGCCTTATGTCTTTTGGCGTGTGCTGTGGCTGCTATGATGGGGACTGCAACTGCCTTTCTTTGTTTGGATCCATCAATGAGATGAGTTGATAATTTGGATGATTCCACTGTCACAGGCAGTTGAGCAACTATGGATTTTAATTTGTTTGCAGTGATGCTGGGAACTTCAACTAACTACAAATATAAAACTGCAGCACTCTAAACAACTTAAGAACACAAATATGTGTTCTTATATATATATATATCATCATCAAGTACCGGGCAATCTGGCGTAGGGGATCATGTCTCTCCACAACTTTCTATCTCAACAGTTATTTATCATTTCTGTTGTTGACCTTTTGCCAAACCATTCTCTTAAACTGTCTGTTATTTTTTCTCTTTGCTTCCCTCTATCTCTTCATCCCTCAATTTTTCCAGTTGTTACAATATATTCCAGTTGTTCTCTTCTCATTACATGGGCAAAAAATTATGATTGTTTCTTCCTAAAATTGGAAATTAGCTCTCTTTTTGCTTTGGCCTCTTTCAGAACGTTTTCATTACTCTTCTTAGCTGTCAATGGTATTCTCAACATTCTTCTGTAAAACCACGTTTCTACAGACTCCAGTGATTTTCTTGTCTGTTGTCCAATTGTCCATGATTCACATCCATATGTTAAGACAAGAAATGTACATAACATTTAAGAACTCTATTTCTTGTTTCTATTGTAAGAAATGGATTGCATAGTACCTTCCTCATTTTTTGGAAAGCTGCTTTTGCCTGAGCCATTCTGCATCTCACCTCTGTTGTACATCTTCCGTCTGAGGTTAACAAAGTTCCCAAATATTTAAATTCATTTATCTGTTTTAATATTGTTCCACTTGTCTTTATTTTGCACTGAGGTGATGTCTTTTTCTTTGTTTTTACCATGCATACATAACGATTGATATTACTTTTGATTTGAAAAGTTTTGTGTTTGTGCTGATGAGTTTTTATTTCCACAACTTTTCAAGGCTTCTGAAAGACATTGCTGCTTTAGCTATTCTGATTCTAATTTCTTTACTTGTATCCCCTTCCCGATCAATGTCTGTATGTGAGGCTGCTGTAAAGATAAAAGGTAAAATATGAGACTTGAACTGGTGACTTAGCATGTGAGTTTCCACCCATATGTGCTCGGCTGCCTATCCAGAAGTGTTCGGAGATTTCTAGATAGTGTCGCTTCAAGCATCAAAACTCACAATGCAAGATGATATTCCTCACCTTCCCAGGGTAATACCCTGGTATCCATTTCTGCCAACGGCTGGATCGACTGTGGGGTTATTTTTTTTTCCAACCATGAGTACAATTCACACTGCTCCCAGCGGGAATCGAACACGGGTTGTCCGAACGCTGGTAGTCCAGTCGGGTGGTTTCCCCAACTAGGCTACCAAGGTCGCCAAAGGAACTACAGACTGCTGTAGTTCTAACATACAACTGTCATGTCTTTTTTCCCTTGTAAAATTAAACAAAAATCAGAAAGAGAACAAACAAACAGTAAATACCCATAAAACCCCCACTAGAACTGAACAGAATACAACAATAAGTAAAGTAAAGGTTCCCTCCCCTTGCCTTGCTAGTTGTATGAAGAATATGGTGTTAGTGACCAGATTTTTCTATGACCACAGCACATTTTTGGGTGATATGCTTGGTATCAACCCAGGCCATCTTTACTTCCCAGAAAAATCTCAGGTACCCATTTTTAGAGGCTGGGTGAACCCAGGAGCCTTGTCAATCCTAAAAAAAATCCACCATTGCTGAGGATTGAACCCGGACCCTTCTGGTCAGGAAGTGAGCACACTAACCACTCAGCAGACTACAACATTAAGAAGACAACAAACTACAACATTAAGAAGACAACAGACTACAACATTAAGAAGACAACAGACTACAACATTAAGAAGACAACAGACTACAACATTAAGAAGACAACAGATATACAACATTAAGAAGACAACAGATATACAACATTAAGAAGACAACAGATATACAACATTAAGAAGACAACAGACTACAACATTAAGAAGACAACATTAAGAAGACAACAGACTACAACATTAAGAAGACAACAGACTACAACATTAAGAAGACAACAGACTACAACATTAAGAAGACAACAGACTACAACATTAAGAAGACAACAGACTACAACATTAAGAAGACAACAGACATATATTATTCAGACTCAGAACATCACATTGCAAATTGAATGCAGGAAGCTTTCTATAAACTAAAACAGAAAGTAAGCCCAGCAGCATAATGAGACAATTCACATCAAGTTGGTCTGGTCTCCAAAGTCCAGTTCATATTCTACAAAATAAAATTTAAAAAACTGTGAGTTGTTACACTTAATTAAGGACATGGCCCTAAGAAAAAAAAACATAGATTCTTATACGTATGTTTGGCTACTTCATCATCGTTATTCACTGCATTTCCCATGTTACAAAGGGTTGTTTGATGTTGGCCAATAACCAAAGAAATTTTAATGGTCACAGACAAACAAAAAATCAACCAATTTCTTGAAAATTGGCACATTCTTTTTTGCATTATATGAGGTCACAGCACAAGAAATCGGAAAAGAAAAATCCAACAAAAATGGAGACAAATCAAACACTTAGGGGTCACCAGAAGAGGTAATTAGGAACTTATATGGAGGGGTAGGGGATATTTGAATATGACAAAATGTTAAATTTGGAAGAATTTGTGTTTTGATGCAGTACTTTTTACTATGGTATCATAAACTAGGGTTAAGAAGATGACCTCTAGCAAACACTACAATAACAATGCGATCACTACAATGAGATCACTACAATGAGATCAACAGGTCTTAGCATGGGGATCACACTCTTGAATATTCTTATCTCGACTGCATAGTAGGAACCTACAGTGAATAAAACTCCTATCCTATCGCAGGAAGAAAAGATGTTTGTATGTCCTAACATATTACGTAATTAGTATCGTACTTCTAGACTTCTTACTTACACACACGGCAACCTGGTTACTGACTGTAACTACTTTGAGTACTTACTTACTAACTTCAAGTTACTAGGTTACTTAATTGCTACATTTTACTTAGTAGCTTAGTTAACTTAAGGACTTAGTTGAGTTAGCAGCACTTAGACTTAAACTACTCACTGACTCACTTTCTACTTCTTGATTTTATTTTTGTATTATTTATTGAATTGAATTTATAAACGTACCGTTTGAGTCTATTGCAGTCGTTTTTATAGATACAGTGGGTAATTATTGTTGTATTTGGTAGGAGTACCTCGTCGTTTATTTTTTCACCATTCTCAGTTTCATTTATTGTGGCTTTCGTTTTGTTTTCTGCCTTTGGAAAGTTTACAGAAACCTGGGCCATTATTTTGAGCAGCAAGATTTGAGCTGTTGCTATATAAACAAATCTTGTACTTCCGGTTATTGTAAACAAAACATGTAACTGAGACAAAACAAAACAATTTATTAAATAATATTTTCTACACGATACATTAGCAACAATTGTAAGAAAAAAGAAAATTATGGAAAAATAGATTTAAAGGAAAAGGTCAACCTGTTTGTTTAATTATGTTTTTTTCATCGTTAATGCTTGTTCTTCTTCTTCTTTCTTTTCTCTTTTTCACTGATACCAAAAAGGTGTCGTGGTTTATATCATTTGTCGTTCTTGAGCTGCTCGAATTGTCTGAATTAGTGATTTTCCTTTGTTGTTACATGTCTCTATCACTGCATCTATCCATCTTCTTCTGGGTCTTCCTCTTGGTCTTTATCCATGCATTCTCGAGAAGAACGCCCTTGATGGTGATTGGTAAGGATTCATTCTGACCAGGTGGCCAAACCATTTAAGTTATTGTTCTATATATTCTTGGCAGGGTTTTGTTCCTACTATTTTTCTTATGGTAATGCTTGTTGAAATACGTATTTCCTTTTCGGGCAGAAGGACGACATATGTTATGTAGTTTATGAATATTAACTCTCACCGCTGGTAGTGCTGATGAGAAATTGAAATACGAGGCAGAGATGGTTGGTTGGAACGCCGGGTTGTTTTTGTGTGGTTTATTATCAGCAACAAGTACAACTATATCAATATTCTCTTTTTCTTATCACCCTTATCATGAGCTTTACAGTATATTGCATTCTTATGCATATCTCATTCAGGGCGACATTCTCGTGTATTGTCCCATTCGACAGGAAATGTAGGGGACAGAACTCAGTCGTGGTCAATGCGAAGGTCAACGGTCTCATCTGTGATAACACCGATGATGAAGATGCAGCTATCTATACAGACGGTTCTGTAATACGACACCAAAGGAGTGCATGGGCATTTATAGCACGCTCTACAGGCAGAATAGTCAAAGAAGACAACAGTGGTGCATACGTTATGACCACGAGTAGCATGATGATGAAAGTGATGGCAGTTACCAGGGCATTCATCTGGTTAGAGTCACAGGACTACACCCACGCCTGCATACTAAGTGATTCGGTGAGCATAATAAGAAAAGTGGAGGCGGGCACTGTACGCAAGCAATGTGTAGAGTCATTCATCATCATCATTGAGTGACGTCTCCGCATCGAAGGTTGGCTACCACGGAGCGTCATTCCACTCGGTCTCTTGTTTAATAGTGCAGATTGTCATAGGTTGACATGTCCATCTTTTGATGTTACTCGTCCATGTTAGTCTTGGTCTGCCTCTGCCTTTTTTACCTTCGGATGAAAGAGATGGGAGTTAAGATGGGCACAGTCAGAAACGAGAAACTTTGTAGGTGTATAAGATGACTTATCAACCAACACAGAACTGGAGTCGTCAGTCGCTGGACACTTTCGGGAATTACTGAGGGTGGGGGGGGGGAATCTTAGCACCTATGGACATGTTCGGAGTGCAACGATGATGACCCGCAAATAACTCAATAACTCACTCAATAAATCATCCAATAACTCACTCAATACATATCTCATTCACTACTATCAATCAATCAAAGCCCCCTAAGACCTCACGTGTGAATAATTTGTCATTCTTTTAAGATCATTCCATATCTTCCCCCTCCTTTTCATCTCTGCTTCCATCTGTCTTCTCCAAAAATTCCTTGGTCTTCCTCTTTGTCTTTTCCCCTGGGGATTCCAAAAAGGGCCTGTTGTGTAATACTCTCAGTTGGCTTCCGCAGTGTGTGTCCTATCGTAATGAGTGGACGACACAAATTAGAACCCAGGCCTCTGCGCCGAAACGTTGTTCTGATGTGTGGTGTCCTGCTTGTGACGTGAAGCTTTAACCACACCATTTCTTATATATATATATATATATATATATATATATATATATATATATATATATATATGTTTCATTTATGCTCACTGTTAGCTTCAATGCAGCTTTGCATTTTGATGCATTTATTTGCATTTCTTGACCTTGACCTTACAAAGTTAAAAAAAAAAAAAAAACGTTCGGCTCAATAGGCTTATGTAAAGCTTTCACCATACCGTTTTTTTCTATTTTTTTTCCCCCCATTTCTCATTATAATTAGCTTTACTGCAGCTTCTCATTTATATACATTTCTTTGTTTTGATCCTACACCAAAAATAAAGGTTTGAATCCTTGAGGCGCTAGTTTAGAGCAGGGGTAGTAAAAAGTAAAGAGCCCCCGTCACGCCAAGCGGCATATAGGGAATATGGTGTTTAGTGACCATTAATTTTACAGACCTTCGGCACATGATTTTTGGAGTAATGTGGTCGGTATTACGCCCGTGCCGCTTTACTTTCCCAGAAAAAAAATCCGATACCCATTAAAGGAAGCTGTAAGGTGTTGAACCGGTCAAATACTCGGACTGTACCTTTAGCGAATCAATTCAGAGGAAGAGGTATGTTTACAGCGCTCGGAAAAAATGACAAATAATCAACAACAGAAAAAAAATATGGACCAAGGCAGGATCGAACCCGTACTCAGTGGCACAGCGCCTTGCCACGAAAAGCCAAACGCTATGGAACACTGCCACTCAGCTAACTAAAAATTAGCTTCATATGCAATGTCTTTTCGCGAAGGCTTTCCCATGACTATAACATAAGGAAGGCTGCAATCACAGCTCGGAAATATTTTTCCTGTTAAGACAAGTATCTCCCGGATAGGGTAGGGCTGAATATTTAGCCTTTGACCGGTTGACGTCTTGACAGACCGTCGGTAGCAAGCAATCATAAGTCAGTACTTTGGTAAAATATTAGTGTCGCGTTGCGTTCACTGTCAGTGCGAAACGCCTTAAGTCTTTTAACGTGTGCTGTATTTGCTTAGATGGGGACTGCAACTGCCTTTCTCTGTTTGGATATTCGATGAAATATTAATTCGGATGATTCCACTGGCACGGGCGGTTGAGCAATTATGGATTTCCATTCGTTTAGAGTGGCACAGGGGGCCTTCGAATAACCATGACCATAAGTGTTGTCCTATTGTCTATGATTCACAAGAGATTCATGATTGTACAAAGAAGTTACGACGGTGGTTTTCTGTTGCCTTCCGTCGGTTTGTTTACGGTTGGCTCCGCTAGCCTTTGACTAAAAAGTCTCACCCACGAGGCAGTGGAATTGTTTTATTTCGGGGTACCCTACCTTAGCCTTTTACTCTCCCGAGCTTACCTGTAAACTGTAAGGCAGGCACAGGTTGTACTGTTTACTGCATACAGTAGCAGGTAAAATTACCCGACCTGACACACAGACAGTGTTATGTACAGCCAGTCTTAACATATGGATGTGAATCATGGACAATAGGACAATAGACAAGAAAATTACTGGAGTCTGTAGAAATGTGGTTTTACAGAAGAATGTTGAGAGTACCATGGACAGCTAAGAAGAGTAATGAAAATGTTCTGAAAGAGGCCAAAGCAAAAAGAGAGCTAATTTCCAATATTAGGAAGAAACAACCATCATTTTTTTGGCCATGTAATGAGAAGAGAACAACTAGAATATATTGTAACAAATGAGAAAATTGAGGGACGAAGAGATAGAGGGAAGCAAAGAGAAGAGATACAGACAGCTTAAGAGAATGGCTTGGCAGAAGGTCAACAACAGAAATGATAAGATAAATAACTGTCGAGATCGAAAGTTGTGGAAAGACATGATCACCTACGCCAGCAGGCCCGGTACTTGATGATGATAAGTGTTGTATGCTATTTCACTGAACAGCTTCTCTCGTTGCTGAATCTTTCAATCTCTAAGTTCGTCATACAATTTTTGTTTGGGAATACAATTGGTTTCCATTCTTCTCAAGTGATCCAGCCACCTTAGTCCTTGACTTCCTATGTGTTGCCATGGATGCATGGGAGTTTGGCTCGTTGCCAGGAATTAGTCAGGCTGTACACGTAAAAGGCCAAAACAGGAATAAGTGCAATACAAGTACAAACATGTATTTTTCTACAACTTTAATGTCTCAGCAGTATCATCGTAATGGTGAAAAGAATAACATACAATTATGACAATATATTAACAATAAAAACACAAATTAATTTTACAAGAATCAAATAGTAAATTAAAAACAGCAACTACGACAACATTTATTTTATTTCTCTCGTTTCTATGGGGCTTGAAAATAACAGTTTCATGCCTAGAGCTGCCCACCATATGATGTTTATGTCAAGAGTTTTTAATTTACCTCAATCGAAATAACTTAGTGGACCAAATCACCATCCGTGTGGCTATAAGGACCTTGACAACCGTCAGTGGAGAAAAGAATGCCATGTAGACTATATTGCAAAAGGTGACTAAAGTGGTTCAGGTCAAGGTCATTGCAGATGCTACTAAGTTTGAGCATTTTAACTGAAGCCATCTTCAGTGCTTTTATAAGTTTGTGATGGGCATGCTTTATACTGAGCAAGATGCTGAGGAGGATGGGCATGCTTTATACTGAGCAAGATGCTGAGGAGGATGGGCATGCTTTATACTGAGTAAGATGCTGAGGAGGATGGGCATGCTTTATACTGAGTAAGATGCTGAGGAGGATGGGCATGCTTTATACTGAGTGAGATGCTGAGGAGGATGGGCATGCTTTATACTGAGTAAGATGCTGAGGAGGATGGGCATGCTTTATACTGAGTGAGATGCTGAGGAGGATGGGCATGCTTTATACTGAGTGAGATGCTGAGGAGGATGGGCATGCTTTATACTGAGTAAGATGCTGAGGAGGATGGGCATGCTTTATACTGAGTAAGATGCTGAGGAGGATGGGCATGCTTTATACTGAGTGAGATGCTGAGGAGGATGGGCATGCTTTATACTGAGTAAGATGCTGAGGAGGATGGGCATGCTTTATACTGAGTAAGATGCTGAGGAGGATGGGCATGCTTTATACTGAGTAAGATGCTGAGGAGGATGGGCATGCTTTATACTGAGTAAGATGCTGAGGAGGATGGGCATGCTTTATACTGAGTAAGATGCTGAGGAGGATGGGCATGCTTTATACTGAGTGAGATGCTGAGGAGGATGGGCATGCTTTATACTGAGTAAGATGCTGAGGAGGATGGGCATGCTTTATACTGAGTAAGATGCTGAGGAGGGGATCTGAGCACTGTGGAGTTGTCCATTGTTTATTGAAGATGACAAACTGATTAAACTAAACCTCAAGATGAATTAAAGCCATCCTACTTGACTGGAAGAAATGGCAAGTCCATATGGCCATTCACTTTCTCTCATGATAATTGCCTTTTAATGCGAACTCAGCAACTCACAGCTGACTGTTTGCATCAGTAAGGTAAAGTACAAGACTTGAATCAGCATTTTAGCACGCATGTTTTCACCCATATATGCTCGTCCGTCTATCTTGAAGTGTTCGGAGACTTCTGGATAGTGTCGCTTCAAGCATTGAAACTCATGATGCAAGGCATTCCTCACCTTCCCAGAGTACTACTACCCTGGTACCCAATTCTGCCAGTGGCTGGGTCGATTGTAAGGGTATTTTTGTTTCCAACCATGAGAACAAATCACACTGCTTCCAGCAGGAATCAAACGCAGTTTGTCCAAAGGTCGGTAGCTCAGTCGGGTGATTTTCCCAACTAGGCTACCGAGACCCCCATTGCATCCGTATCTGACAACAGCCAATCAGGATCATACTCCACCTTCCCACACTACTACAGAAAATGGACCAACCAGTCCTGTTAGGAACTCGATTGACAAGAGATGCCCCTAGATGCAAGAACAATATGAAAAATAACCACTACTGTGATGAAATATGTCGAATGAATGACATGAAACAGCCTGAGAGATGAGATCAGAAATGAAGAACTGAGAAAAAAGCTGAGAATAATTCCAGCCACAGAATACATAAAGAAACAACAGATTAAATGGTTAGGCCACATGATAAGGCAGAAAGATGAAAACAATGAACCTTTAATAAGCATTGCAAGAATACCAGATCCAAAGGCCGATCACAAGAAGATGGATTTATGGAATATTAGAAACAATAATGAAACATAAGAGCAGGAGAGGCCATCAGAAGAGCGAAAAACGGTAAATTATATCTCCCCTTGACACACTTATGGCAAATGAGGAAAGAGGAAGAACAGACAGCACAACCTGATAACCACAATTGCCTGATGGCAGATGAAATAAAAGAGAACAAGCTTTAGCTTAGTGAACAAGACAAAATCAAACGGAAAACCAATGTTTCAACCAAAAGGTCTTAAACTGGGACAAAAAACAAAGAAAATAGAAAACAAATCCTTACAAATCAGAAGAAACCATTTCGACAGTACAGAGCTGGAAGCTGCCACGACTCAAAGCTGATGGTTTGTGCCAGGATATGTGAACCAGTTATTATTTCTGGTCTTAATAAGTATTTGTTATTTTTTCTGATCTTAACAAGCGTTTGTTATTATTTCTGATCTCTGATCTTAACAAGTGTTTGTTATTATTTCTGGCCTCGACAAGTGTTTGTTATTATTTCTGGTTTTAACAAGTGTTTGTTATTATTTCTGGCATTAACAAGTGTTTGTTATTATTTCTTATCTTAACAAGTGTTTGTTATTATTTCTTATCTTAACAAGTGTTTGTTATTATTTCTTATCTTAACAAGCGTTTGTTATTATTTCTTATCTTAACAAGCGTTTGTTATTATTTCTTATCTTAACAAGCGTTTGTTATTATTTCTGGCATTAACAAGTATTTGTTATTATCTATTCTGTGCATTAAGAAATTATGATTATGAGTTATCTATGCTTTTTCAGATGTGTGTGCATTTATTTTTAGTCTTCATAAATATGTGTTACTATTGATGCTATTTCACAAATGAACTGTTTATTTGCTCTTTAACAAGTGCTTATTGTGCTATGTTACAAGTATTTATTATCTGTTCTCTTTCACAAGTGTTTGCTGTTTTGTAAGCTCTTTCACTAGTGTTTATTATCTATGCTCTTTCACAAATTTGTTACTATCTATGCTCTTTCACAAGTGCATGTTACTATCTATACTCTTTCACAAGTGCATGTTATTATCTATGTTCTTTCACAAGTGCATGTTATTTTCTATGTTCTTTCACAAGTGCATGTTATTATCTATGTTCTTTCACAAGTGCATGTTATTATCTATGCTCTTTCACAAATGTGACATGAATAACTTGACAAGAAGGTTGGAAAATACAAAGAACAAATAACAAATACAAAGAACAAATAACAAATACAAAGAACAAATAAACACAAAGAACAAATAACATGTTGAAACTGTGGATCGAATAGATCACCAATGAGGCAGCTCATGGCACATGTTGATAATATCTGCTTCAGTCAGACTATATATTCAGCTGACCAGTCTCAGCAAGGTCATACGGCAGCTCTTCTCTATTTATAGTTTTACGAATGCTTATTTTACGACTTGCCATAGCCTTCTGGGAAATTTTGTTTTTACTTCTCAAGTTTCGGAGTTCTTCTCTCTCTTTCTCCTGTAATAAACATAAATGTCATGAAATTAATGTGGAACCAAGTTGTATTGAGAGTCTCAATAAAACAAAAACATTAGTGACATGTAGTTTAGTCTTGTTTTTGTGTGTGTGCGTAGATGTATTCCAGGCATGTCGTAAGAAGCGACTAAGGAGGTTGATCGACGGCTTGACAAGCTGTCATTGTAAAAAGTATTGTTATGGAAACAGCACCATAGATTTTATAGCAGTGATCTCTGCAATATGTGCCATTTTGGCATGCAAGGTTTCTGTTTTTGAGATTGTGGTTCTGCCCTATGTGCCGTCTTCGGCTCGAAAGGACAATAGATAGATAGATGTATTGATTTATTGAAGAGATAGAGGGAAACAAAGAGAAAAGATACCAGACAGCTAAAGAGAATGGCTTGGCAGAAGGTCAACAACAGAAATGATAAATAACTGTTGAGATTGAAAGTTGTGGAGAGACATGATCAATTATGCCTGCAGACATGGTACTTTGATGATGATGATTGATTTAATTGTATGCTGTTGGTGAGAGAACTGCTTTGAATTATCTTTTTGTTTCACAAGGTATCAACATTTCTCATTCTTTTCGTTAGTTACAAATCTCTTGACATTTCTTTGTATCTTACTTATTTCTTTTTTTCTATCTTTATTTTTAACAAATATCTATCTTTTCTACACTGTTTTGAGACCTCTTTTCAAGATGGTCATTAATTTAGTATGTAATGTTACTTCTTACCAAATCATCTTCTTTTTTTCTTCTTCTTCTCCATACACCTTTAGATGACAATATTAATAAGTGTGTGCTGAGACTGCTACGATGGGGACTATAGTTACCTTTCTTTGTTTGGGAGATGAGATATTAATTCGGATGATTACGCTGGCACGGGTGGTTAAGCAATTATGGATTTTAATTCATTTGCAGTGATACCGGGGCCTTCCATAACCAAATAACTAAATAAATATTAATAAGTTCGAAGTTTATTATTAATGATTATTTTTCAGCTGAAGGCTGGTGACATCTCTTTACAGCTTGTCCTGATATTGTACTTGTGATAGCCACATGAGCCCTCTCTGTTTAAGTTGGGCATGATTGTAGCAGATGTTAAAAAATAGATCTTCTTGCCTGTGCCACAGTCACATTCATCATCAAGTATCATGCCTGCTGGCGTAGGTGATCATGTCTCTCCACAACTTTTAATCTAGACAGTCATTTCTGTTGTTGACCTTCTGTCAAGCCATTCTCTTAAGCTGTCTGCTATCTTTTATCTTTGCTTCCCTCTCTTTGTCCCTCAGTTTTCTCAGTTGTTACAATATATTCTAGCTATTCCCCTCTCATTACAAGGCCAAAAAATGATGATTGTTTTTTGTTACTATCCTTAGGGTGTTGAAATGGTGGTACATCGGTCTGTTGGGGCCTGACTGTTGGGGCCTGTCTGATGGGGCCTGTTCAGAGTCTAAAAATTGTTACTTTTTTTTCTGTTTAGCTGGAAATAGGTATAATTTTTTCTGGTATCCCTTGTGTTCTGTATTACATTTGTTCATGTATTTGTTCCTGATAAATCTAATTGATTCCTTACAAGTTGTACTTGTATCTGGCTGGTATCATTTGCTACCTTCCATTCGCCAACCTGTCTGCCTCATCATTTCCAGAAATATAGCAGTGACATGGAGTCCACTGAATCACAGTTCTGCATCTTTAACAGAGCTTTGTAGAGTATTTCTCTTAGATCATTCAGGTCTTCATTTCCATGAATCCTAAGTGCATTAACTATTGACTTCACTTGCTGGTATGCTAGATTCATTAAGCTCTTGTAGAAAATGCAAAACAATTATTACATATTCATGTTTTATAAATGAGCATACCGTCTGGTGCCAACGAATCATCAGAGCTCTTTCTTTGTCTCCAAAGGGGACAGAATACTTGATCATTTGTTCCCGTCTGCACTCTGTAGTCACGGTCTGCTCCACAACTAGCACAATGTTTGCCCACTGAAATGGAAGAAATTTGAAAGGAAACAATGAAAACTAAAAAATGGAGATTGGGTGGTCAAGTGGATCATTCTCCAACAAAAGATTCTATCTATATATCTATCTATTGACTTTTCGAGCTGTAGCTGGCCCATAGGGTGTAGACCAAGATACTCCTTCTCTTATCTAAATTTTTATTCCAGCAGTTTTCAATTCTTTTAAAGATATTTTATCAAATCTCACCATTTGTCTCTGTTCTGTGCAAGCAACTCTATCTCATTGAGGGAGCCAATTCCTGCTGCTCTTACCTCTCTCATAAATTTTCTTCTCAGTGTCTCTCTGGGTCTTCCTATTTTCCTATTACCTGTTGTTTCCCACATGAGGGCTTGCTTTGCTATTCAGTTATTATTTCTTCTCATCACATGTCCAACATATGACCATCATCTTTTCTTTAACAAAAGATTAATGCAGGATTAATCTATCTATTGATCTTTTGAACCGTAGCAGGCATATAGGGTGTAGACCAAGATGCTCCTTCACTTATCTAAATTTTTATTGTAGCAGTTTTCAATCCTTGTAAAGATCTTTTATTAAATCTCACCACTTGTCTCTGTTCTGTGCAAGAAACTCTATCTCATTAAGGGAGCCGATTCCTGCTGTTCTTGCAGCAGAAAGGTTTAATCACTGTATAGGAAAAAAAAAAAAAAACTTTAGCCTAAATACTTCATGGTGGCTGCTCTCTCTCTTTACTTACTGTTATAACCCTTTGAGTGATGGAGGGTATACGAAGTTCTAGCTCTTGTCTCTACGGCAGCCTCAACGATTGTCAATTGATGTTATAGTGTTTCTTATGGCAACAAGTAATTTTAATGCCATGAAAAATATACTAACATCAAAACAAATAACAGCAGGGCTAACACTAAGGATAGCAAAATGTTACATCTTTTCAATATTCCTGCATGGTGCAGAAACATGGACATTAGACAAGAAAACAGAACAGAAAATTGAAGCCTTTGAAATGCGGATCTATAGAAGAATAGGTAGAATTGGATGGAAAGAAAAGAAAACAAATGATGAAGTTTTAAAACAACTAAAAATGAAAAGAGAACTACTAAACACAATTAGAACAAGACAAATGACATTTTTGGGGCATGTTAAAAGACACAACAGCCTAATAAAAGTAATATTGACATGGAAAATACAAGATAAAAGAGGCAGAGGCAGACCAAGACTAACATGGACGAGTAACATCAAAAGATGGACAAGTCAACCTATGACAACCTGCACCATCAAAGCAAGAGACAGAGCGGAATGGTGCTCCATGGTAGCCAACCTTCGATGCCGAGACGGCACTCAATGATGATGATGATTGTTTTGTCATTCCATTTTACTCTGGTTCAACTGTGGTCTCTTCTTCCCTCCCTTCTTTTAATGTTTTATCACAGCTATTTGCTGATGATATTTTAGTAGTCTTGTTTGTCAGCTCTGAATCATCAATTGAGTAAATCTACTGTGTTACATTAGAATTGATCAGAATGCTATAACTTACATTTGTTGTTAAACAATTATTACTTCATCACAGCTATTTGCTGGTTATATTTTAGTAGTCTTGTTTGTCAGCTGTGAACCATCAGTTGAGTAACTGTGTTACATTAGAATTGATCAGAATGCTTTAACTTACATTTGTGGTTAAACAATTATTACTTGACACCAGAAACTGTTAATTTTCTCAAATTTTGAAATATTTCTCTTCATTCTAAATTATCAAAGACAAACAAATTAGTGAAGGTAGAATATTAATACATCCTGAGAATATTGATAGAAAGAGCTATAGAAAGAAAAATATGTACATAAGAAAGAAACAATCAACATTTTTCAGGCACAATATGAAAAGAGAAAAGTTAGAATACTTGGTTACAACTGGCAAAATACAGGGAAAGAGAGAACGTGGGCAACAAAGAGACAATACTAAATAGCTTGGTGTCATGGCATGGAAAACAGTCAACAATGGCTTGTTGCAGGAGCTACTGAGTTAAGTACTCTGTGCACACCGTGAGCTGTGCGATTCATCCATTTTAATCGTGTTTTGATATTCCGATTGTTTACAATGAATGATGATATCGTAAGACAAGGAACAGGTGGCTGTGTTCACTTTCTGCGCAGTTTCACCTTATGTCTTTTGGTGTGTGCTGAGACTGCTATGATGGAGACTACAGTTACCTTTCTTTGTTTGGGAGATGAGTTAGTAATTGAGATTATTCCACTAACACGGGCGGTTGAGCAAATATAAATAATTATAGATTTTAATTTGTTTGCAGTGATACTGGAGCCTACTATAACCATAACCATAACCAAAACAATCAATAACAAAATTGATACAATGCACTGTGGATAGAAGATTGTAGAGCGACATGATCACCTATGACAACCAGTATGGCACATGATGATGATGAGAATATTGTTGCAAATTTGAACCACTCCAACCATATATCAATCTCAAGAATGAGGAGAATGAAATTTCCACATCTTCATCTATAAATATGGCTATATTTTAAAGAAATTAACATTAAAAATCCACTTTGAGATTAGAGCAAGCAGCTATTTGTGATATCCCTTGGCATTCTTTCAAGATCACCAAACCACTTCATTTGCTATCTCTTTATGTTGTCCAAACTTGACTCAATCTCCAATCTTTCTTTATATTTACCCGTTTTAGTGACTTCCTAACATGTAATTTAATATATTTCCCTTGCTTGCATTGCCCAATTATTTTTGCTGTCCCTGTTTTCTAAGGTCAGCCATATGTAGACTGAAGCATCAATAATCTGTATTGTACTATTTTGTAAAACTGTCTCCATAAATTTTTGACAATAGAAACAAGAAAAAGAGTTCTTAAATGTTATGTAGAGCCAGTCTTAACATATGGATGTGAATCATGGACAATAGGACAACAGACAAGAAAATCACTGGAGTCTGTAGAAATGTGGTTTTACAGAAGAATGTTGAGAATACCATGGACAGCTAAGAAGAGCAATGAAAATGTTCTGAAAGAGGCCAAAGCAAAAAGAGAGCTAATTTCCAATATTAGGAAGAAACAATCATCATTTTTTGGCCATGTAATGAGAAGAGAACAACTGGAATATATTATAACAACTTGGAAAATTGAGGGATGAAGAGATAGAGAGAAGCAAAGAGAAAAAAATACCAGACAGCTTAAGAGAATAGCTTGGCCGAAGGTCAACAACAGAAATGATAAATAACTGTCGAAATCGAAAGTTGTGGAGAGACATGATCACCTACACCAGCAGGCCTGGTACTTGTTGATGATGATGTCTCCATATTTTGTAAAGGTTCATACTACAACCGACTACTGGCTCCCTCTCTTTTATGAAATAATTTCTGATTTAGTCTGCTTTGGTCATAGTGGCAGCATCATCATCATCATCGTGTGCCTTCTCCGCGACGAAGGTTGGCTACCATGGATCGCCATTCTACTCTGTTTCTTGCTTTGATGGTGCAGGCTGACATAGATTGACTTGTCCATCTTTTGATGTTACTCGTCCATGTTAGTCTTGGTCTGCCTCTGCCTCTTTTACCTTGTATTTTTCCTTCCAATATTACTTTTAGTAGGCTGTTGTGTCTTTTAACATGCCCCAAAAATTTCATTTGTCTTGTCTTAATTGTATTTAGTAGTTCTCTTTTTATTTTCAATTGTTTTAAAACTTTATCATTTGTTATCTTTTCTTTCCATCCAATTCTACCTATTCTTCTATAAATCCACATTTCAAAGGCTTCAATTTTCTGTTCTGTTTTCTTGTCTAATGTCCATGTTTCTGCACCATATAGGAATATTGAGAAGACATAACATTTTGCCATTCTTAGTTTCAGCCCTGCTGTTATTGTAGTGGCAGCACTTGGCCTTTTATATCCAACTCTGTAAAAAAAACCCTGGAACACCCAAGAAATGACATAAAAATTATAAAAGTAGCTTTTAGTTTTAATGGACAATATTAACATTATTTTCAGGACGTGGAAAAAATTAATATTTGTGGGGAAGAAAAAGATCAGAGACGTGTGGAAAATTATAATCATCATCAGGTTGTGTGTCCTTTGCAGAATATTATGCTCATCACAGCCCATAATAAAGCAGAAAGAATCTCTGTCTTTAGTCAGATCTCCCACTGAATGTTACACTCATTACAGCCCATTAGAAAGAATCTCTCTCTGTCTTTAGTCAGATCTCCCACTGAATGTTTCACTCATTACAGCCCATTAGAAAGAATCTCTCTCTGTCTTTAGTCAGATCTCCCACTGAATGTTACACTCATTACAGCCCATTAGAAAGAATCTCTCTCTGTCTTTAGTCAGATCTCCCACTGAATGTTACACTCATTACAGCCCATTAGAAAGAATCTCTCTCTGTCTTTAGTCAGATCTCCCACTGAATGTTACACTCATTACAGCCCATTAGAAAGAATCTCTCTCTGTCTTTAGTCAGATCTCCCACTGAATGTTTCACTCATTACAGACCATTAGAAAGAATCTATATCTTTAGCTAGATCTCCCACTTAATGTTACACTCTTCACAGACCATTAGAAAGAATCTCTTTCTTTAGTCAGATCTCCAACTGAATGTTATACTCATTACAGACCATTAGAAAGAATCTCAGTTTCTAGCCAGATCTTCCACTTCTTCTGTTGTCATATTTAAGGTCTCTTTGATGTCTTGAAATCACCTTCTTCTTGGTCTGTCCCTGTCTCATCCTCTTGGAACCATGCCCTCCATTATATGGAAAATAATATTTATTAAAAATATAGTTGTAATTGAAAAAAATGTTAGCATTTGCATAATGTTAAAAATTGTTGTAAGAAGAAATTAATTTCAGGGAAAAGCAGATGTTCTAATATAAATGAAATGCTGACCTGTCTAAACCATTCCTTCTGAGTGTTTGTGACCAACTCATATGTTCTTCCCATCATTGCAATCAACATATTAACAAGCAGTAAAGTTACCAAAATCATGTACACTATGAAGATGATCTAAAGGAAAAATATAGGAAAATAACACATTTAAACCACAGTAACACTTATCTGAAGCATTGCAGTGTAATTTATCCTAAGCATTCTGCAATAATATATATACCCAAGGTTTACTGCAATAAAGTTTATCTCAAACTTACTGCAGTAACAATTATCTCAAGCTTACTCCAGCATCACTTATCTCAGGTTTTATGCATTAATCATCATCAAGTACTGGGCCTGCTGGCATAGGTGATCATGTTTCTCCACAACTTTCGATCTCGACAGTTATTTATCATTTCTGTTGTTGACCTTCTGCCAAGCCATTCTCTTATGCGGTCTGGTATCTTTTCTCTTTGCTTCCCTCTATATTTGTCCATCAATTTTTCCAGTTGTTACAATATATTCCAGTTGTTCTCTTCTCATTACATGGCCAAAAAATGATGATTGTTTCTTCCTAATATTGGAAATTAGCTCTCTTTTTGCTTTGACCTCTTTCAGAACATCTTCATTACTCTTCTTAGCTGTCCATGGTATTCTCAATATTCTTCTGTAAAACCACATTTTTGCAGACTCCAGTGATTTTCTTGTCTGTTGTCCTATTGTCCATGATTCACATCCATATATTAAGACTGGCTCTACATAACATTTAAGAACTCTTTTTTCTTGTTTCTATTGTCAAAAATGGATTGCATTGTATCTTCCTCATCTTTTGGAAAGCTGCTTTTGCCTGATTAATACTTATATCTACTTTACTGTAATAATAATTATCTCAAGCTTACTGCAGTAATATTTATCTCTAGCAAGATCCAGTAATATTTATCTCTAGCAAGATCCAGTAATAATTATCTCTAGCTAGATCCAGTAATATTTATCTCTAGCAAGATCCAGTAATATTTATCTCTAGCTAGATCCAGTAATATTTATCTCTAGCTAGATCCAGTAATATTTATCTCTAGCTAGATCCAGTAATATTTATCTCTAGCTAGATCCAGTAATATTTATCTCTAGCAAGATCCAGTAATATTTATCTCTAGCTAGATCCAGTAATATTTATCTCTAGCAAGATCCAGTAATAATTATCTCAAGCTCATCATCATCAAGTACCAAGCCTGCTGGCGTAGGTGATCATGTCTCTTCACAACTTTTGATCTTGACTGTTATTTATAATTTCTGTTGCTGACCTTCTGCCAAGCCATTCTCTTAAGCTGTCTGGTATCTTTTCTCTTTGCTTTCCTCTATCTCTTCGTACATCAATTTTTCTAGTTGTTACAATATATTCCAGCTGTTCCCTTCTCATTACATGGCCATAAATGATGATTGTTTCTCCCTAATATTGGAAATTAGCTCTCTTTTTGCTTTGGCCTTTTTCAGAACATTTTCATTACTCTTTTTAGCTGTCCATGGTATACTCAACATTCTTCAAATTTATCTATTTATCTTCTAATCACCTCAAAAGTAAAATTAAAGGACTCAGCCTTAGTAGCAAAAAGACAGAGGTAATGGTAACAACAAAGAAAAAGACATCACCTCAGTGCAAAATAAAGACAAGTGGAACAATATTAAAACAGGTAAATGAATTTAAATATTTGGGAACTTTGTTAACCTCAGACAGTAGATGTACAACAGAGGTGAGATGCAGAATGGCTCAGGCAAAAGCAACTTTCCAAAAAATGAGGAAGATACTATGCAATCCATTTTTGACAATAGAAACAAGAAAAAGAGTTCTTAAATGTTATGTAGAGCAAGTCTTAACATATGGATGTGAATCATGGACAATAGGACAACAGACAAGAAAATCACTGGAGTCTGTAGAAATGTGGTTTTACAGAAGAATGTTGAGAATACCATAGACAGCTAAGAAGAGTAATGAAAACGTTCTGAAAAAAAGCCAAACAAAAAGGGAGCTAATTTCCAATATTAGGAAGAAACAATCATCATTTTTTGGCCATGTATTGAGAAAAGAACAGCTGGAATATATTGTAACAACTGGGAAAATTGATGGACGAAAAGATAGAGGGAAGCAAAGAGAAACAATACCAGACAGCTTAAGAGAATGGCTTGGTAGAAGGTCAACAACAGAAATGATAAATAGCTGCCGAGATCGAAAGTTGTGGGGAGACATGATCACCTACGCCAGCAGTCATGGTACTTGATGATGATAATCTTTTAACTTACTTTATAGATGTTCTTTATGAACCAGTTCTTTTCAATGTTCAAGACTTTTAATGTCTTTATTGCTCCTTTTCATTAACTAAAGTATCTTAAAAATCATTTTGTTTTGAATAAACCAATTTTCTTCATTGTTTTTTGTGCGATTGTCAATGATTGACAACCATATGTTGCTATGGAGAAAAATACATACCTTTAGTGGTTTTAAATTTGTTACCTTGTTGGTATTATGCCACATGTTCTTCATAGCATGTAATTATTATTTAACAAAACACCTTGCATCAAATTATCTAAATTAGAATTTAATTTTAAAATGAGATTGTTCGCATTAAACAAAGATATACATTGTTTAAACATAAGTTGACAAATAACAAATTCAAGGAAAAAAATAAACAGGACTTCATACTATTCCAAAACAATGGTGATGAATGGTGAAAAACATAAATAAACAAAAATTCATTGTATTGGCTTTACAGTATAGATACACAACATATAACAATAGTGATGTAGAAAACAAAAAGCCTTCAACAGGGGTACATAAAAGACATAGACTACGACACAGAAGCATAACTAATAAATGCTACTTAGATACAGGGACAGAAAATACCTTTCTTGTGCATAGTTTTCCTTTTTATTAAAAGCTTTATCACAGCTTTTCTTCTTGTCATAAGCTTTATCACAGCTTTTCTTCTTATCATAAGCTTTATCACAGCCTTTCTTCTTATCATAAGCTTTATCGTAAGCTTTATCATAGCTTTTCTTCTTATCATAAGCTTTATCACAGCTTTTCTTCTTATCATAAGCTTTATCATAGCTTTTCTTCTTATCATAAGCTTTATCATAGCTTTTCTTCTTATCATAAGCTTTATCATGGCCTTTCTTCTTATCATAAGCTTTATCATAGCCTTTCTTCTTATCATAAGCTTTATCATAGCTTTTCTTCTTATCATAAGCTTTATCATAGCTTTTCTTCTTATCATAAGCTTTATCATAGCCTTTCTTCTTATCATAAGCTTTATCATAGCCTTTCTTCTTATCATAAGCTTTATCATAGCTTTTCTTCTTATCATAAGCTTTATCACAGCCTTTCTTCTTAACATAAGCTTTATCATAGCCTTTCTTCTTATCATAAGCTTTATCATAGCTTTTCTTCTTATCATAAGCTTTATCATAGCTTTTCTTCTTATCATAAGCTTTATCACAGCCTTTCTTCTTATCATAAGCTTTATCATAAGCTTTATCATAGCTTTTCTTCTTATCATAAGCTTTATCATAGCTTTTCTTCTTATCATAAGCTTTATCACAGCCTTT
The DNA here is from genome assembly GCA_032433765.1 of Megaustenia siamemsis. Classification (NCBI taxonomy): domain Eukaryota; kingdom Metazoa; phylum Mollusca; class Gastropoda; order Stylommatophora; family Ariophantidae; genus Megaustenia; species Megaustenia siamemsis. The sequence continues at coordinate 32,160,468 of JAVIAB010000159.1, read as the reverse complement.
CTTCTTATCATAAGCTTTATCATAAGCTTTATCATAAGCTTTATCACAGCTTTTCTTCTTATCATAAGCTTTATCATAGCCTTTCTTCTTATCATAAGCTTTATCATAGCTTTTCTTCTTATCATAAGCTTTATCACAGCCTTTCTTCTTATCATAAGCTTTATCATAAGCTTTATCATCGCTTTTCTTCTTATCATAAGCTTTATCATAGCTTTTCTTCTTATCATAAGCTTTATCACAGCTTTTCTTCTTATCATAAGCTTTATCACAGCTTTTCTTCTTATCATAAGCTTTATCGTAAGCTTTATCATAGCTTTTCTTCTTATCAAAAGCTTTATCACAGCTTTTCTTCTTATCATAAGCTTTATCGTAAGCTTTATCATAGCCTTTCTTCTTATCATAAGCTTTATCACAGCGTTTCTTCTTATCATAAGCTTTATCGTAAGCTTTATCATAGCCTTTCTTCTTATCATAAGCTTTATCATAGCCTTTCTTCTTATCATAAGCTTTATCCCAGTTTTTCTTCTTATCATAAGCTTTATCACAGCTTTTCTTCTTATCATAAGCTTTATCACAGCTTTTCTTCTTATCATAAGCTTTATCGTAAGCTTTATCATAGCTTTTCTTCTTATCATAAGCTTTATCACAGCTTTTCTTCTTATCATAAGCTTTATCACAGCTTTTCTTCTTATCATAAGCTTTATCGTAAGCTTTATCATAGCTTTTCTTCTTATCATAAGCTTTATCACAGCTTTTCTTCTTATCATAAGCTTTATCACAGCTTTTCTTCTTATCATAAGCTTTATCGTAAGCTTTATCACAGCTTTTCTTCTTATCATAAGCTTTATCACAGCTTTTCTTCTTATCATAAGCTTTATCACAGCTTTTCTTCTTATCATAAGCTTTATCGTAAGCTTTATCACAGCTTTTCTTCTTATCATAAGCTTTATCACAGCTTTTCTTCTTATCATAAGCTTTATCGTAAGCTTTATCATAGCTTTTCTTCTTATCAAAAGCTTTATCATAGCCTTTCTTCTTATCATAAGCTTTATCATAGCCTTTCTTCTTATCATAAGCTTTATCCCAGTTTTTCTTCTTATCATAAGCTTTATCCCAGTTTTTCTTCTTATCATAAGCTTTATCCCAGTTTTTCTTCTTATCATAAGCTTTATCCCAGTTTTTCTTCTTATCATAAGCTTTATCCCAGCTTTTCTTCTTATCATAAGCTTTATCCCAGTTTTTCTTCTTATCATAAGCTTTATCCCAGCTTTTCTTCTTATCATAAGCTTTATCCCAGTTTTTCTTCTTATCATAAGCTTTATCCCAGCTTTTCTTCTTATCATAAGCTTTATCACAGCTTTTCTTCTTATCATAAGCTTTATCGTAAGCTTTATCATAGCTTTTCTTCTTATCATAAGCTTTATCATAGCCTTTCTTCTTATCATAAGCTTTATCCCAGTTTTTCTTCTTATCATAAGCTTTATCCCAGTTTTTCTTCTTATCATAAGCTTTATCCCAGTTTTTCTTCTTATCATAAGCTTTATCCCAGTTTTTCTTCTTATCATAAGCTTTATCCCAGTTTTTCTTCTTATCATAAGCTTTATCCCAGTTTTTCTTCTTATCATAAGCTTTATCCCAGTTTTTCTTCTTATCATAAGCTTTATCCCAGCTTTTCTTCTTACCATAAGCTTTATCCCAGCTTTTCTTCTTATCATAAGCTTTATCCCAGCTTTTCTTTCTATTAAAAGCTTTATCACAGCTTTTTTTTCTATTAAAAGCTTTATCACAGCTTTTCTTTCTATTAAAAGCTTTATCACAGCTTTTCTTTCTATTAAAAGCTTTATCACAGCTTTTTTTTTCTATTAAAAGCTTTATCCCAGCTTTTCTTTCTATTAAAAGCTTTATGAAAACTTTTCTTTCTATTATAAGCTTTATCACAGCTTTTCTTTCTTTTAAAAGTTTTATCACAGTTTTTCTTCTTATCATAAGCTTTGTCACAGCCTTTCTTCTTATCATAAGCTTTATCCCAACTTTTCTTCTTATCATAAGCTTTATCCCAACTTTTCTTCTTATCATAAGCTTTATCATAAGCTTTATCATAGCTTTTCTTCTTATCATAAGCTTTATCCCAACTTTTCTTCTTATCATAAGCTTTATCATAGCTTTTCTTCTTATCATAAGCTTTATCATAGCTTTTTTTCATATCATAAGCTTTATCCCAGCTTTTATTCTTATCATAAGGTTTATCCCAGCTTTTCTTCTTATCATAAGCTTTATCCCAGCTTTTCTTCTAACCATAAGCTTTATCCCAGCTTTTCTTCTAACCATAAGCTTTATCCCAGCTTTTCTTCTAACCATAAGCTTTATCCCAGCTTTTCTTCTAACCATAAGCTTTATCCCAGCTTTTCTTCTAACCATAAGCTTTATCCCAGCTTTTCTTCTAACCATAAGCTTTATCCCAGCTTTTCTTCTAACCATAAGCTTTATCCCAGCTTTTCTTCTAACCATAAGCTTTATCCCAGCTTTTCTTCTAACCATAAGCTTTATCCCAGCTTTTCTTCAAGATAGAATGTCACTGGAGAATGTTCAAGATAGATTGTTCCATTTTTCCATTTGTTTGTCTACTGTCCATGTTTCGCTTCCATAGGTCAGAATTGGTTCTATATAGCACCGATGAACTCTCTTTCTCATTTCTATTGACATAGATTTGTTGCATAAGATATTTTTCATTTTCTGAAATGCTATTTTGGCCTGAGCTATTCTGCTTTTTATTTCTGTGATGCAACTTCCATCTGATGTTATTATTGTGCCCAAGTATTTGAAACGTTGCACTTGCTTCAGATTTGTCCTGTTTATTTTTATGCTGCATGATGGTGATGATTGTTCCTTTGATATGACCATCATATACAGATTAGTTGAAAAAAATGTTAAAGACAACTAAAATATTAGTGAATATGCACACGCATACACAAACATGAACACACACAAACATGCGCACACACATATTTTTACACCAAACATGTACACATACACACACATACAAACACACATAAATACCCACTTTAACAATGCCTTGAAATGGTGATGGCAATTCAGTAAAAAAGTCATAGAGATCTTCAAAATCTCCAACAGACATTGAGAACATGCCCAGGATATTATCAAGAGGGTTGGAGAACACATTGGTCATCGCTCGGAAGGGTATATACAAAGCTGGGAAGAAAAACAAGCTCTAGAACAAAACAGAACAGCAAGCAACATCGACAAGTGAACTAAATATTTACTGAAATATTTAAAGCATCTATTTAAAAATTATTGGAGCATCTCTTAATTAGATCATATCACAAATGAAAAACTTTGCAAAAGGAAATCATATCGCAAATGAAAAAGTTTGCAAAAGGAAATCATATCGCAAATGAAAAAGTTTGCAAAAGGAAATCATATCACAAATGAAAAAGTTTGCAAAAGGAAGTCATATCACAAATGAAAAAGTTTGCAAAAGGAAGTCATATCACAAATGAAAAAGTTTGCAAAAGGAAGTCATATCACAAATGAAAAAGTTTGCAAAAGGAAATCATATTACAAATGAAAAAGTTTGCAAAAGGAGATCATATCACAAATGAAAAAGTTTGCAAAAGGAGATCATATCACAAATGAAAAAGTTATCAAAAGGAGATCATATCACAAATGAAAAAGTTATCACAAGAAGATCATATCACAAATGAAAAAGTTTGCAAAAGGAGATTTAATCACAAATGAAAAAGTTTGCAAAAGGAGATTGTATTACAAATGAAAAAGTTTGCAAAAGGAGATTATACCACACATGAAAAAGTTTGCAAAAGGAGATTATACCACAAATGAACAAGTTTGCAAAAGGAGATCATATCACAAATGAAAAAGTTTGCAAAAGGAGATCATATCACAAATGAAAAAGTTTGCAAAAGGAAATCATATCGCAAATGAAAAAGTTTGCAAATGAAAAAGTTTGTAAAAGGAGATCATATTGCAAATGTAAAAGTTTGCAAAAGGAGATCATATCACAAATGAAAAAGTTAGGAAAAGGAGATTATATCAGATATGAAAAAGTTTGCAAAAGGAGATCATATCACAAATGAAAAAGTTATTAAAAGGAGATCATATCACAAATGAAAAAGTTTGCAAAAGGAGATTATACAGCAAATGAAAAAGTTTGCAAAAAGAAATCATAATGCAAATGAAATAGTATGCAAATGAAAAAGTTTGCAAAAGGAGATCATATCGCAAATGAAAAAGTTGGCAAAAGGAGATCATTTCACAAATGAAAAAGTTAGCAAAAGGAGATTATATCAGAAATGAAAAAGTTTGCAAAAGGACACAAGTAGTCACAGTGCAATATGATCTTTTGATGATTGTGAAGAGAAGAAGCACAAAATGAAAAGGTTTGGCCACATATCTTGACCATCTGGCATCAAAGAACATTCTGCAATGGAATTGTGACAGGAGCAAAAAAGAGAGGTTGACAGAGAAAGAGATGAGAAGGTAAAACCAAAAAAATGGACAGGCGTAGACTTTGCAGAGTCCGAAAGAATGAATGAAGACAGAGAGAAATGGAAAAAATTGACTAAGTCTGTTAGTGGTGCCCCGGTGACCCCTATGGCTATAGGATGAAGAAGAATAATGTCATCAAAATAGGAAAGAGAAGATAAATGTGGAACAGATGCAACAAGGCAAGCCATATAATTGAACTTCTTCAGTATTTATCCTTTAGGTAGTCATGGATGCTCGATGTTGATCGATGGCTTGACAAGCTGTCATTGTAAAAAGTATTGTTATGGAAACAGCACCATATATTTTAGAGCAGTGATCTCTGCAATATGTGCCATTTTGGCATGCAAGGTTTCTGTTTTTGAGATTGTGGTTCTGCCCTATGTTCCGTCTTCGGCTCGAAAGGACAATAGATAGATAGATAGATAGTCATGGATGCGCTTTGTCACTGGTTTAAGGTAAGCAGCAGTATCCGCACTTTTGGCTTAACACGCCCATTTTCAATATGAGGATATAAAATAAACATAAAATGGTATTCATCTTCTTCTACCTTTCAGCTCCCTGTGGAGCATAGGTCTTCAACAAACAACATCCAAGTCGTTCTGTTTCTTGCCATTCTTTTAAGATCATTCCATGTCTTCCACATCATCTTCATCTCTGCTTCTATCTGTCTTCTCCAAGAATTCTTTGGTCTTCCTCTTTGTCTTTTTCCCTGGGGATTCCAAAAAAGGGCCTGTTGTGTAATACTCTCAGTTGGCTTCAGCAGTGTGTGTCCTATCCAGCACCATCATCTTCGCTGTATCTCTTTATCCACTGGTATTTGACTGGTACATTTCCATAATTCTATGTTAGTGATTTTGTCCTGCCATTTCCAATACCATTAAAATGGTATTAACCCTTAATTATACCTATCTGTGACTGACGTGTTACAATGTCTATCAGTACGATCACCATAAGTCCATCAGTTTGTTCGGCTACCTCATAATGTTTATTAGCTGTGTTTCCAGAGTTATAAAGGGTTGTTTGATTTCAGCTGACAACTGAGGAAATTTCCTTGGTCACAACAAAAAAAAAGCAAAAAAAAAAGCAAAGGAAAAACTACAAATTTCTTGAAAATTGGCGATTTTTGTTCACATTATACAAGATCATATTGAATATTCTCACAACATGGGGACAAGAAAAATCCTACATCAATAAAAACAAATCCAGCACTCAGGGGTCACCAGAAGTAGTAATTAGGAAGGTACACAGTGGGGTGGAAATGTTCGATTACACCAAACTGTCAAATTTGGAAGAGTTTGTGTTTTGATGCGGTAATTTTTATGACAGTATTGTAATCTATTATATAATATTAGGAAGAAACAATCATCACTTTTTGGCCATGTAATGAGAAGAGAACAACTGGAATATATTGTAACAACTGGAAAAATTGAGGGAGGAAGAGATAGAGGGAAGTAAAGAGAAAAAATACCAGACAGCATAACTCTTTCCATACGTTTCGCCGCACTGTGTGCCATGCCGATTTCGGCAATGTATGTTTCGCCGCATAGTGCGCCATGCTCAATTTGATTAGTGTGAACGCCATCAAACCATATTCTTTTTACCTGACTTGTATCATCTTGATATTGTTGAAATCTAATACCTTTTTCAAATAACTAAAAATTCATATATAATATATTATATGTTAGATAAATATAAATATGTAGAAATGATAAATAACTGTTGAGATCGAAAGTTATGGAAAGACATGATCACCTACACCAGCAGGCCTGGTGCCTGATGATGATGATTATAATCTAGGATTAACGTGTGCAGAGTGCACACATGACCTCCTGTTTTTCACTGCTATCTGAGAGGGTTAAGCATCAGATCTCAGTACCCAGAGACTGGGAGAGGATAAAGGTTTGAAGAAATAACAGATATGAAGAGAAAAATTCCCACTACCTAAAGTGAGTTTCAAGCACGTGATCTTCATCTTACCTCGAGATCACCAAAGCCACCATATAATTGAACAAATAACATGAATTAGAAAAATTTAATAGATTAGAATTACTTCTGTGATCACTTTTAAAAGAAGTTTTACACTCGATGTGAGTTTTACATTTGAAGTAAGTTTTCTATCTATCTTTTGACCTTTCGAGCCGTAGCCGGCCCATAGGGCGTAGACCAAGATACTCCTTCTCTTATCTGAATTTTTGTTCTAGCAGTTTTCAATTCTTTTAAAGATATTTTATCAAATCTCGCCATTTGTCTCTGTTCAGTGCAAGCAGCTCTATCTCATTGAGGGAGCCGAATCCTGCTGCTCTTGCCTCTCTCATCAATGTTCTTCTCAGTGTCTCTCTGGGTCTTCCTCTTTTCCTCTTACTTGTTGTTTCCCATATGAAGGCTTGCTTTGCTATTCGGTTATTATCTCTTCTCATCACATGTCCAACATATGACCATTGATATAAGTTTTACACCAGTTTAAATAATTGCTGTCAAAGCGTCACATGAAATTAACATTTTTATCCATATATCTTTTGTTTAAAATTAGACTATATTTGTGCTAAAAAAACATATTACTGAATATTTAATTTTTTAAATCACAGTATACTCCTGTCAAAAACTTGTGATTTACTTATATTTAAAATTATACTATAATTTGTGCTAAATTTATGCTATATTTTCTTTTAAATTATACTATAATTTGTGCTAAATTTTGTTTTAAATTATACTATAATTTGTGCTAAATTTTGTTTTAAATTATACTATAATTTGTGCTAAATTTTGTTTTAAATTATACTATAATTTGTGCTAAATTTATGCTATATTTTTATTTGATACATTTTTAAAATGATAAATATAAAATATTTCTGTTGAACATTTTACTATAATTTTGTTTAAAATCATATAGCACTAAAATACTTTTGTTTAAAATTATCTTATCAATACTGTTCATTTCTAAAACATAGACAAATGATAAAAGGATAAGATTAATAAATAAAAGTCTTCCACAATATGAAATTGTAAATAAAATTAATTTGATATCAAACAGGCAGAGAAAACAAAAAAAGCAATGAAAGCAGAAAATATTGTCTTTGAAGCAGTTTCTTTCAAATAATTAATTTTTGTAGTTCTACGTGATAACTTTAATATTAGAGTGAAAATAAATAAACGTTAAGTATAGTAGTAGCCACATTGTATCAAAACAAAAGAGGAAATTAGAGAAATATAATATCATAATGTGCTATATTCTTATCCTATCTGATCATAATGTGTTATATTCTTATCCTATCTGATCATAATGTGCTATATTCTTATCCTATCTGATCATAATGTGCTATATTCTTATCCTATCTGATCATAATGTGCTATATTCTTATCCTATCTGATCATAATGTGCTATATTCTTATCCTATCTGATCATAATGTGCTATATTCTTATCCTATCTGATCATAATGTGCTATATTCTTATCCTATCTGATCATAATGTGCTATATTCTTATCCTATCTGATCATAATGTGCTATATTCTTATCCTATCTAATCATAATGTGCTATATTCTTATCCTATCTGACATAATGTGCTATATTCTTATCCTATCTGATCATAATGTGCTATATTCTTATCCGACCTGATCATAATGTGCTATATTCTTATCCTATCTGATCATAATGTGATATATTCTTATCCTATCTAATCATAATGTGCTATATTCTTATCCTATCTGATCATAATGTGCTATATTCTTATCCTATCTAATCATAATGTGCTATATTCTTATCCTATCTAATCATAATATACTATATTCTTATCCTATCTAATCATAATATACTATATTCTTATCCTACCTAATCATAATATGCTACATTCTTATCCTATCTGATCATATAAGCTGAGGAACATTGTCTGGAGCAGCAGCTGGGAGCCAAGAACACCGCAATGACCACTGTCAGTCCCTTTGCTTGCAGAATATTAAAAGATATTGTCCTTCCATTTGACTCTGTTTTCTTCAAGGCTCGGAGCCAAATCATTGGCTCTTGTAGGTGCACAATGGTAACATAATGGCTCCACTCTCCTGAACTGGCTGAACGACTATATTCCTATTTTCCCTTGTGTTTGATGTTGGTAAGATAGTTTAATATAATTCATGCATTACATTAATAAATTATAACAAAAATTTAACATTATCATCATCATTATCATCATCAAGAACCGGGCCTGCTGGCGTAGGTGATCATGTCTCTCCACAACTTTCGATCTCGACAGTTATTTATAATTTCTGTTGTTGACATTCTGCCAAGCCATTCTCTTAAGTTGTCTGGTATTTTTTCTCTTTGCTTCCCTCCATCTCTTCGTCCCTCAATTTTTCCAGTTATTACAATATATTCCAGTTGTTCTCTTCTCATTACATGGCCAAAAAACGATGATTGTTTCTTCCTAATATTGGAAATTAGCAACATTATAATATGACTAATTATTATAAATGTATAATACTAAAGCTATAATGATAATATTATACTATCACTATACTATATCTACCTATCTATCTATCGTCCTTTTGAGCCGAAGATGGCACATAGGGCAGAACCACAATCTCAAAAAACAGAAACCTTGCATGCCAAAGTGGCACATACTATACTATATACTTCATTAAAATATTTTATAATTATTATAATATAACTACATTATGTTATAGTAATTTCCATAACAAGACATTATGAGAGTTTTAACATTTATGAAATTGAATATTCATTAAATCTGTTAACAACTGTCGTAAATTAAAATGTTTGCTTGTGGAAACAAATTTATCATAATGACTAAATTTATAAGTCAAACTTGAGATGAAAAAGCCAAACTCTGGATGTTTTTAAACAATTAACATTGATTAACCCGTTAACCAGGAATCAATTATTAAAATGTAAAATGTATGTACAAAAAATTTATAACACTGTAAACACAAGGACCAAAATCATAAGCTAGCCAAACATGGAAAACACAGTCACAATATTTAAATAAGTCTAGAAAACAAACTAAAAACAAACACAAAGAAAACAATAACAGGAAATCTTTAAACATGGAAGTGAAAATGTGCACAGACTTTCCTTATTTTGAGTAATAATTTGCTTAATTTACAATAGTTTTTAAAAAAATACATGTTTATTTTAATGTTTCTTTAAATAATAATAAATGTAAACATCATTGGCTGCGACGATGTTGTGAACAATTAACAGAATGCATATTTGAGAATAAGAAATTCTATAAAAGATCATTGCAAAGGGAGGTAATCTAATTGGCTGAAGTTTTCCCCATCAACTGCCCTAATTGAGATAGTGCTATGGCCCTGTGATATCCTTACAAGTAAAAAGAAATGGATAATTCTAAGATGCTTTCCTCTTGTCATATTTTTTAGAATGATTAGTATTTGTGTTATTGTTTATCATATTGTTATTTATTTTTAAATGCTTTTATAACCAAGGAAAGGACAATACTTTGTAAACCATGGAATGAATTCAAGGCTGAAGCAGAAATAAGAACAAAGTATCCAAAATTATCAACTATAATCAAGGAAAGAATGTGGATAAGTTAGCCATGTGGTGACAAGAGACAACAAGAGAATCTCAAAGCAGGCCCAGGCAAATAGGAACAGAGGATAACAGAAAAAGAGGCTGACCTAGAGAAACATTAAAAGAAACACTGAGGTGAGAGGCAACTATAGCAGGCATCAGCTCTCTTGCTGTGGTTGAGAGGCTCACACAGAGTATGGGGAGATACAATAGAAGCCCTGTGCTGAATCTGACACTTAATAGTAAAGATTGTCCAACTTGATGATTATAGAATTTGCTGTCCAATGTAATGTCTTCAACTTGAAAGAACCATAGACAGACAGATAGATTGATACAAGACTTATTTTCCTTTTTCTTACAGTCTCAGTGTTTTATAGTCCATACTAGTTGCCATTGTGACTGAACTTTATGCTACTTTCTGTCTACTCTGGCATGAATTCCTAATAGACTTTTACTGTGAGGTTCAGTTAGATCCAGGAAATCTATATACATCATCATTCATCATTGAGTGTCGTCTTCGCATCAAAGGTTGGCAACCATGGAACGCCATTCCATCCTGTCTCTTGCTTTGATAGTGCAGATTGTCATAGGCTGACTTGTCCATCTTTTAATGTCACTCGTCCATGTTAGTCTTGTTCTGCCTCTGCCTCTTTTACCTTGTATTTTCCCTTCCAAGATTACTTTTAGTAGGCTGCTGTATCTTTTAACATGCCCCAAAAATCTAATTTGTCTTGTTTGAATTGTGTTTAGTAGCTCTCTTTTCATTTTAGTTGTTTTAAAACTTCATCGTTTGTTTTCTTTTCTTTCCACGCAATTCTTTCTATTCTTCTATAAATCAACATTTCAAAGGCTTGAAAACTTAGTGGGCATGTAAGAAGACTTATAAACCAACACAGAACTGGAGTTATCTTTCAATGGACACTGCGAGACTTGCTGAGGAGGAGATCTGAGCACGTATGGACATGTTTGGAGTGGTGCAATGATGATGATCCGCAAAAAGCTCAATAACTCAACTCAAAGGCTTCAATTTTCTTTTATGTTTTCTTGTCTAATGTCCATGTTTCTGCACCGTACAGGAATGTTGAGAAAATATCACATTTTGCAATTCCTAGTTTTAGCCCAGATGTTATTTTGTTTTGATGTTAGTATGTTCTTCATGACATTAAAATTACTTTTTGCCATACCTATTCTTTTGTTTATTTCAGGTTTACATTTTCCATCATTCGTTACAGCATGCCCAAGGTAGCTGTAGCTCTGAACTGTCTCCAGGTCTATTCCGTCAACTTTAATATCCACTTGTAGGTTTTGAGTATTATCTTTGTTTATGATCATAGTTTTAGTCTTTTTGATATTCATGTCGAATCCATATTTTTTGCATGTCATGTTTATTTTATTAAGTAATTGTTGTAGATCTTTAGGATATTCTGCTAGTAGTATTACAGTATCATCAGCATATCTTAGGTTATTGATTATCTTTCCATTAATGTTTAGACCTGGCATCTCTGTGATGTTTTTAAAGATTTGCTCAGTGTATAGATTGAACAAGCTTGGTGATAGGATGCATCCTTGTCTTACTCCTTTTTTTTTTATATCAATGGGTGTATGTTTTGTTATATTTTACTATTGCTGTTTGCTCCCAGTATAAATTACATATATATGTTAATACATATGTACTTTTAATTAATTAATTATTTTTTATTATGTAGTTTACTTTTCAATTTTCTCTCTTTCTTTCTGGTAACAACCAATGACAACAATGAATCGTCCTCTTCCCCAGCTGTTCTCAAAAAGACATTCAGTGGGGCATGTCATGTGTGGTGGTTTGTTTGTGTATATAGAATAATATCTTCTAATATATCGATCTAATAATATACAGGAATATGAAGAAATTGCAACAAGGGACACTTTTCAAACAGAACCTCAACAGTTCCTTTCGACCATCTGCCATGACTGGAAGTCCTTTTTTACCAGATGGTTTCCACATAAATGCCTGAAGGTGATGTCTTTCTTCTTTCGTTCTGACGACATGGCCAATATATTTCTAATATCCTCATATAAAGCTCAACACATAGTCTTGTGTAGATTCATCTCTTATCATTTGTTTGATAAAATATTCTTTCCAGCTTATGCTTCAGATTCTTTGGAGATATTTGTTTTCTTCTTCTTCTTTTCTCTTTTCACTGATACCTAAAAGGTGTTGTGGTTTATATCATTTGTCGTTTTTGAGCTGCTCGAACTGTCTGAATTAGTGATTTTCCTTTGTTGTTATATGTCACTGTCACTGCATCTATCCATCTTCTTCTGGGTCTTCCTCTTGGTCTTTTTCCATGCATTCTCGAGAAGAACGCCCTTGATGGTGATTGGTGAGGATTCATTCTGACCAGGTGGCCAAACCATTTAAGTTGTTGTTGTTCTATATATTCTTGTCAGGGTTTTGTTTGTTTTCAAAGACATTTAATTTCCTCTCTAAATTTTAGTAACAGAAGTTAGTAATGAAGATAGTAACTTAAATAGCGAAAAGACAAAAAGTAATGCTCACAACAAAGAATAAGATTTGAAATTCCCCATAAATGTAAACAGGACAGCATTAAAATGGGTAGGATAGTATATGTTGGGTCACATATTCTTACTTACATTGATAAGGATAGTATATGTTGGATCACACATTCTTGCTTAGACTCATCAGAATAGTATATGTTGGATCACATACTCTTGCTTAGATTCATAAGGATAGTATATGTTGGATCATATATTCTTGCTTAGATTCATAAGGATAGTATATGTTGGATCACATATTCTTGCTTAGATTCCTAAGGATAGTATATTTTGGATCACATATTCTTGCTTAGATTCATAAGGATAGTATATGTTGGATCACATATTCTTACTCAGATTCATCATTAGATTTTTAAAAATATTATATATTAATTAATTGTTGCCATGTCTTTAACATTTTCTCTTAAATGCAATATGTTATCTGCTTGGTTTTAATTAATAATTGTAGAGTAAAGGTTCCCTTCAAACCTTGATTAGGCGTATGGGGTTTATGGTGACTGTATTTAATTAATAATTGTGTAGCTATAAACATGTGAACTTGTCAATAATTTGCTCTTAATTCAAATAATACAGTCATCCCTCGTTACTTCGTGGTTCATTTATCGCCACCTCAGTACATCACGGATTGTTCAAAAATTCAAAATTGAGGAATTATGGCCTCTTCTGAGGAGCAGTAAAGCTCTCATTAACCTGTGCAGTAAATCATCTTCATCTTCTTCACCTCCACCGTACTGCACAGGTGTTTCATCGACATTTATAAAGATCAAGCGAAGAGAAGCTATTGTCAGAGGTGAGTTATGGACCTTGTTATAAAAGAAAAGTTTATATTATATCATATTTATATCATTTAAACATTATTTTATGCATGTTATTTATACTATTAATATTTTATTTACATGTTTGAAACTATTCTTTAATGTTCTAATGATAACATATGCACTTATATGGTTTCATAAACACTTATTGATATTATACATACACAAAAAATGTACGTATGTTAAAAATGAGAGGGTGACACTACTTTGTGGTTTTTCACTTATCGCGGCCAGTTCTGGTCCCTATTAACCGCGATAACTGAGGGATTACTGTAATTTGACTGAAAGTGATAAATAAATTGTTAGAAAAATCCACAGGTAAAAAAACATGATTGAAAACATTAAATATAAAAATGGATTAACAATGTAAAATGAAAGGAAATATTTTCTGATTTCTGAAAGCCTACTTTTCCCATTTCTGGGTAGCGGGTTGCTTCAAATGTGTCGTAAAAATCCCCAAACTGGCCAAGGGACATAATGATCATTCCCATAACAGATTCTTCTGGCTTTTCAAATGGTGTCCCATCTTGTCCCATAAATATGATATACATCGCTGAAAGACACAGATAAGGGGAACACCACAAACTGTGAAGTTAATGTAGAAATGTGGAACAACTCATTTGTTATATTTAACTTCATAAGTTAAATAATGCAGAAAATCTTTTTTTTTATTTTACTGGATTTTTTTCTGCATCATTTTTGGCAAATTGTACATGTTGTATGTTGTACATATTATATGCTGTACACATGTCTGAGAAAAGTGCTTAGAGTGACCAGAAATGACAGAATCAGAAATGATACTATAAGAGAAAGAGTAGGCATTGAACCAATCCTAAGCTACATACAGAAACAACAACAAACGGTTTGCCCATGCAGAAAGAATGTCATGCATTTCCTTACCACACAAAGCATATATTAAAAGAGGAGAAGGGAGAAGAGCAGGAGGTAAACTCAGAGTAAGGTGGAGAAGATCAAAGAAACACTACAACAGCAACATTTTGCGATGATTGAGGCCGACATAAAGGGCGAGAACCACAACTTTTTAATCTCCCTCGACACCCAAATGGTACAAGAACAAGTGGAGAGAGAACCAGAACTTTAAAATCTCCCTCAACACCCAAATGGTACAAGAACAAGTGGAGAGAGAACCAGAACTTTGTATCTTCGTCAACACTCAGGTGATGACAGAAAAAGAGGTGAAGAAATAACCAGAACTTACTTAAATCTCCCTTAACACCAGAATGGATACAAGAGGAAGTAAAGAAAGAAAGAGAGTAGATGTTCCCTGTATAAGTTTTTTTGGCTCTGTTATACAGGGTGTCTTACTTGCTACCGAATCTGTCATTTCCTTAATAATTATAACGCAAATGCTTGCTTATGTTCGCCCGATGACTAAAGTATTCTAGAGTATTCATAGACTGTAGAATTCCTCTTCGTCATCCGCCCTTAAAAGGACGTTATGTGGACGTATCTGTGTTGTGTTGTGGTTTGCAGTATAACTGTGATATTTGCGTCTTTCGGCCCAACACATCCGACTTCAGCACGACATTTTTGAGTACCGGGTTGTCTTCCCTCTTCGATCCCTGCTCGCTTAGCCAGACTAGACAGGTTAATCTGTTACTGGAGGCACCACGGAGAGGTGGAGCAGGTCTGGATGGTTTTGGTTCATCGATCCTGGCGCAAGCCATCAGCTGTGGGTCGCTGACAACTTCCAGCTCTGGTGCTGGTAGGCGCGCCTATTGCAATGAAATTTGAAGGAGTGTGTTCATTGTAAGTAAGTAAAGTACCCCTGTCATGCCAAGTGGCTTATAGGGAATATGGTGTTAGTGACCATAAATTTTACAGACCTTTAGCACATGATTTTTGGTGTAATGTGGTCGGTATTACGCCTGTGCCACTTTACTTTCCCAGAAAAAAATCCTGTACCCATTTAAGGCTGGGTGAACCCAGAAGTGGTAGGTTGGGATTGAACCTTCCTTTTGTCCTTTGCAGTCCAGTTCACTAATCACTGAGCTATCACGGCACCCTGTGTTCATTGTAGGAGAAATGAAAAGAAGTCTATGTGTCCATGCGTGCATGCACTGCCTAATTGTTGTGATATGACTATATAAAGTAAAGTAAAGGTAAAGTAAAGTGGTTAAATACAAAAATAAAAATTTTCAACTCCAATGTTAAGTCAGTAATATTATATGGCTGTGAAACATGGAAAACAACAAAATTGACAATCATGAAGATACAGACTTTCATTAATGGATGCTTGCGCAGAATAAAAGGATGGAAATGGCAGGACAAAATCACTAACATAGAATTATGGAAATCTACCAGGCAAATACCAGTGGATAAGGATATACAGCGAAGACGATGGCGCTGGATAGGACACACACTACGGAAGCCAACTGAGAGTATTACACAACAGGCCTTTTTTTGGAATCCTCAGGGGAAAAGACAAAGAGGAAGAACAATAAATTCTTGGAGAAGACAGACAGAGGCAGAGATGAAGATGATGGGCAATGCTTCAAGCATCGAAACTCATGATGTGAGGTGACATTCATCACCTTCCAAGAGCATTACCCTGATACCCAAGGGTTAATCATGGGGGTATTTTTTTTCCAACCACAAGTACGATTCACATGGCTTCCAGTGGGAATCGAACACAGGTTGTCCAAACGTTGGTAGCCCAGTCAGGTGGTTTTCTCAACTAGGCTACCGAGGCTCCCAACTTATGAGTTCACACAGAATAACTGGAAAGTATATTGGTATACTCTAAAGGAGCGACTGTTTAGTGGTAAAACCATTCAAGAGATGCTGGGTCCACAAGCAAGTGAGGTTACATAAAACTAAGCTTCATATATAAACATATATAATAGGTTATCTTTCTTGGTGTCACTTCAGTCTAATTAATTATAGCATTAATATGTTGGGGGTGAATGTTGAGAATACCATGGACAGCTAAGGAGAGCAATGGAAATGTCATGAGAAAGGTCAAAGCAAAAAGAGAGTTAATTTCCAATATTAGGAAGAAACAATCATCATTTTTTGCCATGTAATGAGAAGAGAACAACTGGAATATATTGTAACAACTGGAAAAATTGAGGGACGAAGAGATAGTGGGAAGCAAAGAGAAAAAATAACAGACAGCTTAAGAGAATGGCTTGGCAGAAGGTCAACAACAGAAATTATAGATAACTGTCATGATCGAAAGTTGTGGAGAGACATGATCACCTACGCCAGCAGGCCCGGTACTTGATGATGATGTTGGGGTGATCCCATTTAAAGTGATGCCAATCTAATTATAACTCCCTACGTTATGTTGGTCTCTTTCTTAACTCTTGATTATGCTTCTGTAGTAAAAAATTACCATATCAAAATACATATACTTCCAAATTTGATAGTTTGCGGTGTTCAAACATTACCCCTCTCCATGTGCCTTTCTAATTGCTACTTCCAGTAGCCTCTGAGTGTTTACTTTATTTCTATTGACATAGAATATATATATTTATTTTTGTACATTTTGTGAGATACAATCCTATAATAAGAACAAATTAGGCAAATTTTAACAAATTGGTTATTTTTTGTTCCCTTTGACCAGGGAAATTTCCTTGGTTGTCAGTGACATCAAACAACTCTTTGAGACTCAGGAAACTTAATGAATAATGTTTTGAGGTAGCCGAATATAATGATGAACTTATGCCATCCATCAGAATAGACAAATAACACATCCAGTCCATGCGGTCAATTTTCAGGTAATATATCAAACTAAGACAAGAAATCTGAGTTCCTTGTGTGTCTAATTGGTAAACACACAGTTGTGTGTCAAAAGTTAAAGAAAAAATACAATTTTTAATGATCCTAATGTTACAATTAAGTGGTAGTATTTTGTACTACTTCCCGTGTGTCACCAGGACCTCATTATGAGGGAGTAAAGAATAGTGATGGGAGCCGCGATAGCTCAGTGGTTAGTGAACTGGACTACAAAGGACAAGAGGTAGGGTTCGATCCCAACCGACGGCTTCTGGGTTCACCCAGCCTTTAATGGGTACCGGATTTTTTTCTGGGAAAGTGAAGTGGCACGGGCGTAATACCGACCACATTACCCCAAAAATCATGTGCCAAAGGTCTGTAAATTTTATGGTCACTAACACCATATTCCCTATACGCCACTTGGCGTGACGGGGGTACTTTACTTTTTTTTTTTTAAGAATAGTGACACTGTGACCTTCCAGGCATGTCATAAGAGGTGAGTAAGGAGGTTGATCAATGGCTTGACAAGCTGTCATTGTAAAAAGTATTGTTATGGAAACAGAGTCATAGATTTTAGAAGCAGTGATCTCTGCAACATGTGCCATTAAGGTTCTGTTTTTGAGATTGTGGTTCTGCCCTATGTGCCGTCTTCGGCTCGAAAGGACAATAGATAGATTTTGTGCTATGGAATGTAACGAAGCGCACGACAGGTAGGTATTTTTATTAAAGGTTAAGTTACTTCAACTTAAAGTTTAAACTTTACTTCAACTTTTGCAGTGCACAAAGCTTTCCCCTCCTTGCACTTTCCTCATTATTCTCACCAGTAACCTCTAACAAGTTATTTATCATTTCTATTGTTGACCTTCACACAAAAATAAAAAAATTAAAAAAATAAAAATTTTCAACTCCAATGTTAAGTCTGTCCTATTATATGGCTGTGAAACATGGATAACAACAAAATTGACAATCACGAAAATACAGACTTTCATTAATGGATGCTTACGCAGAATAAAAGGTTGGAAGTGGCAGGACAAAATCACTAACATAGAATTATGGAAATGTACCAGTCAAATACCAGTGCATAAAGAGATACAGCGAAGACGATGGCTAGGACACACACTGCAGAAGCCAACTGAGAGTATTACACAACAGGCCCTTCTTTGGAATCCCCAGGGGAAAAGACAAAGAGGAAGACCAAGGAATTCTTGGAGAAGACAGATAGAAGCAGAGATGAAGATGAAGGGGAAAACATGGAATGATCTTAAAAGAATAGCAAAAAACAGAACGACTTGGAAAGTGTTTGTTGAAGATCTATGCTCCACTGGGAGCAGAAAGTGTTTGTTGAAGACCTATGCTCCACAGGGAGTTGAAAGTGTTTGTTGAAGACCTATGCTCCACAGGGAGCTGAAAGTGTTTGTTGAAGACCTATGCTTCACAGGGAGCTGAAAGTGTTTGTTGAAGACCTATGCTTCACAGGGAGCTAAAAGGTAGAAGAAGAGAAAGAACCCCTAACAAGTCATTGCTGGTGGATTTTTTTTCAAACAATACTTCTTCTTCTTTCCTTCCTCATTTGCCTTTCAGCGTCAAGGGGAGATATAATTTGCGGTCTTTCGCTCTTCTTGTTTGCCTCTGCTGATGTTATGTTTCCTAGAGCTTCTAATATTCCATTGATCCATCTTTTTCGTGGTTGACCATTGGGTTCTGGGACTCTGACCACCATCAGGGGAGAAAAGAATAGAACCACTTTCACCTTCCATGCTCGTGTGACTACTGGGACTCCAACCACCATCAGGGAAGAATAGAATAGAGTCACTTTTACCTACCATGCTCGTGTGACTACTGGGACTCTGACCACCATCAGGGGAGAAAAGAATAGAACCACTTTCACCTTCCATGCTCATGTGAATACTGGGACTCCAACCACCATCAGAGGAGAAAAGAATAGAGCCACTTTCACCTTCCATGCTCATGTGACTACTGGGACTCTGACCACCATCAGAGGAGAAAAGAATAGAGCCACTTTCACCTTCCATGCTCATGTGAATACTGGGACTCTGACCACCATCAGAGGAGAAAAGAATAGAACCACTTTCACCTTCCATGCTCATGTGAATACTGGGACTCTGACCACCATCAGAGGAGAAAAGAATAGAGCCACTTTCACCTTCCATGCTCATGTGACTACTGGGACTCTGACCACCATCAGAGGAGAAAAGAATAGAGCCACTTTCACCTTCCATGCTCATGTGACTACTGGGACTCTGACCACCATCAGAGGAGAAAAGAATAGAGCCACTTTCACCTTCCATGCTCATGTGACTACTGGGACTCCAACCAACATCAGGGAAGAAAAGAATAGAGCCACTTTCACCTACCATGCTCATGTGACTACTGGGACTCTGACCACCATCAGGGAAGAAATGAATAGAGCCACTGTCTTCTGCCTCGTATGTCCCCAGTGGTAACTAAAGAGGTCGAGGTCAAGATCTTTGCAGGTGTCACAGAGTTTGTGCATCTGAGCAGAAGTCATCTTTAGTAGTTTTGCTACTGGATGGTGGGCATGCTGGGGAACTTGCTGAGTTATGCAACAACATTGATCTTCAACTAAGCTGAAAAGGAAGTCTTGTGCTGAGCACATAAAAGAATTCTTAGCTTTTGAAAATCAAAAAGAGTATACTCAGTTCACTGTATGTCACTGCAATGCCAAATTTAAAAAAAGTAATGCTAAATTTCTACCATCTTTATATTATTATCAGCTTCTCTAATATTACCCTTAGGACACCCAGTAGTGTTGTTGAGCATGTGTATGGGGTTGAGATTTTCCTGCGTTATTAGATAAAAGATCAGAATACTAATGGACATTCTCCAAGTATAGTAATGATTGTGGTAAAACAAAGAAATACTCTCCACTGTAACATTTTGATGGAACCAACACTCTTCCTCGTTGGTTGTTACCTTCCCAAACTCTACAAACCAGGTATCTGTTTCTTTTTACAAATGAATTAACTGGAGAAGGTCATCATCATCATCATCATCAAGTACCGGGGCTACTGGCGTAGGTGATCATGTCTCTTCACAACTTTCAATCTCGACAGTCCTTTATCATTTCTGTTGTTGACCTTCTGCCAAGTCATCCTCTTAAGCTGTCTGGTATTTTCTCTCTTTGCTTCCCTCTATCTCTTCGTCCCTCAATTTTTCCAGTTGTTACAATATATTCCAGTTGTTCTCTTCTCATTACATGGCCAAAACATGATGATTGTTTCTTCTTAATATTGGAAATTAGGTCTCTTTTTGCTTTGACCTCTTTCAGAACATTTTCATTACTCTTCTTAGCTGTCCATGGTACTCTCAACATTCTTCTGTAAAACCACATTTCTACAGACTCCAAGTGATTTTCTTGTCTGTTGTCCTATTGTCCATGATTCACATCCATATGTTAAGACTGGCTCTACATAACATTTAAGAACTCTTTTTCTTGTTTCTATTGTCAAAAATGGATTGCATAGTATCTTCCTCATTTTCTGGAAAGCTGCTTTTGCCTGAGCCATTCTGCATCTCACCTCTTTTGTACATCTTCCATCTTAGGTTAACAAAGTTCCCAAATATTTAAATTCATTTACCTGTTTTAATATTGTTCCACTTGTCTTTATTTTGCACTGAGGTGATGTCTTTTTCTTTGTTGTTACCATTACTTCTGTCTTTTTGCTATTAAGGCTGAGTCCTTTATTTTTGCTTTCCTTCACTACAATGTCCAACATTTCTTGTAACTCATTTTCACTCTTAGCGGTTAATACTGTATCATCAGCATACCTTAGATTATTTATATTATGACCTCCAATGAGAAGGTATGAGCCAATAATAATTCAGCTGTGGAATAAGAGGCTAAAACTACATATATTGTTTGATTGTCTATCTAATCTTACCTTGAGAAAATCCAATGATGAAGACAAGATAGATAAGGAAGAACTGAAGCAAGTCCTTGCGTATCATATGGTAGATCATCACAACTGAGGGACCCACAATGCGGAATCCTCTGAGAAGACAAAAATATATAAATATAAATAATACATATAGATGAATAAAGAAACCTAGATAAAAATAATTAACACAAATCAAAAAGTAATAAACTGACATAAAAGTTTAGATAAAAACTAACAAACAGATAAGTTTAGCTTAAACTAATAAACAGATACAGAAGTTTAGATAAAAGCTAACAAACAGATAAGCTTAGCTTAAACTAATAAACAAGTATAGAAGTTTAGATAAAAAGTAGCAAACAGATAAGCATAGCTTAAACTAATAAACAAATACAGAAGTTAAAATAAAAACTAACAAACAGATAAGTAAAGTACCCCCATCCTGCAAGTGGCATATAGGGAATATGGTGTTAGTAACCATAAATTTTACAGACCTTCGGCACATGATTTTTGATCTAATGTGGTCGGTATTGCGCCCGTGCTGCTTTACTTTCCCAGAAAAAAAATCTGATACCCATTAAAGGCTAGGTGAACTGGAAGCCATCAGTTGGGATCAAACCCTATCACTTGTCCTTTGTAGTCCAGTTCACTAACCACTGAGTTATCACGGCTCCCAAACAGATAAGCTTAGCTTAAACTAATAAACAGATATAGAAGTTAAGATAAAAACTAACAAACAGATAAGCTTAGCTTAAACTAATAAACAGATATAGAAGTTTAGTAAAAGCTTTTAAACACATACAGTAACTTAAATAAAACTAGAGTGTTGGGTTGTCTAGAGATATGGCTCTATCCTCTAGAAGGTAAGAAGCCAGGCTCAAGGCACATCTCAGGTGGTGGTGATTTTTAAAAAATAGAAAAATCTTAGTTAATAACAATAAACAGAGGTCCTGTGTGCACTTGTGCATGTTAAAGAACCCTAGTCAGTTAAAATCTAAAAAAGTAGGCCATAAATATGGCCGCTGTCTGGGAAAAATTGTCAGCAAAAACCTGCCCACATCGTGGAACACAGGGCGTGCTACGGAGTTCGTGCACGTGGATCAAAGTTCTCCTCTGATTTTTTCAAGATTCCTGAGGAGGAATATCAGAGCACCTATGAATTCGTCTGGTGTGTTGCGATGATGATCCTAACAACATCAACAATAAATAAAACTAATATACAGAGAAACAGAGAAAATAAGATAAAACTATTTGATAAATGTAAACACAAAAAGATAAGGTAGTGTTCCCAAGCAGTAATATCATAGAGTAAAGTAAAGTAAAGTAAAGTAAAGTACCCCAGTCATGTCAAGTGGCGTTTAGGGAATATGGTGTTAGTGACCATAAATTTTACAGACCTTCGACACATGATTTTTGGGGTAATGTGGTGGGTATTACGCCCGTGCCGCTTCACTTTCCCCAAAAAAATCCGGTACCCATTAAAGGCTGGGTGAACCCGGAAGCCGTCGGTTGGGATTGAACCCTACCTCTTGTCTTTTGTAGTCCAGTTCACTAACCACTGAGCTATCGCAGCTCCCAATATCATAGAGGAGTGATGTATTAATTTTCACTGCACTTGACCACAACATTTAGGGGAGTGGGGGGGGGGGTAGGCGCTTGTAGTTTAGTTGGGTAAACCATCTGGCTGGGTTACCGATGTTTGGACAACCCGTGTTTGATTCCCACTGGAAGCAGTGTGAGTTGTACTTGTGGTTGGAAAAAAATACCCCACACAGTCGACCCAGCCGGTGGCAGAAATAGGGTACCAAGGTAGTGCACTGGGAAGGTGAGGAATGCTGCCTCGCATCGTGAGTTTTGATGCTTGAAGCAACACTATCCAGAAGTCTCAGAACACTTCTGGATAGGTGGCCGAGCACATATGGGTGAAAACTCGAGTGCTAATACACAGATTCAAGTCTCGTACTTGACCTTTACTTTATTTAGGGGAAGGAGGAAGTGAGTTTCCTTGCATTTGATACATGCCCAAACTCAGTGAGTCAGGTGTATTGTCTTTCTTTCAGTTTCGTTAACTAGATAGTGTCTGGAAGTAAACCTTGACCACTTTACTGTCAAACCAGTGCATGTATTTACTACACCATCCCATGGTTTCAATGTTGAGAGATTATAATTTTGTCTCCAGTAATCCCATATCTCCCTGTGTGTTACCGGGACCTCGTTATGAGGGAAGTAAAGAATAGTGACACTGTGACCTTACAGGCATGTCGTAAGAGGTGACTAAGGAGGTTGATCGATGGCTTGACATGCTGTCATTGTAAAAAGTATTGTTATGTAAACAGAGCCATAGATTTTAGAAGCAGTCATCTCTGCAATATGTGCCATTTTGGCATGCAAGGTTTCTGTTTTTGAGATTGTGGTTCTGCCCTATGTGCCATCTTTGGCTTGAAAGGACGATAGATAGAATAAAAAATTTTGCAGCTTACAGAAGCATTTGAAATAAGAATTGGAGTAAGGCAAAGATTCTTTCTATCTCCATGTCTCTTTCTGCTGGTCATAGATTGGATTATGAGAAAAACACAGAACAGCAAATAAGAATGGAATCCAGTGGTCACAGACCAAGAAACTTGATGCCCTAGACTTTGCTAATGACACAGCTCTTCTATCATATAATCATCAACAGATGCATGATAAAAATCAGCACACTTGATGAGAGATCAAAACAAGTGGGACTAAAAATAAATAGAGATAAGACCAAATCATGAGAATTAATGCAGTTGGCAATAAACAAATAATATCAAGAGTAATACCTATACTAGAAATGCAATCTTACATATATCTGGGCAATAATACAGACAAAGAAGGAGGAACAGAGAATTATATCAAAATAAGGATACAAAAGGCAAAAGGAGCCTTCTTTGAACTAGGAAACATAGGGAAATCAAAGAAATTTGGTTAAATACACAAAACAAAAACAGATTCCTAAGGAAGAGCTCAAATCATCTTGCAAGGGAAACCTTCAGACAACACATACATGTATAACACAGTGCTTTGTCACTAATTTTTTAGTTTCATTGTTTTTTCCATGTAAGGTCACAACACAAACCATAAAAGCAATAATTTGATTGGCTATTACACATAAAGCTTTTTTCCATAAAATGTCATGTATAAGTTTATTTTATTTTATTTTTAATAGGAAAATTGCACAGATTGTAAATTTTCCCGTACAAATTGCAATGAAAGCTCATGAGTCCATTTTTAAGAGAAACCCTGACACGAAGGAGAGAATAATTATCGCAGGGTGTACACTTCAGTGGTACTATGAAGTTCATGATCTGTTCTAAGATCTTTCTGTGCCATAAAGCTTGAGATTAAAGTACTAATGAACACTCTCTGAGCAAAACGATCACAGCTCTATTTATAACAGTAACAAATTTATGACAGTTCTATTTATAACAATAACAAATTGATGACAGATCTATTTATAACAATAACAAATTGATGACAGCTCTATTTATAACAACAAATTGATGACAGCTCTATTTATAACAACAAATTGATGACAGATCTATTTATAACAATAACAAATTGATGACAGCTCTATTTATAACAACAAATTGATGACAGCTCTATTTATAACAACAAATTGATGACAGATTTATTTATAACAACAACAAATTGATAACAGTTATATTTATAACAAAAAAAAAGAACACATATCAAGAAATAGTAGTCACACTAGCCTGCAAAAGAACAAGAAGTATGGAGAGGTAGTCAATACAACCAACACTCCAACGATATCTTCAAACTGATAGGCACATGCTGCCCGTCCTGGCAACATGGACACCATCAGCAAGCAAGACAGCAGAAAGAGAGATTTGGCTGGGGCTCCAGTCTGAGGACAAAGCAGTGGTCAGGTCATAATACATTTGTCTGAGTTATTGTTATTGAGTTATTGTTTCTTATTGAGTTATTGTTATTGAGTTATTGTTATTGAGTTATTGTTATTGAGTTATTGTTTCTTATTGAGTTATTGTTATTGAGTTAATGTTATTGAGTTATTGTTTCTTATTGAGTTATTTTTATTGAGTTATTGTTATTGAGTCATACACCTGACTTCAACATTGTGTTTTTGGGTATCGGGTTGCCTTTCTTCTTGATCCCTGCTTATTTTGCCAGGCTAGAGAGGTTATTGAGTTATTAGCGGGTCATCATCATTGCATTCTGAACATGTTCATAGATGCTCATATCCCCTCCTCAGCAAGTTTTGTAGTGTCTAGCGACTGACGACTCCAATTCTGTGTTGGTTGATAAGTCTTCATACAAACATTAACTTATGTTATATTAAAAACATTTTGATTTAACATATTTTTACAAACAAAAATTGTTTTAACATATTTTATTTAAAAAATTATTTTAAAATATTTTTACTAAAATATTATTTTAACATATTTTTACTAAACAAAATTATTTTAACATATTTTTACTAACAAAAATTATTTTAACATATTTCTACTAACAAAAATATTTTAACATCTTTTTACTAACAAAAATTATTTTAACATATTTTTACTAACAAAAATTATTTTAACATATTTTTACTAACAAAAATTATTTTAACATATTTCTACTAACAAAAATTATTTTAACATCTTTTTACTAACAAAAATTATTTTAACATATTTTTACTAACAAAAATTATTTTAACATATTTTTACTAACAAAAATTATTTTAACATATTTCTACTAACAAAAATTATTTTAACATCTTTTTACTAACAAAAATTATTTTAACATATTTTTACTAACAAAAATTATTTTAACATATTTTTATGAGGAAGAAATTATTAACACATTATCATTGAGGAAAACTTTGTCGT
Organism: Megaustenia siamemsis; assembly: GCA_032433765.1. NCBI lineage: Eukaryota > Metazoa > Mollusca > Gastropoda > Stylommatophora > Ariophantidae > Megaustenia > Megaustenia siamemsis. The sequence continues at coordinate 32,134,497 of JAVIAB010000159.1, read as the reverse complement.
TTAGAGGCAAGACGTCTGCCACAGGGCTCAGGATTGGAAGGTCCCGGGTTCGAACTGTACTAAAGTTATTGGAATTTTTACTTCAAATCTGTGGTTTCATCATGGCTTCACCCCCCTCTGGTCTCTGGGTAGTGAGATCCATTGTCTAGCTCTTTTGAAAAATGGCACAAAACAGGAGGTCTCCTTTGCACCCGCACTCATTAAAGGACACTTGCCAGTAAAAAGTTGCAAAGAGTAGGCTAAAATGGCTGCTGCCTGGGCAAACATTGTTAAGCAAATCTACACATGTTGAAGATAGATATGTCGGGCCTAAAGATGCAAATATATGGATGTGAATTATGGACAATAGGACAACAGACAAGAAAATCACTGGTGTCTGTAGAAATGTGGTTTTACAGAAGAATGTTGAGAATACCATGGACAGCTAAGAAGAGTAATGAAAATGTTCTGAAAAGGTCAAAGCAAAAAGAGAGCTAATTTCCAATATTAGGAAGAAACAATCATCATGTTTTGGCAATGTAATGAGAAGAGAACAGCTTGAGTATGTTGTAACAACTAGGAAAATTGAGGGACGAAGAGATAGAGGAAAGCAAAGAGAAAAAATACCAGACAGCTTAAGAGTGAATGACTTGGCAGAAGGTCAACAACAGAAATGATAAAGAACTTTCGAGATCAAAAATTGTGGAGAGACATGATTACCTACGTCAGCAGGCCCGGCACTTGATAATGATGATGATGATGATGAAAGATGCAAATATTGTGGCTTTGCCATAAGCTAGAAACATAAAATATCCACGCCCATTTAACAGGTGAATGCTAAGATAGGATCATTATTATCATCATCAACATCATCATCATCTAACTTATCACTATGGAACTTGTCTCCTATAACAACTACTATGAAGTTTTCTCTGTCCTGTGCAAGATGCCCAGAGTCTGCCAGAGTTTTCACATACTCTATCTTGACAAAATGGTTTTTATTGTAGAAATTATTCTGGCTGGGATAAAGCAACAAAGTGAACATTTTTTTAATTAAAAATAAAATAGTTTATAAATAATGTAAAAACTTGTTTACAGGCTCCACTAAACAAAACAAATACCTTAAATGGACCACATTATCAATCTCCTGTTTTTTGTTCTTGGAAGGGGTTAAGGCAAAGAAATGCAAATGAATGCATAAAAATGCGAAGCTGCAGTAAAGCTGAATATGAGGATAAATTAAAAAATAGAGAAAAATGGTATGTTAGAAGCTTTACGTGATAAGTGGACGACACAGACTAAACAACGTTTCTTAGGTTAATATTATTGTTTTGAATGTTTCGTTATTAGTTTTGTGTGTGTGTGTTTCTTGTTTGTTCCTGCTGAAGGCCTATTGGGCCGAAACGTCGTTTAGTCTGTGTCGTCCACTTATCACGTAAAGCTTCTAATATACCATTTTTTTGTCTTCTTGTTCTTGGGCATGGATTCAATAAAAATCTGGCAGTTCAGGGTAAGAACAAAATCTTTGATCTTACTGGTGCATGAGACTATCGTATGTAAAGTTCTTCAATTCTAACCTACATTGTGCAGTCCAATGACAGGAAACAGTCTGAGAGATAAGATCAGAAATGAAGAACTTAGAAAAAAGCTAGGAACAGCCCCGCCATAGAATATTTAAAGAAACAACAGATACAATGGTTTGGCCACGTGACAAGGCAGAAAGATCAAAACACAACACAACGAGCCTTCAGCAAATGTTGTAAGAATACCAGCCAATGGTCAACCACAAAGAAGATGGATGGATGAAATTTTAGAAGCACTAGGAAACATAACAGCAGCAGAGGTGAAAAGAAGAGCAAAAGACCACAAATTATATCTCTCCTCGACGCTGAAAGGCAGATGAGGAAGGAAAGAAGAATTGTGCAGTCCTGCAGGTTAGCACCAGGTTGTCCCTGACTTACCATTGTTGCCTGTACTTCCTGCTGTGCAGTATTTGTAATCAATTTTTTATCTTTTCTGAACAGAACTACAGCAACTGGCTATTATCACCATGGGAATATATTTCTCTGGCTGCACTTTAGCAGTTCTTGTTTCCTGATTTTATTTTGTCAAAGTATTTAGAACATTGTCTCTTCCCACTGGTTGTATGAAATGATAACATTTATGATAGTTGTAGTCCTTTTGCCATTCCTTATTCAAATTCACATAAATGCATTAACAGTATGCAATATCCTAAGTTTAGTTTTTGCATTGTAGCAAGATTAAAAAATTATTTTTATTTGTCTAAGCTATTCTGGAGCCTCAAGATATTTTGGAGCCTCAAGCTATTTTGGAGCCTCAATGGCTCAGAGGTTAGTGTGCTTGCTTCTTGGTCAGAAGGGCCTGGATTTCATTCCCAGGAAATGTTGACTCTTGAAGTAATAGTCATTGAAAAGAATCAGTCATCACCATCATCATTGACAGTAGATAAGCAAATGAATAGACGATTAGAGGCCACAGAGGATTTCTCAGAATAATGTTGACAATTCTCTGGACAGTTAAAAAGACCAACAAGGACATTCTCAAAGAGGCCAACACAAGAAGAGAGCTTCTAAAATAGTATCAGAAAGAGACATTGTTTTTCAGGCACAATATGAGAAGAAGAAAGTTAGAATACTTGGTTACAACTGGCAAAATACAGGGAAAAAGAGATCACGGTCATCAAAGAGAGAAAATACTAGATAACTTAAAGTGATGGCATGGAAAACAGTCAACAACAGAATTAACATAATGCACTTTGGGTAGAAAATTGTGGAAAGACATGATCGCCTACGCCAATCAATGTGGCATGTGATGATGACAAGGCTCTGGGATTCACCCAGTCACACATCCACTCAGCCATCCGTTCCAGAATATACATAATGCATTCTTTTCTGCTGAGGATGCTTTCCCTGCTTTCGTCCCTTGTGGCACAGTGTTCCACCACACCTTTGAAATTAAGATTACCCTCGACTTCCTTGCCACCATCTTGTCTGAGGTCTTCTTTCAAAACCCTCACCTTGTCATGCATGTCCATTTTTAAGATCTCTTGCACAATGGCAGGACCAGACAACCTGTCAGCTATCTCATTGCCATGAAAAACTCCCACAAGCCCAGGGCAAAATATCCAAGTTAGGCTGTAAACATGAGGATCAAAGCAAAGAAATGCATATAACTGTATAAAAATGTGAAGCTGCAGTAAAGATAATTGTAAGGAGAAATGAAACAAAATATATTTTAAATATGGTTAAAGATTTATATAATAATTGGATGACACTTAGAACAATCGGCCTTCAGCAAGAACAGTGTTGTATGTTTGTTCCTGCTGAAGAACAATTGAGCCGAAATGTTGTTCTAATTGTGTTGTCCAATTATTACAAAGCAGGCCCTCATGTGGGAAACAACAGGTAAGAGAAAAAGAGGAAGACCCAGGGAGACACGGAGAAGAACATTGATGAGAGAGGCAAGAGCAGCAGGATTCGGCTCCCTCAATGAGATAGAGCTGCTTGCACAGAACAGAGACAAATGGCGAGATTTGATAAAATATCTTTAAAAGAAAACTGCTAGAACAAAAATTCAGATAGGAGAAGGTGTATCTTGGTCTACGCCCTATGGGCTGGCTACGGCTCGAAAGGTCAATAGATAGATAGATAGAATTATTACGTAAAGCCCTAAACATACCATTTTATCTATTTTCTTTTTCTATATACTTTTTTTATTTCTCCTGTAAACATGCGATATGTTGAATATAGATCAAGTGAAGAGACCCAACTTACCAAGGTGGAGAAGAAAATGCTGAATCCCTGGTGATATATCTCTTTCATTGCAAGAAAAATATAGACCATGGCAGAGACGACGACTATAGCTTCCAGAAGCATCCGAGCCTATACCAAAATAAAGTTAAACAAGTGAAAATGTGTATTGCTACAATTTTACAGTATAACAGATGACTACAATTTTACAGTATAACAGATGACTACAATTTTATAGTATAACAGATGACTACAATTTTATAGTATAACAGATGGCTACAATTTCACAGTATAACAGATGGCTACAATTTTACAGTATAACAGATGGCTACAATTTTACAGTATAACAGATGGCTACAATTTTACAGTATAAGAGATGGCTACAACTTTACAGTACAATAGATGGCTACAATTTACAGTACAACAGATGGCTACAATTTTACAGTATAAGAGATGGCTACAACTTTACAGTATAAGAGATGGCTACAACTTTACAGTATAACAGATGGCTACAATTTACAGTACAACAGATGGCTACAACTTTACATTTTAACAGATGGCTACAATTTACAGTACAACAGATTGCTACAACTTTACAGTATAACAGATGGCTGTAACAGTATGAACAATTTTAATATGAAATAAACAACAACAGAATCAATGCAGCAGTTCAGTAATATAAACAAAGCAGTTTCTTCATGTTTAGCATAGAGTGACTTTTTCCTTGTTTCCAAAGATGATGAATATGCTTCAAACAACCAGGGTTTGATTATTGAACTGGAGATGTGGTTGAGAGACTAGATGTAGATCTACAATCAGGAAGACAAAGAAGTGATGGTAAAAGTACATCCCCATGACTGGTGAATATCTAAAGAAGTTATGGTTATGGTTTTATGGTTATGGAAGGCCCAGGTATCACTGCAAATGAATTAAAATCCATAATTGCTCAACCGCCCGTGCCAGTTGAATCATCCAAATTACTATCTCATCTCCCAAACAAAGAAAGGTAGCTGTAGACCCCATCATAGCAGTCTCAGCACACACCAAAAGACATAAGGCGAAACCGCACAGAAAGTGAACACAGCCAACTGTTCCTTGTCATACGATATTATCGTTCATTGTAAACAATTGGAATATCAAAACACGATCAAAATGGATGAAACACACAGCTTGCAGTGTGCACAGAGCACCTAACTTAGTAGCTTCAGCAACAAGCCAGACTTGGAATATGAGGAAACTGCAACAAAGAACACTTTTCATACATAGTCTTGAATGGTTCTTGCCGCATCAACTTCACTAGTTGTACTTTAGTAGTTGTAGATCTAAACAAGTGTTTAAGTTCACACCAATGTTCAATGTATGTGCCTTGACTAATTCATACAGAAGTTCAAAACGTTTTGTTTCTGATCCTCAACATTGTTAAGAGAACGCTGAAAGATGATTGGCTTAACTAGAATTCACTGTATGTTGATCATAGAAAGATAATTGGTCTAGTTTAGATTTTAGGATATTGCAAAGACTGAAAGATGATTGGCTTAACTAGAACTCACTGTATGTTGATCATAGAAAGATAATTGGTCTAGTTTAGATTTTAGGATATTGCAAAGACTGAAAGATGATTGGCTTAACTAGAACTCACTGTATGTTGATCATAGAAAGATAATTGGTCTAGTTTAGATTTTAGGATATTGCAAAGACTGAAAGATTAATGGCTAAACTTGAACTCACTGTATGTTGACCATAGAAAGATAATTGGTCAAGTTTAGATTTTAGAATATTGCAAAGACTGAAAGATGATTGGCTTAACTTGAACTCACTGTATGTTGATCACAGAAAGATAATTGGTCAAAATGAGATTGTGAATTGTAAAAACGATTGACTTAACTTGATCTCACTGTATGCTGACTGTAGAAAAGTAATTGGCCAAAACTCGATTTTATATTGCAAAAACTGGAAAGATAATTGACTTATTTTGAACTCACAATATCTTGATCTCTGTATGGCATTAACAGATAGCAGGAATTGAAGGTTCTGTTCTCAGAATGACTGCTGCAATGCTTCAGACTTGAGGTATCATTTGAAGTGTAGCACAAGTCCACACCAGGCCTCAAGGCATATGATGTGACAAAGGCCAGGAAGTAGAAGATGAAGAGGATGAACCGCCTGTAAAATCTGCAAAGACACAGATAACTTGTAATCCATCAAATAAAGAGTTGTCTTCACATAAAAGATACCAATGTCAAAATCTATCAGGGGACTGGCTGGTCTAGAGCAGTGATTCTCAACATTTTTTCTGCTGTGGCCCCAAGTCTAACCTTGTTTTCTTCCCATGGCCCCCTATTCTTTTTTTAAAAAAATCACTATGGTAAGTTTTCTTTTTATTTTTTTAAATTTTATTTTGCAAATAGATTGTGTGATATAAGTGAGATCTTACATCTATCCTTTCAAATGGCAGTAAAATAAAAGAGGTCCTGCGCCCATATGTGCATTTTAAAAAACCCTTAGCATTTGAAAATTAAAAAGTAGGCCAAAATGTTTTTTCGCAGGAAAAAAATTGAAAGGAAAAAATTTACTTCTAATCTCCCCCCGCCATAAAAAAATGTCAATACTCTAGAGGATAACAAATTTAGAGTACTCTCTCTGTGTGTGTGTGTGTGTGTGTGTGCGTGCGTGCGTGCGTGCGTGCATGCGTGCATGCGTGCGTGCGTGTGTGTGTGTGTGTGGTAAGGTGCACTTGAGCACAGGGCTGCCAGCGTGAAAAGTAGCAAAAAGTGATATTCACACAAAATTCAATCTCCCTGGACTTCACTAGAGATATTTTTTTTTTCTTTTGTTCGCCAGCTTTGACCTCTGACGAAGTCCCTAGAGACTAGGAACTGAATTTTGCGTATTAATCCATTTTCCCTGGCAGCCAAGTGCACCGGGGTCCCTCGCAGCACAGGCAAATAACTCCGTATTCGGAGGTACTAATATTTTTCTGTCGATGAGTAATTGACGTTTCAAGCTGGGCCTTGTTGCTGAGACCAGGGGCAGTTGCCGCAGAGAGAAATCATAAATAAAAATCCCAGCTAGTACAGCCGGGATTTGAACTCACAACCTTTCTGTCTCGAGGCCTCCGGTGGACCAACCAGTACCCCACTAGAGATATAAAGCTGGCGCATGCAAACAAACAAAGAAAATCTGGCAATAATGGAGCATGCCAGCCTCTATGCAGAAATTTAGAGAAATCAGAGCACTCTTCAAGTGCAAGTAAGAAGTCATTCCATTGACTTTGTACCCCAGACATCCAGCAGTAACTAAGTTTGAAACAGTTAATAATTTATAGCTGACTGTTTACATCATGATCAGCGAACCAGAACTGATCATGACTACCTCCTCGCCTGTAGTGGGCATGGAAACAGACTAAAAAGTTTGGTCAAGTGATTAGGGATGACAGAGGGTCTACTGGCACCTAGAAGATATCACAGCCTGTTGTAAATGACAACATGCTGCATCTACTCACATAAAATGATGAATAGAGGTGATCATCGAAGAAGTGTCCAAATCTTTTACAATTTCTTCTACTTTTGTTGCTCATCCTAAAAAGAAGCATTCTTTGTCCTGTTTATAGCATCATCATCATCAGGTCACATGTCCTCTGCAGAACATTGCATTCACCACAGTCCATCTGAAAGAATCTGTCTCTAGTTGGATCTCCCACAGAACATTCCATTCACCACAGTCCAACTGACAGAATCTCTGTCTCCAGCCAGATCTCTCTCTTTCCTCTGTTGTCATATTCAAGGTCTCCTTGATGTCTTGAAACCATCTTCTTCTTGGTCTGCCTCTGATGTGTTGTCCAGGAACCTTGCCTTCCATTTTTGTTCTTTCCAGCTTGCTGTGTCTTTTGATGTGGGCATAGTATTTTAATTTCCTCTGTTGAATGCTATTGATAAGTCAGTTTTTTTAAATGCTTAAATCTTTTAATATGTCTTCATTGCTCATTTTCATTAATTATCCAAGGTATCTTCAGGATTTTTCTGTAGCATTTTGTTTTTAATTAATTAAATTTCTTCCTTGTTGTTTGTGATATTGTCCATGAGTCACAACCATATGTTGCTATCAGAAAGATACATGTCCTCAGTCATTTTAATTTTATTACTTTGCTGGTGTTATGCTACATGTTCTTCATGACGTTTAATTTGTGTGCTGCTATTGCTAATGTTTTGAAGTCTTTCTGGCAGTCTCCATTGTTAGTTACCACAGATCTCAGATATTCATAAATTGTTACAAATTTCTTCACTGTTGATTATGATTCCGGGTTGACTTTTTGTCTTGTCAAAGGACATCATCTTAGTTTTCTTTGTGTTTAGATAAGAGGTTTTTCTCTTCACCAATGCTTATATCTAGGCTACTAAATTGATTTTTTTTTTAGACCAAATACATCAGACTTTAAAATCAAATGTTTTAGGGTTCAGGTTGGCCACCCTTCTTACGTTTCTAATTATTTCTTCTTTTTCAGTCCTTCAAACTTTACCAGCACACTGTGGCGTTCTCAGAAATAGAAAAAAGCAGGAAAACTTCCAAAAGTCTGTGGAATCCTTTAACAACCCAACCCACCTCAAAGCCTTAAAATGTGTAATGACACTTCTGAAACAAGGAAATAAAAGAGAAAGAGTAGGCATTGAGCAAATCCTAAGCTACATACAGAAACAACAAATAAACTGGTCTGCCCATCTAGAAAGAATGCTGTGTGCTTTCTTATCATCTATCTATCTATTGTCCTTTCGAGCCGAAGACGGCACATAGTGCAGAACCACAATCTCAAAAACAGAAACCTTGTGTGCCAAAATGGCACATATTGCGGAGATCACTGCTTCTAAAATCTATTACTCTGTTTCCATAATAACACTTTTTACAATGACAGCTTGTCAAGCCATCGATCAATCTCCTTAGTCACCATTTATGACATGCCTGGAAGGTCACAGTGTCACTATTCTTTACTTCCCTCATAATGAAGCACCGGTAACACACGGGAATTCCTACCATACAAAGCATAAATTAAAAGAGAAGGGAGAAGAGCAAGAGGCAGAGCAAGATAGGCAGGCAACATCAAAGAAACATTACAAGAAAATCAATTGACAATGAGCGAGCCTGCCAAATGTCTTCCCCATCATCTTCATCTCTGCTTCCATCAAAATGGGGAAGATATGGAATGATCTTAATAGAATGGCAAGAAACAGAATGGCTTGGAAACTGTTTGTTGAAGACCTATGCTCCAAAGGGAGCTGAAAAGGTAGAAGAAGAAGGAGAGCTGCCAAAAGGGCAAGAACCAGAACTTGAATGGGTAGAAGAGGAAGTGAAAAAGAAGAGAAAGAAAAGAGAATGGAGAGATCTGCACACTCAAATTATAAGCCTGAACAGACAATTTATATAATAGAATTTCAGCAGATCAGGACTTGAGGAGATACATGTAGCAGGCACATGATGAAACTGGAAAGATCACATGATCAAAGGAAGTCCAGAGAAGATAACAAGAACTATCTAGAAGTGGATTATGGAGAAAACTGTTTGACAATTAAATTGATTTGATTCTTGGTAGTCAGGTATCTTCTATTTGGGACAAAATAAAAAACCTGTGGGCGATCCTGTCCTTCAACAATTCTCTGTCCTCAGCACAATTTATCATTTTTGTTTTTTGATTGTTTAACATGCCATAACACCATGCTATCTAGTATCTTCTCTCTTTGTTGTCCATAAACTCCCTTTCTCCTTTTCTCCATTTCACATTTTGCCAGTTGTAACTAGGTATTCCAACTTTCCTCTTCTAATGATGTGCCCAAAAATTGCTGATTGTTTCTTTCTGATGCCCTTTAAGAGCTCTCTTTTGGTGTTAGCCTTTTTGAGAATATCCTTGTCTGTCTTTAAGGTGAAATCTCATCTCTGCGGCCTCTAATCATCTTTCTATTTCTTTGTCTATAATGAATTAGAAAATAATATTGAGTTATTTGCGAGTCATCATTATTCTTCTTCTACCTTTCAGCTCCCAGTGGAGCATATAGGTCTTCAACAAACACTTTCCAAGTCGTTCTGTTTTTTGCCATTCTTTTAAGATCACTCCATGTCTTCCCCATCATCTTCATCTCTGCTTCTATCTGTCTTCTCCAAGAATTCCTTGGTCTGCCTCGTTGTCTTTTCCCCTGAGGATTCCAAAAAATGGCCTGTTATGTAATACTCTCAGTTGGCTTCCGTAGTGTGTGTCCTATCCAGCACCATCGTCTTCGCTGTATCTCTTTATCCACTGGTATTTGACTGGTACATTTCCATAATTCTATGTTAGTGATTTTGTCTTCCATTTTCATACTTTTATTCTGCGTAAACATCCATTAATGAAAGTCTGTATCTTCATGATTGTCAATTTTGTTGTTCTCCATGTTTCACAGCCATATAATAGGACCGCCTTAACATTTGAGTTGAAAATTTTTATTTTTGTATTTAACCTAATTTCTTTGGATTTCCATATGTTTCCCAGTGCAATGAAAGCTCCTCTTGCTTTTGATATCCTTATTCATCATCATTGTACTCCGAACATGTCCATAGGTGCTCAGATCCCCTCCTTAGCAAGTCCTGCTGTGTCCAGCGACTGACGACTCCACTTCTGTATTGGTTGATGAATCTACTTATACGCCCACTAAGTTTATCATTTCTGGCTGTGCTCATCTAAACTCCCATCTCTTTCATCTAAAGGAGTGAGATGGAGTCATGGTTGATGAAGTTCTGTGCCCTTCCCACATCTCGGAGGGCATTGATGAAAATAATAGAAATGGTTTAAAACCATGAACATTTTTTTTCACGCGTAAAGCAGTAGGTACCTGAAACCAACAAAAGTTTTCCATTTTTCTTGCAAAAGTTGAACTATCAGACCATCCATCATGTCCAAGTGTCCTTCGTTATCCTGTCAAATTATAAAAAGACATAACCACAGTTTAAAATTCTGAAACAAAATTATTTCTTCTTCGTGCCCGAGAAAATGAAAAGCTGATCTGCTATTGTCTCTACTTTATTGTCTCTACTTTATTGTCTCTACATTATTGTCTCTACGTTATTGTCTCTACATTATTGTCTCTACTTTATTGTCTCTACAATATTGTCTCTACATTATTGTCTCTATTTTATTGTATCTACTTTATTGTCTCTATTGTCTCTACATTATTGTCTCTACATTATTGTCTCTACTTTACTTTCTCTGTATTAATGTCTCTACTTTATTGTCTCTACATTATTGTCTCTACATTATTATCTCTACCTAATTGTCTCTACTTTATTGTCTCTACTTTATTGTCTCTACATTATTGTCTCTACATTAATGTCTCTACTTTATTGTCTCTACATTATTGTCTCTACATTATTGTCTCTATATTATTGTCTCTATATTATTGTCTCTACATTATTGTCTCTATTTCCTCTACATTATTGTCTCTATATTATTGTCTCTACATTATTGCCTCTATATTATTGTCTCTACATTATTGTCTCTACATTATTGTCTCTACATTATTGTCTCTATTGCCTCTACATTATTGTCTCTACATTATTGTCTCTACATTATTGTCTCTATATTATTGTCTCTACATTATTGTCTCTATATTATTGTCTCTACATTATTGTCTCTATATTATTGTCTCTACATTATTGTCTCTATATTATTGTCTCTACATTATTGCCTCTACATTATTGTCTCTATATTATTGTCTCTACATTATTTTCTCTACTTTATTGCCTCTATATTATTGTCTCTACATTATTGTCTCTATATTATTGTCTCTACATTATTGTCTCTATTGCCTCTACATAATTGTCTCTATATTATTGTCTCTACATTATTTTCTCTACTTTATTGCCTCTACATTATTGTCTCTATATTATTGTCTTTATATTATTGTCTCTACATTATTGTCTCTATTGCCTCTACATTATTGTCTCTACATTATTGTCTCTACATTATTGTCTCTATATTATTGTCTCTACATTATTGTCTCTATATTATTGTCTCTACATTATTGTCTCTACATTATTGTCTCTACATTATTGTCTCTATTGCCTCTACATTATTGTCTCTACATTATTGTCTCTACATTATTGCCTCTATATTATTGTCTCTACATTATTGTCTCTATATTATTGTCTCTACATTATTGTCTCTATATTATTGTCTCTACATTATTGTCTCTATATTATTGTCTCTACATTATTGCCTCTACATTATTGTCTCTATATTATTGTCTCTACATTATTTTCTCTACTTTATTGCCTCTATATTATTGTCTCTACATTATTGTCTCTATATTATTGTCTCTACATTATTGTCTCTATTGCCTCTACATAACTGTCTCTATATTATTGTCTCTACATTATTTTCTCTACTTTATTGCCTCTACATTATTGTCTCTATATTATTGTCTTTATATTATTGTCTCTACATTATTGTCTCTACGTTATTGTCTCTACGTTATTGTCTCTACATTATTTTCTCTACTTTATTGTCTCTACTTTATTGTCTCTACATTATTGTCTCTACATTATTGTCTCTATGTTATTTTCTTCACATTATTTATTGTTTCTACATTAGTAGCTATCAATGTCAGTTGACTTAAGAATGATTGACTTACTGTTGAATAATAGATCTAATGTCTTGGTGGCATTTATTGACTGTTATTGGTGGATAAATAAATCTAATGTCTTGGTGGTATTTGTTGACTGTTATTGTGGATAAATAAATCTAATGTCTTGGTGGCTTTAATTGACTGTTCTTGGTGAATAATAAATCTAATGTCTTGGTGGTATTTGTTGACTGCTTTTGGTGGATAAATAAATCTAATGTCATGGTGGCATTTATTTACTGTTTTTGGTGGATACTAAATATATTGTTTTGGTGGTATTTGTAGACTGTTATTGGTTAGTTGTCCTCAATAGACAACCCTAATTAAATCACTAACCACTGAGCTATCACAGCACAGTTGTCCTCAATAGACAATCCTAATTAAATCACTAACCACTGAGCTATCACAGCACAGTTGTCCTCAATAGACAACCCTAATCAAGTCACTAACCACTGAGCTATCACAGCACAGTTGTCCTCAATAGACAACCCTAATCAAGTCACTAACCACTGAGCTATCACAGCACAGTTGTCCTCAATAGACAACCCTAATTAAATCACTAACAATTGCTCTACTGTGGCTTCAAGCTTTTATTTTCATTTTCCTCTGGGGCCAGAGATGGCACACAATCATAGTTCTCCACTATTGCAATTTCCTGCTAGTGCTTGTAGGTTTTGGTTGTTTCTTTGTCCCATGATTGAACCATCTCTATTAATTGATCTGCGCAGCAATTCTCTTGATCTTTGACTTATTTTCTTTTACCAGATAATTTCCACATTTAGTGTCAGTAAATCATGACAAGCAAAAAACATGAATTTGATATGAATATCAAAAAGACTAAAACTATGATCATAAACAAAGATAATACTCAAAATCTACAAGTTGATATGAAAGTTGAAGAAATAGACCTGGAGACAGTTCATAGCTACAGCTACCATGGACATACTATAACCAGTGACAGAAAATGTAAAACTGAAATAAACAAAAGAATAGGAATGGCAAAAAGTAATTTTAATGTCATGAAAAATATCTATCTATCTATCTATTGTCCTTTCGAGCCAAAGACGACACATAGGGCAGAACCACAATTTCAAAAACAGAAACCTTGGATGCCAAAATGGCACATATTGCAGAGATAACCACTTCTAAAATCTATGGTCTGTTTCCATAACAATACTTTTTACAATGACAGCTTGGCAAGCCATCGATCAACCTCCTTAGTCGCCTCTTATGACATGCCTGGAAGGTCACAGTGTCACTATTCTCTACTTCCCTCATAATGAAGCCCTGGTAACACACAGAAGCATGAAGAACATACTAACATCAAAACAAATAACACCAGGGCTAAAACTAAGAATAGCAAAATGTTATATCTTCTCAACATATACTGTGCAGAAACATGGACATTAGACAAGAAAACAGAACAAGTCTTTGAAATGTGGAACTACAGAAGAATAAGAAGAATTGGATGGAAAGAAAAGAAAACAAATGATGAAGTCCTAAAAATGAAAAGAGAACAACTAAACAACAATTCAAACAAGACAAATGAGATTTTTGGGCCATGTTAAAATACACAACAGCCTACTAAAAGTAATCTTGGAGGGGAAAATACAAGGTAAAAGAGGCAGAGGCAGATCAAGACTAACATGGATGAGTGACATCAAAAGATGGACAAGTTAGCCTACAGCAACCTGCATCATTAAAGCAAGAGACAGAATGGAATGGTGCTCCATGATAGCCAACCTTTGATCTGGAGACGACACTCAATGAAGATGATGAGTTTCAGTAATATCCCAAATTTTAGTTTCACAACTTGTCAGGTCTACATTCATAGTGACAACTTCAGTGAACAGAATGTTATTAACCCAGGATTAAGTACAGCATTTAGCGCACAGAGACAAGAACAATAAAGTAGCAAGAAAGTATATCCCACAAATGAAAACAACATTGAGTTATACCCCTTTAACAATGAGATGTAGAGCAGAGTCCATGTTTATCTCCCCAGTGCTGGAAATGGTGTCAATATCACTGAGAGGGTAGCCAGCAGAAGTGACATTACCATACAACCAGTACACCTCCCTTACCATCTCCAGAATGTGTTCATACATCTGAAATGAAGGTTAGTTTCTTTTAGTTTCAATCTTCTTTCTTTTATTTTTTCTTTCTCACTGATACCTAAAAGGTGTTGGGGTTATATCATTTGTCGCTCTTGCGCTGCTCGAACTGTCTGAATTAGTGATTTTCTTTTGTTGTTACATGTCTCTATCACTGCAGCTACCCATATTCTTCTGGGTTCATCCTCTTGGTCTTTTTATATATAGTTTCCATAATTAAACTAAAGTTTTCAAGTTATAAAACAAAGTTTTAGTTTCCATAATTAAACTAAAGTTTTCAAGTTATAAAACAAAGTTTTAGTTTCAATAATTAAACTAAAGTTTTCAAGTTATAAAACAAAGTTTTAGTTTCCATAATTAAACTAAAGTTTTCAAGTTATAAAACAAAGTTTTAGTTTCCATAATTAAACTAAAGTTTAAAAGTTATAAAACAAAGTTTTAGTTTCCATAATTAAACTAAAGTTTTCAAGTTATAAAACAAAGTTTTAGTTTCAATAATTAAACTAAAGTTTTCAAGTTATAAAACAAAGTTTTAGTTTCCATAATTAAACTACAGTTTTCAAGTTATAAAACAAAGTTTTAGTTTCCATAATTAAACTAAAGTTTTCAAGTTATAAAACAAAGTTTTAGTTTCAATAATTAAACTAAAGTTTAAAAGTTATAAAACAAAGTTTTAGTTTCAATAATTAAACTAAAGTTTAAAAGTTATAAAACAAAGTTTTAGTTTCAATAATTAAACTAAAGTTTAAAAGTTATAAAACTAAGTTTTACTTTCGATAATTAAAATTATTGCCTTTGTTGCCAATTAGAGCTGCAGGGTAGTTGACCTTGTCAATAAAAAATATCATCGTGCTTTGCCGAGAGCTGTGACATGAGTGGATCAGATATGGTAAATTCCTGACTACGGTGAAACTGATTCCAAGGATGGAACAGAACTGTTGAAATAAATTCCTTTTTTTTAATGAAATTGCAGAATACTGCTGTTTTTCACAGATATGACTGTTGTCTTCCTCAGTTACTTATTTCAGAATCATGTATTTGATTCCTCAGTGGGACATTGAAACTAGCGAATCATTTCAGGTGAAGAGATAAGTTTACGACACTTGGAAACAAATCACAAATAATCAACATTTGGATGGTGCCTCGCATTGTGGGTTTCGATGCTTGAAGCGACACTATCCAGGAGTCTCCGAACACTTCCCCACAGGCGGCTGAGCACATATGGGTGAAAACTCACTTGCTAAGATGCCAATTCAAGTCTCGTACTTTACCTTTACAGTAATTTATTTATATGTATATAAAATTTTACAAAAATAAAATGTTGACTTAATTGATAAAATAACTCTGCTCACACAAGTAAATAAAAAAAGTAAACATGCTAATCAAATTATAATTAACTTATATCTCAATGCACGCGCACACATACATATATACACACACATACACATGGTTTTTGTAAATATGGTAAAATTCCCAATGAAAGCAAATCAGGCAGTTTTAAGAAATCCACAGATCATGATGAAATCCATAAAACATAAAAAAAACCCTCAAAATGTTAAAAAATTCTTGTAGTTCAGATAAATCTTCAAAAGCTACAGAAAATCATAGTAGAATATTCAAATCCTCAAATACAGCAGAAAAACTGAATAGAACATAGAAATCTTCAATGCTCCAGAAAATCCTAGTAGAACAGAGAAATTCTCATTGTATTGCAGAAAACCTCAATAGAACATAGAAATCTTCAATGCTCCAGAAAATACTAGGAGAACAATGAACTCCTCGGAGTATAGATAATTTCAAATAGATTGTAGACACAAGATGTCAGTGAAGAACCATGAAATTTGAATACTAATGAACATATGAACCAGGAATACAAAGAAACTCATAGAGTACCGAGACATTCATAGAGTTCAGAGACACTCATAGATTACAGAGATACGTATAGAGTACAGAGACACTCATAGAGTTCAGAGACACTCATACAGTACAGAGACACTCATAGAGTTCAGAGATGCTCATAGAGTACAGAAATACTTATAGAGTACAGAAAAGCTCATAGAGTACAGTGAAGCTCATAGAGTTTAGAAATACTCTTAGAGTACAGAGAAACTCATAGAGTACAGAGATACTCATAGAGTACAGCAAAACTCATAGAGTACAGAGATGCTCACAGAGTATAGAGATACCCCTAGAGTACAGTGAAACTCATAAAGTACAGAGAAACTCATAGAGTACAGACAAACTCATAGAGTACAGGAAAATGCATAGAGTACAGAGAAGTCCAACAGTGGAAAGCATTTCCAAAGATTAATTAAAACTGAATTAGTACTCAAGAGCTACAGACTTACATCTTTCCTGGCCAGTTTAGCAGCCAAAGTAAGAGGTGTTAGGTTCTGTCTGTTCTTGATATCTAACCTACCAGATTGGCTGTACAGAAGGTCAAACATTTTCTGAAATGCAAATATTATAGAATGCTCCTTTATTCTCAGTGTTTTTTAGATTTTTCTTTCATTGTTTGAACTGCTTTCATAATAAATAGGTAAATATTGACAGACATATGGGGAATATGGCATTAGTGTCTATGTTTTAGATATACAACAGAGGTGAGATACAGAATGGCTCAGGCAAAAGCAGCCTTCCAAAAAATGAGCAAGATACTGTGCAATCCATTTTTGACAATAGAAACAAGAAAAAGAGTTCTTAAATGTTATGTAGAGCCAGTCTTAACATATGGATGTGAATCATGTACAATAGGACAACAGACAAGAAAATCACTGGAGTCTGTAGAAATGTGGTTTTACAGAAGAATGTTGAGAATACCATGGACAGCTAAGAAGAGTAATGAAAATGTTCTGAAAGAGGTCAAAGCAAAAAGAGAGCTAATTTCCAATATTAGGAAGAGACAATCATCATTTTTTGGCCATGTAATGAGAAGAGAACAACTGGAATATATTGTAACAGCTGGAAAAATTGAGAGATGAAGAGATAGAGGGAAGCAAAGAGAATTAATACCATACAGCTTAAGAGAATGGCTTGGCAGAAGGTCAACAACAGAAATGATAAATAACTGTCGAGATTGAAAGTTGTGGAGAGACATGATCACCTACGCCAGTAGGCATGATACTTGAGGATGATGATGAAATTTTTCATGACATTAAAATTACTTTTTGCCATTCCTATTCTGTTGTTTATTTCAGTTGTACATTTTACATCACTGGTTATAGTAGGTCATCTCAGGTAGTTGTAGCTCTGAACTGTCCCTAGGTGTATTCCTTCAACTTTCATATTTAAATTAATATATATCCAATATTAGAAAGAAACAATCATCATTTATTTAGCCAATTAATGAGGAGGGAACAGCTGGAATATATTGTGACAAATTGGAAAATTGAGGGACGAAGAGATAGAGGGAAGCAAAGAGAAAAGATAGGGAGCCGCGATAGCTCAGTAGTTAGTGAACTGAACTATAAAGGACAAGAGGTAGGGTTCGATCCCAACCGACGGCTTCCGGGTTCACCCAGCCTTTAATGGGTACCTGATTTTTTTCAGGGAAAGTGAAGCAGCACGGGCATAATACTGACCACATTACCCCAAAAATCATGTGCCGAAGGTCTGTAAAATATATGGTCACTAACACCATATTCCCTATACGCCACTTGGCGTGACAGAGGTACTTTACTTTTTTTTTTTTTAAAGAGAAAAGATGCCAGACAGCTTAAGAGAATGGCTTGGCAGAAAGTCAACAACAGAAATGATAAATAATTGTCGAGATCAAAAGTTGTGGAGAGACGTGATCACCTACACCAGCAGGCATGGTACTTGATGATGATGATGATCATGCCAGACTGTCTTTCCTTCCCTAAAAGGTTTCTGGTACATATTTTAGAGGCTGCATGAACCCTGGAGCTTTGTGAATATAAAAAACAGCTGCCACTTCTGGAAAATGAACCTAGACTCTCCTGACCAGGAAGTTAACACACAAACCACTCGGCCACCAAAGGGGTTTATAATAATACTCCTGAACAAACCAACAAATGTTAAATTCCTTTAAAAAATGCAAAAATGTATGCACACTTGAAAATTCCATACCAATCTCACCCGTGTAGGATATAAATTCTTACTAAGATCATCATCATCATCATGTGCCATACTGGTTGGCGTAGGCGATCATGTCCTTCCACAAGCTTCTATCTACAGTGCATCATATCAGTTCTGTTGTTGACTGTTTTCCATGCCATGACACTAAGCTATCCAGTATTTTTTCTCTTTGTTGTCCGCGATCTCTCTTTCCTTTTATTTTGCCAGTTGTAACCAAGTATTCCAACTTTCCTCTTCTCATGATGTGCCCGAAAAATGTTGATTGTTTCTTTCTGATGTTTTTTTAAGAGTTCCCTTTTTGTGTTGGCCTCTTTGAGAACTTCCTCATTGGTCTTTTTAGCTGTACAGGGAACTTTCAACATTCTTCTGAGAAATCTCATCTCTGTGGCCTCTAATCATCTTTTCATTTGTTTGTCTACTGTCCATGATTCGCTTCCATAGGTCTTTTAACTAAGATAGAAAAATTAAAAGCACAGAGCCCCAGCATGCTACAGGGCATATAGAGAAAATAGTGTTAGTGTCCATATTTTGTATAAACCTTAAGCAGATTATTTTTGGGATATTGTGGTCAGTATTATACTTGGTATAGCATGGAATGAATTCAAAACAAACGAGGAAATTAGAGAAATCGCCAATCAACCACTAATATCTTCAGTAATAAAGAAAAGACGATGGTCATATGTTGGACATGTGATGAGAAGAGATAATAACCGAGTAGCAAAGCAAGCCCTCATATGGGAAACAACTGGTAAAAGGAAAAGAGGAGACCCAGAGAGACACTGAGAAGAACATTGATGAGAGAAGCAAGAGCAGCAGGAATCGGCTCCCTCAATGAGATAGAACTGCTTGCACAGAATAGAGACAAATGGCAAGACTTAATAAAATATCTTTAAAAGAATTGAAAACTGCTAGAACAAAAATTCAGATAAGAGAAGGAGTATCTTGGTCTATGCCTTAAGGGCTGGCTACGGCTTGAAAAGTCAATAGATAGATAGATAGATTACACCCATGTCAATTTTCTTTCCCAGGAAAAATCTTGTACCCATTTAAGGCTGGGTAAAACATACTTCTTTGTTCTATTATTCCCTATTATCGCCTCGGAAGTTCCCTATATATAATAATATTTATTTATTATTATTTGTACCCAGTATATTACCACTGGGAACTACTATTCGTGCTGTTTCGTCCAATAAATGTTTGTCTACAACACAAGTATTCAGCCCTACTGGGAGATACTTGCATTAATAGGAAAGTACAAATATACAATTTATTTCCGGTCTGTGATTTTTACCCCATGCTATAGTCATTGAGAATGCCTTCATGTAAGACACTGCTACAATAGCTAATTTTTTTAGTTAGTTGCGTGGCAGTGTGCCAAGCGTTCGGCTTCTCGTGGCAAGGCGCGGTGCCAGGGAGTACGGATTCGATCCCGCTTCGGACCATATATTGTTCTTCGTTTTTTTCTATTGTTGTTTGTCTGTCAATTTTTCAGAGTGCTAACACATACTTCTTTGTTCTATTATTCCCTATTATTGCCTCGGAAGTTCCCTATATATAATAATATTTATTTATTATTATTTGTACCCAGTATATAACCACTGAAAAGTTTAATTCCAACAAGTGACAAAATATACATGGAAAACAAACCAGTAGAAGAGATCGATCACTTTATCTATCTTGGAAGTCACATTGATCGAGAAGGGGATACGAGCAAAGAAATTAGAATCAGACTGGCTAAAGCAGCAATGTCTTTCAGAAGCCTTGAAAAGTTGTGGAAATCAAAACTCATTAGCACAAACACAAAACTTAGGCTATTCAAATCAAATGTACTATCAACCCTTACGTATGCGTGTGAAAGCTGGAAAACAACAAGAGATATAGAAACAAAGTTGAACGCATTCGAAAATAAATGTCTAAGGAAAATACTTGGTATAGAATGGAACGAATTCAAAACAAACGAGGAAATTAGAGAAATCGCCAATCAACCACTAATATCTTCAGTAATAAAGAAAAGACGATGGTCATACGTTGGACATGTGATGAGAAGAGATAATAATCGAATAGCAAAGCAAGCCCTCATATGGGAAACAACAGGTAAAAGAAAAAGAGGAAGACCCAGGGAGACACTGAGAAGAACATTGATGAGAGAGGCAAGAGCAGCAGGAATCGGCTCCCTCAATGAGATAGAACTGCTTGCACAGAACAGAGACAGATGGCGAGATTTAATAAAATATCTTTAAAAGAAAACTGCTAGAACAAAAATTCATATAGGAGAAGGTGTATCTTGGTCTACGCCCTATGGCCGGTTACGGCTCGAAAGGTCAATAGATAGATAGATATAACCACTGGGAACTACTATTCGTGCTGTTTCGTCCAATAATTGTTTGTCTGCAACACAAGTATTCAGCCCTACTGGGAGATACTTGCATTAATAGGAAAGTACAAATATACAATTTATTTCCGTCTGTGATCGTTACCCTATGCTATAGTAATTGAGAACGCCTTCGTGTAAGACACTGCTACAATAGCTAATTTTTTTTAGTTAGCTGCATTGCAGTGTGCCAAGCGTTCGGCTTCTCGTGGCAAGGCGTGGTGCCAGGAAATACGGGTTCGATCCCGCTTCGGACCATATATTGTTCTTTGTTTTTTTCTGTTGTTGTTTGTCTGTCAATTTTTCCGAGTGCTAACACATACTTCTTTGTTCTATTATTTCCTGCTTAGAGACATATTGATAATTGTTTTTTTCACAAAATAATTCATATTGGATTACTATGACCAGATCTATATGATGGTAAGTTGTCAATTGTGATTTGAATTTGATGTTTCAATTTTTTTGTTGTTAGTCGTTTATCTCCAATTTTTCTATTTACATGTTTTGTATCATCTTGGCATTGGTGGAATCTGATTCCTTGTTCAATTATCTAAAAATCCATATATAATATGTTATGTATTAGATAAATATAAAGCATGTAGATTGATGTTTTAAAACTATAAGGTCCGTCAGAAATTTTGTCTCTGAAATCTCTTCCGTTGCGTTGATAAAATGCTTCCGTACGGAAAGAGATAAATAACATTAAAATGACAACAAAACTGACATTAGAATGACAACATCAACTGACATTAGAATAACAACATCAACTGATATTAGAATAACAACATCAACTGCCATTAGAATAACAACAAAACTAACATTAGAATAACAACATCAACTGACATTAGAATAACAACAAAACTAACATTAGAATGACAACATCAACTGACATTAGAATAACAACAAAACTAACATTAGAATGACAACATCAACTGACATTAGAATAACAACAAAACTAACATTAGAATGACAACATCAACTGACAATAGAATAACAACAAAACTAACATTAGAATAACAACATCAACTGACATTAGAATAACAACAAAACTAACATTAGAATGACAACATCAACTGACATTAGAATAACAACAAAACTAACATTAGAATGACAACATCAACTGACATTAGAATAACAACAAAACTAACATTAGAATGACAACATCAACTGACAATAGAATAACAACAAAACTAACATTAGAATGACAACATCAACTGACATTAGAATAACAACATTAACTGACATTAGAATGACAACATCAACTGACATAAGAATAACAACATTAACTGACATTAGAATGACAACATCAACTGACATTAGAATAACAACAAAACTAACATTAGAATGACAACATCAACTGACATAAGAATAACAACATTAACTGACATTAGAATAACAACATCAACTGACATTAGAATGACAACATTAACTGACATTAGAATGACAACAAAACTGAGATTATAATAACAACAAAACTGACATTAGAATAACAACAAAACTGACATTAGAATAACAACAAAACTGACATTAGAATAACAACATCAACTGACATTAGAATAACAACATCAACTGACATTAGAATGACAACATCAACTGACATTAGAATGACAACATCAACTGACATTAGAATAACAACATCAACTGACATTAGAATGACAACATCAACTAACATTAGAATGACAACATCAACTGACATTAGAATAACAACAAAACTGACATTAGAATAACAACATCAACTGACATTAGAATAACAACATCAACTGACATTAGAATGACAACATCAACTGACATTAGAATAACAACAAAACTGACATTAGAATGACAACATCAACTGACATTAGAATAACAACAAAACTAACATTAGAATGACAACAAAACTGACATTAGAATAACAACAAAACTGACATTAGAATGACAACATCAACTGACATTAGAATAACAACAAAACTAACATTAGAATGACAACATCACCTGACATTAGAATAACAACATCAACTAACATTATAATGACAATAAAACTGACATTAGAATAACAACAAAACTGACATTAGAATAACAACATCAACTGACATTAGAATAACAACAAAACTAACATTAGAATGACAACATCAACTGACATTAGAATAACAACATTAATAGACATTGGAATGACAATAAAACTGACATTAGGAGGTGAAGGCGTGCCCCCCAGCACCAGAGCTGGAAGTTGTCAGTGATCCACAGCAGATGGCTTGTGCCAGGATCGGTGAACCAGAACCATCCAGACCCTGCTCCACCTCTCCGTGGTGCCTCTAGTAACAGACTAACCTGTCTAGTCTGGCCAAGCGAGTAGGGATCGAAGAGAGAAGACAACCCGGTACTCAAAAATGTCATGCGCATGAAATCGGATGTGTTGGGCTGAAAGGTGCAAATATCACAGTTATACTGTAAACCACA
Source organism: Megaustenia siamemsis (assembly GCA_032433765.1). NCBI lineage: Eukaryota > Metazoa > Mollusca > Gastropoda > Stylommatophora > Ariophantidae > Megaustenia > Megaustenia siamemsis. Next base: position 32,111,090 of record JAVIAB010000159.1, on the reverse strand, counting down.
ACACAACTCAGACACGCCTACTTAACGTCCTTTCAAGGGCGGATGATGATGAGGTATACTCCTTAAGTCATCGAGCAAACGCAAGCAAGCAAACGGACATTAGAATAACAACATCAACTGACATTATAATAACAACAAAACTAACATTAGAATGACAACAAAACTGACATTAGAATGACAACATCAACTGACAACAAGACCTATACTCTCACCACATTATCATAAATCACCATCATGTGCATCACTGTGTTGCCATTGGCATCCTGCTTGTTGGGATCTGCACCTTTAGCCAGCAGCAGACGGACACACTCTTCCTGGTTCAAACAGGCAGCAAAGTTGAGGGCATAGTCACCCCAGTAAACATTACTGTAAGGGAAGACATTGATTAGTCTATTTGTAACCTAGTAAACATTACTGTAAGGAAAGACATTGATTAGTTTATTTGTCACCCCAGTAAACATTACTGTAAGAGAAGACATTGATTAGTCTATTTGTCACCTAGTAAACATTACTGTAAGGGAAGACATTGATTAGTTTCATATGTTGGCTTGTTGTTTTTGTTGGCTGACGAAGTCCCTAGAGACTAGGAACTGAATTTTGCGTGTTAATCTGTTTTTCCCTGGCAGCTGTATGCACAGGGGTCCCTCGCCGCACATGCAGATAACTCCGTCTTCGGAGGTATACTCATATTTTTCCGTTGATGAGTAATTGATGTTTCAAGTGCCAGGCCTCACTGCTGAAACCAGAGATGGTTGTCACAGAGAGAAATCATAAATAAAAATCCCAACTGGTACAGCCGGGATTTGAACCGACAACCTCTCTGTCTCGAGGCTGGCATCTTACCTCGAGACCAACCAGTCCCCTGTGCTGTAGGTTTAAAAGATTAAAAAAAGTGAAGCTGAAACCATCTTCATTCCTTTTGCTAGTGTGTGGTGGACATGTTTAGTAAAGGGAGAGTACTGAAGACACGATCTGTGCACTATTGAGTTATCCATTGTGCAATAAAGATGGATCTGTTGACCAGACAAAACTAATAGGATATTTATTTTAGACAACCATCATCATAGTACCATGCCTGCTGGCGTAGGTGATCATGTCTCTCCACAACTTCTGATCTTGATGGTTATTTATCATCTCTGTTGTTGACCTTCTGCTAAGCCATTCTCTTAAGCTGTCTTTTATCTTTTCTCTTTGCTTCCCTCTATCTCTTCGTCCCTCAGTTTTTCCAGTTGTTACAATATATTCCAGTTGTTCTCTTCTCATTACATGGCCAAAAAATGATGATTGTTTCTTCCTAATATTGGAAATTAGCTCTCTTTTTGTTTTGGCCTCTTTCAGAATGTTGTCTTCTCTTCTAAGCTGTCCATGGTATTCTCAACTTTGTTCTGTAAAACCACATTTCTACAGGCTCCAGTGATTTTCTTGTCTGTTGTCCTATTGTCCATCATTCACATCCATATATTAAAACTGGCTCTACATAACATTTAAGAACTCTTTTTCTTGTTTCTATTGTCAAAAATAGATTGCACAGTATCTTTCTCATTTTTTGGAAAGCTGCTTTTGCCTGAGCCATTCTGTATCTCACCTCTGTTGTACATCTACCATCTGAGGTTAACAATGTTCCCAGATATTTAAATTCATTTACCTGTTTTAATATTGTTCCCCTTGTCTTTATTGTGCATTGATATGATGACTTTTTCTTTGTTGCTACCATTACTTTTGTCTTTTTCTTGTAACAATTCTTGTAACTTATTTTCCCTCTTAGTGATTAAGACTGTATCATCTGCATACCTCAGATTATTTATATTATGACTTCCAATTATTATTCCAGGCATGCCCCTAATGGATCTTAGAATAATCTCTTTTTACATTTTACACTACTGTCATCTATAATAAATGACCTCAAAATGGAATATATATCTCACCCTTCATAATTAGTCTCCTTGCATAAACTAACCCACTCATGGTCGAGTTCATCAGTTCGAGACTCTCTCTGATCATCAGGCGTGAAAAAGTTTCCACAGACTCTAGCTTCCACATCTGCTCCTTTGTCTATCAAGAACTTAACCATGGCAGGGTCTTCATTCACAATGGCTAAGTGAAGGACAGTTTCACCTTCAAAACAGAAAGTTACAAAATGTTAATTCATAAGTTTTTTTTTTTCTTTTAAACATTATTTAACAAATTATTTATTAACACATTCCATACCAGGAGCTTCCTAAATGTTATGTAGAGCCAGTCTTAACATATGGTTGTGAATCATATACAATAGGGCAACAGACAAGAAAATCACTGGAGTCTGTACAAATGTGATTTTACAGAAGAATGTTGAGAATACCATGGAGAGCTAAGAAGAGTAATGAAAATGTTCTGAAAGAGGTCAAAACAAAAAGAGAACTAATTTCCAATATTAGGAAGAAACAATCATCATTTTTTGGCCATGTAATGAGAAGAGAACAACTTGAATATATCGTAACAACTGGGAAAATTGAGGGATGAAGAGATAGAGGGAAGCAAAGAGAAAAAATACCAGACAGCTTCAGAGAATGGCTTGGCAGAAGTCAACAACAGAAATGATAAATAGCTGTCGTGATCGAAAGTTGTGGAGAGACATGATCACCTACGCCAGCAGGCCCGGTAGTTGATGGTGATGATTAGGAGCCGCAAAATGGGGTACTAGTTTTGTCACAAGAAACCCAGGAGCCAGCTTTTGCTGGATTTAATTTAAGGACATTTCTGCAATTATTCCAGTGAATCTTTTTAATTCTCTTATTTAAACTTCTTTTCAAGCTTTTTTGGCAAATTATCAATAAAAACTGTGTGTTTGTGATCAATTTTTATTTATTTTTTTTTTGCTGTTATTTCAAATGTTCTTTTAATTACGAAAATTAGCTGTGCACAGTGTGTTAAACAACTTGTAAGGTTGACATTCTCCTACTACAGAGATCAGGTGTCACTTGTTGTAGAGGTAGACATTTACCTACTACAGAGACCAGGTGTCACTTGTCATACAGGTAGACATTTACCTACTACAGAGACCAGGTGTCACTTGTCATACAGGTAGACATTTACCTACTACAGAGACCAGGTGTCACTTGTCATACAGGTAGACATTTACCTACTACAGAGACCAGGTGTCACTTGTCATACAGGTAGACATTCTCCTACTACAGAGACCAGGTGTCACTTGTCATACAGGTAGACATTCTCCTACTACAGAGACAAGGTGTCACTTGTCATACAGGTAGACATTTACCTACTACAGAGACCAGGTGTCACTTGTCATACAGGTAGACATTTACCTACTACAGAGATCAGGTGTCACTTGTCATACAGGTAGACATTTTCCTACTACAGAGATCAGGTGTCACTTGTTGTAGAGGTAGACATTTACCTACTACAGAGATCAGGTGTCACTTGTTGTAGAGGTAGACATTTACCTACTACAGAGACCAGGTGTCACTTGTCATACAGGTAGACATTCTCCTACTACAGAGACCAGGTGTCACTTGTCATACAGGTAGACATCCTCCTATTACAGAGACCAGGTGTCACTTGTCATACAGGTAGACATTCTCCTACTACAGAGACCAGGTGTCACTTGTCATACAGGTAGACATTCTCCTACTACAGAGACCAGGTGTCACTTGTCATACAGGTAGACATTCCCCTACTACAGAGATCAGGTGTCACTTGTTGTAGAGGTAGACATTTACCTACTACAGAGACCAGGTGTCACTTGTCATACAGGTAGACATTTTCCTACTACAGAGATCAGGTGTCACTTGTCATACAGGTAGACATTTTCCTACTACAGAGACCAGGTGTCACTTGTCGTACAGGTAGACATTCTCCTACTACAGAGACCAGGTGTCACTTGTCATACAGGTAGACATTCCCCTACTATAGAGATCAGGTGTCACTTGTCATACAGGTAGACATTCTCCTACTACAGAGATCAGGTGGCACTTGTCATACAGGTAGACATTCTCCTACTACAGAGATCAGGTGTCACTTGTCATACAGGTAGACATTCTCCTACTACAGAGACCAGGTGTCACTTGTCATACAGGTAGACATTCTCCTACTACAGAGACCAGGTGTCACTTGTCATACAGGTAGACATTCTCCTACTACAGAGACCAGGTGTCACTTGTCATACAAGTAGACATTCTCCTACTACAGAGACCAGGTGTCACTTGTCATACAGGTAGACATTCTCCTACTACAGAGACCAGGTGTCACTTGTCATACAGGTAGACATTCTCCTACTACAGAGATCAGGTGTCACTTGTCATACAGGTAGACATTCTCCTACTACAGAGACCAGGTGTCACTTGTCATACAGGTAGACATTCTCCTACTACAGAGACCAGGTGTCACTTGTCATACAGGAAGACATTCTCCTACTACAGAGACCAGGTGTCACTTGTCATACAGGTAGACATTCTCCTACTACAGAGACCAGGTGCCACTTGTCATACAGGTAGACATTCCCCTACTACAGAGATCAGGTTTCACTTGTCATACAGGAAGACATTCTCCTACTACAGAGACCAGGTGTCACTTGTTGTAGAGGTAGACATTTACCTACTACAGAGACCAGGTGTCACTTGTCATACAGGTAGACATTTACCTACTACAGAGACCAGGTGTCACTTGTCATACAGGTAGACATTCTCCTACTACAGAGACCAGGTGTCACTTGTCATACAGGTAGACATTTACCTACTACAGAGACAAGGTGTCACTTGTCATACAGGTAGACATTTACCTACTACAGAGACCAGGTGTCACTTGTCATACAGGTAGACATTTACCTACTACAGAGATCAGGTGTCACTTGTCATACAGGTAGACATTCTCCTACTACAGAGATCAGGTGGCACTTGTCATACAGGTAGACATTTACCTACTACAGAGATCAGGTGTCACTTGTTGTAGAGGTAGACATTTACCTACTACAGAGACCAGGTGTCACTTGTCATACAGGTAGACATTCTCCTACTACAGAGACCAGGTGTCACTTGTCATACAGGTAGACATTCTCCTACTACAGAGACCAGGTGTCACTTGTCATACAGGTAGACATTCTCCTACTACAGAGACCAGGTGTCACTTGTCATACAGGTAGACATTCTCCTACTACAGAGACCAGGTGTCACTTGTCATACAGGTAGACATTCCCTACTATAGAGATCAGGTGTCACTTGTTGTAGAGGTAGACATTTACCTACTACAGAGACCAGGTGTCACTTGTCATACAGGTAGACATTTTCCTACTACAGAGATCAGGTGTCACTTGTCATACAGGTAGACATTTTCCTACTACAGAGACCAGGTGTCACTTGTCGTACAGGTAGACATTCTCCTACTACAGAGACCAGGTGTCACTTGTCATACAGGTAGACATTCCCCTACTATAGAGATCAGGTGTCACTTGTCATACAGGTAGACATTCTCCTACTACAGAGATCAGGTGGCACTTGTCATACAGGTAGACATTCTCCTACTACAGAGATCAGGTGTCACTTGTCATACAGGTAGACATTCTCCTACTACAGAGATCAGGTGTCACTTGTCATACAGGTAGACATTCTCCTACTACAGAGACCAGGTGTCACTTGTCATACAGGTAGACATTCTCCTACTACAGAGACCAGGTGTCACTTGTCATACAAGTAGACATTCTCCTACTACAGAGACCAGGTGTCACTTGTCATACAGGTAGACATTCTCCTACTACAGAGACCAGGTGTCACTTGTCATACAGGTAGACATTCTCCTACTACAGAGATCAGGTGTCACTTGTCATACAAGTAGACATTCTTATATTACAGAGATCAGTTAGCACTTGTTGTACAGGTAGACATTCCCCTACTATAGAGATCAGGTGTCACTTGTCATACAGGTAGGCATTCTCCTACTACAGAGACCAGGTGCCACTTGTCATACAGGTAGGCATTCTCCTACTACAGAGACCAGGTGCCACTTGTCATACAGGAAGACATTCTCCTACTACAGAGATCAGGTGTCACTTGTCATACAAGTAGACATTCTCCTACTACAGAGACCAGGTGTCACTTGTCATACAGGTAGACATCCTCCTATTACAGAGACCAGGTGTCACTTGTCATACAGGAAGACATTCTCCTACTTTGGAGACCAGGAGAGGGTAAAGCCACTTAGAAAAAATTATTCTAATTTTTGTTTACATTTTTCTACTGACAATGGTTGAAATCAAACCTGGGACCTTCTTGTTCAAAGGTTGATGTTCTACCTCTAGACCACCCAGCCCCTGTTGTAGTGCTAATCATCATCATTAAGTACCATACCTGCTGGCGTAGGTGATCATGTCTCTCCACAACTTTTGATCTCAACAGTTATTTATCATTTCTTTTGTTGGCCTTCACACACAGAAAAAACTAAAAAAATAAAAATCTTCAAGTCTAATGCTAAGTCAGTCCTAATATATGGCTGTGAAACATGGAGAACAACAAAATTGACAATCATGAAGATACAGACTTTCATTAAGGGATGTTTACGCAGAATAAGAGGATGAAAATGGCAGGACAAAATTACTAACATAGAATTATGGAAATGTACCTGTCAAATACTAGTGGATAAAGAGATACAGTGAAGACAATGGCGCTGGATAGGACACACACTGTGGTAGCCAACTGAGAGTATTACACAACAGGCCCTTTTTTGGAATCCCCAAGGGAAAAGACAAAGAGGAAGACCAAAGAATTCTTGGAGAAGACAGATAGAAGCAGAGATGAAGATGATGGAGAAGACATGGAATGATCTTAAAAGAATGGCAAGAAACAGAATGACTTGGAAAGTGTTTGTTGAAGACCTATGCTCCACAGGGAGCTAAAAGGTAGAAGAAGAATTGTTGACCTTCTGCCATGCAATTCTCTTAAGTTGTCTGGTATCTTTTGTCTTTACTTCCCTCTATTTCTTCATCCCTCAATTTTCCTAGTTGTTGCAATATATTCCTATGGTCAGGTCAGGTGAGGTAATTTTACCTGCTACTGTATGCAGTAAACAATTCAACCTGTGGCTTCCCTTCTGCCTTGCAGGTATGCTCGGGAAAGTAAAAGGCTAAGGGAGGGTACCCGAAGTAAAACAACCCCACTGCCTTGTGGGTGAGACTTTTTAGTCAAAGGCTAGCGGAGCCAACCGTAAACAAATCAATGGAAGGCAACAGAAAACCATCGTCGTAACTTCTTTGTACAATCATGAATTGCCACAATTATAGCAATCACGACAACAACGTTAAGGGGGATTACAATAAAAAACCCTAGTTTGGTAGGGGACATCATGTGCTACAGGTGATACCCGATTGTCATCAAGCTACTGTAAGCAAAATAAAGATAAAACAGACTCTAAAGATAGGTACTTGGAATGTGAGAACACTCATGCAGAAGGGTAAACTGGAAAACATCATACAAGAAATGAAAAGAATGGGTTTACATTTACTGGGACTTTTCGAAATGAGATACACTGGATCAGGGGAGATATATTCTGATAAACATAAAATATCTATTCTGGAGGTACTGAACACCAAAGATTAGACTGTCTCTCTCTCTCTGCGATCAGGACTCAATCAGAGTAAGGGTTCCAGACTATCACATGAAGGCAGCTGTCAGGCTAGGTGTGTTGATCGCCCCCACAGACAGAACATCACAAGTAGAGTTCACCAGATCCACTCTGATTGAGCACCCGTTAAAACGTTGCACTGTGTTCTGCGCCAGTGGCCCAGTACATCCGATTTCAGCCAGCATTTTATTCAGGTTTGCTTTCCCTAGCCTTTGATTGTCCCCAATCTTTCTGCAAGGCAGCAGATTGTCTTTTCTGTAGGGGGATTCTGCCCTTAGATGGTCAGCCCTCCTAGGTTTATGAGCACCATCTGCCCGAGTCACTAGAGGTGACTAGCACAGACATGCAAACACAAAGATATGAGATGTGACTAACACAGACACGCACGCACAAAGATGTGAGATGTGACTAACACAGACACGCACGCACAAAGATATGAGATGTGACTAACACAGACATGCACACACAAAGATGTGAGATGTGACTAACACAGACATGCACAAACAAAGATGTGAGATGTGACTAACACAGACACGCACACAGCGATACGAGGCATGACTAACACTGACACACATCAAGATATATGACACATGACTAACATAAACATGCACATAAAGATATGAGATATAACTGACATTACCATGCACACACAAAGATATCACATATGCCTAACATAGACATGCACACAAAGATAAGAGATATGACTAACATAGATATGCACACACAAAGATATGAGATGGGACTAACATAGCCATGCACACACAAGGATATGAGATGTGACAAACATAGACATGCACACACAAAGATATGAGATATGGCTAACATAAACATGCACACAAAGATATGAGATATAACTAACCCAGACATGCACACACAAAGATATGACATATGACTAACACTGGTACACACTAAGACATGAGATATGACTAAACACAGACACACATAAAGATATGAGACATGATTAACACGGACACACCAAGATATGAGCCATGGCTATGACAGAAACACAACAAGATATGAGCCATGGCTAGGACAGAAACACAGCAAGATATGAGCCATGGCTTCACTAAAAAACACCAAGAAATGAACCATGTCTAGCACAGAAACACATTAGAGTGCCCATATGCTTGGGCTTGTTGTAGTCGGCAGACTCTTCTGAACGTGGGAATCACAGGTTTCGTTAAACAGTTGTACGGAGGTTTGAGAGTGCAGTCTGACCCATATAACGTTCTTTTGCATGTACAGATTCCCGATCGACTGTTCACAGGTGTCGTTGAAACAGTTGTCCGGACATTTGAGAGTACATATTATGTCACAGCCATCAGAACACATCTGTTCACACTGTAGCCCAAAATTACCATCTGGACAAGTGTCATTACAGGTATAGCAAAGATGTTTACATTGTAGGCATTTTCCGGATTTTTCCTCAAATAAGGGACAGACACTGAGACAAGACCCGGAACAGTCGTGTCCATAGATCCCATGTGAACAGTTGCCGTGACAAGTACCGATGATGACATTGCAGCCTTTACTACACCCACTACACATTGCACAAAACGACCAAGAATGCTCGTCCAGACAATAGGTGTCTGTAAATGTTTGCACCTCACATACCGTCAGTGCACTGTCGGCCTGCGAAATGGTCGGTGAGAACTCAATCTTAATGTGTGCCATTGGCGTTTGTGTTTTGACTACAATAGTGTTCACAGATAAATTAGGGTATGATATATCATTATACTGGAACACTGCTCCGCCACTGTCAGAGAAAGCATTTAGAGTGGCATTCTTTACCCGAATCATAGTGCTAGCTCGATGATAGATTCGAATGGTGTGAGTCTTCTGGGGCGTTGCAAAGTTCAGATACCAGTAAACAGAATTGGTTCCACTTCTCCATTGTGTGTGTGTGTGTGCAGTCATTGTCATAGAGGTTGGTCTTTGTTTTGCTATTAACTGCGGCCTCTGGTCCACATCCGTCTCCTGTATAACAAGCATCAAATGTGTCAGTCTGGTTTGTGATCTGTTTGAGAGCCACTTTCCGACCCCCGCCAATGTAGATGGAGCAGATATTTGCAACTATCGCCCTTTCAATCCGTAACTTGTTGATCAGAACAGCCCCAGAGCAGAAGACATCAATCTCGTGCGAACTAACTACAAACCTTGATACATTGTTACATGAAGCAGAACCATTCAGTTTTACCGTGAAACTGTCCGGATATTTTAAGTCATTCGCATAAATCCTAAACCAGGAGATTAGACTGTAAAAAAGACAAATTTAAAATAGCGACATTAAATGTTTGTGGACTTAGAAATAAGGAAATAATCACCACTGCATCGCCTTTATTATTTTGATAAAGATATTGAGTGAAATACCATAATATTCTTCTCCACAGTAGATATCATTAATCATCTTTGGGAAGAAATGAAGCAACCGTTTGGCCAGGTCTGCATGGGTTTGTGTGGCATTTAGAAGACAAAGGTGAAGAATCGTCTCCCCTACTGTACCTCTCTTGTCTAGATCCCAGCACTGGAACCTTGACTTGTGTTCTGACATTGATAAATACATAAATATCATCTTTTTGTGTTCTGACATTGATAAATACAGAAATATCATCTTTTTGTGTTCTGACATTGATAAATACAGAAATATCTTTTTTTTGTGTTCTGACATTGATAAATACAGAAATATCATTTTTTTGTGTTCTGACATTGATAAATACATAAATATCATCTTTTTGTGTTCTGACATTGATAAATACAGAAATATCATTTTTTTTGTGTTCTGACATTGATAAATACATAAATATCATCTTTTTGTGTTCTGACATTGATAAATACATAAATATCATCTTTTTGTGTTCTGACATTGATAAATACATAAACATCATCTTTTTGTGTTCTGACCCTGCACTCACTGACATCGATAAATACATAAATATCATCTTTTTGTGTTCTGACATTGCACTCACTGACATTGATAAACACATAAATATCATCTTTTTGTGTTCTGACATTGCACTCACTGACATCGATAAATACATAAATATCATCTTTTTGTGTTCTGACATTGCACTCACTGACATCGATAAATACATAAATATCATCTTTTTGTGTTCTGACATTGCACTCACTGACATTGATAAATACATAAACATTGTATTTTTGTGTTCTGACATTGCACTCACTGACATTGATAAATACATAAACATCATATTTTTGTGTTCTGACATTGCACTCACTGACATTGAGAAATACATAAATATCATCTTTTTGTGTTCTGACATTGATAAATACATAAATATCATCTTTTTGTGTTCTGACATTGATAAATACATAAATATCATCTTTTTGTGTTCTGACATTGCACTCAGTGACATTGATAAATACATAAATATCATCTTTTGTGTTCTGACATTGCAGTCACTGACATTGATAAATACATAACATCATCCTTTTGTGTTCTGAAATTGCAGTCACTGACATTGATAAATACATAAACATCATATTTTTGTGTTCTGACATTGCACTCAGTGACATCGATAAATACATAAATATCATATTTTTGTTTTCTGAAATTGCAATCACTGACATCGATAAATACATAAACATCATATTTTTGTGTTCTGACATTGCAGTCACTGACATTGATAAATACATAAACATCATATTTTTGTGTCATGACATTGCAGTCACTGACATTGATAAATACATAAACATTGTATTTTTGTGTTCTGACATTGCAGTCACTGACATCGATAAATACATAAACATCGTATTTTTGTGTTCTGACATTGCAGTCACTGACATCGATAAATACATAAACATCATATTTTTGTGTTCTGACATTGCAGTCACTGACATCGATAAATACATAAACATCATATTTTTGTGTTCTGACATTGCACTCAGTGACATCGATAAATACATAAACATCATCTTTTTGTGTTCTGACATTGCAGTCACTAAAATCGATAAATACATAAACATCACCTTTTTGTGTTCTGACATTGCAGTCACTGACATTGGTAAATACATAAACATCATATTTTGGTGCCTACAATGTCAAATCTATCTATTGACCTTTCGGGCCGTAGCCGGCCCATAGGGCATAGACCAAGATACTCCTTTCTCTTATCTAATGTCAAATGACAAGACAAAATCACAAACCTAGAATTATGGCAGTGTCAGTCAAATAAATAAAGATGGATTAACAGACACTGGAGAAGATATGAAACAATCTACATAAATCTGTTATGAAAACATTTATTTAACACATTTATGTAAGACTCTAGAGCACAGAAAACAATTATTTAACACATTTATGTAAGACTCTAGAGCACAGAAAACAATTATTTAACACATTTATGTAAGACTCTAGAGCACAGAAAACAATTATTGAACACATTTCTGTAAGACTCTAGAGCACAGAAAACAATTATTGAACACATTTCTGTAAGACTTTAGAGCACAGAAAACAATTATTTAACACATTTCTGTAAGACTCTAGAGCACAGAAAATAATTATTGAACACATTTCTGTAAGACTCTAGAGCACAGAAAACAATTATTTAACACATTTATGTAAGACTCTAGAGCACAGAAAACAATTATTTAACACATTTCTGTAAGACTCTAGAGCACAGAAAACAATTATTTAACACATTTATGTAAGACTCTAGTGCACAGAAAACAATTATTTAACACATTTCTGTAAGACTCTAGAGCACAGAAAACAATTATTTAACACATTTCTGTAAGACTCTAGAGCACAGAAAACAATTCAGAATAAATGACATATATTTCATAAAACAACAGCACTTAGATATATGAACATTTAGATTGAGGTGCGACAAGTAGTGATGATTCAAGGATAGGATTGAGACATCTATTTTACTTTTGAGCTCCCAGAATTATCAGTGTGCACATTTTTTATATCATCATCATGTGCCATACCAGTTGGCGTAGGTGATCATGTCATTCCACAATTTTCTATCCACAGTGCATCGTATCAATTCTGTTATTGACAGTTTTTCATACCATGACACCAAGATATTCTGTCATTTATAACTAAGTATTCCAACATTCCTCTTCTTATGATGTGCCTGCTAAATGTTGATTGTTTCTTTCTCATGTTTTTTAGGAGTTCCCTTTTTTTGTTTTGGCCTCTTTGAGAATGTCCTCATTGGTCTTTAATATATATATATCTATCTATCTATAGGGCAGAACCACAATCTCAAAAACAGAAACCTTGCGTGCCAAAATGGCACATATTGCAGAGTTCACTGCTCTAAAATCTATGAATATATATATATATAGAGACATTTTGACCCATAGCTGGCCCATAGGGCATAGACCAAGATACTCCCTCTCTTATCTGAATTTTTGTTCTAGCAGTTTTCAATTCTTTTAAAGATATTTTATCAAATCTCGCCATTTGTCTCTGTTCTGTGCAAGCAGCTCTATCTCATTGAGGGAGCCAATTCCTGCTGCTCTTGCCTCTCTCATCAATGTTCTTCTCAGTGTCTCTCTGGGTCTTCCTCTTTTCCTCTTACCTGTTGTTTCGCGCATGAGGGCTTGCTTTGCTCTTCGGTTATTATCTCTTCTCATCACATGTCCAACATATGGCCATCATCTTTACTTGATTACTGAAGATATTAGTGGTTGATTGGCGATTTTTCTAATTTCCTCATTTGTTTTGAATTCGTTCCACGCTATACCAAGTATTTTCCTTAGACATTTATTTTCGAATGCGTTCAACTTTGTTTCTATATCTCTTGTTGTTTTCCAGCTTTCACGTGCATATGTAAGGGTTGATAGTACATTTGATTTGAATAGTCTAAGTTTTGTGTTTGTGCTGATGAGTTTTGATTTCCACAACTTTTCAAAGCTTCTGAAAGACATTGCTGCTTTTGCTATTCTGATTCTAATTTCTTTGCTTGTATCCCCTTCTCGATCAATATCTTCTATGCTGTATCGTAACTAGTTATTTTCTTTCTCCATACAAGTATAGATTGCCTCCATTGTTATAATACATTTAAATCTATTACCTTTGTAAGTGCAATAACGTTGCTCTGCTATCAAGCAATAAACCACTAAGATAAGGGACACACAATTTGAGAGATTAAATGCAGTCACTTAATGTCAAGATTAGCAATGATTTAGCCAACATGTAATCTTTCAATTATTTTGTTTGAACCAAATAGCAGTGACAAGAAACTGAACCTTGTTTGGACAGAATGCCATCGATCTGGTCATGCTCCATTATCATTATGTTGTCTATCCTGGCCTGGTCTTGTGCTGACTTTTGCTTGTTCTTGCTGGCTTTGATTCCACTCTTATGTCGGTCTTTGTTTCTGAACTTTACCAGGTCAACGATCGGAATGTGTTTCCCCTCACCTCCATTATACAAAAATGGCCGTACATCTTTTTGAATACACTCATCAAGCTCTGCATATATAAGACAGAATAATAATAAAGGTATTAATAATAATAATAATTATATATATATATATATATATATATATATATATATATATATATATATATATATATATATATATATGTATATATATATACAACATACAAAGCAGTGATGAATAGTGGGAAATGCTAAAAGAATCAATGCAACAAACATCAAAAGAGTTCATACCACCAGTGAGGACAAATTCAAAAAAGAAATGGATGACAGATGGAAATATATATATATATAGGTCTAAATAATAGAAGTAGTAATAGTACGGCCTTTGGCGTCTTGACAGACAGATGGTAGCAAGCAATCATGATAAGTCAGTAGTTTGGTAAAGCATTAGTGTCTCATACTGGGTGCTGCTTTACTGAACATCTTCTCTCGTGGTTGAATTTCCCAATCCTGGACAGACAGATCCATCCACAGAATGAGCAAGGTGTATTTGCGGTACCTGGCCTTGTTTCTTTTCTCTTGCGCCTTTTGTCTTCTGAATTTGATATCAGCACTGTCTCGAAAATTGCTGTGCCATTTTTTTGTTTTTGCTCTCCATGTGCTATGATTTGCAGCCTCATTTTCCCAGTTTCTTTCACTGATAGAAAATTCCCTCAAGGAAGCCCTGCAAACATCCTTATATATTTCAACTTGCTTGCTAAGCCTGGGCCAATAATATGGAGATAATGCATTGCCCCTACGTATAATAGTTGAACAAAGTTTAGAACTAAAATCCCCACTTTATATTGGATTCATAGATTACGAAAAGGCATTTGATAGTTTAGACAGAAGAATGCTTTGGAAGTTGCTGAGTCATTACGGAATCCCCATAAAGTTTATTAACCTGATAAAAACAATGTATGAAGGAACAAAATGTAGTGTGGTGCATGAAGGACAGCTTACAGAAACATTTGAAATAAGAACAGGAGTAAGGCAAGGATGCCTTCTGTCTCCATTTCTCTTTCTACTGGCCATAGATTGGATTATGAAAATAACTCAAAACAACAGAAATGGAATCCAGTGGTCACTGACCAAACAACTTGATAATTTAGACTTTGCTGATGACATAGCTCTCTTATCACACAGCCACCAACAGATGCAAGATAAAATGTGTATATTAGATGAGAGATCACAACAGCTAGGACTAAAGATTAATAGAGATAAGACCAACATTATGAGAATTAATGCAGTTGGCAATAACCAAATAAAACTAGGAGAAATACCTCTACTAGACGTACAATCTTATATATATCTGGGCAGTAATATAGATAAAGAGGGAGGAACAGAAAATGATACCAAAATAAGGATATCAAAAGCAAGAGGAGCTTTCATTGCACTGGGAAACATATGGAAATCCAAAGAAATTAGGTTAAATACAAAAATAAAAATTTTCAACTCCAATGTTAAGTCGGTTCTATTATATGGCTGTGAAACATGGAGAATAACAAAATTGACAATCACGAAGGTACAGACTTTCATTAATGGATGCTTGCGCAGAATAAAGGGATGGAAATGGCAGGACAAAGTCACTAATGTGGAATTATGGAAATGTACCAGTCAAATACCAGTGGATAAAGAAATACAGCGAAGATGATGGCGATGGATAGGACACACACTACGGAAGCCAACTGAGAGTATTACACAACAGGCCCTTTTTTGGAATCCCCAGGGGAAAAGACAAAGAGGAAGACCAAGGAATTCTTGGAGAAGACAGATAGAAGCAGAGATGAAGATGATGGGGAAGACATGGAATGATCTTAAAAGAATTGCAAAAAACAGAACGACTTGGAAAGTGTTTGTTGAAGACCTATGCTCCACTGGGAGCTAAAAGGTAGAAGAGAAGAGAGATGCATTGCCCAAAAAACACTACCCCCCTCTCATCTCCTCTTTAAAGCGTTCCAAAGGAGGGACTAGGTCCTTACATTCGGAAACAAAGTTGAGTTGCAGGGGATGCCAGAAGATGGATAATACACCACCGACTGACTTAGGGTCACCTCACTCCGGATTTTCTGTTTGGGTTTACTCCCATATCTTAGGTATTCTGCCGAGTCTTCTCACGAAAGTAGTAATAATTGTAATAATTATACTGTACAGCTCATGCAGTGAATGAGCTGAAAGCAGCCAGTGACTCATAGCTAACAGTTAAAACCAGGATCAATGAACCAGATATGATCAAGACCCTACACTACATTCTGTAAAGCGAGTGCGTGGAGGTGTTTGTGAGAAGAAAAAAAATGGGGGGGGGGGTGGCTTAAGAAAAAAGACTAACCAGTTTTGTAGGGATCAAAAACAAAACGTAACTAGTATGTCATATCCCAATCTTTGGGGAACTGAGTAGTCTTGAGGTAGGACATCAGCCTCAAAACAGGAAGGACCTGGGCTCAGAGCCCACTAGAAGCTGTAAAGTGATTTTTCAAAAATAGGAAAAATTAATCAGAGGTTTCTTTGTGACAGTACACTCCCTTGATCTCTTGGGTAGTGAGATCCAATGCCTAGACCTCTCGAATAACGACAAAATACAGGAGGTCCTGTGCACTCATACATGTTAAAGATCACTTGGTAGTTGAAGTCTAAAAGAGTAGGTTACAAATATGGTACCTGCCCAGGCAAAGTTTGTCAAGAGCAACCTACCCAAACCGTGGTTTCCAGGCCAAGCTATGGAGTTTGTGTACATGGGCCTGGATTCTCCTATAGATGGAATTTGTGTACATTGGCCAGGATTCTTATAAATGGAGTTTGTGTACATGGGCCAGGATTCTCCTAGATGGAGTTTGTGTACATTGGCCAGGATTCTTATAAATGGAGTTTGTGCAGATGGGCCAGGATTCTCCTAGATGGAGTTTGTGTACATGGGTCAGGATTCTCCTAGATGGAGTTTGTGTACATGGGCCAGGATTCTCCTAGATGGAGTTTGTGTACATTGGCCAGGATTCTTATAAATGGAGTTTGTGCAGATGGGCCAGGATTCTCCTAGATGGAGTTTGTGTACATGGGTCAGGATTCTCCTAGATGGAGGTTGTGTACATGGGCCTGGATTCTCCTATAGATGGAATTTGTGTACATGGGCCAGGATTCTCCTAGATGGAGTTTGTGTACATGGGCCAGGATTCTCCTAGATGGAGTTTGTGTACATGGGCCTGGATTCTCCTATAGATGGAAATTGTGTACATGGGCCAGGATTCTCCTAGATGGAGTTTGTGTACATGGGCCAGGATTCTCCTAGATGGAGTTTGTGTACATGGGCCAGGATTCTCCTAGATGGAGTTTGTGTACATGGGCCTGGATTCTCCTATAGATGGAATTTGTGTACATGGGCCAGGATTCTCCTAGATGGAGTTTGTGTACATGGGCCAGGATTCTCCTAGATGGAATTGGGCCAGGATTCTCCTAGATGGAGTGTGTACCTTGGCCAGGATTCTCCTAGATGGAGTTTGTGTACATGGGCTAGGATTCTTTTAGATGGAGTTGGGCCAGGATTCTCCTAGATGGAGTTTGTGTACATGGGCCAGGATTCTCCTAGATGGAGTTTGTGTACATGGGCCTGGATTCTCCTAGATGGAGTTGGGCCAGGATTATCCTAGATGGAGTTTGTGCACATGGGCCAGGATTCTCCTAGATGGTGTTTGTGCAGATGGGCCAGGATTCTCCTAGAGGGAGTTTGTGTGCATGGGCCTGGATTCTCCTAGATGGAGTTTGTGTACATGGGCCAGGATTCTCCTAGATGGAGTTTGTGTACATGGGCCAGGATTCTCCTATAGATGGAGTTTGTGTACATGGGCCAGGATTCTCCTAGATGGAGTTTGTGTACATGGGCCAGGATTCTCCTAGATGGAATTTGTGTACATGGGCCAGGATTCTCCTAGATGGTGTTTGTGCAGATGGGCCAGGATTCTCCTAGAGGGAGTTTGTGTGCATGGGCCAGGATTCTCCTATAGATGGAGTTTGTGTACATGGGCCAGGATTCTCCTAGATGGAGTTTGTGTACATGGGCCAGGATTCTCCTAGATGGAGTTTGTGTACATGGGCCTGGATTCTCCTAGATGGAGTTGGGCCAGGATTATCCTAGATGGAGTTTGTGCACATGGGCCAGGATTCTCCTAGATGGTGTTTGTGCAGATGGGCCAGGATTCTCCTAGAGGGAGTTTGTGTGCATGGGCCTGGATTCTCCTAGATGGAGTTTGTGTACATGGGCCAGGATTCTCCTAGATGGAGTTTGTGTACATGGGCCAGGATTCTCCTATAGATGGAGTTTGTGTACATGGGCCAGGATTCTCCTAGATGGAGTTTGTGTACATGGGCCAGGATTCTCCTAGATGGAATTTGTGTACATGGGCCAGGATTCTCCTAGATGGTGTTTGTGCAGATGGGCCAGGATTCTCCTAGAGGGAGTTTGTGTGCATGGGCCAGGATTCTCCTATAGATGGAGTTTGTGTACATGGGCCAGGATTCTCCTAGATGGAGTTTGTGTACATGGGCCAGGATTCTCCTAGATGGAGTTTGTGTACATTGGCCAGGATTCTCCTAGATGGAGTTGGGCCAGGATTCTCCTAGGATTTTCCTGAGATTCTCAAGAAGGACATCGGAGCACTTTTGGATTTGCCCGATGTGCAGTGAAGATGATCCTAACAACAAACAACCCCATTCTATAAATAATGTGAGTTTGGACTTATTGAATTGAAGATGATCCTAACAACAAACAATCCCATTCTATAAATAATGTGAGTTTGGACTTATTGAATTGAAGATGATCCTAACAACAAACAATCCCATTCTATAAATAATGTGAGTTTGGACTTATTGAATTGAAGATGATCCTAACAACAAACAATCCCATTCTATAAATAATGTGAGTTTGGACTTAATGAATTGAAGAGCATAGATACTACAGATTGCTGTAAAGGAAAAATTAGAAATTAGAAAAAAATGGCATGTTAGAGGCTTCACGCGATAAGTAGACGACACAGATTAAACGACGTTTCGGCCCAATAGGCCTTCAGCAGGAACAAACAAAAAAACACACACACGGATATGTAAATAAAATTAATCCTACATAGCTAACCAGTAACGAAACATCCAAAACAAAAATAATCGAAATATGTTAAAGAAAATAAAAATGTCTTCCCTGTGTGTCAGACCGAGGTCAAAATGAAAAGGAAATGGTAACCTGAGTATGGCTGTCGTGTATATGCAGAAATGTGCGCAAATGCACACAGAACCAGAGGAGTTCACACCGGGGTCTGATTGCTGTAAACTAAGACAAAAAATGACATAATTGTTCATGACGAAACATGTTCTACAGGCCTCCAGTACACAGACACCTGAGAAGGACAATGTGGTCCACACCCACCTCCCT
Source organism: Megaustenia siamemsis (assembly GCA_032433765.1). Taxonomy (NCBI): domain Eukaryota; kingdom Metazoa; phylum Mollusca; class Gastropoda; order Stylommatophora; family Ariophantidae; genus Megaustenia; species Megaustenia siamemsis. The sequence goes on along the minus strand of JAVIAB010000159.1, from coordinate 32,091,678 downwards.
GGAAGAGAAACTATATGGGGCAACCGAATCACTTAAACAGACATCTGCCTTCATAAGAGAGTCCGGAATCCTAGTCTAAATGAGCCATGATTGCAGAAGAAGAAGAAGAAGAAGAATGGCGAATGATGCATAGCAGCTGATACTGGGCACACAGCTAAACAAATTGTTACAAAGCAAAGCTTTTTCCCGTAATTGCAGCTGTCTCTGCTTTCTCTGCCAAATTGTCTATATAAGCTTTTGTATCTCTTCTTGTCAAACTTTTAACTTTGTTGTCTAATTCTTTGTATGTTGCTTTTGCCAGGACCTTTCCAAGATCTGTCTTTACATTAGTCATGGCTCTCTTTTCTTCTCTTCTTTTTTTGATGTATTTCCATGTAGTGTCTGAAGGATTGAAAACTGCTAAAATAAAAATTAAGATAAGAGAAAAAGTATCTGGGTTTATGTCCTATGGGCTGGCTATGGCTCGAAAGGTCAAATGATAGATAGATAGATAGATGGTAAGTAATCTTATAGGATAGATAGAAAGCTTTTTCAACAAGAGAAATCTATCTTGGTCAACTTCTTTATCATAAAATTTTCCGAGACACATCAGTGATTGAGGAGATAGTAGTGAGACACATCAGTGATTGAGGAGATAGTAGTGAGACACATCAGTGATTGAGGAGATAGTAGTGAGACACATCAGTGATTGAGGAGATAGTAGTGAGACACATCAGTGATTGAGGAGATAGTAGCGAGACACATCAGTGAGGAGATTGTAGCAAGTTTCCATTCTCGCAATGTGTGAGTGGATGGATTCTGTCTACAAGATAAGTCTCATTTTTATATATAATCAGTTCTCTCTATATACTTCTTCTATCTTTCAGCTCCCTGTGGAGCATAGGTCTTCAACAAACACTTTCCAAGTCGTTCTGTTTCTTGCCATTCTTTTAAGATCATTCTATATCCTCCCAATCATCTTCATCGCTGCTACTATCTATCTTCTCCAAGAATTCCTTGGTCTTCCTTTTTGTCTTTTCCCCTGGGGATTCCAAAAAAGGGCCTGTTGTGTAATACTCTCAGTTGGCTTCCGTAATTTATGACCTATCCAGCGCCATCATCTTTGCTGTATACTTATACTTTCATATTTCCACATTTTACCACCTTCTTCATCTCTATGTCTGTCTTCTCCAAGAATTCCTTGGTCTTCCTCTTTGTCTTTTCCCCTGGGGATTCCAAAAAAGGGCCTGTTGTTTAATACTCTCAGTTGGCTTCCATAATTTGTGACATATCCAGCACCATCGCCTTCGCTGTATACTTATACTTTCATATTTCCACATTTCTCATATTGTCCAACATGTAGCACATTTCTCTCTCTCATTTCACCATCTCATCTATTATCTCTCTGTCCACTTCTCCTTAATTTACCTGTCCCAATCATCCTAGATGTAGTAATAGTTATCTGTGTCTCATTGTTTGTTGTCGTTGTTCTTGTTTTCTGAAAAAGGCTGCATGTAGGCCAAAACATCAGTATTCTGTTGTGTTCCTTCTTTGTAGAGCTAGCACCAACACTTATAGGAGTGTACGCTACACCCCACTACTGGCTCTTTGCAATATTATGGTCTTTGATAAAGATAATATATACATATATATACATACCAACTTTCACCATTGTTAAGACATCCAAACATTTCGTTAACAGCTAAACAACAAATGATAAATAACATTTTCATACCAACTTTGTGCTATGAAAGTCAAACATGGACCCTTTCTAAATCACATTTAAAAAAGATCAATACATGTGAGATGCGATGCTTGAGAAAAGTAACAAACAACACAAGAAGAGATATGATACCAAATGAAACCATAAGAAAAATGTTAGGAACAAAACCCTGCCAAGAATATATAGAGCAACAACAACTTAAATGGTTGGGCAGAATGAATCCTTACCAATCACCATCAAGGGTGTTCTTCTCAAGAATGCATGGAAAAAGACCAAGAGGAAGACCTAGAAGAAGATGGATAGATGCAGTGATAGAGACATGTAACAACAAATGAAAATCACTAATTCAGACAGTTCGAGCAGCTCAAGAACGACAAATGATATAAACCATGACACCTTTTAGGTATCAGTGAGAAAGAGAAAAGAGGAAGAAGAAGATAAGGATAATAGAAATGACAGATGAAAAACAAAATCTTAATAAACCAGAACTTCATAAACCAACATAAGGTAGGGAATAGGCAAATAATTGCGATGCTGCGGTAAAGCTATTTCTTATGATCATGTAGTTATAGATAATTGTGTTTCATCGTTTGTTTTCGTTGTCCTTGTATTCTGAAGAAGGCCACAGGCCGAAACATCAGTATTGTGTTGTGTTCCTCCCTTGTAAAGCTGTCTTCATACCTTGGAGTGTTTAACACTCCTCACCACTGGTTCCTAAATTAACATAAGCCTGATACTCTACAATTTTCTTTTTTTTCAAAACAGGATTGTACGATAAAGTTCTGGTAAACTTTTTATTTTAAAATTCATTGATAATAGTTTGTTCAAGTATGGTTTTTGTTGAAGGTTAGTCGAAGGCCCCTGTATCACTGCAAACAAATTAAAATCTATAATTGCTCAAACCTGTGCCAGTGGAATCATCCAAATTAAAACTCATCTCATTGAAGGATCCAAACAAAGAAAGGCAACTGCAGTCCCCATCATAGCAGCTACAGCACACACCAAGAGACATAAGGTCAAGTGGCACTGAAAGTGAATGCAGCTAAACTGTCCATCATATGATATCATCATTCATCGTAAGAAATCGGAATATCGAAACACAATCCAGATGAAAAACACAGCTCACGGTGTGCACAGAGCACTAAACTCAGTAGCTCCAGCAGCAAGCCAGACTTGTAATATGAGGAAACTGCAACCAGGAACACTTTTCAGACTGAGCCTCAATGGTTCTTGTTGCCTATCCACAATATTGACCGGTATTCAAATCAAACGACCAACATACAAAGATGTACAAATATTTTTTTTTCAAATCTTGTGCTATGAATTCAAAAAGGCATAATTAATTTTAAATTTGTTTTATTTCCTTAATGTATAATTTATGGTTCTGTCTCTGTCACTCACAGGTGTGTTGGTGTCTCTGTCACTCACAGGTGAGTCTGTGTCTCTGTCACTCACAGGTAAGTCTGTGTCTCTGTCACTCACAGGTGAGTCTGTGTCTCTTGTCACTCACACGTGAGTCTGTGACTCTGTCACACACAGGTGAGTCTGTGTCTGTCACTCACAGGTGAGTCTGTGTCTCTGTCACACACAGGTGAGTCTGTGTAACTCACAGGTAAGTCTGTGTCTCTGTCACACACAGGTAAGTCTGTGTCTGTCACTCACAGATAAGTCTGTGTCTGTCACTCACAGGTAAGTCTGTGTCTGTCACTCACAGGTAAGTCTGTGTCTCTGTCACACACAGGTGAGTCTGTGTCTCTGTCACACACAGGTGAGTCTGTGTCTCTGTCACACACAGGTGAGTCTGTGTCTCTGTCACACACAGGTAAGTCTGTGTCTCTGTCACACACAGGTGAGTCTGTGTCAACCACAGGTGAATCTGTGCCTATGTCACTCACAGGTGAGTCTGTGTCTCTGTCACTCACAGGTGAATCTGTGTCTCTGTCACACACAGGTGAGTCTGTGTAACTCACAGGTAAGTCTGTGTCTCTGTCACTCACAGGTAAGTCTGTGTCTGTCACTCACAGGTAAGTCTGTGTCTCTGTCACACACAGGTAAGTCTGTGTCTGTCACTCACAGGTAAGTCTATGTCTGTCACTCACAGGTAAGTCTGTGTCTGTCACTCACAGGTAAGTCTGTGTCTCTGTCACTCACAGGTGAGTCTGTGTCTCTGTCACTCACAGGTGAGTCTGTGTCTCTGTCACTCACAGGTAAGTCTGTATCTCTGTCACTCACAGGTGAGTCTGTGTCTCTGTCACTCACAGGTAAGTCTGTGTCTCTGTCACTCACAGGTAAGTCTGTGTCTCTGTCACTCACAGGTAAGTCTGTGTCTCTGTCACTCACAGGTAAGTCTGTGTCTCTGTCACTCACAGGTGAGTCTGTGTCTCTGTCACTCACAGGTGAGTCTGTGTAACTCACAGGTGAATCTGTGTCTCTGTCACTCACAGGTGTGTTGGTGTCTCTGTCAATCACAAGTGAGTCTGTGTCTCTGTTACTCACAGGTGAGTCTGTGTCTCTGTTACTCACAGGTGAGTCTGTGTCTCTGTCACTCACAGGTAAGTCTGTGTCTGTCACTCACAGGTGAGTCTGTGTCTCTTGTCACTCACACGTGAGTCTGTGTCTCTGTCACACACAGGTGAGTCTGTGTAACTCACAGGTAAGTCTGTGTCTCTGTCACTCACAGGTGAGTCTGTGTCTCTGTCACTCACAGGTGAGTCTGTGTCTCTGTCACTCACAGGTAAGTCTGTGTCTCTGTCACTCACAGGTAAGTCTGTGTCTCTGTCACTCACAGGTGAGTCTGTGTCTCTGTCACTCACAGGTAAGTCTGTGTCTCTGTCACTCACAGGTGAGTCTGTGTCTCTGTCACTCACAGGTGAGTCTGTGTCTCTGTCACTCACAGGTGAGTCTGTGTCTCTGTCACTCACAGGTGAGTCTGTGTCTCTGTCACTCACAGGTGAGTCTGTGTCTCTGTCACTCACAGGTAAGTCTGTGTCTCTGTCACTCACAGGTGAATCTGTGTCTCTGTCACTCACAGGTAAGTCTGTGTCTCTGTCACTCACAGGTGAGTCTGTGTCTCTGTCACTCACAGGTAAGTCTGTGTCTCTGTCACTCACAGGTAAGTCTGTGTCTCTGTCACTCACAGGTAAGTCTGTGTCTCTGTCACTCACAGGTGAGTCTGTGTCTCTGTCACTCACAGGTGAGTCTGTGTAACTCACAGGTGAATCTGTGTCTCTGTCACTCACAGGTGTGTTGGTGTCTCTGTCAATCACAGGTGAGTCTGTGTCTCTGTTACTCACAGGTGAGTCTGTGTCTCTGTTACTCACAGGTGAGTCTGTGTCTCTGTCACTCACAGGTAAGTCTGTGTCTGTCACTCACAGGTGAGTCTGTGTCTCTTGTCACTCACAAGTGAGTCTGTGTCTCTGTCACACACAGGTGAGTCTGTGTAACTCACAGGTAAGTCTGTGTCTCTGTCACTCACAGGTAAGTCTGTGTCTGTCACTCACAGGTGAGTCTGTGTCTCTGTCACACACAGGTGAGTCTGTGTAACTCACAGGTAAGTCTGTGTCTCTGTCACACACAGGTAAGTCTGTGTCTGTCACTCACAGATAAGTCTGTGTCTGTCACTCACAGGTAAGTCTGTGTCTGTCACTCACAGGTAAGTCTGTGTCTCTGTCACACACAGGTGAGTCTGTGTCTCTGTCACACACAGGTGAGTCTGTGTCTCTGTCACACACAGGTGAGTCTGTGTCTCTGTCACACACAGGTAAGTCTGTGTCTCTGTCACACACAGGTGAGTCTGTGTCAACCACAGGTGAATCTGTGCCTATGTCACTCACAGGTGAGTCTGTGTCTCTGTCACTCACAGGTGAATCTGTGTCTCTGTCACACACAGGTGAGTCTGTGTAACTCACAGGTAAGTCTGTGTCTCTGTCACTCACAGGTAAGTCTGTGTCTGTCACTCACAGGTAAGTCTGTGTCTCTGTCACACACAGGTAAGTCTGTGTCTGTCACTCACAGGTAAGTCTGTGTCTGTCACTCACAGGTAAGTCTGTGTCTGTCACTCACAGGTAAGTCTGTGTCTCTGTCACACACAGGTGAGTCTGTGTAACTCACAGGTAAGTCTGTGTCTCTGTCACTCACAGGTAAGTTTGTGTCTCTGTCACTCACAGGTAAGTCTGTGTCTGTCACTCACAGGTAAGTCTGTGTCTGTCACTCACAGGTAAGTCTGTGTCTGTCACTCACAGGTGAGTCTGTGTCAACCACAGGTGAATCTGTGCCTATGTCACTCACAGGTGAGTCTGTGTCTCTGTCACTCACAGGTGAATCTGTGTCTCTGTCACACACAGGTGAGTCTGTGTCTCTGTCACCCACAAGTGAGTCTGTGTCTCTGTCACTCACAGGTGAATCTGTGTCTCTGTCACACACAGGTGAGTCTGTGTCTCTGTCACCCACAAGTGAGTCTGTGTCTCTGTCACACACAGGTGAATCTGTGTCTCTGTCACTCACAGGTAAGTCTGTGTCTCTGTCAATCACACATGAGTCTGTCTCTGTCACTTACAGGTGAGTCTATGTAACTCACAGGTGAATCTGTGACTCTGTCACTCACAGGTGAATATGTGTCCCTGTTACTCACATGTGAGTCTGTGTCACAGACAGGTGAGTCTCTGTCACTCACAGGTGAATCTGTGTCTCTGTCACTCACAGGTGAGTCTGTGTAACTCACAGGTGAATCTGTGTCTCTGTCACTCACAGGTGAATATGTGTCTCTGTCACACACATGTGAGTCTGTGTCACACACAGGTGAGTCTGTGTCACACACAGGTAAGTCTGTGTCACACACATGTGAGTCTGTGTCACACACAGGTGAGTCTGTGTCACTCACAGGTAAGTCTGTGTCACACACAGGTAAGTCTGTGTCACACACATGTGAGTCTGTGTCACACACAGGTGAGTCTGTGTCACTCACAGGTAAGTCTGTGTCACACACAGGTAAGTCTGTGTCACACACATGTGAGTCTGTGTCACACACAGGTGAGTCTGTGTCACTCACAGGTAAGTCTGTGTCACTCACAGGTAAGTCTGTGTCACACACATGTGAGTCTGTGTCACACACAGGTAAGTCTGTGTCACTCACAGGTAAGTCTGTGTCACACACAGGTGAGTCTGTGTCACTCACATGTGAGTCTGTGTCACACACAGGTGAGTCTGTGTCACACACAGGTGAGTCTGTGTCACACACAGGTAAGTCTGTGTCACTCACATGTGAGTCTGTGTCACTCACATGTGAGTCTGTGTCACACACAGGTGAGTCTGTGTCACACACAGGTAAGTCTGTGTCACACACAGGTGAGTCTGTGTCACTCACAGGTAAGTCTGTGTCACACACAGGTGAGTCTGTGTCACACACAGGTAAGTCTGTGTCACACACAGGTGAGTCTGTGTCACACACAGGTGAGTCTGTGTCACTCACAGGTAAGTCTGTGTCACACACAGGTACGTCTGTGTCACACACAGGTAAGTCTGTGTCACACACAGGTGAGTCTGTGTCACACGCAGGTAAGTCTGTGTCACACACAGGTACGTCTGTGTCACACACAGGTAAGTCTGTGTAACTACGGTAATTTCTATTATTTAGGGGTTCACAATTTACAATTTTGACAAATATCAAAGAAATTCGCCGCTTTAAGAAAACTACAGCTGCAAGATATTTGTTAAATATACATTTAAAGGGTCTTTTGCATTCTAATAACATTTGGAAAATTTCAACAGTTTTTAACAAATGGTTACTGAGCAATAGCGTTTTGAAGTTGGGCAAGTGATTTGAAACGAGCTATAGTAGTGTTGGTACATCTTTCAGGTAATTTCCTAGTTTAGCATCTTTCTGCTCAGATCAATGTCCCCTTGCACTTTCTTCAGTCGTTCTGAATTAGTCATTAGAAGACCCTTGGGTTAGGAAGTAATTTACAAGTTTAGCATCCTAAATTATTTCTTTTCAAAGTAACATCCCTTGCACTGTATTCGGTCGCTCTGAAATCTGTCATTAGAAGACCCCAGGGTTAAGTTTTAAGTTTGGAATAGGCTACATCATCATCATCATCAAGTACCAGGCCTGCTGGCGTAGGTGATCATGTCTCTCCACAACTTTCAATCTCGACAGTTATTTATCATTTCTGTTGTTGACCTTCTGCCAAGCCATTCTCTTAAGCAGTCTGGAATAGGCTACAACTAACCATAAACCTAACCCTTGTTGACAAAATATAATTAAATGCATAAACACTCGAAAAACTTGATTATAATTCAAGTATGTCCGATCAATGAGGGAAGATCACTCGTTTAAAAAATAATTTGGGACACTGAACTCGTAAATTACCGGTTAGGAATACCCTAGCCCTAAGAAAGAAAAAAGGAAAGAGCCCGTCCCGCGAAGTGGCATATAGGGAATATGGTGTTAGTGACCATACATTTTACAGACCTTCAGCACAGGATTTTGGAGTAATGTGGTCAGTATTACGCCCATGTCGCTTTACTTTCGCAGAAAAACATCCTGTACCCATTAAAGGCTGGGTGAACCCGGAAGCCGTCGGTTGGGATCGAACCCTACCTCTTATCCTTTGTAGTCCAGTTCACTAACCACTGAGCTATCGTGGCTCTTAGCCCTAAAGCAAAAATAATAAAAGTAATCCTTGTTGAGACATATAAATTAAATATTAATTATTATATTAATTTAATAATTAAATGCACAACAATTAGAAGTAGTTGACACATTAAAATACGTACGGTCTTTCAAATGAGATAACTTGTTTATCAAAAAGACGCTAAACTAGGAAATTACACATCTTTCATTTAAACTTGTATTATCTGTTTACATCATCGCGTGCCTTCTCCGCAACGAAGGTTGGCTACCATGGATCGCTATTCCACTCTGTTTCTTGCTTTGATGGTGCAGGCTGACATAGCAAGATAGCAAGATATTGACTTGTCAATCTTTTGATGTTACTCGTCCATGTTGTTAGTCTTGGTCTGCCTCTGCCTCTTTTACCTTGTATTTTTCCTTTCAATATTACTTTTAGTAGGCTGTTGTGTCATTATCTGTTTTACATTTTTCATAATATTAGCCTACTCCGGGGCAATGCTTCGCTTACCTGCGTAATTTTTTGTCCATCGAGTAACTTTCATCAACTCAATCAGCTCCCCGCCACCTTTAAGATCAACAAGCTGGTACAACTTGCTAGCTTCAGCATCTCCTTGGTTCTTTACACCGGTTGCAACAACAGCTGTATTCCCCATGATTACAAATAAACCTCACAAATTAATTAATTAATCCTTTTCTCTTCAGACTCTCGCGTTTCCAATGGCCACCATTTTGACGCTCATTAAGAATGCAAACAATATGGCATCTCTCCTAGCAGCCTAGGGATGTCTGCATAAATTAATTACACATTTAATGTTTCCAACTCGTTTATTGATTCATTTTGCTGCATTCTGTTGTTTTGCATCTTATAGTTCTGTATACCGAGAATTCAGAAAAAAAAATATATATATACAAATAAAAAAAAGAAAAAAAAACCGTATGGTTAAAGTTGTACGTAATAATTGGATGACACTAATTAGAACAACGTTTCGGCCCAATAGGACTTCAGCAGGAACACATACAATACACATACGCACACATACAAATATATATTTAAAATTTTTTAAAAATAAATAATTTAGTTCGAAATTATTATTTTAAAATTATTTATTATTTGTTGTTTGTTTTAAATACATATTTGTGTGTGTATGTGTGTTGTAAATGTATGTTTGTAAAATAACTTCGAACTAGATAGTATTTTTTGTTTTAAAGTTGATGAAAGTTTCTCAATGGACGAAACATTATATATTTTTTAAAATAATAATTTCGACTCTAACCGCTGCCATCGAACACAGCAGTTGCGATCTTTCTGAGCATACTCATTGAGTCACTGATAAAACACACATTTGTCTGTGTCTCAAGCCATGCTAATGCTTTTGTAACAACTATCATTTCCGTTCTGCCGCAGCAGCAGAAGTACAAACGGAGGACAATCTTTCTTTTACTAAAGCACTACAAAATGCCACAAAGAGTTCCAACCTGTTTCTTGAGTCTTTGAGTGAACTCAGTAAGTAGAAGAAAGAACTTACTGCTGAAAGCCACAAGAAATGAACAAAAAATTGTTTGGGTACAGTTTACGTAAGTGATGTAGGCTACAACACAATATCGAACGACGGTGCGGTTCATTGGGCCTTCAGCGGGAAGAATAAACAACAATACAGAGATAGATAAGTAAATAAAATTAACTCAACATAGCTAAATAAATTTTCATCCCAACGTTGTGCTACCAATACCAGACCTGGACCCTAGATGCAAGAACAATAAGAAAAATAACCTCTACAGAGATTAAATGTGTTAGACGAATGACAGAAAACAGTCTGAGAGATAAGATCAGAAATGAAGAACTGAGAAAAAAGCTAGGATTAGCCCCCCGCCATAGAATATATAAGGAAACAACAGATAAAATGGCCACGTGACAAGACAGAAAGAACAAAACACAACACAACGAGCCTTCAACAAACGTTGTGAGAACACCAGACCCAAGGGTCGACCACATAAAAGATGGGTCGATGGAATATTAGAAGCACTAGGAAATATAACAGCAGCAGAGGCGAACAGAAGAGCAAAAGGCCGCAAATTATATCTCCCCTCGACGCTGAAAGGCAGATGAGTAAGGAAAGAAGAAGAAGGTAGCTAAATAATAGTGAGATATCAAAACAAAATCACGGCAGCTGGAAGTTCAGTTCTTTCATTCTAATTTTATAATTTTTTGTATTTTATTTTTATATATTATTATTATTAGTTAACAATGTAAAGCAGGGAGCCGCGATAGCTCAGTGGTTAGTGAACTGGACTTCAAAGGACAAGGGGTAGGGTTCGATCCCAACCGACGGCTTCCGGGTTCACCCAGCCTTTAAATGGGTACCGGATTTTTTTCTGGGAAAGTGAAGCGGCACGGGCGTAATACCGACCACATTACCCTAAAAATCATGTGCCGAAGGTCTGTAAAATGTATTGTCACTAACACCATATTCCCTATACGCCACTTGGCGTGACGGGGGTACTTTACTTTTTTTTATGTAGTTAGCATTTTGCTACACATTAGATACACCATATTATTATTTTATAGACCACAAACAACTTATAGACTGCATAAAAGATGACACGGACATACGACTGATATGTAATTTATACTGGGAGAGATGCCAGGCCTAAACATTAATGGGAAGATAATCAATAACCTGAGATATGCTGATGATACTGTTCTACTTGCAGAAAATCCTAAAGACCTACAACAATTGCTTAATGTGATAAACATAACAAGCAAACAATATGGACTAGATATGAATATCAAAAAGACTAAAACTATGATCATAAACAAAGAAAATTCTCAAGACCTACAATTAAATATCACAGCGGAGGGAATACATCTGGAGACAGTCCAGAGTTACAACTACCTAGGACATACTATAACCAATGATGGAAAATGTAAAATTGAAATAAACAAAAGAATAGGTAAGGCAAAAAGTAATTTCAATGCCATGAAAAATATACTAACAACAAAACAAATATCAGCAGAACTGAAACTAAGAATGGCAAAATGTTACATCTTCTCAATATTCATGCATAGTGCAGAAACATGGACATTAGACAAGAAAACAGAACAGAAAATTGAAGCCTTTGAAATGTGGATTTATAGAAGAATAGGTAGAATTGGATGGAAACAAAAGATAACAAACGATGAAGTTTTAAAACAACTAAAAATAAAAAGAGAACTACTAAATACAATTAAGACGAGACAAATAAATTTGGGGGCATGTTAAAAGACATAACAGCATACTAAAAGTAATAGTGGAAGGGAAAATACAAGGTAAAAGAGGCAGAAGCAGACCAAGACTAACATGGACGAGTAACATCAAAAGATGGACAAGTCAATCTATGACAGCCTGCACCATCAAAGCAAGAAACAGAGTAGAATTGCGATCCATGTTAGCCAACCTTCGTTGCGGAGACGGCAGTCGATGATGATGATGACTGGGAGCAAACAGCAATAATAAAATATAACAAAGAGAGCTCTACCCCTATTGATATAAAAATAGGAGTAAGACAAGGATGCATCCTATCACCAAGCTTGTTCAATCTATACTCTGAGATTCACAGAGATTCCAGGCCTAAACATTAATGGAAAGATAATCAATAACCTAAGATATGCTGATGATACTGTATCACTAGCAGAAAATCTTAAGGATCTACAACAATTACTTAATGAAATGAACATGACAAGAAAAAATATGGATTAGATATGAATATCAAAAAGATTAAAACTATGACCAAAGACAATACTCAAAACCTACAAGTGGATATCAAAGTTGAAAGAATAGACCTGGAGACAGTTCATAGCTACAACTACCTTGGACATACTATAACCAGTGACGGAAAATGTACAACTGAAATAAACAAAATAATAGGAATGTCAACAAGTAATTTTAATGCCATGAAAAATGTCGTAACATCAAAACACCAGGGATAAAACTAAGAATAGCAAAATGTTACATCTTCTCAATATTCCTGTATGGTGCAGAAACATGGATGTTAGACAAGAAAACAGAACAGAAAATTGAAGCATTTGAAATGAGGATTTATAGAAGGATAGGTAGAATTGGATAGAAAGAAAAGAAAACTAACGATAAAGTCTTAAAACAGCTAAAAATGAAAATAGAACTACTAAACACAATTCAAACAAGACAAACGAGATTGTTGGAGCATGTTAAAAGACACAGTTTGGAAGGGAAAATACAAGGTAAAAGAGGCAAAGGCAGACCAAGACTAACATGGGCGAGTAATATCAAAATATGGACAAGTCAGCCAGTGACAACCTGCACTATCAACGAATGAGAAAGAACGGAATGGCGCTCCATGGTAGCCAACCTTCAATTCAGAGATGGCACTCAGTGATGATGACGTGCATTGACCCTCTGTTGAAAACGGGCAAATTAGGTAGCGGCAGACACAAACTAAAATGGACCATCAACATTTCAAAGATGGATAATATGAGAACCTATGGCCTATCATATTAATTATGCTTTCAATGATATACGTGTTCATGGAATCAAACATTTTTGTTGACAGTCAACATTAGATCCGAAGATGGAGGCGAATGCGCGCCTCACAGCACCAGAGCTGGAAGTTGTCAGCGACCCACAGCTGATGGCTTGCGCCAAGATCGGTGAATCAGAACCATCCAGACCCTGCTCCACCTCTCCGTGGTGCCTCTAGTAACAGACTAACCTGTCTAGTCTGGCCAAGCGAGTAGGGATCGAAGAGGGAAGACAACCCGGTACTCAAAAATGTCATGCTGAAGTCGGATATGCTGGGCCGAAATGCTCAAATATCACAGTTATACTGTAAATAGTGTAAACCACAACACAACGCAGAAGCGGTATACTGCTTTAGTCTTCAGGCGAACGCAAGCAAGCAGATCCGAAGACGGCACACGATGATGATGATGACGATAATATAAAATCGTTTCCGGGTTAATGTTAATCTCCTAGCAACAGAAGTTTCGGCTTAAACAAACGTGTTGAACAGAACCCTAGAACCCTATTTATTATGTCTGGTCGGAGTAGTTTAATAGACAGAGCTTAAGACGGCCGCTTAGATAAAAAACGGGATCTCTTGAGCTGTGTTACCTCTGTCTTGTTAGTCCGTTCTGCCTTTAAAATGACTGCGATATCAACTGGCGGTGGCCCCACTCTGGAACAGAGAAGAGCATTCAGTGGCTTGAAAGAAGGAACTGAAGTTCCAGGGTAGGTCAAGTAGGTGGTTGTGGTATAAATATTTATTAAATAAAATTATAATAATGTATATGCTACTGTAGTATAAGTATCGTTGTCGCTGACATCTTACACTTAGTGAGAACGTTAAACAGTCCTTTCTCAACGAACAACGTCTTGTATTTTAATTTTAAATATTTATAAATGATTAATTCAAATTGTTTTTCTGCTTACTTTTTCTACATTTTCTGAGAAATTAAACAAACCCCCAATAAACATGTATGTTAGTAGACACACAAACAATAAACATGTGTGTTAGTAGATACAGAAACAATAAACATTGTATGCTAGTAGACACACAAACAATAAACATGTATGTTAGTAGATACAGAGACAATAAACATGTATGCTAGTAGACACACAAACAATAAACATGTATGCTAGTAGACACACAAACAATAAACATGTATGCTAGTAGACACACAAACAATAAACATGTATGCTAGTAGACACACAAACAATAAACATGTATGTTGATAAAGAATTCAAGAAAATAACCTCATGTGGCATGGACCTGAAACATTAGCTATAAACAGATAAGATAACAGTGAGATCTGTTTATAGCTAATCTAACTGTTATCTGTTTATAGCTAATCTAACTGTTATCTGTTTATAGCTAATCTAACTGTTATCTGTTTATAGCTAATCTAACTGTTATCTGTTTATATCTAATCTCACTGTTATCTGTTTATAGCTAATCTCACTGTTATCTGTTTATAGCTAATCTCACTGTTATCTGTTTATAGCTAATCTCACTGTTATCTGTTTATAGCTAATCTAACTGTTATCTGTTTATAGCTAATGTTTTCAGGCCCATGCCAGATGATATTATTTTCTTGAGTTCTTTATCAACCATTAAATACCATGTCTTCTTCTTGTCCTTTTACCATCAGGCAACAGATAGCAGTGAAATTTCCTATAAACAGATAGCAGTGAAATTTCCTATAAACAGATAGCAGTGAAATTTCCTATAAACAGATAGCAGTGAAATTTCCTATAAACAGATAGCAGTGAAATTTCCTATAAACAGATAGCAGTGACAATCTTTAATAGTGGGATTATGTAAGAAGGAATATAGAGAGTTGAGTTAGTGTGCCAGTGCAACTTGTTTTTTGCATAAGTATAGATTTAATAGAGACTCATTTGATGGACCAAAACCAACGCTCCCAGACACTATTCAATGGATCAATTCACCTCTCCCAGTCACCATTATATCAACAAAAATCAGCTTCCCTGAATAAATTGATCAAAACTAGCCCTCCCAGACATTTGTAAATAGACCAAAGTCAGCCCACCCAGTCACTTTTTGGTGGAAAAATATCATTTCTCCTGGTCACTATTAGATGGAATAAAATCAGTTCTCCCAGCCACTATTAGATAGACTCAAATTGATCATCCCAGTAACTATTGGATGGAACTAAATCAGTTTTCCCAGTCACTATTAGATGGAATAAAATTGATTATCCTAGTAACTACTCTATCTATCTATCTATTGACCCGTCGAGCTGTAGCTGACCCATAAGGCATAGACCCAGATACTCATTTTCTTATCTAAATTTTTTATTCTAACAGATTTCAATTTTTCTAAAGATATTTTATCAAATCTCACCATTTGTCCCTGTTCTATGCAAGCAACTCTATCTCATTAAGGGAGCCGACTCCTACTGCTTCTGCCTCTCTGATCAATGTTCTTCTCAGTGTCTCTCTAGGTCGGCCTCTCTTCTTCTTACCTGCTGTTTTCCACATGAGGGCTTGCTTAGTCACTATTAGATGGAACAAAATCAGTTCTCCCAGTCACTATTAGATGGAACAAAATCAGTTCTCTCAGTCACTATTAGATGGAACAAAATCAGTTCTCTCAGTCACTATTAGATGGAACAAAATCAGTTCTCCCAGTCACTATTAGATGGAACAAAATCAGTTCTCCCAGTCACTATTAGATGGAACAAAATCAGTTCTCCCAGTCACTATTAGATGGAACAAAATCAGTTCTCCCAGTCACTATTAGATGGAACAAAATCAGTTCTCCCAGTCACTATTAGATGGAACAAAATCAGTTCTCCCAGTCACTATTAGATGGAACAAAATCAATTCTCCCAGTCACTATTAGATGGAACAAAATCAATTCTCTTAGTCACTATTAGATGGAACAAAATCAATATTCTCAGTCATTATTCTATCTCTATCTACTGTCCTTTCGAGCCGAAGATGGCACATAGGGCAGAACCACAATCTCAAAAAAAAACAGAAACCTTGCATGCCAAAATGGCACATATTGCAGAGATCACTGCTTCCAAAACTTATGGCTCTGTTTCCATAACAATACTTTTTTTACAATGACAGCTTGTCAAGCCATCGATCAACCTCCTTAGTCACCTCTTACGACATGCCTGGAAGGTCACAGTATCACTATTCTTTACTTCCCTCATAACGAGGCCCTGGTAACACACAGGAGCCAGTCATTATTAGATGAAATAAAATCAACCCTCCCAGGCACATTAAATCAATCAAAATCAGCCCTCCAAGATGGCACTCATCATCATAATGTGGCCATACCGGTTGGCGTAGGTGATCATGTCCCTCCACAATCTGTTGTTGACTGTTTTCCATGCCATGACACCAAGCTATCCGGTATTTTCTCTCTTTGTCGCCCACGATCTCTCTTTCCTTTTATTTTGCCAGTTGTAACCAAGTATTCCAACTTTCCTCTTCTCATGATGTGCCCGATAAATGTTGATTGTTTCTTTCTGATGTTTTTTAAGAGCTCCCTTTTTGTGTTGGCCTCTTTGAGAACTTCCTCATCGGTCTTTTTAGCTGTCCAGGGAACTTTCAACATTCTTCTGAGAAATCCCATCTCTGTGGCCTCTAAGCGTCTTTTCATTTGTTTGTCTACTGTCCATGATTCGCCTCCATAGGTTAGAATTGGTTCTATATAGCACAGATGAACTCTCTTTCTCATTTTTATTGACATAGATTTGTTGCATAAGATATTTTTCATTATCCAATTAATTGATGGACTAAAATCAGCCATCCAATTAATTGATGGACTCAAATCAGCCATCCGATTAATAGATGGAATAAAATTAACTCTCCTAGACCTCACTTAATGAATAAAAAATCAAGCCTCTAAGACACAATTAGACAAACTAAAATCAACTCTATCAGAATATTAAAAAACCTGAAGAGACATGAAAATATGTGGTCAAACACTGTTACTGAGATATTTTCTGAAATGTTTATGTACTTGGTACATTATTTCATCTCTCAGATTTTAATTAATTCCATTTTTGGTTACAGATATAAAGGTTATATTCCTCAAATTAAGTATAGAGTAGGTGGAACATATGGGAATGACACCTGCGTTCTCAGTAAAGTAAGTCACTTTTTGTTAATTTCTATATTAGTATGTTAAACTTGGACTGTTAAACTCCTGTGTTATACCAGTGCTAACATATGGATGTGATATCAGTGCTAACATATGGATGTGATATCAGTGCTAACATATGGATGTGATACCAGTGCTAACATATGGATGTGATACCAGTGCTAACATATGGATGTGATACCAGTGCTAACATATGGATGTGATACCAGTGCTAACATATGGATGTGATACCAGTGAACCAACATTTTTCATATACATGATCCAGAAACAATCTAGAAAAATAGAATGAAGAATGAAATAGAATTAATGTAAAATATGAGCCTGTGCAGACAACTTAAACAAATTCACCAGACATGAGCAGACCAATATATTCAGACTCAGAACAGGTCTTGTGGCCTCAGAGCACACTTGCAAAAAATAGGGCTCAGTGACTTTGCAACATGTGATTGCAAAGCATCCTAACTCCAGAGCATATCCTATAGGACTGCAGCACTCTAAACAGCTTAAGAATACATAGATGGTCCACAACTCTGCATGACAAGTTCGGGTAAACTGGTGAAGACCTCAAATGAACCATCTTATTTGTGACCCATGCTGGTCTAAATGTCTGAATGCAGAGCAATAACTGATCGCTGAAAAAGAAGGAAATAGAGATCACTATTGTTTCTAAAAAATTGTAGCTAGACAATATTTTAATTGACTGTTTTGTATGTCAATAGAAGTGAGAAAGAGAGTTCATCAGTGCTATATAGAATCAATTCTGACCTATGGAAATGAATCATGGACAGTAAACAAAGAAATGAAAAGGCAATTAGAGGCCACATAGATGAGATTTCTCAGAAGAATGCTGAAAGTTCCCTGGACAGCTAAAAAAACCAACGAGGAAATTCTCAAAGAGGCCAACACAAAAAGGGAGCTTATAAAAAACATCAGAAAGAAACAATCAATATTTTTCGGGCACATCACGAGAAGAGGAAAGTTGGAATACTTAGTTACAACTGGCAAAAAACAGGGAAAGAGAGATCACAGATGACATAGAGAGAAAATACTGGATAGCTTGGTGTTATGGCATGGAAAATGGTTAACAACAGAACTGATACGATGCACTGTAGATAGAAGATTGTGGAAGGACATGATCGCCTACGCCAACCAGCATGGCATATGGTGATGATGATGTATGTGGCAAGATACAATTTGGGTCCTGTGCAAGGTTTGACAATAGATAACAAAGGTCGTTGGACACAGAGAGTTTTAAATTTCTGCCCATGTGCCATATTGGGGCTCAAAAGGACAATAGATAGATCCCTGTAGTGTAGTTAGTTGGTCTCTCTGCATTTATAGTCCATTTCAAAAGCTGGTTTGGTGTGATCTGAATGACTAGTACAAGTATGAGCAGAGCTATACTACAACTCTGCATACACTTTATTTTTGTGATATTCTACGTGCTGATTTATTTTATTAAGAAGATGATGCAGAAAGTCACACAAATGTCTGTTTTTCCTTACAAGTCTATTTTTTTAGAAAAACCATTACAAGTCTACTTTTTCTAGAAAAACCCTTACAAGTCTATTTTTTTTAGGAAAACCCATACAAGTCTATTTTTTAGAAAAACCCTTACAAGTCTATTTTTTAGAAAAACCCTTACAAGTCTATTTTTTTTAGGAAAACCCATACAAGTCTATTTTTTAGAAAAACCCTTACAAGTCTATTTTTTAGAAAAACCCTTACAAGTCTATTTTTTTTAGGAAAACCCATACAAGTCTATTTTTTAGAAAAACCCTTACAAGTCTATTTTTTAGAAAAAACCCATACAAGTCTATTTTTTAGAAAAACCATTACAAGTCTATTTTTTAGAAAAGCCCTTACAAGTCTATTTTTAGAAAAACCCTTACAAGTCTATTTTTTAGAAAAGCCCTTACAAGTCTATTTTTTAGAAAAACCCTTACAAGTCTATTTTTTGAAAAACCATTACAAGTCTATTTTTTAAGAAAAACCCTTACAAGTCTATTTTTAGAAAAACCATTACAAGTCTATTTTTTAGAAAAACCCTTACAAGTCTATTCTTTAGAAAACCCTTACAAGTCTATTTTTTAGAAAAACCCTTACAAGTCTATTCTTTAGAAAAACCATTACAAGTCTATTTTTTAGAAAAGCCCTTACAAGTCTATTTTTTAGAAAAACCATTACAAGTCTATTCTTTAGAAAAACCATTACAAGTCTATTTTTTAGAAAAGCCCTTACAAGTCTATTTTTTAGAAAAACCATTACAAGTCTATTTTTTTAGAAAAACCCTTACAAGTCTATTTTTTTTAAAAACCATTACAAGTCTATTTTTTAAGAAAAACCATTACAAGTCTATTTTTTAGAAAAACCCTTACAAGTCTATTTTTTAGAAAAACCATTACAAGTCTATTTTTTAGAAAAACCCTTACAAGTCTATTTTTTAGAAAAACCATTACAAGTCTATTTTTTAGAAAAACCATTACAAGTCTATTTTTAGAAAAACCCTTACAAGTCTATTTTTTAGAAAAACCATTACAAGTCTATTTTTTAGAAGAACCTTTACAAGTCTATTTTTTAGAAAAACCCATACAAGTCTATCTTTAAAAAAAAAAACCCTTTCAAATTATGGACAACCTTTACAAGATTTAAGGTATGCCTTCTTGGTTTAATTTGTTATATATATATATTGCACCCCATTCTTTATTTACATTTTCTTTGTACCTCTTTCTTTGTGTTTATTAGAACATTTCTTGCACCCTCCTTTGTTCAAAATTGTTACATTCCTTGTATCCCATTCTTTGTTTAAATTTCAACATTCCCTGTACCCCATTCTTTGTTTAAATTGTTACATTCCTTGTATCCCATTCTTTGTTTAAATTGTTACATTCCTTGTATCCATTCTTTGTTTAAATTGTTACATTCCTTGTATCCCATTCTTTGTTTAAATTGCTACATTCCTTGTATCCCATTCTTTGTTTAAATTGCTACATTCCTTGTATCCCATTCTTTGTTTAAATTGCTACATTCCTTGTATCCATTCTTTGTTTAAATTGTTACATTCCTTGTATCCCATTCTTTGTTTATATTTCAACATTCCCTGTATCCCATTCTTTGTTTAAATTGTTACATTCCTTGTATCCCATTCTTTGTTTATATTTCAACATTCCCTGTATCCCATTCTTTGTTTATATTTCAACATTCCCTGTATCCCATTCTTTGTTTAAATTGTTACATTCCTTGTATCCCATTCTTTGTTTAAATTGTTACATTCCTTGTATCCCATTCTTTGTTTAAATTGTTATGTTATCTCATATCATATTCTTTGTTTATATTTTAACATTCCTTGTATCCCATTCTTTGTTTAGATTGTTACATTCCTTTTATCCATTTTTTATTTAAATTGTTACGCTCCTTGTATCCCATTCTTTATTTAAATTGTTACATTCCTTTTATCCATTTTTTATTTAAATTGTTACATTCCTTGTATCCCATTCTTTGTTTAAATTGTTATGTTATCTCATATCATATTCTTTGTTTATATTTTAACATTCCTTGTATCCCATTCTTTGTTTAGATTGTTTCATTCCTTTTATCCATTTTTTTTTAAATTGTTACATTCCTTGTATCCCACTCTTTGTTTAAATTGATATGTTATCTCATATTATATTCATATTCTTTGTTGATATTTTAAAATTTCTTGAATCCTCTTGTTTGTATGAACCATATTATTTATCAGAGCCGACTGTTCTCTCTTGACCTAAGTAACTTATTTTCCAGGAATATGGCATGAAGCGTTCCACAAACTTCCATGGGTTCTGTGAACCAGAAGTTGTTGTCAATCAGTTGCCAGTGACAGGGGATGACAAGAAGTTTACAGAGAAGATGGTTCCAGGGTACACAGGTGTGTTATCAGTACTATCATCATAATTATCATAAGCGCATATTTGATAGAAAAAAATGTCTGTACTTAACTCTAGATTATGATACTTAACCTGTGAGGCACATCGTTTTTTGACACACAACTGTGTGTTTACCACAGTAGAAACACGGGGACTCAGATTTCCTAGCTCTGGTTGATTTATGACCTGAGATTGACCACTTGGACCAGAACTGTTACTTTGTCTATTCATATGGCCGCCGTAAGTTTGAAAGTATATTTGGCTACATCGTAGTATTATTCTCAGTTTCCCAAATCACAAAAAGTTGTTTGATGTCAGCCGATGACCAAGGAAATTTACTTATCGCAGCATAAAAAAAAAGAAAAATGAAAAACAACTAATTTGTTGAAATTTCGCAAATTTTTTTTTCACATTACGGGATCAACATCATTATGTGTCATACCGGTTGGCGTAGGTGATCATGTCCTTCTACAATCTTCTATCTACGGTGCATCGTATAAGTTCTGTTGTTGACTGTTTTCCATGCCATGACACCAAGCTATCCAGTATTTTCTCTCTCTGTCATCTACGATATCTCTTTCCTTTGATTTTGCCAGTTGTAACCAAGTATTCCAACTTTCCTCTTGTCATGATGTGCCTGAAAAGTGCTGATTGTTTCTTTCTGATGTTTTTTAGGAGTTCCCTTTTTGTGTTGGCCTCTTTGAGAATTTCCTCATTGGTCTTTTTAGCTGTCCAGGGAACTTTCAACATTCTTCTGAGAAATCCTATCTCTGTGGCCTGTAATTGTTTTTTCATATATTTGTCTACTGTCCATGATTTGCTTCCATAGGTCAGAATTGATTCTATATAGCACAGAACACCCAAAGCATAACGAGAGGGATGGATCAAGCCATCATACTTTGCCTACGCACTGGCCACAATAGAATGAGGAATCACATGTTCACCAAATTCAAAATAGGTACAACCAGCCTATATATATATATATATATATATATATATATATATATATATATATATATATATACCACTGGGCAATATAACTACAAAACATGTTCTACAGGATTGCCCCCAGTACACAGACCTGAGAAGAGCAATGTGTTCCACACCCACCTCCCTGGAAGAGAAACTATATGGGGCAATCAGATCACTTAAACAGACACCTGAATTCATGAGAGAGTCTGGAATCCTACTCTGATTGAGTCTTGATCGCAGAGAGAGAGAGATATATATATAGCACAGATAGACTCTCTTTCTCACCTCTATTGACATAGATTTGTTGCATAAGATATTTTTCATTTTCTGAAATGCTATTTAGGCCTGAGCTTTTCTGCTTTTTATTTCTGTAGTGCATCTTCCATCTGATGTTATTATTGTGCCCAAGTATTTGATGCATTGCACTTGTTTCAGATATGTCCTGTTTATTTTTATGCTGCATGATGGTGATAATTGCTTCTTTGATATGACCATTACTTCTGTTTTCTTACTATTCAGACTTGGACCTTTTTTGCTGTTTTCTTTTACTAT
This sequence comes from Megaustenia siamemsis, assembly GCA_032433765.1. Taxonomy (NCBI): domain Eukaryota; kingdom Metazoa; phylum Mollusca; class Gastropoda; order Stylommatophora; family Ariophantidae; genus Megaustenia; species Megaustenia siamemsis. The sequence goes on along the minus strand of JAVIAB010000159.1, from coordinate 32,069,264 downwards.
TACGTCTATCATTTCTTGTAGTCCATTCTCTGTCTCTCCTATTAAGACTGTGTCATCCGCATGTCGCAAATTATTTATGTTGTGACCGTTGACTTCAATTCCTTTTTTACCTACAATTGATCTCATAATATGTTCGCTGTAAAGTGAAAACAAATCCAGCAACAGAACACAGCCTTGTCTGACTCCTTGTTTTATAAATTGAAATTGTCCTGTTTGGTTGCTAATTTGTATAGCTGCTGTTTGTTGCCAGTACATGTTTTTTTATGATTCGCAGATCCTTGCCATCAATGTTTAATTTCTCCAGCATATTGACATTATAGGATTATAGGATAATAAATCACAAAAGAAACCAAAAAAATCCTACATCAGTAGAAACAAATCCAACACTTAAGAGGTCACTGGAAGTAGTAATTAGGAAGTTACACAGAGTGGGTTAGGTGGGAGTCAGAGAATGTTTGAACATGGAAAACTATCAAATTTTGAAGAATTTGTGTTTTGATGTGGTAATTGTTACTATGGTATCTTAATGTGGTAATTGTTACTATGGTATCTTAATGTGGTAATTGTTACTATGGTATCTTAAAGTGGTAATTGTTACTGTGATATCTTAATGTGGTAATTGTTACTGTGATATCTTAATGTGGTAATTGTTACTGTGGTATCTTAATGTGGTAATTGTTACTGTGGTATCTTAATGTGGTAATTGTTACTGTGGTATCTTAATGTGGTAATTGTTACTATGGTATCTTAACGTGGTAATTGTTACTGTGGTATCTTAATGTGGTAATTGTTACTGTGGTATCTTAATGTGGTAATTGTTACTATGGTATCTTAAAGTGGTAATTGTTACTGTGGTATCTTAATGTGGTAATTGTTACTATGGTATCTTAATGTGCTAATTGTTACTATGGTATCTTAATGTGGTAATTGTTACAATGGTATCTTAATGTGGTAATTGTTACTATGGTATCTTAATGTGGCAATTGTTACTATGGTATCTTAATGTGGTAATTGTTACTATGGTATCTTAATGTGGTAATTGTTACTGTGGTATCTTAATATGGTAATTGTTACAATGGTATCTTAATGTGGTAATTGTTACTATGGTATCTTAATTTGGTAATTGTTACTATGGTATTTTAATGTGGTAATTGTTTCTATGGTATCTTAATGTGGTAATTATTACTATGGTATCTTAATGTGGTAATTGTTACTATGGTATCTTAATGTGCTAATTGTTACTGTGGTATCTTAATCTAGGGCTAAAGTGGAATGTTGTTGTTGCAGACACTCAGTTCTACTCCTGAGCATATCCTTCAATGTGTAACTGCTAATGACACTGGTAATGTGTTGGTTGACAAGTCTTCTTTGGCTTTCTGCATAACACTCCCATCTGGCATCTCCTAGCTTGCCATGGTATTTGTTTAATCTGTTCATGGTTGCAGATTCAGAGTAATTTTGTTAAATTGGCTTTTTTATCCAGCTTTTCTGAGAGGAAACTTAGAATGTCAACATGGTCTATTGCCTTTCTGCATTCATCATCAGCCAAACTGGCAAGTCTGTCAGCGTGCTCATTACCTCTTACACCTACATCCCCTGGCATGAAAATGAAGCAGACTCTTGTCAGAATAGACCTCCCCAGAGACTCCAACCACTGCTGTCAAGCCCAGCCAGATGTGATCTTTCTGAGCATACTCATTAAGTCACTGAGGAAACACACATAAGTTTGTGTCTCAAGCCATGCTAATGCTTTTGTAACAGCCACAAGCCTTAATTTCCATGGTTAAACTACTGTGATTCATGATTGTACAAAGAAATTATGACGGTGGTTTTCTGTTGCCTTCCGTCAGTTTGTTTATGGTTGGCTCCGCTAGCCTTTGACTAAAAAGTCTCACCCACAAGACAGTGGGGTTGTTTTACTTCGGGGTACCCTGCCTTAGCCTTTTACTCTCCCGAACATACCTGCAAGGCAGCAGGGCAGCCACAGGTTGTACTGTTTACTGCATACAGTAGCATGGTAAATTTACCCGACCTGACACATCTTCAGACGGAAGATGTACAATAGAGGTAAGATGCAGAATGGCTCAGGCAAAAGCAGCTTTCCAAAAAATGAGGAAGATACTATGCAATCCATTTTTGACAATAGAAACAAGAAAAAGAGTCCCTAAATGTTATGTAGAACCAGTTTTAACATATGGATGCTAATCATGGACAATAGGACAACACACAAGAAAATCACTGGAGGCTGTAGAAATGTGGTTTTACAGAAGAATGTTGAGAATACCATGGACAGCTAAAAAGAGCAATGAAAACATTCTGAAAGAGGCCAAAGCAAAAAGAGAGCTAATTTCCAAAATTAGGAAGAAACAATCATCATTTTTTGGCCATGTAATGAGAAGAGAGCTGCTGGAATATATTGTAACAACTGGAAAAATTGAGGGACGAAAAGATAGAGGGAAGCAAAGAGAAAAGATACCAGACAGCTTAAGAGAATGGCTTTTCCAGAAGGTCAACAACAGAAATGATAAATAACTGTCGTGATCAAAAGTTGTGGAGAGACATGATCACCTATGCCAGCAGGCCCAGTACTTGATGATGATGAAACTATTGCACCAATGTCATCCTTCACTGACATGAGCCATAAAAGCCCACAAGCTCCATTAAGGTAAAGTGCGAGACTTGAACCAGCGTCTTAGCACGCGAGTTTACACCCATATGTGCTCGACCGCCTATCCAGAAATGTTCGGATATTTCTGTATAGTGTCGCTTCAAGCATCGAAACTCACGATGCGAGGCAACATTCCTCACCTTCCCAGGGTAATAACCTGGTACCCATTTCTGCCAACAGCTGGATCGACCGTGGGGGTATTTTTTTTTTTTCAACCACGAGTACAATTCACACTGCTCCCAGCAGGAATCGAACACGGATTATCCGAACGTCGGTAGTCCAGTCGGGTGGTTTTCCCAATTCGGCTACCGAGGCCCCCATTTGTGCCGAATAACAGACCCATCTATGTGAATGATTGCATCCCTCTCAGAAGAGCTCTTGAAAATCAAGGTCTGCACTTCTACCTCGATGATCAATGGGTTTTGTTGTCTGCATTCTTTGTCCAGTGTGATGATTACAGGGAAGGATGTGCTGCACTCTGATGGCAATCTACCCAAGCAAAAAAAATAAATATATGGTGGATAGGCGGCAGAAACCATTGAGGCTCAGTCTGAAAGTGTTCCTTGTTGCAGTTTCCTCATATTCCATATGATGAAAGACAGTTCAGTTGCATTCACTTTCGGTGGGGCTTGGTCTTATGACTTTTGGCATGTGCTGTAGCTGCTATGATGGGGACTGCAGCTGCCTTTCTTTGTTTGGATACTTCAAAGAGATGAATTTTAATTTGGATGATTCCACTGGCATGGGCTGTTGAACAGTTATGGATTTTAATTTATTTGCAGTGATACCAGGGTCTTTGACTAACGATAACCACAACCATAACATGCCTGGTAATGTTTGTAAATGGCTTTCAAAGCTTGTGTCAAATTCTTCCTCACCATCTTTTACTAATCATTTCTTAATTGTGTATTTAATAGTTCTTATGACAGTTCATCATTTCAAATGGTATCTGGCCATCTTATCTAAGTATCTTTCTTAAGCTGGTGTTAACACATTATGTACCACAAGCTGAAAATTGTGGCTCTAGTAACATGCATGAGAAACCCAGGCGGCTTTTATTTTTTCTACATTTCCACATTTATTTCAGCTAAAACCTTGTTTTTCTCTTATTTAACATCATTTCCAACTATCTTGGCAAATAATTTGAACAAACCATGTATTTTAGATCAATTTTCATTTATTTTCTTGCAGTTATTTCCCATTTAAATAAAATAAAAAAACGGCTTGTCCCAGCATGCAAAACCCCTTGATTGTGAATGTGTTAATAAATATCTGCAGTTTCCTTGTATTTCTGGTTAACACTCTCCATGTTTCTGATCCATACAATATCATCAATTTGACATATGCATTAAACAGTATATGTTTTGTTGTTAAAAATAGTTCCTTAGTTTCAGATATTCTACAAGTTTACAAGAATCCAGCTATACTTCTCAAATCTTTCTGTAAGATCTACTTTTATCCATCCTTCTATAAGATCTACTTTCATCCATCCTCCTACAAGATCTACTTTCATCCATCCTTCTATAAGATCTACTTTCATCCATCCTCCTATAAGACCTACTTTCATCCATCCTTCTATAAGATCTACTTTCATCCATCCTCCTATAAGATCTACTTTCATCCATCCTTCTATAAGATCTACTTTCATCCATCCTTCTATAAGATCTACTTTCATCCATCCTTCTATAAGATCTACTTTCATCCATCCTTCTATAAGATCTACTTTCATCCATCCTCCTACAAGATCTACTTTCATCCATCCTTCTATAAGATCTACTTTCATCCATCCTCCTATAAGATCTACTTTCATCCATCCTCCTATAAGATCTACTTTCATCCATCCTCCTATAAGATCTATTTTCATCCATCCTCCTATAAGATCTACTTTCATCCATCCTTCTATAAGATCTACTTTCATCCATCCTTCTATAAGATCTACTTTCATCCATCCTCCTATAAGATCTACTTTCATCCATCCTTCTATAAGATCTACTTTCATCCATCCTTCTATAAGATCTACTTTCATCCATCCTTCTATAAGATCTACTTTCATCCATCCTTCTATAAGATCTACTTTCATCCATCCTCCTACAAGATCTACTTTCATCCATCCTTCTATAAGATCTACTTTCATCCATCCTCCTATAAGATCTACTTTCATCCATCCTCCTATAAGATCTACTTTCATCCATCCTCCTATAAGATCTACTTTCATCCATCCTCCTATAAGATCTACTTTCATCCATCCTTCTATAAGATCTACTTTCATCCATCCTTCTATAAGATCTACTTTCATCCATCCTTCTATAAGATCTACTTTCATCCATCCTTCTATAAGATCTACTTTCATCCATCCTCCTATAAGATCTACTTTCATCCATCCTTCTATAAGATCTACTTTCATCCATTCTCCTATAAGATCTACTTTCATCCATCCTCCTATAAGATCTACTTTTATCCATCCTTCTATAAGATCTATTTTCATCCATCCTCCTATAAGATCTACTTTCATCCATTCTTCTATAAGATCTACTTTCATCCATCCTTCTACAAGATCTACTTTCATCCATCCTTCTATAAGATCTATTTTCATCCATCCTTCTATAAGATCTACTTTCATCCATCCTTCTATAAGATCTACTTTCATCCATCCTCCTATAAGATCTACTTCCATCCATCCTTCTATAAGATCTACTTTCATCCATCCTTCTATAAGATCTACTTTCATCCATCCTTCTATAAGATCTACTTTCATCCATCCTTCTATAAGATCTACTTTCATCCATCCTTCTATAAGATCTACTTTCATCCATCCTTCTATAAGATCTATTTTCATCCATCCTCCTATAAGATCTACTTTCATCCATCCTCCTATAAGATCTACTTTCATCCATTCTTCTATAAGATCTACTTTCATCCATCCTTCTATAAGATCTACTTTCATCCAACCTTCTATAAGATCTACTTTCATCCATCCTTCTATAAGATCTACTTTCATCCATCCTTCTATAAGATCTACTTTCATCCATCCTTCTATAAGATCTACTTCCATCCATCCTTCTATAAGATCTACTTTCATCCATCCTTCTATAAGATCTACTTTCATCCATCCTTCTATAAGATCTACTTTCATCCATCCTCCTATAAGATCTACTTTCATCCATCCTCCTATAAGATCTACTTTCATCCATCCTTCTATAAGATCTATTTTCATCCATCCTCCTATAAGATCTACTTTCATCCATCCTCCTATAAGATCTACTTTCATCCATTCTTCTATAAGATCTACTTTCATCCATCCTTCTATAAGATCTACTTTCATCCAACCTTCTATAAGATCTACTTTCATCCATCCTTCTATAAGATCTACTTTCATCCATCCTTCTATAAGATCTACTTTCATCCATCCTTCTATAAGATCTACTTCCATCCATCCTTCTATAAGATCTACTTTCATCCAGCCTTCTATAAGATCTACTTTCATCCATCCTTCTATAAGATCTACTTTCATCCATCCTTCTATAAGATCTACTTTCATCCATCCTTCTATAAGATCTACTTTCATCCATCCTTCTATATAGTTCCCTGAGGAATCCCATTGGCCCTTAGATACGACACCACAGACAAAACTATTTGGACCTCTGCAAGAGCTACACAATGAACAGTTAAGTTTATACAAGGATGACATTGCAGATATGGACAATACGTCATGCTAATGAAACCCCATCAAGGTCAGCTCCTTGTTGTGGGGATGGGGCTTAACAGTCACCAGGGACTGAAAACCAAGACTGGCCAGGCCTTCCTACAACCGAGCAAGACCACAGTCTGCTCTAGTATGTTTAAGGGCTAAAGTCGGAAGCAACCAACCAAAAGGCGCACTACAACAATCAGGACGCCACGCACTCATGCCAATGGGAATTATGTCTATAACCGCAAATTGATATGGCACTCACCCTGTGATGGACACTCAGGCAGGTGCAGCGCCGGGCCCTCAGCCTCGAAAGGGCCAAACCTCTATTACAACATTTGCTGGATCACACGTGGAGTGCCACAGGCATGGAGAGAAGCAATCTACAAAAGACAGTAAAATTTATACAGGAAACAACATTGCAGATATAGACAATACTTCAGGCATACAAAAGATAGATAGATAGATGCTAATGAATGATAGATCCTTCCTTCTCTGTCAAAGATGTTAACAGAATAGGTGAATGCAGTCTAATCTTCCTATTTCTGATGTTCGTTCTGATCGAATTAATAAATTAATTAACTTAACTAATTATTTTGGTTACAGGTTATGTTCCCCGATTGCTGTTCCGTTATGGAGGAACATATCGTCATGACTGTGACCATAGCATTGATAACTTTATGACCAACCGGGAGAGCTATGCAGCCAGACAGGAAGAGCTTCTACGCCACACACAAGCCAACCCTAGGTTGACAGCTATCTCTTATGATCCAGATGTGAGAGATCGTCTCAACCACTATCACAACACCCACCCAACATTATCCATACTCAGAAGTAGGTGGTAACAGATTTACTACATATCTTACCCTCATGCACACTTATACCCATGTATGTGTATTTGTCTGTATGTGTAGTAAAGGCAGGTATGTACATATGTGTTTTGTACATATCATTTTCAGTGTCCATAATTGCAGATATACACAGATTTATATGTTCACTTTTTCCACGTGTATTTACTTATTGGGAATCAACTCATAGAAACGTTTCCAGTAATAGTAAAGGCGGGGATCTTGTACCCACCTCCACATATTTTTAGAACCTTCCCTTCCTACTGTTCTTCACACTTTGGTCCCGTCCTGTTGGCCGGACATATCAATATCTATCCAGTCATTGCCTGACCAAGCTCTGTGACTGACCAAGCTCTGTGACTGACCAAGCTCTGTGACTGACCAAGCTCTGTGACTGACCAAGCTCTGTGACTGACCAAGCTCTGTGCCTGACCAAGCTCTGTGCCTGACCAAGCTCTGTGACTGACCAAGCTCTGTGACTGACCAAGCTCTGTGACTGACCAAGCTCTGTGACTGACCAAGCTCTGTGCCTGACCAAGCTCTGTGACTGACCAAGCTCTGTGACTGACCAAGCTCCGGACCTCAGGGAAGTGACTTATTTCCCTTTTTTAAGAGTTTAGCATATTACTGCTATATAGTTAGATTTCTGTGTTTATCCTTAGATATTTTTGTGTTCTTCTTTGTTGCACCTGCTGAAGGCCTTTTGGCCTTCTAACATTCTACTTTTGTTTTGTTTTTCACCTACGTAAAGCTGTTACCATACCACATTTTCCTTTTTTTCCTTAAATGTTCATTATTATCATCAGCTTTAAATCAGTTTCACATTTCTATGCATCTTGATGCCTTTACCCATTTACTGGTAACGGATTTCCTGTTTTGATCTCTTTTTACAAAAATGATATTATTTGCTCTTATGATGCTGATCCAACAGTATCTATACTTGGATCCTGTTGTCATGATTTCTTGAAGAAGCTATTACCTGAATCACTGATGGGGGTATGGGTGATGTAGGAGTAAGGTCTCTGGACAAAAATGTTTCAAGTTGAAATCTCACCACAGGCAGTTGGAATTTCCTCTCCAAATTCATGGTTTTTGTTTTTGTATCTTTACCTTGCACTATTCTCTGTATAGTGAGATCTAATGTCTAGCACTATATAGTGAGATCTAATGTCTAGCACTATATAGTGAGATCTAATGTCTAGCACTATATAGTGAGATCTAATGTCTAGCACTATATAGTGAGATCTAATGTCTAGCACTATATAGTGAGATCTAATGTCTAGCACTATATAGTGAGATCTAATGTCTAGCACTATATAGTGAGATCTAATGTCTAGCACTATATAGTGAGATCTAATGTCTAGCACTATATAGTGAGATCTAATGTCTAGCACTATATAGTGAGATCTAATGTCTAGCACTATATAGTGAGATCTAATGTCTAGCTCCATATGGTGAGATCTAATGTCTAGCACTATATAGTGAGATCTAATGTCTAGCTCCATATGGTGAGATCTAATGTCTAGCACTATATAGTGAGATCTAATGTCTAGCTCCATATGGTGAGATCTAATGTCTAGCACTATATAGTGAGATCCAATATCTAGCTCTATATAGTGAGATCCAATATCTAGCTCTATATAGTGAGATCCAATATCTAGCTCTATATAGTGAGATCCAATATCTATCTCTATATAGTGAGATCAAATATCTAGCTCTATATAGTGAGATCCAATGTCAAGCTCTTTATAGTGAGATCCAATATCTAAATCTATGTAGTGAGATACAATATATAGCTCTATATAGGGCGATCCAATGTCTAGCTCTATATAGTGAGATCCAATATCTAGCTCTATATAGTGAGATCCAATATCTAGCTCTATATAGTGAGATCCAATGTCTAGCTCTTTATAGTGAGATCCAATATCTAGCCAAGGGCATAAATGTGTTGTTTAGTTTAGTCAACAGATCATCTTCATTGCAAAACAGGCAACTCCAGATCTTGAACTCAGATTCCCTCCTCATCATGTTCTCCAGTTTGAAGCTTGCCTGCCACACATCATGTTCTCCAGTTTGAAGCTTGCCTGCCACACATCATGTTCTCCAGTTTGAAGCTTGCCTGCCACACATCATGTTCTCCAGTTTGAAGCTTGCCTGCCACACATCATGTTCTCCAGTTTGAAGCTTGCCTGCCACACAGCATGTTCTCCAGTTTGAAGCTTGCCTGACACACATCATGTTCTCCAGTTTGAAGCTTGCCTGTCACACATCATGTTCTCCAGTTTGAAGCTTGCCTGCCACACATCATGTTCTCCAGTTTGAAGCTTGCCTGCCACACATCATGTTCTCCAGTTTGAAGCTTGCCTGCCACACATCATGTTCTCCAGTTTGAAGCTTGCCTGACACACATCATGTTCTCCAGTTTGAAGCTTGCCTGCCACACAGCATGTTCTCCAGTTTGAAGCTTGCCTACCACACAGCATGTTCTCCAGTTTGAAGCTTGCCTACCACACAGCATGTTCTCCAGTTTGAAGCTTGCCTGCCACACAGCACGTTCTCCAGTTTGAAGCTTGCCTGCCACACATCATGTTCTCCAGTTTGAAGCTTGCGTGGCACACAGCATGTTCTCCAGTTTGAAGCTTGCGTGGCACACAGCATGTTCTCCAGTTTGAAGCTTGCGTGGCACACAGCATGTTCTCCAGTTTGAAGTTTGCGTGGCACACAGCATGTTCTCCAGTTTGAAGCTTGCGTGGCACACAGCATGTTCTCCAGTTTGAAGCTTGCCTGCCACACAGCATGTTCTCCAGTTTGAAGCTTGCCTGACACACATCATGTTCTCCAGTTTGAAGCTTGCCTACCACACAGCATGTTCTCCAGTTTGAAGCTTGCCTGACACACATCATGTTCTCCAGTTTGAAGCTTGCCTGTCACACATCATGTTCTCCAGTTTGAAGCTTGCCTGTCACACATCATGTTCTCCAGTTTGAAGCTTGCCTGTCACACATCATGTTCTCCAGTTTGAAGCTTGCCTGTCACACATCATGTTCTCCAGTTTGAAGCTTGCCTGTCACACATCATGTTCTCCAGTTTGAAGCTTGCCTGCCACACAGTATGTTCTCCAGTTTGAAGCTTGCCTGCCACACATCATGTTCTCCAGTTTGAAGCTTGCCTGCCACACAGCATGTTCTCCAGTTTGAAGCTTGCCTGCCACACATCATGTTCTCCAGTTTGAAGCTTGCCTGTCACACATCATGTTCTCCAGTTTGAAGCTTGCCTGCCACACATCAGGTTCTCCAGTGTGAAGCTTGCCTGCCACACAGCATGTTCTCCAGTTTGAAGCTTGCCTGACACACATCATGTTCTCCAGTTTGAAGCTTGCCTGTCACACATCATGTTCTCCAGTTTGAAGCTTGCCTGCCACACAGTATGTTCTCCAGTGTGAAGCTTGCCTGCCACACATCATGTTCTCCAGTTTGAAGCTTGCCTGCCACACATCATGTTCTCCAGTTTGAAGCTTGCCTGTCACACATCATGTTCTCCAGTTTGAAGCTTGCCTGTCACACACTAGTAAAAGTACAGAAGATGGCTTCAGCTCAGATGTCTAACTCCATAGCACTAGCGAAGTCCTTGACCCCGATCTCCTTAGTCACATCTTATGACGTTCATGGCAGGTGACAGTGGCTCTATTGTTTTCTCACCTTACCAGGGTCATAGCCCCTTAACCACACAGGCAATATATGTGTAGTACTTTACAGCAAGCTGCAATCATCATCATCAAGTACCAGGCCTGTTGGCGTATGTGATCATGTCTCTCCACAATTTTCGATCTCGACAGTTATTTATCAACTCTGTTGTTCACCTTCTGCTAAGCCATTCTCTTAAGCTGTCTGGTATTTTTTCTCTTTGCTTTCCTCTATCTCTTCGTTCCTCAATTTTTCCAGTTGTTACAATGTATTCCAGCTGTTCTCTTCTCATTACATGGCCAAAAAATGATGATTGTTTCTTCCTAATATTGGAAATTAGCTCTCTTTTTGGCCTCTTTCAGAACATTTTCATTCCTCTTCTTAGCTGTCCATGGTATTCTCAATATTCTTCTGTAAAACCACATTTCTACAGCCTCAAGTGATTTTCTTGTCTGTTGTCCTATTGTCCATGATTCACATCCATTTGTTAAGACTGGCTATACATAACATTTAAGAACCCTTTTTCTTCTTTCAATTGTCAAAAATTAATTGCACTGTATCTTCCTAATTTTTTGGAAAGCTGTTTTTGCTTGAGTCATTCTGCATCTCACCTCTGTTGTACATCTACCATTTTAGATTAAAATTGTTCCCAGATATTTAAATATCTTTACTTGTTTAAATATTGTCCCACTTGTCTTTATTGTGCACTGAGGTGATGTCTTTTTCTTTGTTGTTACCATTACTTGTCTTTTTGCTATTAAGGCTTAAATAGTCATACTTTTCAACCTAGTACAACCGACTTTAGCTTGTCATTTTAAAATTCTGGGTGCCTTCCCTTTTTTATTACTACTCACTTGTCCAGACTATTTTATATATTTCCAGCTGAAGGCCTGCTTGGTAGAAACGTTGATTTTTGTTTTGTTTCTCACCTACGTAAAGCTGTTACCATACCACTTTTTTCTCCTTATTTTGAAATTGTTATTATTATAATCAGCTTTACAGCAGCCTCACAACTCTTGCATCTTGATGCCTTTGCTCCTCTACTAGTATATATTCAGGCTGTCATTTTGAAGGAGAATTGAAACAAAAATAGAAAAAATGGTATGGTGAAAGCTTTACATGATTGATAGATGACACAAATTTGAACGACGTTTCAGCTCAATAGGCCTTCAACAGGAACAAACAAACAATATGTACACACAGATATGTAAGTAAATAAAACTAATCCTACATAGAGTAAAAGAAGTAAAAAGCCCCCCGTCATGCCAAGTGGCGTATAGGGAATATGGTGTTAGTGACCATAAATTTTACAGACCTTCAGCACATGATTTTTGGGGTAATGTGGTCGCTATTATGCCCGTGCTGCTTTACTTTCTCAGAAAAAAATCAGGTACCTATTTAAGGCTGGGTGAACCCGGAAGCCATCAGTTGGGATCGAACCCTACCTCTTGTCCTTTGTTGTCCAGTTCACTAACCACTGAGCTATCGCGGCTCCCTCTAATCCTACATAGCTAACTAGTAATGAAACATCCAATACAAAATACTCAAAACTGGTTTAGGAAAAGAAAAAAAATTTTCCCTGTGTCGTGGACCGTGGTCAGAATGAGAAAGCAAGTCAAGGGGAAGATGCAAAATGATCTTCATTATTCTACTATCAATCTTCTGTGCTTTCTTATCTTAATTTTCTCACTTGCCACAAGAAGTTCCACTTGTTTCCTTCTCATTCATTCAACAAGTGCTGTCCAACTGTTCCCTTCTCATTCATTCAGCAAGTGCTGTCCAACTGTTTCCTTCTCATTCATTCAGCAAGTGCTGTCCAATTGTTCCTTTCTCATTCATTCAGCAAGTGCTGTCCAACTGTTTCCTTCTCATTCATTCAGCAAGTGCTGTCCAACTGTTTCCTTCTCATTCATACAGCAAGTGCTGTCCAATTGTTCCTTTCTCATTCATTCAGCAAGTGCTGTCCAACTGTTCCCTTCTCATTCATTCAGCAAGTGCTGTCCAACTGTTTCCTTCTCATTCATTCACTGAGTGCTGTCCAACTGTTCCCTTCTCATTCATTCACTGAGTGCTGTCCAACTGTTCCCTTCTCATTCATTCACTGAGTGCTGTCCAACTGTTCCCTTCTCATTCATTCATCAAGTGCCGTCCAACTGTTCCCTTCTCATTCATTCAGTGAGTGCTGTCCAATTATTCCCTTTTCATTCATTCACTGAGTGCTGTCCAACTGTTTCCTTCTCATTCATTCAACGAGTGCTGTCCAACTGTTCCCTTCCCATTCATTCATCAAGTGCCGTCCAACTGTTCCCTTCTCATTCATTCATCAAGTGCTGTCCAACTATTCCCTTCTCATTCATTCATCAAGTGCCGTCCAACTGTTCCCTTCTCATTCATTCATCAAGTGCTGTCCAATTGTTCCCTTCTCATTCATTCACTGAGTGCTTTCCAACTGTTCCCTTCTCATTCATTCACCGAGTGCTGTCCAATTGTTCCCTTCTCTTTCATTCCCTGAGTGCTGTCCAACTTTTCCTTTCTCATTCATCCACTGAGTTTCACCCCTTCAGATGAAAGAGATGGGAGTTAAGATGGGCACAGCCAGAAATGAGAAACTTAGTGGCCGTGTAAGAAGACTTATCAACCAACACAGAACTGAAGTCATCAGTCGCTGGGCACTGCGGGACTTGCTGAGGAGGGGATCTGAGCACCTATGGACATGTTTGGAGTGCAATGATGATGATCCACAAATAACTCAATAACTAATTCACTGAGTGCTATCTCCACATCTAAGGTTGTCTGCTATAGAGTGCCATTTTACTATTTCATTTGCCTTAATGGTGCACATTGTCATTGATTCAACAGTCTACTGTTTATATTATCAGGCCAATTTAGTTTTGATCTGCCTATATCTTAACTACCCTTTATCTTCCCTTCCAAGATGACCTTCAGTAGAACATTGTGTCTCTTCATGTGTTCCAGTCAATCCAGTTTCCTTCTCATTATGTTAAAAATGATGATGCTTTCCCCTGTATTTGGTAAAATGATACTTTCTCTTATGTTTGGTAAGATAATGGGAGCCGCGATAATACAGTGGTTAGTGAACTGGACTACAAAGGACAAAAGGTTGATTCCAACCGACGGCTTCCGGTTCACCCAGCCTTAAATGGGTTACAGATTTTTTTCTGAGAAAGTAAGGCAGCACGGCGTAATACCGACCACATTACCCCAAAAATCATGTGCCGAAGGTCTGTCAAATTTATGGTCGCTAACACCATATTCCCAATACGCCACTTGGTGTGACTTTACTTACTTTTTTTTACTTTTTTGGTAAGATGATACTTTCTCTTATGTTTGGTAAGATGACACTTTCTCTTATATTTGGTAAAATTATAATTTCTTTTATGTTTGGTAAGATGATACTTTCTCTTATGTTTGGTAAGATGATACTTTCTCTTATATTTGGTAAAACGATACTTTCTCTTATATTTTGTAAGATGATACTTTCTCTTATATTTGGTAAAACAATACTTTCTCTTATATTTGGTAAGATGATACTTTCTCTTATATTTGGTAAAATGGTACTTTCTCTTATATATGGTAAAATGGTACTTTCTCTTATATATGGTAAGATGACACTTTCTCTTATGTTTGGTAAGATGATACTTTCTCTTATATTTGGTAAGATGATACTTTCTCTTATGTTTGATAAGATGATGCTTTCTCTTATATTTGGTAACATTGATAGAAACAATAATAATAGCCTACATGTGCTCAAACAATGACAGCTAGCAAGAAACCTTTGAGAGAGCCCCCAATTCCTGGCTACCAAGGGTATGTCCCACGAGTCAACACAACCGAGATGGGTCTGGGTAAACGATACCACTGCAGCACTGATAGTGGGCTGGACCTGTTTGCTAAAGAGCAGAATCATCACAAGACAGTTAGAGCCGGTGGTTCTCTGAGGCCTGTTACTTATGCGAGGTAAGTTCTAATAGCATCATTTGATAGTGGTGGCAGCAATGTCGACACTTTTATTTATTGATCTTGACAGTTTTATTTATAATAGCAGGTTTTTGATGTCGACACTTTTATTTATTGATCTTGACAGTTTTATTTATGATAGCAGTGTTTGATGTCGACAGTTTTATTTATGATAGCAGTGTTTTATGTCGACACTTTTATTTATTGATCTTGACAGTTTTATTTATAATAGCAGGTTTTTGATGTCAACAGTTTTATTTATGATAGCAGTGTTTGATGTTGACAGTTTTATTTATAATAGCAGGTTTTTGATGTCGACAGTTTTATTTATGATAGCAGTGTTTGATGTCGACAGTTTTATTTATAATAGCAGGTTTTTGATGCCAACAGTTTTATTTATGATAGCAGTGTTTGATGTTGACAGTTTTATTTATAATAGCAGGTTTTTGATGTCGACAGTTTTATTTATGATAGCAGTGTTTGATGTCGACAGTTTTATTTATGGTGGTAGTGTTTGATGTTGACAGTTTTATTTATAATAGCAGGTTTTTGATGTCGACAGTTTTATTTATGATAGCAGTGTTTGATGTCGACAGTTTTATTTATGGTGGTAGTGTTTGATGTTGACAGTTTTATTTATGGTAGCAGTGTTTGATGTTGACAGTTTTATTTATGGTGGTAGTGTTTGATGTTGACAGTCTTATTTATGGTGGTAGTGTTTGATGTTGACAGTTTTATTTATGGTGGTAGTGTTTGATGTTGACAGTTTTTGGTGGTAACACTGTCAGTGTTTTATGTTGACAGTTTTTGGTGGTGACACTGTCAGTGTTTGATGTTGACAGTTTTTGGTGGTAACACTGTCAGTGTTTGATGTTGACAGTTTTTGGTGGTAACACTGTCAGTGTTTGATGTTGACAGTTTTTGGTGGTAACACTGTCAGTGTTTGATGTTGACAGTTTTTGGTGGTAACACTGTCAGTGTTTGATGTTGACAGTTTTTGGTGGTAACACTGTCAGTGTTTGATGTTGACAGTTTTTGGTGGTAACACTGTCAGTGTTTGATGTTGACAGTTTTTGGTGGTAACACTGTCAGTGTTTGATGTTGACAGTTTTTGGTGGTAACACTGTCAGTGTTTGATGTTGACAGTCTTTTAATTATGTCAGTGAACTCAGACTCTTCTGACCAGGAAGCAAGTGAACTAATCACTCAGCCACAGAGACTCCTATTATGTAATTTTATTATAGATGAGTTTTAATTTCTTCTTCTTCTACCTTTCAGCTCCCTGTGGAGCATAGGTCTTCAACAAACACTTTCCAAACCGTTCTTTTTCTTTGTCATTCTTTTAAGATAGTTCCATGTCTTCCCCATCATCTTCATCTCTGCTTCTATCTGTCTTCTCCAAGAACTCCTTGGACTTCCTCTTTGTCATTTTCCCCTAGGGATTCCAAAAAATGGCCTGTTATGTAATACTCTCAGTTCGCTTCCACAGTGTGTGTCCTATCCAGTGCCATCGTCTTCGCTGTATCTCTTTATCCACTAGTGTTTGACTTGTACATTTCCATAATTCTATGTTAATGATTTTTGTCCTGCCATTTCCATCCTTTTATCCTGCATAAGCATCCATTTATGAAAGTCTGTATCTTCATGATTGTCATTTTAGTTGTTGTCAATGTTTCACAGCCATATTGTAGAGTGACTTAACATTAGAGTTGAAAATTTTTATTTTAGTATTTAACCTAATTTCTTTGGACTTCCATGTTTCCCAGTGCAACAAATGCCCCTCTTGCTTTTGATATCCTTATTTTGGTATCATTTTCCATTCCTTTCTCTTTGTCTACTTTACTGCCCAGATATATGGAAGACTGTACGTCTAGTAGATGTATTTCTCCTAATTTTATTTGGTTATTACCAGCTGCATTAAATCTCATAAGTTTGGTCTTGTCTCTATTTATTTTTAGTCCCATCTGTTGTGATCTCTCATCAAGTATGCTCATTTTGTCTTGCATCTGTTTTCCTGGCACTGATAGTAGCATAATTCCCCTATAATTTGTGCACTCCAGTAAACTTCCTTTCTTTGGTAGTTTGATCATATAACCTTCTTTCCAGTCTTTAGGTATTTCTTCCCTCTCCCAAATTTGATCTAATAGATTATGTAATATCTTTGTAGTGGTGTTAATATCTGCTTTGATGGCTTCCGAAGGAATTTCATCTGGTCCTGTGGCTTTACCATTTTTTAATAGCTTGATGGCTTTCATTATTTCTTCCTTGCTTGGTTTTCCACAGTTAACGTGTAACTCTTCTTCTGCTGGTAGTATATCTGAAGATTTATTCGAGCCGGGTCTGTTCAAAAGTTCTTCAAAGTGCTCTTTCCATCTTTCCATTTGTTCCCTTATATTACTAAGCAGATTTCCTTTCTTATCTTTAATAAAGGCATTGATCTGTTTGTATTTTCCACTTAATTTCTTTGTACTGTTGTACAGTTCTTTCATTTTTCCCTTTATTTGCTGCTTCTTCTGCCTCTTTAGCTAGTTCATCTATATATTTCCTCTTATCCCTTTTAATGCATCTTCTCACTTCTTTGTTCACCTCTGTGTAAGCTTCCTGTGTCTTGGCTTTATTACTTCTTGTTTTGCTTTTATTTATATCTGCTTTCTTATACTTGCTTTCTTATTATATAATTTTATTAAAGATGAGTTTTAATTTCCACCCACCCACCCACCCACCCACCCACCCACCCACCCACCCATCCATCCATCCATCCATCCATCCATCCATCCATCCATCCATCTATCCACCCACCCGCCCATCTAATTTATGTCTTCCTCTTTTTCTCTTACCTGTTGTTTCCCACATGAGGGCTTGCTTTGTTATTCAGTTATTATCTCTCCTCATCACATGTCCAACATATGACCATCGTCTTTTCTTGATTACTGAAGATATTAGTAGTTGATTGGCGATTCTACTGCTAATTTACACATTCTGTATCAGGTCTACGTTTCATTAACAAATCATTTTTACGATAGCGGCTTAGTTTTAATTTAATCATGTTTTATTTTTGGAGTTTTTTTTAAAACTTTGATTAATTCATATTATCCCCAGTCCTGCTGTAGACTTCTCAACTTCTAAAACCCGTCCAGGTGTAGACTACAGTACCCGTGTCTATATGAGGGATGGAATGATTCCTAAATACACTGGATATATTCCACGTATGCTGTTTTATGTTGTTTATATTTATATTGCATGTTTGTTTATATGTATGATCCTGTTTCATGTTGTAAAGTGTTCTTCTAACCTCCTAATTATAGATTAATCCATTACTTTCTCTAAACTACCATAAATTTTAAAAAAATATATTTCTATACAAAATAAATTCCCTGGACAGCTATAAAGACCAAGGTGGACATTCTCAAAGAAGCCAACACAAAAAGGGAGCTTCTAAAAAACATCAGAAAGAAACAATCAACTATTTTCTGACACATGAGATGAGGAAAGTTAAAGAGATAACGCGGACGACAAAGAGAGAAGATACTAGATAGCTTGGTGTCTTGGCATGAAAAACAGTTAATAACAGAATTGATTCAATGCATTGTGGGTAAAAGATTGTGGAAGGTCATGATTGCCTATGCCAACCGGTATGACACATGATAATGATATCATATAAATCAAAACTGATTGTCTTTGTCTCAAAGGAGCACTTTGGTTCAAGTCTTTTGCATCATTCATGTGTGAATTTGTTCTGGGTCTAATAAAGACAACAAGCCTTTAATAAATGTTGTGAGAACACTAGACCCAAGAGCAGACAATGAAAAGATGGATTGATGAAATACTAGAAGCACTAGGAAAAATAGCAGCAGCAGAGGCGAAAAGAAGAGCAAAAGATGGATTGATGAAATACTAGAAGCACTAGGAAAAATAGCAGCAGCAGAGGCGAAAAGAAGAGCAAAAGATGGATTGATGAAATACTAGAAGCACTAGGAAAAATAGCAGCAGCAGAGGCGAAAAGAAGAGCAAAAGATGGATTGATGAAATACTAGAAACACTAGGAAAAATAGCAGCAGCAGAGGCGAACAGAAGAGCAAAAGATGAATTGATGAAATACTAGAAGCACTAGGAAAAATAGCAGCAGCAGAGACGAAAAGAAGAGCAAAAGATGGATTGATGAAATACTAGAAGCACTAGGAAAAATAGCAGCAGCAGAGGCGAAAAGAAGAGCAAAAGATGGATTGATGAAATACTAGAAGCACTAGGAAAAATAACAGCAGTAGAGGCGAACAGAAGAGCAAAAGATGGATTGATGAAATACTAGAAGCACTAGGAAAAATAGCAGCAGCAGAGGCGAAAAGAAGAGCAAAAGATGGATTGATGAAATACTAGAAGCACTAGGAAAAATAGCAGCAGCAGAGGCGAAAAGAAGAGCAAAAGATGGATTGATGAAATACTAGAAGCACTAGGAAAAATAGCAGCAGCAGAGGCGAAAAGAAGAGCAAAAGACCGCAAATTATATCCCCCCTCAACACTGGAGGGCAAATGTGGAAGGAAAGAAGAAAAAGTATATCAGTTTGTCTTGGAGCCATTAGGTTGTCCGATGTGTCATATTAATACTACTATCTATCTATTGACCTTTCGAGCCATAGCCGTCCCATAGGGTGTAGACCAAGATACTCCTTCTCTTATCTGAATTTTTGTTCTAGCAGTTTTCAATTCTTTTAAAGAAATTTTATCAAATCTCTCTTGCCATTTGTCTCTGTTCTGTGCAAGCAGCTCTATCTCATTGAGGGAGCCAAATCCTGCTGTTCTTTCCTCTCTCATCAATGTTCTTCTCAGTGTCTCTCTGGGTCTTCCTCTTTTCCTCTTACCTGTTGTTTCCCATATGAGGATTAATACTACTACATGGGGTATAACTAATTTTCCTTTAGGAATGCTCCTTCAGGAGATGCTCTCTGGTAAATATGTGTCAAAACTTGTTGTTTGTTTAATCTTTAATACAATCCATCATTACCCAAGTATTTTCCTTAGATTGTTATCTGTGACTATCTTTCTTCTCCTCATGTTCAGTTTTCTTTTAATGTGCATCTCATTTCTGTTCTGGCAATGTTTCTGATTTCTTTATCTGTCTTCTTCCTTATGTTCACCCAAGTGGACATGGATGTAATGTGTCTCTAGTTTACAATGAAGCCATGATATTCACGCCTTGTTGCCCCATTTGTCTTCAGCATTCGTAGATTTGCTTAACTATTTTTTGACTGGGCAGTTGCCATTTCTGGCCTAATCTTTTCAAATTTTAATTGCCAAGGGTTCTCAAATATGTGCAAGTGGACACTGGACCTCATGTCTTTATTCTTAAATATGTGCAAGTGGACACTGGACCTCATGTCTTTATTCTCAAATATGTGCAAGTGGACACAAGACCTCCTGTCTTTTTTGCAATTTTCATAGGAGCTCACTACCCAGAGACTAGGAAAGGGGAGGTCATGAGGTATTCTCATAGATTTAAAGTGAAAAATTTCTCACCGCCTGTGATGCGTTTTGAACCCAGGCCAGTTTTGAACCATTTGAATCAATCAGTATGTAGGCATGGGTGTAGTCTTGTGACTCTAACCAGATGAATGCCTTGGTCACTACCATCACCTCCATTGTCATGTTACTCGTGGTCTTAATGCATGCACCACTGTCTTTTTGGCCATTCTGCCTGGTGAGCATGCTGTAAATGCCCATGCACTCCTTTTGTATCATTTACAGATCCGTCTGGATAGATGACTGTATCATTCTCATCGGTGTTATCCTAGAAGAGACCTGATAAATGTTTCTGATAAATGTATTCGTTTTGGGAAGATCACTGTGTCAGATGGTGTTCTCTCTGTATTTAAAAAAAAAGTAAAGTACCCCCGTCACATAGGGAATATGGCATTAGTGACCATAAATTTTACAGACCTTCGGCACATGAATTTTGGGGTAATGTGGTCAGTATTGCGCCCGTCCAGCTTTACTTTCCCAGAAAAAAATCCGGTCGCCATTAAAGGCTGGGTGAACCGGAAGCCGTCGGCTCCCTCTCTCTGCATTTAATGTTGCATGTTTGTTCTGTAATATTTGAGCCAATTTTTCAATCATCTGGTTTGCTTTTTGTGATCATTATTTTATGAAAAATGTATTTATTTTTCCACAGAACGGAGATATGTGTTTGGTCACACTTACGGTGACGAAACCCGCCACTTGGATGTCTGTGCACATGATGCACCAAACTTTGGGGCATACACAAGATCTAAAACAATGGCATGAGAAGCTGAGAACAAAACTTATTCAGTCTTCTACTAAGCTTTAAATTTAAATTATAAAAAATAAATAAATATTTATTTTCTGGGGTTACCTTTGCAGTGAAATAAACACCAATAACAATAACAATAGCAATAACAATAACAATAGAGATATTATAATATATATTGTTTATAGTTCTATTGAAATATCTCTGTTTTATTTGTTTATATTTAATTAGACTGCTTTTTTTCTCTTTGCCTGCAATGTAGAGACCAAACCAAAAGTGCTTTTTTGAATCCTAAAGTTTTATTGATGAATTATGTTCTAATCCAGTATACTTTTATTTAATCTGGATTCTATCATTCTATTGGATGATTATATACAGATGCCTATTTATAACTCTTACTCTTCTTGTTTTTGGTCATGACTATCAAGAAAATTAGAGAAATTACCAATCAACCACCAATATCTTCAGTAATCAAGAACAGATGATGGACATATGTTGGACAAGTGATAAGAAAGGATAATAACTGAATAGCCAAGTAAACCTTCAAGTGGGAAACAACAGGTAGGAGGAAAAGAGGCCAACTCAGAGATAAACACTGAGAAAAACATTGATCAGAGAGACAAAGGCAGCAGGAATTGGCTTCCTCAATGAGATAGAGATGCATGCACAGAACAGAGAGAGATGGTGAGATTTGATAAAAGATCTTTTGAAAAAGAAAATTTTGAAACAGGGAAAGAGTATCTGAGTCTATGCCTTATGGGTTGGTTACGTGATCTGTGTTTGACTACAAATTCACCATAAGCTAGACTATGGTTGGATTAATTGTTTCACTGAAGTGAAGCCTGACTTCATTTGTTGGATCAGCAATTTTTATGGCTTGATCACTGATTAAGTAGTTTACATGGATTCAGCATGGGTGCATGAAGGACATGTTGCCCATGACAACGATTTCAGCAATCCAGCTTTTTTCAGGATGCAACACATTCACTAGAACAGTCTGAATGATCAGGATGAACACTTTGGTGGTTGCTGGAATGGTGGCTGCGTAGATATGGGAATACCCCACCAGCAGTGACGCCTTTCAGCTCTAAAGTCATTCAGTGATCCCAGTCAGTTCTAAAGTCTAAAGTCATTCAGTGAACCCAGTCAGTTCTAAAGTCTAAAGCCATTCAGTGAACCCAGTCAGCTCTAAAGCCATTCAGTGAACCCAGTCAGCTCTAAAGCCATTCAGTGAACCCAGTCAGCTCTAAAGTCATTCAGTGAACCCAGTCAGTTCTAAAGTCTAAAGTCATTCAGTGAACCCAGTCAGCTCTAAAGTCTAAAGCCATTCAGTGAACCCAGTCAGCTCTAAAGCCATTCAGTGAACCCAGTCAGCTCTAAAGCCATTCAGTGAACCCAGTCAGCTCTAAAGCCATTCAGTGAACCCAGTCAGTTCTAAAGTCTAAAGTCATTCAGTGAACCCAGTCAGTTCTAAAGTCTAAAGTCATTCAGTGAACCCAGTCAGCTCTAAAGCCATTCAGTGAACCCAGTCAGCTCTAAAGCCATTCAGTGAACCCAGTCAGCTCTAAAGCCATTCAGTGAACCCAGTCAGCTCTAAAGTCATTCAGTGAACCCAGTCAGCTCTAAAGTCTAAAGCCATTCAGTGAACCCAGTCAGCTCTAAAGCCATTCAGTGAACCCAGTCAGCTCTAAAGCCATTCAGTGAACCCAGTCAGCTCTAAAGCCATTCAGTGAACCCAGTCAGCTCTAAAGCCATTCAGTGAACCCAGTCAGTTCTAAAGTCTAAAGTCATTCAGTGAACCCAGTCAGTTCTAAAGTCTAAAGCCATTCAGTGAACCCAGTCAGCTCTAAAGCCATTCAGTGAACCCAGTCAGCTCTAAAGCCATTCAGTGAACCCAGTCAGCTCTAAAGCCATTCAGTGAACCCAGTCAGCTCTAAAGTCATTCAGTGAACCCAGTCAGCTCTAAAGTCATTCAGTGAACCCAGTCAGCTCTAAAGCCATTCAGTGAACCCAGTCAGCTCTAAAGCCATTCAGTGAACCCTTCAGCTCTAAAGCCATTCAGTGAACCCAGTCAGCTCTAAAGTCATTCAGTGAACCCAGTCAGCTCTAAAGTCATTCAGTGAACCCAGTCAGCTCTAAAGTCTAAAGCCATTCAGTGAACCCTTCAGCTCTAAAGCCATTCAGTGAACCCTTCAGCTCTAAAGCCATTCAGTGAACCCAGTCAGCTCTAAAGTCATTCAGTGAACCCAGTCAGCTCTAAAGCCATTCAGTGAACCCAGTCAGCTCTAAAGTCATTCAGTGAACCCAGTCAGCTCTAAAGCCATTCAGTGAACCCAGTCAGCTCTAAAGCCATTCAGTGAACCCAGTCAGCTCTAAAGTCATTCAGTGAACCCAGTCAGCTCTAAAGTCATTCAGTGAACCCAGTCAGCTCTAAAGCCATTCAGTGAACCCAGTCAGCTCTAAAGTCTAAAGCCATTCAGTGAACCCAGTCAGCTCTAAAGCCATTCAGTGAACCCTTCAGCTCTAAAGTCATTCAGTGAACCCTTCAGCTCTAAAGTCTAAAGCCATTCAGTGAACCCAGTCAGCTCTAAAGTCATTCAGTGAACCCAGTCAGCTCTAAAGCCATCAGTGAACCCAGTCAGCTCTAAAGCCATTCAGTGAACCCTTCAGCTCTAAAGCCATTCAGTGAACCCAGTCAGCTCTAAAGCCATTCAGTGAACCCAGTCAGCTCTAAAGCCATTCAGTGAACCCAGTCAGCTCTAAAGTCATTCAGTGAACCCAGTCAGCTCTAAAGCCATTCAGTGAACCCAGTCAGCTCTAAAGTCATTCAGTGAACCCAGTCAGCTCTAAAGTCTAAAGCCATTCAGTGAACCCAGTCAGCTCTAAAGCCATTCAGTGAACCCAGTCAGCTCTAAAGCCATTCAGTGAACCCAGTCAGCTCTAAAGTCATTCAGTGAACCCAGTCAGCTCTAAAGCCATTCAGTGAACCCAGTCAGCTCTAAAGCCATTCAGTGAACCCAGTCAGCTCTAAAGACATTCAGTGAACCCAGTCAGCTCTAAAGCCATTCAGTGAACCCAGTCAGCTCTAAAGCCATTCAGTGAACCCAGTCAGCTCTAAAGTCTAAAGCCATTCAGTGAACCCAGTCAGCTCTAAAGTCTAAAGTCATTCAGTGAACCCAGTCAGCTCTAAAGCCATTCAGTGAACCCAGTCAGCTCTAAAGTCATTCAGTGAACCCAGTCAGCTCTAAAGCCATTCAGTGAACCCAGTCAGCTCTAAAGTCATTCAGTGAACCCAGTCAGCTCTAAAGCCATTCAGTGAACCCAGTCAGCTCTAAAGCCATTCAGTGAACCCAGTCAGCTCTAAAGCCATTCAGTGAACCCTTCAGCTCTAAAGTCATTCAGTGAACCCAGTCAGCTCTAAAGTCTAAAGCCATTCAGTGAACCCAGTCAGCTCTAAAGCCATTCAGTGAACCCAGTCAGCTCTAAAGTCTAAAGCCATTCAGTGAACCCAGTCAGCTCTAAAGCCATTCAGTGAACCCAGTCAGCTCTAAAGCCATTCAGTGAACCCAGTCAGCTCTAAAGCCATTCAGTGAACCCAGTCAGCTCTAAAGCCATTCAGTGAACCCAGTCAGCTCTAAAGTCATTCAGTGAACCCAGTCAGCTCTAAAGTCATTCAGTGAACCCAGTCAGCTCTAAAGTCATTCAGTGAACCCAGTCAGCTCTAAAGTCTAAAGCCATTCAGTGAACCCAGTCAGCTCTAAAGCCATTCAGTGAACCCAGTCAGCTCTAAAGCCATTCAGTGAACCCTTCAGCTCTAAAGCCATTCAGTGAACCCAGTCAGCTCTAAAGCCATTCAGTGAACCCAGTCAGCTCTAAAGTCTAAAGCCATTCAGTGAACCCAGTCAGCTCTAAAGTCTAAAGCCATTCAGTGAACCCAGTCAGCTCTAAAGTCTAAAGCCATTCAGTGAACCCAGTCAGCTCTAAAGTCTAAAGCCATTCAGTGAACCCAGTCAGCACTAAAGTCTAAAGCCATTCAGTGAACCCAGTCAGCTCTAAAGTCTAAAGCCATTCAGTGAACCCAGTCAGCTCTAAAGCCATTCAGTGAACCCAGTCAGCTCTAAAGTCTAAAGCCATTCAGTGAACCCAGTCAGCTCTAAAGTCTAAAGCCATTCAGTGAACCCAGTCAGCTCTAAAGCCATTCAGTGAACCCAGTCAGCTCTAAAGCCATTCAGTGAACCCAGTCAGCTCTAAAGTCTAAAGCCATTCAGTGAACCCAGTCAGCTCTAAAGCCATTCAGTGAACCCAGTCAGCTCTAAAGCCATTCAGTGAACCCAGTCAGCTCTAAAGCCATTCAGTGAACCCAGTCAGCTCTAAAGTCATTCAGTGAACCCAGTCAGCTCTAAAGTCTAAAGCCATTCAGTGAACCCAGTCAGCTCTAAAGTCTAAAGCCATTCAGTGAACCCAGTCAGCTCTAAAGCCATTCAGTGAACCCAGTCAGCTCTAAAGCCATTCAGTGAACCCAGTCAGCTCTAAAGTCTAAAGCCATTCAGTGAACCCAGTCAGCTCTAAAGCCATTCAGTGAACCCAGTCAGCTCTAAAGCCATTCAGTGAACCCAGTCAGCTCTAAAGCCATTCAGTGAACCCAGTCAGCTCTAAAGTCATTCAGTGAACCCAGTCAGCTCTAAAGCCATTCAGTGAACCCAGTCAGCTCTAAAGCCATTCAGTGAACCCAGTCAGCTCTAAAGTCTAAAGCCATTCAGTGAACCCAGTCAGCTCTAAAGCCATTCAGTGAACCCAGTCAGCTCTAAAGCCATTCAGTGAACCCAGTCAGCTCTAAAGCCATTCAGTGAACCCAGTCAGCTCTAAAGCCATTCAGTGAACCCAGTCAGCTCTAAAGCCATTCAGTGAACCCAGTCAGCTCTAAAGCCATTCAGTGAACCCAGTCAGCTCTAAAGCCATTCAGTGAACCCAGTCAGCTCTAAAGCCATTCAGTGAACCCAGTCAGCTCTAAAGTCTAAAGCCATTCAGTGAACCCAGTCAGCTCTAAAGTCTAAAGCCATTCAGTGAACCCAGTCAGCTCTAAAGTCATTCAGTGAACCCAGTCAGCTCTAAAGCCATTCAGTGAACCCAGTCAGCTCTAAAGCCATTCAGTGAACCCAGTCAGCTCTAAAGTCTAAAGCCATTCAGTGAACCCAGTCAGCTCTAAAGTCATTCAGTGAACCCAGTCAGCTCTAAAGCCATTCAGTGAACCCAGTCAGCTCTAAAGCCATTCAGTGAACCCAGTCAGCTCTAAAGCCATTCAGTGAACCCAGTCAGCTCTAAAGCCATTCAGTGAACCCAGTCAGCTCTAAAGCCATTCAGTGAACCCAGTCAGCTCTAAAGCCATTCAGTGAACCCAGTCAGCTCTAAAGTCTAAAGCCATTCAGTGAACCCAGTCAGCTCTAAAGTCATTCAGTGAACCCAGTCAGCTCTAAAGCCATTCAGTGAACCCAGTCAGCTCTAAAGCCATTCAGTGAACCCAGTCAGCTCTAAAGCCATTCAGTGAACCCAGTCAGCTCTAAAGTCTAAAGCCATTCAGTGAACCCAGTCAGCTCTAAAGTCTAAAGTCATTCAGTGAACCCAGTCAGCTCTAAAGTCTAAAGTCATTCAGTGAACCCAGTCAGCTCTAAAGCCATTCAGTGAACCCAGTCAGCTCTAAAGTCTAAAGTCATTCAGTGAACCCAGTCAGCTCTAAAGTCTAAAGCCATTCAGTGAACCCAGTCAGCTCTAAAGTCTAAAGTCATTCAGTGAACCCTTCAGCTCTAAAGCCATTCAGTGAACCCAGTCAGCTCTAAAGTCTAAAGCCATTCAGTGAACCCAGTCAGCTCTAAAGTCTAAAGCCATTCAGTGAACCCAGTCAGCTCTAAAGCCATTCAGTGAACCCAGTCAGCTCTAAAGTCTAAAGTCATTCAGTGAACCCAGTCAGCTCTAAAGTCATTCAGTGAACCCTTCAGCTCTAAAGTCATTCAGTGAACCCAGTCAGCTCTAAAGTTATTCAGTGAACCCAGTCAGCTCTAAAGTCATTCAGTGAACCCAGTCAGCTCTAAAGTTATTCAGTGAACCCAGTCAGCTCTAAAGTCTAAAGCCATTCAGTGAACCCAGTCAGCTCTAAAGTCTAAAGTCATTCAGTGAACCCAGTCAGCTCTAAAGTTATTCAGTGAACCCAGTCAGCTCTAAAGTCTAAAGCCATTCAGTGAACCCAGTCAGCTCTAAAGCCATTCAGTGAACCCAGTCAGCTCTAAAGTCTAAAGCCATTCAGTGAACCCAGTCAGCTCTAAAGTCTAAAGTCATTCAGTGAACCCAGTCAGCTCTAAAGTCATTCAGTGAACCCAGTCAGCTCTAAAGTCATTCAGTGAACCCAGTCAGCTCTAAAGTCTAAAGCCATTCAGTGAACCCAGTCAGCTCTAAAGTTATTCAGTGAACCCAGTCAGCTCTAAAGTCTAAAGCCATTCAGTGAACCCAGTCAGCTCTAAAGTCTAAAGTCATTCAGTGAACCCAGTCAGCTCTAAAGTCATTCAGTGAACCCAGTCAGCTCTAAAGTCATTCAGTGAACCCAGTCAGCTCTAAAGTCATTCAGTGAACCCAGTCAGCTCTAAAGTCATTCAGTGAACCCAGTCAGCTCTAAAGTCATTCAGTGAACCCAGTCAGCTCTAAAGCCATTCAGTGAACCCAGTCAGCTCTAAAGTCATTCAGTGAACCCAGTCAGCTCTAAAGTTATTCAGTGAACCCAGTCAGCTCTAAAGTCTAAAGCCATTCAGTGAACCCAGTCAGCTCTAAAGTCATTCAGTGAACCCAGTCAGCTCTAAAGCCATTCAGTGAACCCAGTCAGCTCTAAAGTCTAAAGTCATTCAGTGAACCCAGTCAGCTCTAAAGTCTAAAGCCATTCAGTGAACCCAGTCAGCTCTAAAGTCATTCAGTGAACCCAGTCAGCTCTAAAGTCATTCAGTGAACCCAGTCAGCTCTAAAGTCTAAAGCCATTCAGTGAACCCAGTCAGCTCTAAAGCCATTCAGTGAACCCAGTCAGCTCTAAAGCCATTCAGTGAACCCAGTCAGCTCTAAAGCCATTCAGTGAACCCAGTCAGCTCTAAAGCCATTCAGTGAACCCAGTCAGCTCTAAAGCCATTCAGTGAACCCAGTCAGCTCTAAAGCCATTCAGTGAACCCAGTCAGCTCTAAAGTCATTCAGTGAACCCAGTCAGCTCTAAAGCCATTCAGTGAACCCAGTCAGCTCTAAAGTCTAAAGCCATTCAGTGAACCCAGTCAGCTCTAAAGTCTAAAGCCATTCAGTGAACCCAGTCAGCTCTAAAGTCTAAAGCCATTCAGTGAACCCAGTCAGCTCTAAAGCCATTCAGTGAACCCAGTCAGCTCTAAAGCCATTCAGTGAACCCAGTCAGCTCTAAAGTCTAAAGCCATTCAGTGAACCCAGTCAGCTCTAAAGCCATTCAGTGAACCCAGTCAGCTCTAAAGTCTAAAGTCATTCAGTGAACCCAGTCAGCTCTAAAGCCATTCAGTGAACCCAGTCAGCTCTAAAGTCTAAAGTCATTCAGTGAACCCAGTCAGCTCTAAAGTCATTCAGTGAACCCAGTCAGCTCTAAAGCCATTCAGTGAACCCAGTCAGCTCTAAAGCCATTCAGTGAACCCAGTCAGCTCTAAAGTCATTCAGTGAACCCAGTCAGCTCTAAAGTCTAAAGCCATTCAGTGAACCCAGTCAGCTCTAAAGTCTAAAGTCATTCAGTGAACCCAGTCAGCTCTAAAGTCTAAAGCCATTCAGTGAACCCAGTCAGCTCTAAAGTCTAAAGCCATTCAGTGAACCCAGTCAGCTCTAAAGCCATTCAGTGAACCCAGTCAGCTCTAAAGTCTAAAGCCATTCAGTGAACCCAGTCAGCTCTAAAGTCTAAAGTCATTCAGTGAACCCAGTCAGCTCTAAAGTCTAAAGTCATTCAGTGAACCCAGTCAGCTCTAAAGTCATTCAGTGAACCCAGTCAGCTCTAAAGCCATTCAGTGAACCCAGTCAGCTCTAAAACCATTCAGTGAACCCAGTCAGCTCTAAAGTCATTCAGTGAACCCAGTCAGCTCTAAAGTCATTCAGTGAACCCAGTCAGCTCTAAAGTCATTCAGTGAACCCAGTCAGCTCTAAAGTCATTCAGTGAACCCAGTCAGCTCTAAAGTCATTCAGTGAACCCAGTCAGCTCTAAAGCCATTCAGTGAACCCAGTCAGCTCTAAAGTCATTCAGTGAACCCAGTCAGCTCTAAAGTCTAAAGCCATTCAGTGAACCCAGTCAGCTCTAAAGCCATTCAGTGAACCCAGTCAGCTCTAAAGTCATTCAGTGAACC
Source organism: Megaustenia siamemsis (assembly GCA_032433765.1). Taxonomy (NCBI): domain Eukaryota; kingdom Metazoa; phylum Mollusca; class Gastropoda; order Stylommatophora; family Ariophantidae; genus Megaustenia; species Megaustenia siamemsis. The sequence goes on along the minus strand of JAVIAB010000159.1, from coordinate 32,039,768 downwards.
CAGTCAGCTCTAAAGTCATTCAGTGAACCCAGTCAGCTCTAAAGTCATTCAGTGAACCCAGTCAGCTCTAAGTCATTCAGTGAACCCAGTCAGCTCTAAAGTCATTCAGTGAACCCAGTCAGCTCTAAAGTCATTCAGTGAACCCAGTCAGCTCTAAAGCCATTCAGTGAACCCAGTCAGCTCTAAAGTCATTCAGTGAACCCAGTCAGCTCTAAAGCCATTCAGTGAACCCAGTCAGCTCTAAAGCCATTCAGTGAACCCAGTCAGCTCTAAAGTCATTCAGTGAACCCAGTCAGCTCTAAAGTCATTCAGTGAACCCAATCAGTTCTGAAGACTAAAGTCATTCAGTGAACCCAGTCAGCCAAAGAAGTGAACTTGAACTCTCTTCCTGTAGGTAGACCTGGTCACTGCTACTAGGAACTATATTTCTCTTCTACTATCAGATAAGAAGGGAGCTGCGACAGCTGAGTGTTTAGTGAACTTGACAACAAAGGGCAAGTGGTAGGGTTTGATCCCAACTAACGGCTTCCAGCTTTACTCAGCCTTAAATGGGTACCGGATTTTTTTCTGAGAAAGTGAGGCGGCACGGGCGTAATACCAACCACATTACCCCAAAAATCATGTGCTGAAGATCTGTAAAATTTATGGTCACTAACACCATATTCCCTAAATGCCACTTGACGTGACGGGGGGCTCTTTACTTTTTTACTTACTATCAGATAAACAGGTATTTATCAACTGTGATAATCCAGTGCTGTTTTTTGTTTGTTATGTTTGCATACTCCAGCTTTATTTTATCACTAGCAAAGTCCCAAAGGACTGACGTTTGTATGTATATCACTTTTTCAATTTTTGTTTACACTGGCAGCCATGATGCTTAGCTGTCTCTTGCCAAACACTCAGATATTCTCTTGACTTTAGATGTACTCATTTTTTTATTTTGAAAGTGGACATTTTTTTGAGTTGATTATTTCCTCCCAATTTTGCCAGGCCACTTTTGGCCTACTCTTTTTGATTTCCAAGTGCCAAGGATTCTTTAACGTGCATAGAATTCACAATGACCTTCTATTTTTTGTCATTATCTGAGAGGGCTAGACAATCTGATCTTACTACTCAGATACCAGGGGAGATAAAGCCAAGAAGAAACCATGTGTTCAAAGTGAAAAATTCCCACCACCTGTGGCGGGATTCAAACCTGGCACTTTCTCGTCCAAGGGGCTGACGTCTTACCTCCAGGTCACCCCATCCCTGATATATTTTCTCTACCGCTGTCCAATAAAAAAGTATTTGTAAACTGTGCTACACCAGTACTATAATAAAAATATTTAAAATATGATAAAGTGATTTTCACCTTAATTTTTGGATGGTAATTGTGGTCTAATATAATCTAAAAGACAGTCTGAGGTTGAAAGGACCATACCTCACCAATAATTAGGCAAAGCCATCATGGCAACGACAACAAAATAAACTTCATCCAGAACTACATGCCATTTTGTTTTGCACTTTCTACCTTATTTTGACGTGCACTTCTTTTCTTCTTTATATTGTTCTACCTGAAAGTGATGCTTGTTGTTTGGCAGCTTACAGATGAACCATTATATTTGCTCCCTTCAGCCCAGTACATCCAACTTTGCCATGTAGGGTCTAGGTTGCCATCCCTCTAGGATTCCCACTGATATGAATGTGCAAGATATATACTCACATATTCTACCTTTAGGACCACATAGAAAGTGATAAGACTCAGAATAGGTCACAACAGATTGAAGTATCACCTTTTCAATACCCTAAAGGTATAAACCTCTGATGAATGAGACAGCGGCAAATGACTGATGAACATCTGCTACAATCATGCCAAACATGAAAAACAGAGAAGGAATTTACGGCCATCACCGATATGATATTGAGACAAGCTGTATGGAGATGTCAACGGCCTCCAGTTGATGAATGTTTTCCTTGAATTTATTAATATTGACATCTAGAGGTGTATGGAGATGTCAACGGCCTCCAGTTGATGAATGCTTTCCTTGAATTTATTAATATTGACATCTAGAGGTGTATGGAGATGTCAATGGCCTCCAGTTGATGAATGCTTTCCTTGAATTTATTAATATTGACATCTAGAGGTGTATGGAGATGTCAACGGCCTCCAGTTGATGAATACTTTCCTTGAATTTATTAATATTGACATCTAGAGGTGTATGGAGATGTCAACGGCCTCCAGTTGATGAATGCTTTCCTTGAATTTATTAATATTGACATCTAGAGGTGTATGCAGCAGAAGAAAACTGTATATGTTATTTATAATCACAACACTGAAACAACCACATTACCCCAAAAATCATGTGCCGAAGGTCTGTAAAATTTATGGTCACTAACACCATATTCCCAATACGCCACTTGGCGTGACGGGGGGTACTTTACTTTTTTTTTTTTTTACACTGAAACAGGTAGTCAGAAATATGTCACTGATTGCTACCATGAAGCCAGTAACCATGGCGATGATTGATGCTCATTTCTTGCTTTAACCTTAGCAGTCAACCTGACTGAAAACATGGCTTCCAGAGTTGGAGAAGGTATTAGGAAGAGCACCTTTTCATGATTAAATTCTGTTGTTTAGTAAAATCAAGTTTAACACTTTACTCCAGTGATTTTCAAATCATTGATACCTGTGCCTCCCTTTCCCTGCTGATCATGTACCACTGGTGACCTCATAGAGCTGTGATCGTAGAAATTTGATAAACTTTAATTCTTGTATTTAAGTTTAGTTAGCTTGTTACTTTAGGCAATGAAGTTCAGTAACAATAAAGACATGAAAGTAAGTTAATGTAGCAAACAATTAGTGTGGACAAGCTTGTTACTTTAGGTAATGAAGTTCAGTAACAATAAAGACATGAAAGTAAGTTAATGTAGCAAACAATTAGTGTGGACAAGCTTGTTACTTTAGGCAATGAAGTTCAGTAACAATAAAGACATGAAAGTAAGTTAATGTAGCAAACAATTAGTGTGGACAAGCTTGTTACTTTAGGTAATGAAGTTCAGTAACAATAAAGACATGAAAGTAAGTTAATGTAGCAAACAATTAGTGTGGACAAGTTTGTTACTTTAGGCAATGAAGTTCAGTAACAATAAAGACATGAAAGTAAGTTAATGTAGCAAACAATTAGTGTGGACAAGCTTGTTACTTTAGGCAATGAAGTTCAGTAACAATAAAGACATGAAAGTAAGTTAATGTAGCAAACAATTAGTGTGGACAAGCTTGTTACTTTAGGCAATGAAGTTCAGTAACAATAAAGACATAAAAGTAAGTTAATGTAGCAAACAATTAGTGTGGACAAGCTTGTTACTTTAGACAATGAAGTTCAGTAACAATAAAGACATAAAAGTAAGTTAATGTAGCAAACAATTAGTGTGGACAAGCTTGTTACTTTAGACAATGAAGTTCAGTAACAATAAAGACATGAAAGTAAGTTAATGTAGCAAACAATTAGTGTGGACAAGTTTGTTACTTTAGGCAATGAAGTTCAGTAACAATAAAGACATGAAAGTAAGTTAATGTAGCAAACAATTAGTGTGGACAAGATTGTTACTTTAGGCAATGAAGTTCAGTAACAATAAAGACATGAAAGTAAGTTAATGTAGCAAACAATTAGTGTGGACAAGCTTGTTACTTTAGGCAATGAAGTTCAGTAACAATAAAGACATAAAAGTAAGTTAATGTAGCAAACAATTAGTGTGGACAAGCTTGTTACTTTAGACAATGAAGTTCAGTAACAATAAAGACATAAAAGTAAGTTAATGTAGCAAACAATTAGTGTGGACAAGCTTGTTACTTTAGACAATGAAGTTCAGTAACAATAAAGACATAAAAGTAAGTTAATGTAGCAAACAATTAGTGTGGACAAGCTTGTTACTTTAGGCAATGAAGTTCAGTAACAATAAAGACATAAAAGTAAGTTAATGTAGCAAACAATTAGTGTGGACAAGCTTGTTACTTTAGACAATGAAGTTCAGTAACAATAAAGACATAAAAGTAAGTTAATGTAGCAAACAATTAGTGTGGACAAGCTTGTTACTTTAGACAATGAAGTTCAGTAACAATAAAGACATAAAAGTAAGTTAATGTAGCAAACAATTAGTGTGGACAAGCTTGTTACTTTAGACAATGAAGTTCAGTAACAATAAAGACATAAAAGTAAGTTAATGTAGCAAACAATTAGTGTGGACAAGCTTGTTACTTTAGGCAATGAAGTTCAGTAACAATAAAGACATGAAAGTAAGTTAATGTAGCAAACAATTAGTGTGGACAAGCTTGTTACTTTAGGTAATGAAGTTCAGTAACAATAAAGACATGAAAGTAAGTTAATGTAGCAAACAATTAGTGTGGACAAGCTTGTTACTTTAGGCAATGAAGTTCAGTAACAATAAAGACATGAAAGTAAGTTAATGTAGCAAACAATTAGTGTGGACAAGCTTGTTACTTTAGGTAATGAAGTTCAGTAACAATAAAGACATGAAAGTAAGTTAATGTAGCAAACAATTAGTGTGGACAAGCTTGTTACTTTAGGCAATGAAGTTCAGTAACAATAAAGACATGAAAGTAAGTTAATGTAGCAAACAATTAGTGTGGACAAGCTTGTTACTTTAGGCAATGAAGTTCAGTAACAATAAAGACATGAAAGTAAGTTAATGTAGCAAACAATTAGTGTGGACAAGCTTGTTACTTTAGGTAATGAAGTTCAGTAACAATAAAGACATGAAAGTAAGTTAATGTAGCAAACAATTAGTGTGGACAAGCTTGTTACTTTAGGCAATGAAGTTCAGTAACAATAAAGACATGAAAGTAAGTTAATGTAGCAAACAATTAGTGTGGACAAGCTTGTTACTTTAGGCAATGAAGTTCAGTAACAATAAAGACATGAAAGTAAGTTAATGTAGCAAACAATTAGTGTGGACAAGCTTGTTACTTTAGGCAATGAAGTTCAGTAACAATAAAGACATGAAAGTAAGTTAATGTAGCAAACAATTAGTGTGGACAAGCTTGTTACTTTAGACAATGAAGTTCAGTAACAATAAAGACATGAAAGTAAGTTAATGTAGCAAACAATTAGTGTGGACAAGCTTGTTACTTTAGGCAATGAAGTTCAGTAACAATAAAGACATGAAAGTAAGTTAATGTAGCAAACAATTAGTGTGGACAAGCTTGTTACTTTAGGCAATGAAGTTCAGTAACAATAAAGACATGAAAGTAAGTTAATGTAGCAAACAATTAGTGTGGACAAGCTTGTTACTTTAGGCAATGAAGTTCAGTAACAATAAAGACATAAAAGTAAGTTAATGTAGCAAACAATTAGTGTGGACAAGCTTGTTACTTTAGACAATGAAGTTCAGTAACAATAAAGACATGAAAGTAAGTTAATGTAGCAAACAATTAGTGTGGACAAGCTTGTTACTTTAGGCAATGAAGTTCAGTAACAATAAAGACATAAAAGTAAGTTAATGTAGCAAACAATTAGTGTGGACAAGCTTGTTACTTTAGGCAATGAAGTTCAGTAACAATAAAGACATGAAAGTAAGTTAATGTAGCAAACAATTAGTGTGGACAAGCTTGTTACTTTAGGCAATGAAGTTCAGTAACAATAAAGACATGAAAGTAAGTTAATGTAGCAAACAATTAGTGTGGACAAGCTTGTTACTTTAGGTAATGAAGTTCAGTAACAATAAAGACATGAAAGTAAGTTAATGTAGCAAACAATTAGTGTGGACAAGCTTGTTACTTTAGGCAATGAAGTTCAGTAACAATAAAGACATGAAAGTAAGTTAATGTAGCAAACAATTAGTGTGGACAAGCTTGTTACTTTAGGTAATGAAGTTCAGTAACAATAAAGACATGAAAGTAAGTTAATGTAGCAAACAATTAGTGTGGACAAGCTTGTTACTTTAGACAATGAAGTTCAGTAACAATAAAGACATAAAAGTAAGTTAATGTAGCAAACAATTAGTGTGGACAAGCTTGTTACTTTAGGTAATGAAGTTCAGTAACAATAAAGACATGAAAGTAAGTTAATGTAGCAAACAATTAGTGTGGACAAGCTTGTTACTTTAGGCAATGAAGTTCAGTAACAATAAAGACATGAAAGTAAGTTAATGTAGCAAACAATTAGTGTGGACAAGCTTGCAGACATACTCACTTTACATTCATTCACTGGACTCCTTAATATGTTATCAAGTACCTTGCCTGCTGGCAAAGGTGATCATGTCTCTCCACAACTTTAAATCTTAACAGTTATTTATCATTTCTGTTGTTGACCTTCTGCCACGTAATCCTCTTAAACTGTGTGGTATTTTTCCTCTTTGCTTCCCTCTATCTCTTTGTCCCTCAGTTTTTCCAGTTGTCACAATATATTCCAGCTGGTCCCTTCTCATTACATGGCCACAAAATGATGATTGTTTCTTCCTAAAATTAGAAATTAGCTCTCTTTTTGCTTTGGCCTCTTTCAGAACATTTTCATTACTCTTCTTAGCTGTCCACGATATTCTCAACATTGTTCTGTAAAACCACATTTCTACAGACTCCAGTTATTTCCTTGTCTGTTGTCCTATTGTCCATGATTCACATCCATATGTTAAGACTGGCTCTACATAACATTTAAGAACTCTTTTTCTAGTTTCTATTGTCAAAAATGGACCAAATAAGAGGGCAGAAAGAGAATAGAGCCAAATTTAAATCATCTCTCTTCTTCTTCTATCCTTCCTCCATTGCTGTTGGCATTGAGGGGAGATACAATCTGTGATTCTATGCTCTTCTGTTGGCCTCTTCTGATGTTATCCCTCCTAGTGACTCTAGTATTCCCTTTATCCATCTCTTTCTCGGTCTTCCTCTTAATCTGGCGTTTTCGTAGCGTTTGTTTATGGCTCTTTGAGTCATTGTTAGTTCTTTTTGTCTTGTTATGTGGCCGAACTAATTGATCTGTTGTTTCTTTATGTATTCTATGGCTGGTTCAATTTCGAGTTTCTTCCTCAGGTCGGTGTTTCTTACTCTGTCCCTTAAGCTGTTTCCTGTCATTCTTCTGACACATTTCATTTCGGTGGTCGTTATATTTCTTTAATTTAAATCATCAATCAATCAAAATACTTTAGACTCCTTTTTATGGCATAAACAACAGACAAGGTCTCTCCATCCATCCCTCTTCTTGGACATTTTTTCTCTACTTCTCTCCAGTCTTGTCCTATTTTCTAGAGGGTTTCCATGATTTCTTTTCTCCGCGTATTCCTGGGCCTTCCTGGCTTTCTCTTTCCCTGTGGGTTCCATGACAGTGCCTGTTAAGCTATGCTGGCATCAGGTTTTCTTAGTGTAGAACTAAATTTATTGGTAAATTTTATGTTTTTTTTATAACTGTCATGTTTTATCTTCTTCTCTTTTTTACTTTCTTTTTAACTTCTTTAACTTCATTGTCATTCAATGCTGTTGTTGAGTTGCCTTGATGTTGTCACTACACCTGATGGTCTCAAGCACTGTCATTTAATGCTGTTGTTGAGTTGCCTTGATGTTGTCACTACACCTGATGGTCTTAAGCATTGTCATTTAATGCTGTTGTTGAGTTGCCTTGATGTTGTCACTACACCTGATGGTCTCAAGCATTGTCATTTAATGCTGTTGTTGAGTTGCCTTGATGTTGTCACTACACCTGATGGTCTCAAGCACTGTCATTTAATGCTGTTGTTGAGTTGCCTTGATGTTGTCACTACACCTGATGGCCTCAAGCACTGTCATTTGATGTTGTCACTACACCTGATGGCCTCAAGCATTGTCATTTAATGCTGTTGTTGAATTGCCTTGATGTTGTCACTATACTTGATGGCCTCAAGCATTGTCATTTAATGATGTTGTTGAGTTGCCTTGATGTTGTCACTATACCTGATGGTCTCAAGCACTGTCATTTAATGCTGTTGTTGAGTTGCCTTGATTTTGTCACTATACCTGATGGCCTCAAGCACTGTCATTTAATGCTGTTGTTGAGTTGCCTTGTTGAGTTGCCTTGATTGTTGTCACTATACCTGATGGCCTCAAACACTGTCATTTAATGTTGTTGTTGAGTTGCCTTGATGTTGTCACTATACCTGATGGCCTCAATCACTGTTATTTAATGCTGTTGTTGAGTTGCCTTGATGTTGTCACTATACCTGATGGCCTCAAACACTGTCATTTAATGTTGTTGTTGAGTTGCCTTGATGTTGTCACTATAACTGAAGGCCTCAAGCACTGTCATTTAATGCTGTCGAGTTGTTTTGATGTTGTCGCTATACATGATGGCCTCTAGCACTGTCATTTAATGTTGTTGTTGAGTTGCCTTGATGTTGTCACTATATCTGAAGGCCTCAAGCACTGTCATTTAATGCTGTCGAGTTGTTTTGATGTTGTCACTATACATGATGGCCTCAAGCATTGTCATTTAATGCTGTTGTTGAATTGCCTTGATGTTGTCACTATACTTGATGGCCTCAAGCATTGTCATTTAATGATGTTGTTGAGTTGCCTTGATGTTGTCACTATACCTGATGGCCTCTAGCACTGTCATTTAATGCTGTTGTTGAGTTGCCTTGATTTTGTCACTATACTTGATGGTCTCAAGCATTGTCATTTAATGCTGTTGTTGAGTTGTCTTGATGTTGTCACTATACCTGATGGCCTCAAGCACTGTCATTTAATGCTGTCGAGTTGTTTTGATGTTGTCACTATACATGATGGCCTCTAACACTGTCATTTAATGTTGTTGTTGAGTTGCCTTGATGTTGTCACTATATCTGAAGGCCTCAAGAACTGTCATTTAATGCTGTCGAGTTGTTTTGATGTTGTCACTATACCTGATGGCCTCTAGCACTGTCATTTAATGTTGTTGTTGAGTTGCCTTGATGTTGTCACTATAACTGAAGGCCTCAAGCACTGTCATTTAATGCTGTCGAGTTGTCTTGATGTTGTCACTATACCTGATGGCCTCAAGCACTGTCATTTAATGCTGTCGAGTTGTCTTGATGTTGTCACTATACCTGATGGCCTCAAGCACTGTCATTTAATGCTGTCGAGTTGTCTTGATGTTGTCACTATACCTGATGTCATGATTTATTTATGAATTATTTATTATTTTTTAAAATTATTTATTATATTTTTATTATTTATTATTTTTTGTGAAGCAGAAGACTTGGCACTGTAACTTGTCGAACATCATGGACAATCCTCTCACGCTCAGTAATGGAGCATTTGTTCGCTGGTCCTCAAGGTCAGCCTTTTTTTCCTCTTACCCTCTTGTTTCCCACGTGAGGGCTGCTTACTTTACAATTCTCCTGTTGCCACCTCTCATCACATGGCCAACAATACCCACCTTGTTTTGATTATATACACATGGCCTTGGTGCTTTGACAGACGGTTGGTAGCAAGCAATCATGATAAGTCAGTCATTTGGTAAAAATATTAGTGTCTTATTCTGGGTGCTGCTTTGCTAATCAGTTTCTCTCATGGCTGAATTTGTCAATATTGGACAGACTGACACAACATCCATCAACTACCTGTGCCCCATTTTGGGGGTCTGCCTCGGGGGGGGGGGGGGGGGGGGGGGGGAGGAGACATATATGACCAGGGAATAAAGGTCACTTGTCCAGTGCAGTCACCATGAGGTGTTCAGATCTGAGTCTTTATTTTACCCCCCAATAGTAAAACTTTTGACCCTACCCTAGTGGATTCAAACCCATGTTCTCTTTGTTTGGAACTCACCAAGTTATCAATTCAGCCATCCACCAACATCCCAGCGGCTGACAAAATGGCCAGCTTAATATACATTACCTTTTTTATGCTCATGTAATAAAAACTATTGTTTTTTAAATTTATTGTTTGCTGATTTTTTATATCTCAAAGATCCGGATTTGCTTGTGTCTTCATTGTGCAGATATATAGCCAATACATATGAAGAATAAATGTAACACTTGATGGTTCTTCTTTTCAAATTGTTTGTTATCACTTTGTGTTAGAATTGATCTTCTGTTGTTTTACCTACTTAAGACAAGGTTTTGAGAACTCTTCTCAACAATGGAATGTTGCTGAAAAAGTAGATTAAAACTATCACTATAGTAAATGATAAAAATGAGAAAGAGAGTTCATCGGGTCTATATAGAACCAATTCTGACCTATGGAAGCGAATCATGGACAGTAGACAAACAAATGAAAAGACGATTAGAGGCCACAGAGATGGGATTTCTCAGAAGAATGTTGAAAGTTCCCTGGACAGCTAAAAAGACCAATGAGGAAGTTCTCAAAGAGGCCAACACAAAAAGGGAGCTCTTAAAAAACATCAGAAAGAAGTAATCGACATCTTTCGGGCACATCATGAGAAGAGGAAAGTTGGAATACTTGGTTACAACTGGCAAAATAAAAGGAAAGAGAGATCGCGGACGACAAAGAGAGAAAAAAATGGATAGCTTGGTGTCATGGCATGGAAAACAGTCAACAACAGAACTAATACGATGCACTGTAGATAGAAGATTGTGGAGGGACATGATCACCTATGTCAACCGGTATGGCACATGATGATGATGATAGTAAATGTTGTTAACCTCCGACGGAAGATGTACAACAGAGGTGAGAGATGCAGAATGGCTCAGGCAAAAGCAGCTTTCCAAAAAATGAGGAAGATACTATGTAATCCATTTTTGACAATAGAAACAAGAAAAAGAGTTCTTAAATGTTATGTAGAGCCAGTTTTAACATATGGATGTGAATCGTGGACAATAGACAAGAAAATCACTGGAGTCTGTAGAAATGTGGTTTTACAGAAGAATGTTGAGAATACCATGGACAGCTAAGAAGAGTAATGAAAATGTTCTGAAAGAGGCCAAAGCAAAAACAGAGCTAATTTCCAATATTAGGAAGAAACAAGCATCATTTTTTGCCCATGTAATGAGAAGAGAACAGCTGGAATATATTGTAACAACTGGGAAAATTGAGGGACGAAGAGATAGAGGAAAGCAAAAAGAAAAGATACCAGACAGCTTAAGAGAATGGCTTGGCAGAAGGTCAACAACAGAAATGATAAATAACTGTCGAGATTGAAAGTTGTGGAGAGACATGATCACCTACACCAGCAGGCCCAGCACTTGATGATGATAGTAAATGTCTATATAAATTTTCTTAGCAAAGGAAGGGCAGCATGGAAGGGAACTGATCACCCAGGCTCTTTAAATGGGGACCAGAAATATTCTCAGCAATGGAAGGGAACTGATCACCCAGACTCTTTAAGTGGGTACCAGAAATATTCTTAGCAATGGAAGGGAACTGATCACCCAGCCTCATTAAGTGGGTACCAGAAATATTCTTAGCAAAGGAAGAGAACTGATCACCCAGCCTCATTAAGTGGGTACCAGAAATATTCTTAGCAAAGGAAGAGAACTGATCACCCAGCCTCATTAAGTGGGTACCAGAAATATTCTCAGCAAAGGAAGAGAACTGATCACCCAGCCTCATTAAGTGGGTACCAGAAATATTCTCAGCAATGGAAGGGAACTGATCACCCAGGCTCTTTAAATGGGGACCAGAAATATTCTTAGCAAAGGAAGGGAACTGATCACCCAGACTCTTTAAGTGGGTACCAGAAATATTCTCAGCAATGGAAGGGAACTGATCACCCAGACTCTTTAAGTGGGTACCAGAAATATTCTCAGCAATGTAAGGGAACTGATCACCCAGGCTCTTTAAATGGGGACCAGAAATATTCTTAGCAAAGGAAGGGAACTGATCACCCAGACTCTTTAAGTGGGTACCAGAAATATTCTCATCAATGGAAGGGAACAGATCACCCAGGCTCTTTAAATGGGGACCAGAAATATTCTTAGCAAAGGAAGGGCAGCAAGGAAGGGAACTGATCACCAGAAGAGAACTGATCACCCAGGCTCTTTAAGTTGAGACCAGAGATATTCTCTTGGAAGGAAGGGCAGCCAGGAAGGGAACTGATAACCGAGGCTCTTTAAGTGGGTACCAGAAATATTCTCAGCAATGGAAGGGAACTGATCACCAAGGCTGTTTAAGTGGGTACCAGAAATATTCTCAGCAATGGAAGGGAACTGATCACCCAGCCTCATTAAGTGGGTACCAGAAATATTCTTAGCAAAGGAAGAGAACTGATCACCCAGCCTCATTAAGTGGGTACCAGAAATATTCTTAGCAAAGGAAGAGAACTGATCACCCAGCCTCATTAAGTGGGTACCAGATATATTCTCAGCAAAGGAAGAGAACTGATCACCCAGCCTCATTAAGTGGGTACCAGAAATATTCTCAGCAAAGGAAGAGAACTGATCACCCAGACTCTTTAAGTGGGTACCAGAAATATTCTCAGCAAGGAAGAGAACTGATCACCCAGACTCTTTAAGTGGGTACCAGAAATATTCTCAGCAATGGAAGGGAACTGATCACCCAGGCTCTTTAAATGGGGACCAGAAATATTCTTAGCAAAGGAAGGGAACTGATCACCCAGACTCTTTAAGTGGGTACCAGAAATATTCTCAGCAATGGAAGGGAACTGATCACCCAGACTCTTTAAGTGGGTACCAGAAATATTCTCAGCAATGTAAGGGAACTGATCACCCAGGCTCTTTAAATGGGGACCAGAAATATTCTTAGCAAAGGAAGGGAACTGATCACCCAGACTCTTTAAGTGGGTACCAGAAATATTCTCATCAATGGAAGGGAACAGATCACCCAGGCTCTTTAAATGGGGACCAGAAATATTCTTAGCAAAGGAAGGGCAGCAAGGAAGGGAACTGATCACCAGAAGAGAACTGATCACCCAGGCTCTTTAAGTTGAGACCAGAGATATTCTCTTGGAAGGAAGGGCAGCAAGGAAGGGAACTGATAACCGAGGCTCTTTAAGTGGGTACCAGAAATATTCTCAGCAATGGAAGGGAACTGATCACCCAGGCTGTTTAAGTGGGTACCAGAAATATTCTCAGCAATGGAAGGGAACTGATCACCCAGGCTCTTTAAGTGGGTACCAGAAATATTCTCAGCAATGGAAGGGAACTGATCACCCAGGCTCTTTAAGTGGGTACCAGAAATATTCTCAGCAATGGAAGAGAACTGATCACCCAGACTCTTTAAGTGGGTACCAGAAATATTATCAGCAAAGGAAGAGAACTGATCATCCAGACTCTTTAAGTGGGTACCAGAAATATTCTCAGCAAAGGAAGAGAACTGATCACCCAGACTCTTTAAGTGGGTACCAGAAATATTCTCAGCAAAGGAAGAGAACTGATCACCCAGACTCTTTAAGTGGGTACCAGAAATATTCTTAGCAAAGGAAGAGAACTGATCACCCAGCCTCATTAAGTGGGTACCAGAAATATTCTCAGCAAAGGAAGAGAACTGATCACCCAGACTCTTTAAGTGGGTACCAGAAATAATCTCAGCAAAGGAAGAGAACTGATCACCCAGACTCTTTAAGTGGGTACCAGAAATATTCTCAGCAATGGAAGGGAACTGATCATCAAGACTCTTTAAGTGGGTACCAGAAATATTCTCAGCAATGGAAGGGAACTGATCATCCAGACTCTTTAAGTGAGTATCAGAAATATTCTCAGCAATAGAAGGGAACTGATCACCCAGGCTCTTTAAATGGGGACCAGAAATATTCTTAGCAAAGGAAGGGCAGCAAGGAATGGAACTGATCACCAGAAGAGAACTGATCACCAAGACTCTTAAAGTTGAGACCAGAGATATTCTCTTGGAAGGAAGGGCAGCAAGGAAGGGAACTGATCACCAGAAGAGAACTGATCACCCAGACTCTTTAAGTTGAGACCAGAGATATTCTCTTGGAAGGAAGGGCAGCAAGGAAGGGAACTGATCACCCAGGCTTTTTAAGTGGGTACAAGAAATATTCTCAGCAATGGAAGAGAACTGATCACCCAGGCTCTTTAAGTGGGTACCATAAATATTCTCAGCAATGGAAGGGAACTGATCACCCAGGCTCTTTAAGTGGGTACCAGAAATATTCTCAGCAATGGAAGGGAACTGATCACCCAGGCTCTTTAAGTGGGTACCAGAAATATTCTCAGCAATGGAAGGGAACTGATCACCCAGGCTCTTTAAGTGGGTACCAGAAATATTCTCAGCAATGGAAGGGAACTGATCACCCAGGCTCTTTAAATGGGTACTAGAAATATTCTCAGCAATGGAAGGGAACTGATCACCCAGACTCTTTAAGTGGGTACTAGAAATATTCTCAGCAATGGAAGGGAACTGATCATCCAGGCTCTTTAAGTGGGTACTAGAAATATTCTCAACAATGGAAGGGAACTGATCATCCAGACTCTTTAAATGGGTACTAGAAATATTCTTAGCAAAGGAAGGGCAGCAAGGAAGGGAACTGATCACCAGAAGGGAACTGATCACCCAGGCTCTTTAAGTGGGTACCATAAATATTCTCAGCAAAAGAATAGAACTGATCATCCAGACTCTTTATGTAGGGCTAGATATCGGATCTCACTACCCAGAGAGAGCTGGACATCTGATCTCACTACCCAGTTGGGCTAGACATCTGATCTCACCACCCAGAGAGGGCTAGACATTGGATCTCACTACCTAGAGAGAGCTGGACATCTGATCTCACCACCTAGGAAGGGCTAGACATTGGATCTCACTACCCAGTGAGGGCTAGACATTGGATCTCACTACCCAGAGAGGACTAGACATCGGATCTCACTACCCAGAGAGGGCTAGACATTGGATCTCACTAACCAGACACCAGGGGAGAGTAAAGTCACAGATTTGATTTATATCTTATTTATTCATTATTATTTTTTAAAATGTCCCCTCCACCTGTGATGGGAATCAAACCTGGGATCTTGTCCAGAGGCCTACATCTTACCTCTAGACCATCCAGTCTCTCCCCTCCGCACCCCCTTTTCTGTGGCAAATGCTCCAAAAGGGTCTAAAGGACTTTGATTGTTGACTGATTCATTGATTACAGCAAAAGTATAGAACCATAACCGCCTGGTTAGCAGCCCTACCACAGTAAACTATAACAAAAGCCATGCTCACATATCTAGAAGACTCATGGCAAATATTAATGAAGTTTAATTGTAGACAATAACATTTAAAAAACTGCTGAAGTCTTAGGCATTATTATATTCAAAACATTCATCATCATGTGCCATACCAGTTGGCATAGGTGACCTTCATGTTCTTCCACGCTTCTATCTACAGTGCATCGTTTCATTGTATCAATCTGTTGTTGACTGTTTTCCATGCCATGACACCAAGTTATCTAGTATTTTCTCTCTTTGTCGTCCCCAATCTCTCTTTCCCTATATTTTGCCAGTTCTAACCAATTATTCCAACATTGTTCTTCTCATGATGTGCCTGATAAATGTTGATTGTTTCTTTCTGATGTTTTTTACAAGCTCCCTTTTTGTGTTGGCCTCTTTAAGAATGCCCTCATTGGTCTTTTTAGCTGTCCCAGGAACTTTTAACATTCTTCTGTGAAATCATTTCTGTAGCATCTAATCACCTTTTTAGTTCTTTGTCTATTTTCCATGATTCGCTTACATAGGTCAATTGGCTCCAAATAGCACAGATGAACTGCTA
Organism: Megaustenia siamemsis; assembly: GCA_032433765.1. NCBI lineage: Eukaryota > Metazoa > Mollusca > Gastropoda > Stylommatophora > Ariophantidae > Megaustenia > Megaustenia siamemsis. The sequence goes on along the minus strand of JAVIAB010000159.1, from coordinate 32,024,146 downwards.
AACATTACAGAATGAAAAAAAAACAAAGTAAAACACACACGGAATACAAAATTGTAATAAATTGATTAATGATCCATGGTTGATATTTAAACTCCTACACAGGAGATCAGGAAACAAGAAAAGTGAAAGCAGTTGGTGAACTTGTTGATCTCTTCACCCTTCCCATGATGCTAGACGCCACAATCGGCTTGTTGTGTTTTTGCCATCCATCTCTATTCTTGACGGGATGTTCAATCTTATCCAATGAGTCTATGCCTGTCAACATTGCTTCTCTTATAAGTGTTCTTTTGGGTCTCTCTAGGTCTTCCTATTTCTTCAGTATCCTGATGTTTTCCATAGAAGAGTTTGCTTTGGAATTCTCTTGTTGTCTCCAACATGTTCGACATCTTCTCTTCCTAATTATAGATGAGATCATTGGTTGCATGACCATTTCTCTTATCCCAATATTAGTCATGAATTCATTCTAGTCTACACAATATTTTTCTTAGATAATTCTCTTCAAAAGAATCTAGTTTTTTCTCAATCTCTTTTGTTGTTTTCCAGCTTTCACATGTGTAGGTAAAGGTTGATAATACATTTGAGTTGAATATTATAATTTTAGTTTCTTGCTCAGTATTTTTGATTTCCATATTTTGTCCATGTTTTTAAAATTCACTGCTGCTTTTGCTATCCTGCTTCTGATCTCTTTCTTAGTTTCACCTTCTTGATTACTACATAGATAGGCATAGTGGTCCACTCTTTCCAATGTCTGATGATTGAGATCTACATTGACATATATTCTGGGGTATTGTTATTTTTCATTAATTTTGTTTTATTCCTGAATTAGTGAACTTCATTATCATCAAGTACCATGCATGCTAGCGTAGGTGATCATGTCTCTCCACAACTTTCAATCTTGACAGTTATTTATTATTTCTGTTGTTGACTTTCTGCCAAGCCATTCTTTTAAGCTGTCTGGTATATTTTCTCTTTGCTTCCCTCTATTTCTTCATCCCTCAATTTTTCCAGTTGTCACAAAATATTCCAGCTGTTCCCTTCTCATTCTATCTATCTATTGACCTTTCGAGCCGTAACCGGCCCATAGGGCGTAGACCAAGATACACCTTCTCCTATATGAATTTTTGTTCTAGCAGTTTTCTTTTAAAGATATTTTATTAAATCTCGCCATCTGTCTCTGTTCTGTGCAAGCAGTTCTATCTCATTGAGGGAGCCGATTCCTGCTGCTCTTGCCTCTCTCATCAATGTTCTTCTCAGTGTCTCCCTGGGTCTTCCTCTTTTTCTTTTACCTGTTGTTTCCCATATGAGGGCTTGCTTTGCTATTCGATTATTATCTCTTCTCATCACATGTCCAACGTATGACCATCGTCTTTTCTTTATTACTGAAGATATTAGTGGTTGATTGGCGATTTCTCTAATTTCCTCGTTTGTTTTGAATTCCCTTCTCATTACATGGCCACTAAATGATGATTGCTACTTCCGAATAATGGAAATTAGCTTTGTATTGGTGAACTTATCTAAACATAATGGGTGTTTCATTGGATGTACAACAATAAGGGAACCGCAATAAACATAGACATGTAGGGAATCATCTAAGTCAGGGTGGTTAGGTTCTATACATGCACTTGTGGAAACTGTCCATGGAAATAGAACTTGCTCGGCTTCTTCTCTGTGGTGTCACAGGTGTCTTTGCTGAAGATAAGAAGAGGTTCTTTACAGTTAGCTGATATATTTCTATACATTTTTTATACAAATCTGAAACAAGTGCAGCCCGTCAAATACTTGGGCACAATAATAATAATAAGAAACAAACGATGAAGTCTTAAAACAACTAAAAATGAAAAGAGAACTGCAAAACACAATTCAAACAAGACAAATGAGATTTTTGGGCCATGTTAAAAGACACAAGAGCCTACTAAAAGTAATCCTGGAGGGGAAAATACAAGGTAAAAGAGGCAGAGGTAGACCAAGACTAACATGGACGAGTAATATCAAAAGATGGACAAACCGGCCTATGACAACCTGCACCATCAAAGCAAGAGATAGAGCAGAATGGCGCTCCATGGTAGCTAACCTTCGTTGCAGTGATGGCACTCGATGATGATGACATTAATAATATCAAATGGAAGATGCACCACAGAAATAAAAAGTAGCCGGCTCAGGCCGAAACAGTAATTCAGAAAATGAACATATCTTATCCAACAAATCTATGTCAAGTGAAATGAGAATGAGAGTTCGTCTGTGCTTTATAGAGCCAATTCTGACCTATGGAAGCGAATCATGGACAGTAGACAAACAAATGAAAAGACAATTAGAGGCCACAGAGATGGGATTTCTCAGAAGAATGTTGAAAGTTCCCTGGACGGCTAAAAAGACAAACGAGAAAATTCACAAAAAGGGAGCTCCTAAGAAACATCAGAAAGAAACAATCAACATTTTCCAGGCATATCGTGAGAAGAGGAAAGTTGGAATACTTGGTTACAACTGGCAAAATACAGGGAAAGAGAGATCACAGATGACAAAGAGAGAAAATACTGGAAAGCTTGGTGTCATAGCATTGAAAACAATCAACAACAGAACTGATACGATTCAAGGTAGCTAGAAGATTGTGGAAGGACATGATCGCCTACACCAACCGGTACGACACATGATGATGATGTAGATGAGATATATATATATATCTCAATGGCAAGAGCATACATCAAAGCTCTTGAAGAAGTTAACATCTCTGGTCTATATGGGCTATCAAAGCAATGTTGCTTATGATGGGTAGGACACATGGTAGATGGGGTTGCCTTTTATCATCATCATCAAGCACCTTGCCTGCTGGCTAGGTGATCATGTCTCTCCACAACTTTCGATCTTGACAGTTATTTATCATTTCTGTTGTTGACCTACCAAGCCATTCTCTTAAGCTGTCTGGTATCTTTTTTCTTTGCTTCCCTCTATCTTTTCATCCCTTAATTTTTTCCAGTTGTCACAATATATTCCAGCTGTTCCTTTCTCATTACATGGCCAAAAAATGATTATTGTTTCTTCCTAATATTGGATATTAGCTGTCTTTTTGCTTTGACCTCTTTCAGAACGTTTTCATTACTCTTCTTAGCTGTCTGTGGTATTCTCTACATGTTTCTGTAAAACCATAGTTATACAGCCTCCGGTGATTTTCTTGTCCATGATTCACATCCATATCTTAAGACTGGCTCTAATTAACATTTATGAACTCTTTTTCTGGTTTCTATTGTCAAAAATGGATTGCACAGTATTTTCCTCATTTTTTGGAAAGCTGCTTTTGCCTGAGCTATTCTGCATCTCACCTCTGTTGTACATCTACCATCTGAGGTTAACATTGTTCCCAGATATTTAAATTCATTTACCTGTTTTAATATTGTTCCACTTGTCTTTATTGTGCATTGCGGTGAAGTCTTTTTCTTTGTTACTACCTTTACTTCTGTTTCTTTGTTATTGATGCTGAGTCCTTTATTTTTGCTTTCCTTCACTATAATGTCTAATATTTCCAGAAACTCATTTTCACTCTTAGCGATTAAGACTGTATCATCGGCATACCTTTCATTATTTATATTATGACCTCCTATATATATACATATATGTATATATACAGTAACCATAGTAAAAAAAAGGAAAGTACCCCCGTCACGACAAGTGGCGGCGTATAGGGAATATGGCGTTAGTGACCATAAATTTTACAGACCTTCAGCACATGATTTTTGGAGTAATGTGGTCAGTATTACGCCCGTGCCGCTTTATTTTCCCAGAAAAAAAATCCGGTACCCATTTAAGGCTGGGTGAACCCGGAAGCCATCGGTTGGGATCGAACCCTACCCTTTGTCCTTTGTAGTCCAGTTCACTAACCACTGAGCTATCGTGGCTCATACAGTAACCATGTTATACCAAAAAACTCATGTGCCGTGGGTCTATAAAAAGGTATAGTCAATAACACCATATTCCCTATATGTTATGTAAGTGACGAAGCTCTTTAATTACATTATAAAGTCACCCTTTTTATCTTACAGAAACAATGAAAGTATAAAAGACAGTTGTTGCTATAGTGTCTTATTAAAGACGCAGATCTTGCACAACCAAAGAGTTCACTAAATTATTTCAAATAAATTCTTTCTGGTGACACAGTAAAGCCAATGATTGAATCCCTGCTACTTTTTAATTATAATTCCTTTCTGGTGACACAGTAAAGCCAATGATTGAATCCCTGCTACTTTTTAATTATAATTCCTTTCTGATGACACAGTAAAGCCAATGATTGAATCCCTGCTACTTTTTAATTATAATTCCTTTCTGGTGACACAGTAAAGCCAATGATTGAATCCCTGCTACTTTTTAATTATAATTCCTTTCTGGTGACACAGTAAAGCCAATGATTGAATCCCTGCTACTTTTTAATTATAATTCCTTTCTGGTGACACAGTAAAGCCAATGATTGAATCCCTGCTACTTTTTAATTATAATTCCTTTCTGGTGACACAGTAAAGCCAATGATTGAATCCCTGCTACTTTTTAATTATAATTCCTTTCTGGTGACACAGTAAAGCCAATGATTGAATCCCTGCTACTTTTTAATTATAATTCCTTTCTGGTGACACAGTAAAGCCAATGATTGAATCCCTGCTACTTTTTAATTATAATTCCTTTCTGGTGACACAGTAAAGCCAATGATTGAATCCCTGCTACTTTTTAATTATAATTCCTTTCTGGTGACACAGTAAAGCCAATGATTGAATCCCTGCTACTTTTTAATTATAATTCCTTTCTGGTGACACAGTAAAGCCAATGATTGAATCCCTGCTACTTTTTAATTATAATTCCTTTCTGGTGACACAGTAAAGTAAATGATTGAATCCCTGCTACTTTTTAATTATAATTCCTTTATGGTGACACAGTAAAGTAAATGATTGAATCCCTGCTACTTTTTAATTATAATTCCTTTCTGGTGACACAGTAAAGTAAATGATTGAATCCCTGCTACTTTTTAATTATAATTTTTTCTGATGACAAAGTAAAGCAAATGACTGAATCCCTGCTACTTTTTAATTATACAGTAAAGTCTCGATTATGCGGTACTCAATAATCCGGAATTCTCAATTTAACGGACTTTTTTTTTTTTAATTATTATAGGGAGAAAGCTTGAATCATGTTTTGTTCAGTTAAATTAAATGCCTTTATCCGGAAATCGAAAACGCTACAACACGGTTTGTGCGCTGCACTTACTTCTACAGGCTCTATCATTACACAATATTGCGTTTACAATAGTGTATTTACAGTAATATACTTCAAATAGGAGCGAACATATTTTATTCAATCCAGACATTGTGTCTCCAAATATTCCAAGTAAAAGCGACAGACAGTCTATATCTTCACTTTTTCCCCCGACTAAATGTTTTTGTCGGGAAATCTTAGTCGTGCCAAAAACACTTATCTACATGATTTTACAAATTTGCTTAATTTTCTCATAGCCTGCTTTAGATCTAAAGTTGGTCATGAATTTGTCAAAAATATGGCGTTTGACAGTCTGACCGAACATTAGAAGCAGACGTATTGTTTGTGAAAATTGAAGAGCCCATAACTTTGATGATTATAAATCAAAGGTTGAGCAGCCGGCGTGAAGTGACATAGAGATGGTGAGAAGAAAGGGGGAGGGGTTCAAAAATTACCGACTGGAAATTCAAAAAGAGTAAGATACAGAGTTTGACGTTAGTTTGTCTCAGACATTTGTGCAAGCTGAAATTCGTTCCATCAGTATAAATTATACATGATATGCTATAAACGCATGTGTGCATACTTTTTAACGGAATACATTTTTGTGTTAAATAATGGCCTCTGCGAGTGCAAACCACACCTCAATTTCCCGCAAAGGTAAACGCAAGCGAACTGTATTGACACTGAACCAGAAGATTGAAATCGCTAGTAGACTTGAAAAAGGCGTTAATCGCAACGTTTTGATGACTGAATTTGGCATAGCCTCTTCAACATTATATGACATACGAAATCAAAAAGATGAGTTGTTTAAGTTTGCGTCGGAGTCTGAAAGCAGCAACAATATACACCAGAGACGAAGTATGAAACGGCCAAAATTTGAAAAACTCGACGACGTCCTTTATGTGTGGTTTTTAGAAAGAAGAAGAAAAGGAATGCCAATATCAGGACCCATGTTGATAGAGAAAGCTAGTGAATGTCACACGAATTTAAATATTTCTGAGCATTGCAATTTTTCAATCATGTTTTTTCATAAATTTTGAGTTTGGTTTTCTTACTCTCGATTATCCAGAAAAATTCAATTATCCAGAATGGGTTCTTCCCCGAGCATTCCGGATAATCGAGACTTTACTGTAATTCCTTTCAGCCCAAGGATTAGATTACTTGGCGGGTCAGTTCTGGGGCACGCGCCATATGTGACCCACCTCTACTTTACAAACCCTCTCTCATTTGGACTTTCAGATTGTCAATACAGATAAGCTTTCAAAATGCCATTTTTATCTCTATTTTTACCTTACACCGACAATGTTTTAGTCTGACCTTGAAGACTTTTACGATTATTGCCTACATTCGAGAAGAAGGTAAGATTTTAGGCGACAACGTTGGAACAGTTGTTGTTGCCACATAAACCTGTTAACAGCAAAAACTCAGTGCAAACAATTGTGTATTTGTTCAGCTCATCCTAGATGTAGCAAAATTTACTTTATTTCATTGTTCGTTTGTGTTGTTCTCGTTTTCTGATTAAGGCCGCATGTAAGCCAAATGTCAGTATTTTGTTGTGTTCCTTTTTTGTAAAAGCTGTCACTATAACCTTGTAGGGGTTTTCCTTGCACCCCACTACACCCCTGCTCCCAGCTTTACCACAGCACTGCAATTATTTGCCTGCTCCCCCATAAATATACTCCTGAATCGGCATGGTGACCCAGAGTCTTTGACTGCGTTTATAACCTGTCAGAAGCAATACCTTTTTTTTTCTTTGGAACAATGAGCTGTCAGTTTAAGTAAATATAGATACCTTTTTTGTGATAATTGTTGGCTTGGGTGTCTATTGTTTACCGTCTTCTTCTACCTTTCAGCTCCCTGTGGAGCATAAGTCTTCAACAAACACTTTCCAAGTCGTTCTGTTTCTTGCCATTCTTTTAAGATCATGCCATGTCTTTCCCCGCATCTTCATCTCTGCTTCTATCTGACTTCTCCAAGAATCTCTTAGACAGAGAGCCTTTATCTTTCCTGGATGACAGATTTACTTTTATTCTTTTCTTTGACTTGTCCATGTTTGCGAAGTTTTTCGGCATATTTTTTTACAGTATGGGATAGTCAGTCCCATGCCCAACCCTCCTTTCTCACCTCTTATGAACATGCCTGGTAAGGTACAGCAGCGCCACTATTCTTTACTCCACTTTCGGGCCCCGGCAGCGCACTGGCGATTGTTTACTGTGCTGTCTGTCATTTGTAAGATTTTTTCTGAGTGCTGTAAAAAATAGCTTTGACCCCATGTAATTTACATTCTCATAAGCTAATGCCCCACTGACCTGCATGTCTGGCTAGTACGTGAGGCATTCACTTTATTCAAGGAAACAGTTTCTGAAGAAACAAAAGAATGAAAAGTGTTATTAATTTGCTTTATCTAAATGAACCCATTTTTTCATAATTTATAACCTTATACTGGGGGCCTCGGTAGCCTAGTTGGGAAAACCATTTGACTGGGCTACCGACGTTTGGACAACCTGTGTTCGATTACCACTGGAAGCAGTGTGAGTTGTACTCGTTGTTTGAGAGAAAATAACAATTTTAAAAAATACCCCCGAGGTCGACACAGCCGCTGGCAGAAATCAGTACCATGGTAGTGGTACTCCGTGAAGGTGAGGAATGCCATCTTTTATCGTGAGTTTTGATGCTTGAAGTGACACTATCAATAAGTCTCAGAACACTTCCGGATATGCGGCCAAGCACATATGAGTGAAAATTCGTGGGCTAAGATGGCAATTCAAGTCTCGTTCTTTACCTTTATCCTCATACTCCCTCAAACACCACCAGGACTAACAATGCTCCGAGGTTCACCCAGCCACTAAAAATGGGTACCAGAGATTTTTATAGGAAGTAAAGGCGGTCTGAGGTGATACCGACCACATCACCCAAAATTGCATCCTGTCATGGAAAAAAACAGTCGCTAACACAATAATCCCCATGCATCTAGCAAGGTCTGTTAAATAATAAGTGGACAACACAAATTAGAACAAAGTTTCAGCTCAGTAAGCCTTTAGCAGGAACAAACATACAACACACACACACAGATATGAATTCAAAATACAAAAAATTATTTCAAACTAGAATGAGAAATACAAATTTAAGAAACAAGAACAAAATGTCTTCCCTGTACACTGCACTATGTACAGAAGGAAAATGAACGTTAGTGCACAGGGGGTAAGTGTGCTTGCACCCAAGTGAAAATGTGCACACATACACAGCATGCATAACCAGAAGTTCCCACATTTGTGGGCTCTTGTTGACTTGTCCAACCAAGTTTTGTGGGAGCCTCTGGGTATTAGGTGTGCACATTTTCACTTGGGTGCAAGCACACTTACCCTGTGCACACTAATGTTCATTTTCCTTCTGTACACAGTGTGGTGTACAAGGAAGACATTTTATTCTTTTTTTTTTTACATTTTAATTCTAATTCTAGTTTTAAATTATTTGTTTTATTATTTTTTATTTTAGATACATATCTGTCTGTGTGTTGTATGTTTGTTCCTGCTGAAGGCCTATTGAGGCGAAACGTTGTCCTAATTTGTACCGTCCACTTATTACGTTATTTAACCACACCATTTTTGTTCTATTTTTTTCTCTCAAAAATTTTGTGTAAAACATGTTTTGTTCCCAGTAAACACTGGCCTCCTCAGTGCTTAGCTGAGAATATCCTCAGTCTCAGAGGGTCTCCCTTGCCATACAGGCAGATATCCTCTGACTTCAGAAGTATAGGTTATTGTGTTTTGTCAAAATATTCAAAGAATTTTCCTCGGACAAGCACCATGAAATTATTAAAATCTTGACGGTTCCTTTCATTTTGTCCTACAACTTTCAGATGACAAAGGTAATAAATAATATTTATATTGGTATATTAACAAGCATCTATCTATCTATTGACCTTTTCAGCCGTAGCCGGCCCATAGGGCGTGGACCAAGATACTCCTTCTCTTATCTGAATTTTTGTTCTAGCAGTTTTCAATTCTTTTAAAGATATTTTATCAAATCTCGCCATTTGTCTCTATTCTGTGCAAGCAACTCTATCTCATTGAGGGAGCCGAATCCTGCTGCTCTTGCCTCTCTCATCAATGTTCGTCTCAGTGTCTCCCTGGGTCTTCATCTTTTCCTCTTACCTGTTGTTTCCCATATGAGGGCTTTCTTTGCTATTCGGTTATTATCTCTTCTCATCACATGTCCAACATATGACCATCGTCTTTTCTTTATTACTGAAGATATTAGTGGTTGATTGGCGATTTCTCTAATTTCCTCGTTTGTTTTGAATTCGTTCCACGCTATACCAATTATTTTCTTTAGACATTTAATTTCGAATGCGTTCAACTTTGTTTCTACATCTCTTGTTGTTTTCCAGCTTTCACACGCATACGTAAGGCTTGATAGTACATTTGATTGCATAGATCAAATGGACAAGCATAGATTGCTAAAATTAACTCTCAGAAAAAAAAACCCACAAAAGATAGACCATTGTAATCTGACAGGTATTAAAATTGGCTCTAAAAAGCAAAACTGATCAACATAAAAGATACAAATATCTTTTATGTTGCTGGTAAGTATTAAAATGAATATCATCGTCAAGTACCGGGCCTACTGGCGTAGGTGATCATGTCTCTCCACAACTTTTGATCTCGGCAGCTATTTATCATTTCTGTTGTTGACCTTCTGCCAAGCCATTATCTTAAGCTGCCTGTTATTTTTTCTCTTTGCTTCCCTCTATCTCTTCGTCCCTCAATTTTTCCAGTTGTTACAATATATTCCAGTTATTCTCTTCACATTACATTGCCAAGAAATGATGATTGTCTCTTCCTAATATTGGAAATTAGCTCTCTTTTTGCTTTGGCCTCTCTCAGAACATCTTCATTACTCTTCTTAGCTGTCGATGGTACTCTCAACATTCTTCTGTAAAACCACATTTCTACAGACTCCAGTGATTTTCTTGTCTGTTGTCCCATTGTCCATGATTCGCATCCATATGTTAAGATTGGCTCTACATAACATTTAAGAACTCTTTTTCTTGTTTCTATTGTCAAAAATGGATTGCATAGTATCTTCCTCATTTTTTGGAAAGCTGCTTTGGCCTGAGCCATTCCGCATCTCACCTCTTTTGTACATCTTCCGTCTGAGGTTAACAAAGTTCCCAAATATTTAAATTCATTTACCTGAATGAATATAAAAAAAAGAATTATTAAAATTGCAGGACAATAATCACTAACTTAGACCTATGGGAAAGTACCAGTCAAATATAAGTGGACAAAGAGATACAACGAAGACCATGTTGCTGGACAGAAGCCAATTGAGAGTATTACACAACAGGCCATTTCTTTGGAATCCACAAGGCGAAGAGACAAAGAGGAAAGCCAAAATATTCTCTTGGAGAAAACAGGTTGAAGCAGAGATGAAGATGATGGAGAAGACACAGAATGATCTTAAAAGAATGGCAAAGAAACAGAATGGCTTGGAAAGTATTTGTTGAAGACCTATGCTCCACAGGGAACTGAAATGTAGAAGAAGAGGAAGATGTAGTATTAAAATTAGCTCTGAAGAAAACAAGCCAAAGAAAGAAAAAGATAGAAGTATAAGACAGTCAAATACTCAGTTAAATCTCAGAAAAAAAACAAGCCAAACACAGAAGACAGAAAACATTAGGCATGATCAGAAATGGAAGCAACAAAAATATTTCCTGACCTGTCAATAGCTCTACGTTGCGCTCGCCCCCAAAGAAGTCAGTCAAGAGCGTCTGGGACACATCCCTTCTGAACAAGTCTGTGCGTGTGCTGACAGTGCTGATGCACTGCTCTCTAGGACAAACCTTAAACTGTGTGGAGATCACATGGGAAATATTTGACAATGACAATGCAGATAAACTGGAATTTGGAATTGCTTGACGCAAGTTATTCACATGTTACAACTCATTAATATAAACTGTTTTGTCACGTTTGCCGCAATTTTATCTCTTTAGGGAATTTGCACCGTGTTTCGTTCATTGTAGGCTGCATTCACTAGAGTAATCAGTAATCTAAGGGCGGTGCCATTGTTGTGTGTGCTACATCATCATAATGGCTCATCGTTTATCCCAAGACCAGCCATACGCTAATCTTACGGTCTGTTGTTTGATGTGCGACTGGGATAATCTGACAACTAACTGTGTTTTATATGTTCGGATTTGGAGTAAAAAATGATGTCTTAACATCATCAAGCGCTATACATTTTTAAAATATGACAATCATCATTTTCGGGAGGAAGTGAACTTCTGGTCAATATGGTGGATAGGTGGTAGGAACCATTGAAGGCTATGTATGAAAGTGTTCCTTGTTGCAGTTTCCTCATATTCCAAATCCGGCTTGTCACAGGAGCTACTGAGCACACCGTGAGATTTGTGTTTCATCTGTTTTTATCATGTTTCGATATTCCAATTGTTTACGATGAATGATATCGTATGACAGGGAACAGTTGGCTGTGTTCACTTTCTGTGCGGTTTTGCCTTATGTCTTTTTGGCGTGTGCTGAGACTGCTATGACGGGGACTACAGCTATCTTTCTTTGTTTGGGAGATGAGATATTAATTAGGATGATTCCACTGGCACGGGCGGTTAAGCAATTATGGATTTTAATTCGTTTGCAGTGATACCACGGGCTTCCATAACCAGAGAACCAAATGCAGACAAAGTGGTTTTCATGAAGTAGCGACACTAACTATGATCATAAACAAAGAAAATACTCAAAACCCACAAGTGGATATCAAAATTGAAGGAATAGACCTGGAGACAGTTCAGAACTACAACTACCTGGGACATACTATAACCAGTGATGGAAAAGTGGTTTTCATGAAGTAGCGACACTAACTATGATCATAAACAAAGAAAATACTCAAAACCCACAAGTGGATATCAAAATTGAAGGAATAGACCTGGAGACAGTTCAGAACTACAACTACCTGGGACATACTATAACCAGTGATGGAAAATGTACAATTGAAATAAACAAAAGAATAGGAATGGCAAAAAGTAATTTTAATGTCATGAAGTACATACTAACATCAAAACAAATAACACCAGGGCTAAAACTAAGAATAGCAAAATGTTATGTCTTCTCAACATTCCTATATGATGCAGAAATTTGGACGTTAGACAAAGAAAACAGACCAGAGAATTGAAGCCTTTGAAATGTGGATATATAGAAAAATAGGTAGAATTTGATGGAAGGAAAAGAAAACAAATGATGAAGTCTTAAAACAACTAAAAATGAAAACAGAACTACTAAACACAATTCAATCAAGACAAATGTGATTTTTGGGCCATGTTAAAAGACACAACATCCTACTAAAAGTAACCCTGGAGGGGAAAATACAAGGTAAAAGAGGCAGAGGCAGACCGAGACTAACATGGACAAGTAACATCAAAAGATGGACAAATCAGCCTATGACAACCTGCACCATCAAAGTAAGAGACAGATCAGAATGGCGCTCCGTGGTAGCCAACCTTCGTTGCGGAGACGGCACTCAATGATAATGAGCGACACTAAAACTCCTTTATCTACTCTACAGAGCTGGACTTGGACTCAGTAGCTCAAATTAAATTATGAGGCTTCACACCTTCCTCAAAACTAACACCAGCAGGTCTCACTTCAAATAAATTCTGTTTATAGAATCAATTTAATTACAGTGAGGGCATCCCAATCCCTGCCCCAACATATGTGCCAGCATTTCGTGACTGATTATCCAACATCATACAGACAAGGTTCAACTTGTCCAACACCATATAGAGAGGGTTCAAATTGTCCAACACCCTATAGAGAGGATCTAACTTGTTCAACACCATATAGAGAGGATCCAACTGGTCCAACACCCTATAGAGAGGGTTCAACTTGTCCAACACCATATAGAGAGAGTTCAACTTGTCCAACACCCTATAGAGACGGTCCAACTTGTCCAACACCATATAGAGAGAGTTCAATTTGTCCAACACCATATAGAGAGGGTTCAACTTGACCAACACCATATAGAGAGGGTTCAACTTGTCCAACACCATATAGAGAGGGTTCAACTTGTCCAACACCATATAGAGAGGGTTCAACTTGTCCAACACCATATAGAGAGGGTTCAACTTGTCCAACACCCTATAGAGAGGACCCAACTTGTCCAACACCTCATAGAGAGGACCCAACTTGTCCAACACCTCATAGAGAGGACCCAACATGTCCAACACTTACAACAAACCAGTCATTCATATACTTTATATATATAACATACTCCCACATTTGTAATAAATTGTAATAAAGATAGTACCAAATCTACAGCAAACAAATTAGATCCATCTCTGTAACAAACAAACAAATCCTAAAATTGTTAATTTTTTTTTTTTTCATTTGCCAACTTTCACCTCTGACGAAGTCCCTAGAGACTAGGAACTGAATTTTGCGTGTTAATCCATTTTTCCTTGGCAGCCATGTGCACAGGGGTCCCTCGCCACACAGGCAGATAACTCCATCTTCAGAGGTTCTCATTTTTTTCCGTCAATGAGTAATTGACGTTTCAAGCTGGGCCTCGCTGCTGAGACCAGGGGTGGTTGCCGCAGAGGGAAATCGTAAATAAAAATCCCAACCGGCTTAGCCAGAATTTGAACCCACAACCACTCTGTCTCAAGGCCGGCATTTTGCCTCGAGACCAACCAGTCCCACAAATTGTAAATAATAAGTATGTCCATATCTGTAACAAACAAGATAATATTAAAAGTGTATAAAACAAACTAATCCAACATTTGTAACAAACAAGATAATATTAAAAGTGTATAAAACAAACTAATCCAACATTTGTAACAAACAAGATAATATTAAAAGTGTATAAAGCAAACTAATCCAACATTTGTAACAAACAAGATAATATTAAAAGTGTATAAAGCAAGCTAATCCAACATCTGTAACAAACAAGTTAATATTAAAAGTGTATAAAGCAAGCTAATAAAACATCTGTAACAAACAAGTTAATCTTAAAATTGAAAAAAACCAAAACAATATAGTCTCACATTTGCAACAAACAAGCTAGTCCTGTCATTGTAACAAACACAATAATCCAAAATTTATAAGAAACAAATTAGTCATATTTTTCTGTTATGGATGACACAGACTTAAAAACCTTCCGGTGGCTGCGCAGGACAAGGGGCCTTTATTCTCCTGTCCTTTATGCGCACCCTCTGATCCAACATGGCAGACTCCAGAAATTGGATATTGCTGCAAAGGTAGTTTTTAAATTATTCCTATATTTGTTTCACTGGTAATAAAGGCATCGAATGGATACAAGGAGACCATTTGGAGGACCTCGACTTTGCTGATGACATAGTTCTCATCAGCAGTCAGATAAAAACGATGCAGGAAAACACAAATGAACTATCATCAATAGCCAGCAAAATTGGGCTTGAGATCAATCATGAAAAGACTAAAGTCATGACTAGTTTAATTCCAACAGGTGACAAAATATACATGGAAAACAAACCAGTAGAAGAGATCCAAACCAGTAGAAGAGATCGATCACTTTATCTATCTTGGAAGTCACATTGATCGAGAAGGGGATACGAGCAAAGAAATTAAAATCAGAATAGCTAAAGCAGCAATGTCTTTCAGAAGCCTTGAAAAGTTGTGGAAATCAAAACTTATCAGCACAAACACAAAACTTAGGCTATTCAAATCAAATGTACTATCAACCCTTACGTATGCGTGTGAAAGCTGGAAAACAACAAGAGATATAGAAACAAAGTTGAACGCATTCGAAAATAAATGTCTAAGGAAAATACTTGGTATAGCATGGAACGAATTCAAAACAAATGAGGAAATTAGAGAAATCGCCAATCAACCACTAATATCTTCAGTAATAAAGAAAAGACGAT
This sequence comes from Megaustenia siamemsis, assembly GCA_032433765.1. Lineage (NCBI taxonomy): Eukaryota > Metazoa > Mollusca > Gastropoda > Stylommatophora > Ariophantidae > Megaustenia > Megaustenia siamemsis. Next base: position 32,009,004 of record JAVIAB010000159.1, on the reverse strand, counting down.
GGTCATACGTTGGACATGTGATGAGAAGAGATAATAACCGAATAGCAAAGCAAGCCCTCATATGGGAAACAACAGGTAAAAGAAAAAGAGGAAGACCCAGGGAGACACTGAGAAGAACATTGATGAGAGAGGCAAGAGCAGCAGGAGTCGGCTCCCTCAATGAGATAGAACTGCTTGCACAGAACAGAGACAGATGGCGAGATTTGATAAAATATCTTTAAAAGAAAACTGCTAGAACAAAAAATCCATATAGGAGAAGGTGTATCTTGGTCTACGCCCTATGGGCCGGTTACGGCTCGAAAGGTCAATAGAATATTTGTTTCTCTGCTTTACTCCAGGCAGGTTTTGTTGAACAGATTTGAGTGGGTGGAGGAGATGAAACTGAACATGTCCATATAGATCTCCTCTTCAGCATGTCCCTAGGTGTCCAGTGACTGATGACTTCACTTTTGTGTTGGTTGATAAGTCCTCTCATGCGCCCACTAAGCCTCTTGTTTCTGGATGTACCCATCTTTACTCCCATCTCCTTCATCAGAACTCCCAGGTATATCACCAGCCTCCATTCGTACCACCGGTGTTTCCGTGTTAACAATATGATTGTTAAGGGAGAACCACACCACTGAAGCTTTATTAGGATTAACCAAGGCACCTGATACCCTACACCAGGAAGAGATGTAATGGAGTTCATTTTGCAGCATAGAATCAATTCCACGTCTGTCTCTTCCCTGTCGATAAACCAGAATGTCATAAGCAAAAGTCATAGTTCTTCCCCTCCCATCCAGCTGTTGTTCCGTGATCGTTATTGTGTACACGTTAAATAGAACTGGTGCCAATGGTGAGCCTTGTGACAGCCCTGGACAAATGGATGTTGGCTAGGACCACATCTGAGCATCACCTTCCCCTGATCCATCTAATGAGTAAAGGGGCACTGTCAGTTTGTGGAGCATGTCCATGAGGTATTCAAATGGAACTCTGTTGTATGCATCCTCCAGAACTATCTCAGCTGCATGTCTCCTCTTGTCCTCTATTTCTGCTACAATACTCTAAATATGTATCTTACAAGCTACTTTACCCTAAATATGTATGTTAACAGCTACTTTACCCTACATATGTATGTTAACAGCTACTTTACCCTACATATGTATGTTAATCGTCTATCTTTTACTTACAAATTGGGCCATGGTTTTCTTCGACCCTGGCCGTACATTCTCCAGAAACTCAAGAGCATAATATGTGTAACGGTCGATGACGTACACTCCCAGAGCTGGGTCCACATGATGCTAAACCAGGACACAGACACAAGAATAAATAATTTAGTTTAGTTTATTCGAAAGATCATCTTCAATGCACAGTGGGCAGCCCCATAGTGCTCAGATCAATATGTTACCCATGTCAGAAAAACATAAAATAATATAAAGCAGCTCAATCTGTAGAGAGACAAGGCAAACTACAGCATTTTGGTAAAAGCCTTCATCAGGTACAAAACAGCAAATATTTAAAAAAAAACATGATAGGCATGTCATCATCATCATCATCATCATCAAGTACTATGCCTGCTGGTGTAGGTGATCATGTCTCTCCAAAACTTTCGATCTCGACAGTTATTTATCATTTCTGTTGTTGACCTTCTGCCAAGCCATTCTCCTAAGCTGTCTGGTATCTTTTCTCTTTGCTTCCCTCTATCTCTTTGTCCCTCAATTTTTCCAGTTGTTACAATATATTCCAGCTGTGTCCTTCTCATTACTTGGCCAAAAAATGATGATTGTTTCTTCATAATATTGGAAATTAGCTCTGTCTTTAGTTTGGCCTCTATTGGAACATGTTGATCCCTGTTTGACTCCTGTTTTGATCCCTGTTTGATTCCTATTTTGATTCCTTGTTTGACTCCTGTTTTGATCGCTGTTTGACTCCTGTTTTGATCCCTGTTTGATTCCTGTTTTGATCCCTGTTTGATTCCTGTTTTGATCCCTGTTTGACTCCTGTTTTGATCCCTGTTTGACTCCTGTTTTGATCCCTGTTTGACTCCTATTTTGTTCCCTGTTTGACTCATGTTTTGATTCCTGTTTGATTCCTGTTTAGATCCCTGTTTGACTCCTGTTTTGATTCCTGTTTAGATCCCTGTTTGACTCCTGTTTTGATCCCTGTTTGACTCCTATTTTGATCCCTGTTTGACTCCTGTTTTGATTCCTGTTAGACTATTGTTTTGATCCCTGTATGACTCCTGTTTTGATCCCTGTTTGACTCCAGTTTTGATCCTTGTTTGACTCATGTTTTAATCCCTGTTTAACCCCTGTTTTGATCCCTGTTTAACCCCTGCTCTGACCCCTGATTGAGATCCTACAATGACCTAAATTCACATTCACCTGAACAACAGTTCTAGGGTAAACAACAGATAGGTGATGGAGGGAGGGTTTGAAAGAAGATCAATAACCTACTGTAAGCATCTTATTGTTTAGATAGATCCCCTGCCACATCTACATATCTGCACAATCTATTGTCCAACTCATCGAACAGCTATCACCACTATTGTCCAACAAGGAAATAACTCTGGAGGCAAAACGAGCACTATACAATATAATCTTCATCCCAACGTTGTGCTACCAATGCCAGACCTGGACCCTAGATGCAAGAACAATAAGAAAAATAACCTCTACTGAGATGAAATGTGTTAGACGAATGACAGGAAACAGTCTGAGAGATAAGATCTGAAATGAAGAACTGAGACAAAAGCTAGGAATAGCCCCTGCCATACAATATATAAGGAAACAACAGATAAAATGGTTTGGCCATGTGACAAGGCAGAAAGATCAAAACTCAACACAATGAGCCTTCAACAAATGTTGCGAGAACACCAGACCCAAGGGGTGACCACGAAAAAGATGGATCGATGGAATATTAGAAGCACTAGGAAACATAACAGCAGCAGAGGTGAACAGAAGAGTAAAAGACCAGAAATTGTATCTCCCCTCAATGCTGAAAGGCAGATGAGGAAGGAAAGAAGACGATCTATTGTTGATTACAAATTTCTGCAGAATTTTAATGAAATTTTAAAACAAAATAACTTAAGAGAGAATTAACTAGTAATTTCTAGTGCAAGAAAAAGTCAATGCACACGTGCAAAGGGCACGCACACACCCACCCATTCAATTCACATAAAAAGGAAATGACATTTTTTATGAGCTAATGGGTGACACTCCAGATATTGGAAAGAAAAAAGTGCAGGAAGAATCTCAAAGAATATGTAGAACCATCTTTACTTTTTCTTTCCTTCCTCATTTGCCTTTCAGCGCCAAGGTAAGATATTAGTGGTCTTTTGCTCTTCTGTTCGCCTCTGCTACTGTTATGTTTCCTAGTGCTTCTAATATTTCATCAATCCATCTTTTTTCATGGTTGCCTCTTGGGTCTGGTGTTCTCACAATATTTATTGAAGGCTCGTTGTGTTGTATTTTGATCACTCTGCCTTGTTACGTGGCCAAACCATTTTATCTGTTGTTTCTTTAAATATTTTATGGTTATTCCTAGATTTTTTTCTCAGTTCTTCATTTCTGATATTATTTCTCAGGCTGTTTCACTCATTCGTCTAACACATTTAATCTCAGCAGAGGTTATTTTTCTTATTGTTCTTGCATCAAAGGTACAGGACTGGCATTGGTAGCACAACCATCAATTATATAAAATACAATATTCTAAAACATCTGTGAACACAAATATCTATTAAGAGTTCAACTGAGGGTTCAACCGATAGTTCAACCGAAAGCAACAGAAAAAGGAAGTGATTGAATATTTATTGAGTTTTTCTATGCCAAATATTTTAGCTGGACATAACTTCCTGTGCCACAGATTTGTTTACACCCTCTGCAACATGTGACCCACCTGCACACTAGTACACATAAAATAGCAACTAGATATTTGACATATTTACACTTCATGACTGGAAACAGTTTTACGAAATGGAAAAGAGTGCTACAATAAATTTTGAATCAGTTGAAAATATGAAAAAAGAACCATTTAACACAATTGGAAGAAGACAAATGAAACTTTTTGAAAATGTGAAGAGACACAATACTCTACTAAAAGTCATCTTGGAGAGGATAGATCAGGGTAGACGAAGCAGAGTGAAGTGAATTAGATTTGACTGAAATAGGTGTGAAGCAGGCTGCAGTGAATCATATGGAAAGAATTCAGCAGATTCAATTGTGTACATGGCATTGTCTACCTGATGGTCATGTGGGCCATGTTCCCACTCCTGGATGAAATTTGAACTTGCTTTATCACCTTGCAATATCCATCCATGAAACACTGCAGCTCTGGCAACTTGTCAATGTGTCCACCCTCATTCCATCCATGAAACACTACAGCTCTGGCAACTTGTCAATGTGTCCACTCTCATTCCATCCATGATACACTGCAGCTCTGGCTACTTGTTGATGTGTCCACCCTCATTCCATCCATGAAACACTGCAGCTCTGGCAACTTGTCAATGTGTCCACTCTCATTCCATCCATGATACACTGCAGCTCTGGCAACTTGTCGATGTGTCCACCCTCATTCCATCCATGATACACTGCAGCTCTGGCTACTTGTTGATGTGTCCACCCTCATTCCATCCATGAAACACTACAGCTCTGGCAACTTGTTGATGTGTCCACCCTCATTCCATCCATGAAACACTACAGCTCTGGCAACTTGTTGATGTGTCCACTCTCATTCCATCCATGAAACACTGCAGCTCTGGCAACTTGTTGATGTGTCCACTCTCATTCCATCCATGAAACACTGCAGCTCTGGCAACTTGTTGATGTGTCCACCCTCATTCCATCCATGAAACACTACAGCTCTGGCAACTTGTTGATGTGTCCACCCTCCTTCCATCCATGAAACACTGCAGCTCTGGCAACTTGTTGATGTGTCCACCCTCATTTCATCCATGAAACACTGCAGCTCTGGCAGCTTGTTGATGTGTCCACTCTCATTCCATCCATGAAACAATGCAGCTCTGGCAGCTTGTTGATGTGTCCACTCTCATTCCATCCATGAAACACTACAGCTCTGGCAACTTATTGATGTGTCCACCCTCATTCCATCCATGAAACACTACAGCTCTGGCAACTTATTGATGTGTCCACCCTCATTCCATCCATGAAACACTACAGCTCTGGCAACTTGTTGATGTGTCCACCCTCATTCCATCCATGAAACACTACAGCTCTGGCAACTTATTGATGTGTCCACCCTCATTCCATCCATGAAACACTACAGCTTTGGCAACTTATTGATGTGTCCACCCTCATTCCATCCATGAAACACTACAGCTCTGGCAACTTGTTGTTGTGTCCACCCTCATTTCATCCATGAAACACTACAGCTCTGGCAACTTGTTGTTGTGTCCACCCTCATTCCATCCATGAAACACTGCAGCTCTGGCAACTTGTTGTTGTGTCCACCCTCATTCCATCCATGAAACACTGCAGCTCTGGCAACTTGTTGTTGTGTCCACCATCATTCCATCCATGAAACACTCCAGCTCTGGCAACTTGTTGATGTGTCCACCCTCATTCCATCCATAAAATACTGCAGCTCTGGCAACTTGTTGATGTGTCCACCCTCATTCCATCCATAAAACACTGCAGCTCTGGCAACTTGTTGATGTGTCCACCCTCATTCCATCCATGAAACACTACAGCTCAGGCAACTTGTTGATGTGTCCACTCTCATTCCATCCATAAAACACTACAGCTCTGGCAACTTGTTGTTGTGTCCACCATCATTCCATCCATGAAACACTGCAGCTCTGGCAACTTGTTGATGTGTCCACCCTTATTCCATCCATAAAACACTGCAGCTCTGGCAACTTGTTGTTGTGTCCACCCTCATTCCATCCATGAAACACTACAGCTCTGGCAACTTGTTGATGTGTCCACCCTCATTTCATCCATGAAACACTGCAGCTCTGGCAGCTTGTTGATGTGTCCACTCTCATTCCATCCATGAAACACTGCAGCTCTGGCAACTTGTCAATGTGTCCACTCTCATTCCATCCATGAAACACTGCAGCTCTGGCAACTTGTTGATGTGTCCACCCTCATTCCATCCATGAAACACTGCAGCTCTGGCAACTTGATGTGTCCACCCTCATTTCATCCATGAAACACTGCAGCTCTGGCAACTTGTTGATGTGTCCACCCTCATTCCATCCATGAAACACTACAGCTCTGGCAACTTGTTGATGTGTCCACCCTCATTTCATCCATGAAACACTGCAACTCTGGCAACTTATTGATGTGTCCACCCTCATTCCATCCATGAAACACTACAGCTCAGGCAACTTGTTGATGTGTCCACCCTCATTTCATCCATGAAACACTGCAGCTCTGGCAACTTGTTGATGTGTCCACCCTCATTTCATCCATGAAACACTACAGCTCAGGCAACTTGTTGATGTGTCCACCCTCATTTCATCCATGAAACACTGCAGCTCAGGCAACTTGTTGATGTGTCCACCCTCATTTCATCCATGAAACACTGCAGCTCTGGCAACTTGTTGATGTGTCCACCCTCATTCCATCCATGAAACACTACAGCTCAGGCAACTTGTTGATGTGTCCACCCTCATTTCATCCATGAAACACTGCAGCTCAGGCAACTTGTTGATGTGTCCACCCTCATTTCATCCATGAAACACTACAGCTCAGGCAACTTGTTGATGTGTCCACCTTCATTTCATCCATGAAACACTACAGCTCTGGCAACTTGTTGATGTGTCCACCCTCATTTCATCCATGAAACACTACAGCTCTGGCAACTTGTCGATGTGTCTACCCTCATTCCATCCATGAAACACTACAGCTCTGGCAACTTGTTGATGTGTCCACCCTTATTCCATCCATAAAACACTGCAACTCTGGCAACTTGTTGATGTGTCCACCCTCATTCTATCCATGAAACAATGCAGCTCTGGCAACTTGATGTGTCCACCCTCATTCCATCCATGAAACACTGCAGCTCTGGCAACTTGTTGATGTGTTCACCCTTATTCCATCCATGAAGCACTGCAACTCTGGCAACTTGTTGATGTGTCCACCCTCATTCTATCCATAAAACACTGCAGCTCTGGCAACTTGTTGATGTGTCCACCCTCATTCTATCCATAAAACACTGCAACTCTGGCTACTTGTTGATGTGTCCACCCTCATTCTATCCATGAAACAATGCAGCTCTGGCAACTTGATGTGTCCACCCTCATTCCATCCATGAAACACTGCAGCTCTGGCAACTTGTTGATGTGTCCACCCTCATTCCATCCATGAAACACTACAGCTCTGGCAACTTGTTGATGTGTCCACCCTCATTCCATCCATGAAACACTACAGCTCTGGCAACTTGTTGATGTGTCCACCCTCATTCCATCCATAAAATACTGCAGCTCTGGCAACTTGTTGATGTGTCCACCCTCATTCCATCCATAAAACACTGCAGCTCTGGCAACTTGTTGATGTGTCCACCCTCATTCCATCCATGAAACACTACAGCTCAGGCAACTTGTTGATGTGTCCACTCTCATTCCATCCATAAAACACTGCAGCTCTGGCAACTTGTTGATGTGTCCACCCTCATTCCATCCATAAAACACTACAGCTCTGGCAACTTGTTGATGTGTCCACCCTTATTCCATCCATAAAACACTGCAGCTCTGGCAACTTGTTGTTGTGTCCACCCTCATTCCATCCATGAAACACTACAGCTCTGGCAACTTGTTGATGTGTCCACTCTCATTCCATCCATGAAACACTGCGGCTCTGGCAACTTGTCAATGTGTCCACCCTAATTCCATCCATGAAACACTGCAGCTCTGGCAACTTGTCAATGTGTCCACTCTCATTCCATCCATGAAACACTGCAGCTCTGGCTACTTGTTGATGTGTCCACCCTCATTTCATCCATGAAACACTGCAGCTCTGGCAACTTGATGTGTCCACCCTCATTTCATCCATGAAACACTGCAGCTCTGGCAACTTGTTGATGTGTCCACCCTCATTCCATCCATGAAACACTACAGCTCTGGCAACTTGTTGATGTGTCCACCCTCATTTCATCCATGAAACACTGCAGCTCTGGCAACTTATTGATGTGTCCACCCTCATTCCATCCATGAAACACTACAGCTCAGGCAACTTGTTGATGTGTCCACCCTCATTTCATCCATGAAACACTGCAGCTCTGGCAACTTGTTGATGTGTCCACCCTCATTCCATCCATGAAACACTGCAGCTCTGGCAACTTGTTGATGTGTCCACCCTCACTCCATCCATGAAACACTGCAGCTCTGGCAACTTGTTGATGTGTCCACCATCATTATATTCATTTCCCCAGGCCATGAAGTCAAACATAACTTACACTTGCCCATTCCCCAACCCCTGCTGTCTACTGGCAATTGCTCCACTCTTTCAGGATTATCATATGTGGATTAGACATATAAACTGAGGATCATCACGCCCTCGCCCAGCTGTGTGAGGTGACATACAACAGGTCTGCTGGAGATAAAACATGGTTGTCTTCTCAACAAATGAAGCTGATTCATAAAAAGTCTATCCCTTTAAAACGAAAATGAAACAAACAGAGTAGGAAATTCAAGTTTTTAAAATAGGTCTTTGACTTACAGAAAGTGAATCTTCACCGACCCTGCTGCTGGCCACCGCTAGAAGATTGGGTGAGTAGAACTTCTGGAACATTGACTCGGCTTGACATGTGTCGATCATGAAGAAAAGTTCATGGTACCTGCACAATATTAGGAGTCAGTCAATAATATATAGTCAGTCAGTCATATATAGTTAGTCAGACATATATAGTTAGTCAGTCATATATAGTCAGTCAATCATATATCTCTATCTTTCTATTGTCCTTTCGAGCCGAAGATGGCACATAGGGCAGAACCACAATCACAAAAACAGAAACCTTGCGTGCCAAAATGCCACATATTGCAGAGATCACTGCTTCTAAAATCTATGGCGCTGTTTCCATAACAATGCTTTTTACAATGACAGCTTGTCAAGCCATCGATCAATCTCCTTAGTCGCCTCTTATGACATGCCTGGAAGGTCACAGTGTCACTATTCTTTACTTCCCACATAATGAAGCCCCGGTAACACACGGGAGTCAATCATATATAGTCAGTCAATAATATATAGTCAGTCAATAATATATAGTCAGTCAATCATATATAGTCAGTCAATCTTATATAGTTAGTCAATCATATATAGTCAGTCAATCATATATAGTCAGTCAATCATATATAGTCAGTAAAATTTATATAGTCAGTCAATCATATATAGTCAGTCAATCTACACCCTATGGGCCGGCTACGACTCGAAAGGTCAACAGGCAGGCAGGCAGACAGGCAGACAGACAGATAGACAGATAGATGGATAGAAACATCACATCTCCTTACCCAAGAGATCAGGGGAGGTTAACATCACAAAGAAACAAAGGGATTAAATTTTCCTATTTTTTGAAAAATCACTACTGTCCGTGTTGGGCTTAGAACCTGGGTCCCTTCTGTCTAGAGGCCAATGTCTTACCTCTAAACTACTTGGAGTTAAATGCCTTAAGGAGAAATTATGATTAATGTGGAATTAATAGATTCATTAATGGGGAGTAAATTAATTAACCCTAGATTACAATACCTATCAGTGACTCACATTTTTACGATACTGTAGTAAAAAATACTACTCACACAAAACTGTGTATACGATGGCACTGGATAGGACACACACTGCGGAAGCCAACTGGGAGTATCACACAACAGGCCCTTTTTTGGAATCCCCAGGGGAAAAGACAAAGAGCAAGACCAAGGAATACTTGGAGAAGACAGATGGAAGCAGAGATGAAGATGATGGGGAAAACATGGAATTATCTTAAAAGAATAGCAAGAAACAAAACATCTTGGAAAGTGTTTGTTGAAGACCTATGCTCCACAGGGAGCTTAAAAGGTAGAAGAAGAAAACTGTGTATAATATGCAAAAATAATATTTATTTGCATATTTTTGAGACAAAAACATTGAACAATGACAATTTGGAAGGATAAAATTCAGACGGATGGAATCGGATTCATTGACATCACGCTGTAAACTCATGATGTCATATCTTTCAATCAGATGTGCATTCATGAGTTCTGTAATTTCCAAAGTGAGGTCCCACCTGGGTAGAATTTTCTTTTATCCCGAATGTTATTGCAGATATAAATAGCATAAGCTAATTTTACCTGTACGAAACCTAACAATCAGGACCTGTATCGGATGTGATAATAATTTCTCAGTTTCAATCAGATTTATTGTCCATTGATGGCATTAAGCTTTGGCTATCCAATGCATACTTTGTCCGTTGACACATCCAGCCCGTTTGTTGCTAGTTCACTGCCGGTGTCCTGCAACATGCTAAGACCCCAACACTCACATCAATGCTCAGATGTCGAAGGCTAAGATGGCTGGGGCATGTCCAGCGAATGGAATGAAAGTGTATCTCCAGGCAAATACTATATGGCAAACTAACACATGGAAAAAGACAAATTGGCAGACCTAAACTATGATATAGAGATATCTGTAAATCATCTCTGAATGACTTCTCCATATGAATATGACTGGGAACATCCGGCAAGTGATCGCACATCATGGAGAGCATGTATAATGAACGGTATAACATCATTTGAGACTGTGCTACGGCAAAACCTAGAAGAGAAAAGACTCATGAAAAAGGATGGAAAACCCTGTGGACAGCTGTTCAACAAAAATAAAACCTCAGAAAAATACACAATAGCCTCCACAAGACCATCTGACAAGACGAAAAGGGTCTTATACTGCCGGTAGGGCGCTTGTTCATTGTCGGTACTATGTTTCGTTCCCATTTATTTTGTTCCAGTTTGCTGTTATCTTATGGCTAGAGTTTGTTTTATGTCTCGTCAACAGCTCACGGAAGAGATTTTGGCAGACATCTAAATATTTCCTCTGGTCAAAGAAAAAAGCAACAGAAAACAAATTTCATGAAAATTGAGAACGTGTAGCAAAGTATATCTTCATTTCATTGTCTGTCTGTGTTGTCCCTGTTTTCTGAAGAAAGCAGCATGTAGGCTCAAACATAAAATATTTTGTTTTATCCTTTTTTTGTAAAGCTGTCACCATACTCTGTAGGAGTGTATGTTACACCCCACCACTTGTCCCCTGCTACCAGCAGCACTGGATTTATTGTACCTGTTCCCTTCTTGAAAATTGGCAAAATTTATAAGAAAAAACAGCAGCGTTTTAAAGATACCATCATCATCGAGTGCTGTCTCCACATTGAAGGTTGTCTACCATGGAGTGCCATTCCACTCTTTCATGCTTTGATGGTGCAGATTGTCATAGGCTGACTTGTCCATCTTTTGATGTTACTTGTCCATGTTAGTCTTGGTCTGCCTCTGCCTCTTTTACCTTGTATTTTCCCTTCCAATACTACTTTTATTAGGCTGTTGTGTCTTTTAACATGTCCCAAAAATGTCATTTATCTTGTTCTAATTGTGTTCAGTAGTTCTCTTTTCATTTTTAGCTTGTTTTAAAACTTCATTGTTTGTTTTCTTTTCTTTCCATCCAATTCTACCTATTCTTTTATAAAACCACATTTCAAAGGCTTCAATTTTCTGTTCTGTATTCTTGTCTAATGTCCATGTTTCTGCACCATACATGAATATTGAGAAGATGTAACATTAACATACCGTAGCCATTTTTACATCATAGACCAACAATTACAAAGACCTGCAAAAACAAATCACTTCATATTTATACACTCCAGAGTGAAATAGTGTGATCCCGTATGTTACCGGGGCCTCATTATGAGGGAGGTAAAGAATAGTGACACTGTGACCTTCCAGGTATGTCGTAAGAGGCGACTAAGGAGGTTGATCGATGGCTTGACAAGCTGTTATTGTAAAAAGTATTGTTATGGAAACAGCGCCACAGATTTTAGAGCAGTGATTTCTGCAATATGTGCCATTTTGACACGCAAGGTTTCTGTTTTTGAGACTGTGGTTCTGCCCTATGTGCTGTCTTCGGCTCGAAAGGACAATAGATAGATAGATAGTCATTTTTACAACAGTGTATGAAAAAAAAAACAATCTAACAACAAATGAAAAAAATTCAACACTCAAAGGTCATTCTAAATTAATAATTAGGAAGGTAAAGAGAGGGTGGAAATGTTTACCGCCGGCAAACTGTGACATTTAAAATAATGTATTTTGAGGCAGTAATTTTTACTATGGTGTCGTAATCTAAAGTTAATAAGAAATTACTAAATGAAATAAAAAGAAATGAATGAATGAATGAAATAAAAAGGAATGAATAAATGAAATAAAAAAGAATTTAAACAATTTCAGAAAAAGAAATGACTCAGAATTGTTGGGTTGACATGAATTTCAGAAGTTGATATTTATTATCCACTGGGAGTAAAAATGGTCATAACATCATGTATGGTTATACCATCCTTTACAGTTATAACATTCTTTATGGTTATACCATCCTTTATAGTTATAACATCCTTTATGGTTATACCATCCTTTATGGTTATACCATCCTTTATGGTTATAACATTCTTTATGATTATAACATCCTTTATGGTCACAACAGTCTGTCCTTATGATTATAGCAACCTTTATAGTCTTCACAGTCCTTAAGGATATAGCAACTTTTATAGTCTTCACAGTCCTTATGGTCATAGCAACTTTTATAGTCTTCACAGTCCTTATGGTTATTGCAACTTTTATAGTCTTCACAGTCCTTATGGATATAGCAACTTTTATAGTCTTCACAGTCCTTATGGTTATTGCAACTTTTATAGTCTTCACAGTCCTTATGGTTATTGCAACTTTTATAGTCTTCACAGTCCTTAGGGTATAGCAACTTTTATAGTCTTCACAGTCCTGATGGTTATAGCAACTTTTATAGTCTTCACAGTCCTTATTGTTATAGAAACTTTTATAGTCTTCACAGTCCTTATGGTTATAGCAACTTTTATAGTCTTCACAGTCCTTATGGTTATAGCAGCTTTTATAGTCTTCACAGTCCTTATTGTTATAGCAACTTTTATAGTCTTCACAGTCCTTTGGGTATAGCAACCCTTATGGTCATTACAGCCCTATAGAAGGAGAGACAAGGAAATGACAGCTTGATAATAGTGATGGCATTCAACTTATCAAACCTCTGTTTCTGCCACATCTGCTCAAAGGCGTCCGCTAGTTCCACATTAGAGACCTCCTCAGCATCTTGGAACTTAAGAAAGCCATCTCCACCATGACCTGACACAGGACAGACAAGATTTAAGCATGATCAAAGAGGGCATTTTTTGTCTTTAGCTCAGGCTGGTGCCACTGTAGTGAGGACAATTATTGGAGGGCAGTGAGGACATTGCAGTCAGGACAACCATTGGAGGACAGTGAGGACATTGCAGTCAGGACAATCATTGAAGGACATTGCAGTCAGGACAATCAATGGAGGACATTGCAGTCAGGACAATCATTGGAGGACATTGCAGTCAGGACAATCATTGAAGGACATTGCAGTCAGGACAATCATTGAAGGACATTGCAGTCAGGACAATCATTGAAGGACATTGCAAGCAGGACAATCAATGGAGGACATTGCAGTCAGGACAATCATTGGAGGACAGTGAGGACATTGCAGTGAGGACGATCATTGGAGGGCAGTGAGGACATTGCAGTCAGGACAATCAAAGGAGGACTGTGAGGGCATTGCAGTGAGGACAATCATTGGAGGACAGTGAAGACATTGCAGTCAGGACAATCATTGAAGGACATTGCAGTCAGGACAATCAATGGAGGACATTGCAGTCAGGACAATATTTGGAGGACAGTGATGGCGTTGCAATCAGGTCAAACATTGGAGGACAGTGAGGACATTGCAGTCAGGACAATCATTGGAGGACAGTGAGGGCATTGCAGTCAGGACAATCATTGGAGGACAGTGAGGACATTGCAGTCAGGACAATCATTGGAGGACAGTGAGGACATTGCAGTCAGGACAATCATTGAAGGACAGTGAGGGTGGAGTAGGTGATGGTGGAAGTAGAGTAGGTGATGGTGGAGTAGGTGAGGGTGGTGGTGGAGTAGGTGAGGGTGGAGGTGGAGTAGGTGAGGGTGGTGGTGGAGTAGGTGAGGATGGTGGTGGAGTAGGTGAGGATGGTGGTGGAGTAGGTGAGGGTAGTGGTGGTGGAGTAGGTGAGGGTGGTGGTGGAGTAGGTGATGGTGGTGGTGGAGTAGGTGAGGGTGGAGGTGGAGTAGGTGAGGGTGGTGGTGGAGTAGGTGAGGATGGTGGTGGAGTAGGTGAGGGTAGTGGTGGTGGAGTAGGTGAGGGTGGTGGTGGAGTAGGTGATGGTGGAGGTGGAATAGGTGAGGGTAGTGGTGGTGGAGTAGGTGAGGAGTAGGTGAGGGTGGAGGTGGAGTAGGTGATGGTGGAGGTGGAATAGGTGAGGGTAGTGGTGGTGGAGTAGGTGAGGGTGGTGGTGGAGTAGGTGAGGGTAGTGGTGGTGGAGTAGGTGAGGGTGGAGGTGGAGTAGGTGAGGGTGGAGGTGGAGTAAGTGAGGGTGGTGGTGGAGTAGGTGAGGGTAGTGGTGGAGTAGGTGAGGGTAGTGGTGGAGTAGGTGAGGGTGATGGTGGAGTAGGTGAGGGTGGAGGTGGAGTAGGTGAGGGTGGTGGTGGAGTAGGTGAGGGTGGAGGTGGAGTAGGTGAGGGTAGTGGTGGAGTAGGTGAGGGTGGTGGTGGAGTAGGTGAGGGTAGTGGTGGTGGAGTAGGTGAGGGTGGTGGTGGAGTAGGTGAGGGTGGTGAAATGACCTGAATCTAATGAAGTCAAATCCACGTAGACTTTGAACCTGGCTCCTTTCTGCCCAGAAGTCAATGTTGTACCTCTAGACCACTCCCCCCCCACACCCCTCAAAGAATGTGGCCTTTGAACTAGATCAGCTGTTGCCACTGGTCAGCTAGGAGATACTGACAACTTTCAACCCATCTTGACCACAGTGGTACAATACCAGACCTTCTTTATGAACAGACCCCACCCTTGCAGAAACTATGGTGATCTTCATCTCATTGGCCAGTTTGTTTTGGTTACAACTATTTCCAGGAAATTCTGATGGAAGGAAAAGTTAGGTTTTCATCAGCTTTGGGTCACTACTATATTGTGACGACCATGGATCACCTAGTTCATGGTCTCTTGACATGGTGGTCATTATTATCATCATCAGGTTGCCTATCTTTTATAGAACCCTGCACTCACTGCAGAATATCTGAAAGAATTTCAGTCTCCAATCAGATCTCCCACAGAAAGTTGCACTCATCACAGCCCATCTAAAAGAATCTCTGTCTCCAGTCAGATTTCCAACAGAATGTTGCACTCATCACAGCCCATCTGAGAGAATCTGTCTTCAGTCAGATCTCCCACAGAAAGTTGCACTCATCACAGCCCATCTGAGAGAATCTGTCTCCAGTCAGATCTTCCACAGAATGTTGCACTCATCACAGCCCATCTGAGAGAATCTGTCTCCAGTTAGATCTCCCACAGAATGTTGCACTCATCACAGCCCATCTGAGAGAATCTGTCTCCAGTTAGATCTCCCACAGAATGTTGCACTCATCACAGCCCATCTGAAAGAATTTGTCTCCAGTCAGATCTTCCACAGAATGTTGCACTCATCACAGCCCATCTGAGAGAATCTGTCTTCAGTTAGATCTTCCACAGAATGTTGCACTCATCACAGCCCATCTGAGAGAATCTGTCTCCAGTTAGATCTCCCACACAATGTTGCACTCATCACAGCCCATCTGAGAGAATCTGTCTCCAGTTAGATCTCCCACACAATGTTGCACTCATCACAGCCCATCTGAGAGAATCTGTCTCCAGTTAGATCTTCCACAGAATGTTGCACTCATCACAGCCCATCTAAAAAAATCTCTGTCTCCAGTCAGATCTTCAACTTCTTCTGTTGTCATAAGATCTCTTTAATCTCTTAAAACCACCTTCTTCTTAGTCTGCCCCATTTCATCTTCCTGGAACTATGCCTTCCATTAATGTTCTTTCCACCTCCCTGTGTCTTTTGACATAGCAATAGTATTGCAATTTCCTCTGTAAAATGCTGTTTATTAGCCAGTTCCTTCCAATGATTAGAACTTCCAATGTCTTCATTGTTCTTTTTCATTATAAAAGGTATCTGAATTATTTTTCTTAGTATTTTGTTTAAAATTAACCAATTTTCTTCACCTTTGTTTGCATGAAGGTCCATGATTCACAACAATGTTATGGTTATGGTTATTTGAAGGCCCTGGTATCACTGCATATGAATTAAAATCTATAATTGCTCAACCACCTGTGGCAGTGGAATCATCCGAATTAAAACTCATCTCACTGAATGATCCAAACAAAGAAAGACAGCTGCAGTCCCCATCGTAGCAGCTACAGCACACGCCAAAAGACATGAGGCCAAGCAGCACCAAAAGTGAGCGCAGCTGAACTGTCCTTCGTCATACGATATCATCGTTCATCATAAGCAATCAGAATATCGAAACACAATCCAGATGAAAAACACAGCTCAGGGTGTGCACAGAGCACTAAACTCAGTAGCTCCAGACTTGGAATATGAGGAAACTGCAATAGGAAAACTTTTCAGACTGTGCCTCAATGATTCCTGCTACCTATCCGCCATATTGACCAGAAGTTCTTCACAAGATATGCTTGCTGCTTGCTTATGTTCATGTGATGACTAATGGAGTACACCACCTCTTCATCATCCTTCCTTAAAAGGACATTAAGTGGACGTGTCTGCGCAATGTTGTGGTTTTCAGTATAACTATTTGCACCTTTCGGCCCAACACATCCGACTTCAGCATGACATTTTTGAGTACCGGGTTGTCTTCCCTCTTTGATCCCTACTCGCTTGGCCAGACTAGACAGGTTAGTCTGTTTCTGGAGGCACCAAGGAGATGTGGAGCAGGGTCTGGATGGTTCTGGTTCACTGATCCTGGTGCAAGCCATCAGCTTTGGGTCGCTGATAACTTCCAGCTCTGGTGCTGTGAGGTGCGCCTTCCTTATCTGGAGAGATAATCTATCTATCTTATCTTATCTAATCTCTAGTCTAGTCTAGTCTAGTCTAGAATAGTCTAGTCTAGAATAGTCTAGTCTAGTCTAGTCTAGGCTATCTATCTAATCAATCTATCTAATCAATCTATCTAATCAATCTATCTTATCTTATCTTATCTTATCTTATCTATCTATCTATCTATCTATCTATCTATCTATCTATCTATCTATCTATCTATCTATCTATCTATCTATCTATCTATCTATCTATCTATCTATCTATCTATCTATCTATCTATCTATCTATCTATCTATCTATCTATCTATCTATCTATCTATCTATCTATCTATCTATCTATCTATCTATCTATCTATCTATCTATCTATCTATCTATCTATCTATCTATCTATCTATCTATCTATCTATCTATCTATCTATCTATCTATCTATCTATCTATCTATCTATCTATCTATCTATCTATCTATCTATCTATCTATCTATCTATCTATCTATCTATCTATCTATCTATCTATCTATCTATCTATCTATCTATCTATCTATCTATCTATCTATCTATCTATCTATCTATCTATCTATCTATCTATCTATCTATCTATCTATCTCTCTCTCTCTCTCTCTCTCTCTCTCTCTCTCTCTCTATCTATCTATCTATCTATCTATCTATCTATCTATCTATCTATCTATCTATCTATCTATCTATCTATCTATCTATCTATCTATCTATCTATCTATCTATCTATCTATCTATCTATCTATCTATCTATCTATCTATCTATCTATCTATCTATCTATCTATCTATCTATCTATCTATCTATCTATCTATCTATCTATCTATCTATCTATCTATCTATCTATCTATCTATCTATCTATCTATCTATCTATCTATCTATCTATCTATCTATCTATCTATCTATCTATCTATCTATCTATCTATCTATCTATCTATCTATCTATCTATCTATCTATCTATCTATCTATCTATCTATCTATCTATCTATCTATCTATCTATCTATCTATCTATCTATCTATCTATCTATCTATCTATCTATCTATCTATCTATCTATCTATCTATCTATCTATCTATCTATCTATCTATCTATCTATCTATCTATCTATCTATCTATCTATCTATCTAATCTAATCTAATCTAATCTAATCTAATCTAATCTAATCTAATCTAATCTAATCTAATCTAATCTAATCTAATCTAATCTAATCTAATCTAATCTATCTATCTATCTATCTATCTATCTATCTATCTATCTATCTATCTATCTATCTATCTATCTATCTATCTATCTATCGACCTTTCAAGCCATAGCTGGCCCATAGGACATAGACCCAGACACTCTTTCTCTGATCTAAGTTTTTATTCTGGCAGTTTTCAATCCTTCTAAAGATATTTTATCAAATTATGCCATTTGTCTCTGTTCTGTGCAAGCAACTCTTATATCATTGAGGGAGCCAATTCCTGCTCTCTAGAGAGATAATACATTTTCAACATATCCATTCTCCTCTCTGAGGCTTCAAGGTTGTGCCTTAAATAACTTACTGTCTTAGACTTTTGATAAGCCAAAGTAATGGACACGAAGTTTGTACAACTTTGTTCACCACAATATGTTGCTGTGGAGAAGATACGTGCCTTGGAATGGTTCTAAATAAAAAACACAAAGTTTGTACAACATTGTTCACCACAATATGTTGCTGTGGAGAAGATACGTGCCTTGGAATGGGGTTCTAAATAAATAAAAATAAAAAACTGATGAGAACATCATACAAGACTGCCATACCAGTCATGTAGACAAGAATGTTGCTTTTCTCGTCCGACAAAAGGCGTTTGGATCTTGGCGTACTTGGTGGCAGTCTGCCTGTCAGCACTCGGATAAAGTTCTCTACTGTTACCTGAAATTGCACAAAGGATTTCAGATCATATTAAAAGATTATCATCTTAGTAAAGATGATGTAAAAGATTAAATCAAGTGAATGTCATCTTTGTAAAGACAATATGAAAGATCACTTCACGGGAGTGTCATCTAAGTAAAGACAATATGAAAGATCACTTCAAGGGAGTGTCATCTTTGTAAACACAATATGAAAGATCACTTCAAGGGAGTGTCATCTTTGTAAAGACAATATGAAAGATCACTTCAAGGGAGTGTCATCTTTGTAAAGACAATATGAAAGATCACTTCAAGGGAGTGCCATCTTTGTAAAGACAATATGAAAGATCACTTCAAGGGAGTGTCATCTTTGTAAACACAATATGAAAGATCACTTCAAGGGAGTGTCATCTTTGTAAAGACAATATGAAAGATCACTTCAAGGGAGTGTCATCTTTGTAAAGACAATATGAAAGATCACTTCAAGGGAGTGCCATCTTTGTAAAGACAATATGAAAGATCACTTCAAGGGAGTGTCATCTTTGTAAACACAATATGAAAGATCACTTCAAGGGAGTGTCATCTTTGTAAAGACAATATGAAAGATCACTTCAAGGGAGTGCCATCTTTGTAAAGACAATATGAAAGATCACTTCAAGGGAGTGCCATCTTTGTAAAGACAATATGAAAGATCACTTCAAGGGAGTGCCATCTTTGTAAAGACAATATGAAAGATCACTTCAAGGGAGTGCCATCTTTGTAAAGACAATATGAAAGATCACTTCAAGTGAGTGCCAACTTTGTAAAGACAATATGAAAGATCACTTCAAGGGAGTGCCATCTTTATAAAGACAATATGAAAGATCACTTCAAGTGAGTGCCATCTTTGTAAAGACAATATGAAAGATCACTTCAAGGGAGTGTCATCTTTGTAAAGACAATATGAAAGATCACTTCAAGGGAGTGCCATCTTTGTAAAGACAATATGAAAGATCACTTCAAGGGAGTGTCATCTTTGTAAAGACAATATGAAAGATCACTTCAAGGGAGTGCCATCTTTGTAAAGACAATATGAAAGATCACTTCAAGTGAGTGCCATCTTTGTAAAGACAATATGAAAGATCACTTCAAGGGAGTGTCATCTTTGTAAAGACAATATGAAAGATCACTTCAAAGGAGTGTCATCTTTGTAAAGGCAATGAGAATGATCACATCAATATTGTGCCATCTTTGTAAAGACAATGAGGATGATCACATCAATATAGTGCCATCTTTGTAAAGACAATGAGAATGATCACATCAATATAGTGCCATCTTTGTAAAGACAATGAGAATGATCACACCAATATAGTGCCATCATCATTAAAACAATATTAAAAAATCACACCATGATTGTATCATTGTATCTTCTTTCACCCAAAGACTACATTATCCACACTTAGAAGAATGTTTCTGGGCATAGATATATTGTTTTACAGAACTTTAAACTCATCCGTTAGCTGCAGCCACGGAGACTTTCTGTCAATATTCCGTAGCACACTTTGTGAGTATGTCACCAAGACACTGCACTCGTTTTCATTCATTTGTTTGCGTTCACTCGATTACTAAAGGCTAGACCTCCTCTTCGTCATCCCCCCTTAAAAGGATGTTAAATGGGCGTATCAGGGAGCCGCGATAGCTCAGTGGTTAGTGAACTGGACTACAAAGGACAAGAGGTAGGTTTCACCCAGCCTTAAATGGGTACTGGATTTTTTTTCTGGGAAAGTAAAGCAACACGGGCGTAATACCGATCACATTACCCCAAAAATCATGTCCCGAAGGTCTGTAAAATTTATGGTCACTAACACCATATTCTCTGTACACCACTTGGCGTGACGGGGGTACTTTACTTTGTTAAATGGGCGTATCTGCATTTGCACCTTTCGGCCCAACACCTCCAACTTCAGCATGGCATTTTTGAGTACTGGGTCTTCCCTCTTGATCCCTGCTCAACTGACCAGACTAGACTAGCCAGTCTTTTACTAGGGGCACTGCAAAGAGGTGGAGTAGGGTCTGGATAGTTCTGGTTCACCATTCCTGGTGCAAGCCATCAGCTATGAGTCGCTGACAACTTTCAGGTCTGCTGCTGTAGGATCACACTTGTTATGAATTCACTGATTACATACAAAGTATAGTGGCACACACTATACATCAAGTTAATTATTGACATTTGAGCAGAACACACAAACATCTCTCTATTATTTGTTATATGAGCAGAACACAGAAACATCTACAAACTATACATATTTAGTAATATCAGCAGAAAACAGAAACATCTACAAACTATATATATTTAGTAATATCAGCAGAAAACAGAAACATCTACTCTATTATTTGTAATATCAGCAGAAAACAGAAACATCTACAAACTATACATATTATTTATATGTCAGCAGAAAACAGAAACATCCCAGCATGAATCAACAATATTCACAGTCCTTACCTCATAGCCTCTATAGTCAACCTCTACATCGTCACCATAGACATTGATGTTTTGGTTGGCGTTGTTGAATACCGTTGCTGGGGAAGAAATTCACTTAGTCAATATCAAATTATACAATTCACTTAGTCAATATCAAATTATACAATTGACTTAGTCAATATCAAATTATACAATTCACTTAGTCAATATCAAATTATACAATTCACTTAGTCAATATCAAATTATACAAGAGGGTCTTGGCAGAATTATTTGGTTACATTCCTTTACAACCTGACAGTGGTATAGAGAGGCCAAGGG